>JAENPR010000262.1:0-747200 GCA_018135685.1 Themeda triandra | reverse complement strand
TGATGATTTAATCTTGTTCAAACATGTCTTCGTTTACACGCATTCGGCAGTTCAGCTTTATTCATGTCAGTCATATCATATTAGCCGAATGAATTGCAAACTTGTTGGCAGATAGCTTCTATAGCTATGTGTCATCGTAAGTGGCTTCAGGGCCATAAAGATGGAACTGTCTGGTCTCACCCAGCATGTTCCAGTTATGATCTTACCGTTTTATCCCTTGTCGACTTTCGTGTCAAATCGATCAAGTACGCTTCCGGATTCGTACGCCGGGCACCCGATTGAAGCTAGGCTTTCCGGCTTGCTGTGTGTGAGTTTCTGATGCGCCACATTTTGTGTCAACACACTTTGGCACGCCGATCAGGGACCACTTCTCGATCTAGGATGGGATCGGAGGTGACACAACATGCGTTCCGAACGTGACCATGGACGAGCTGCGACAGCAACGCCCGGATGGTAGAGCAAGCAATGGAACAAGATCGGCGAAATGTCTAATGTCTTTTTCCAAGAACAAGAGTGGCGGAGTGATCGCTGCAATCACCGCCACGAGTTCTTCTCGCCGGTCGATCCCGATGTTACCGACGAGGAGGAGATGAAGAAGGTAGTTGGAGTCATTTACAAAGGCTGGGGAGACACTATGTTGAATCACAACACAGCCTTTCTCGGGCACCTTCCACAAAATCATGGTTGATACTTTTGGTCCAAGAAGGTTGACAAGCGCTTTGAAGAAAGATTTGGAGAGTTTTACGGGACCAGGTGTTCTTCAACACTCGCATCTTCGTGGAAGTCAACTGGAGGAGGAGAGATAATCGGCACTAGCAAGGACGGGGGCTGTTTATGATGAAAAGGAAAAGCCTCCGTGACCGGGAGACAAGAACTCATGGTCAAGTAACTTTTGGTGCAACAAATGATATACTCACATCTGCTTACAAGATCTCCCCGGTGGCAAATAGATTGCGAAGAGTATCTATGGAGATGGGTACAATGAATTTACTGATTATGGTCTTTCGAGTGCTTTGCCAAATCCGGGATACGGGGAGTGCATCGGGAGTACCTTCTAGGAGACGGAGCGCAAGATGCAAATGATGTCCTCCTCGCGTAATGGCCGATATGATGCGGAATCAATTCTACTCGAAAACCAAAGCATCGCATATATGCATACAAATCTCCTTTCCCGTAGTGGTACAATAGGGTAGCTCTTCCACCAAGAGTTAAGCCACCAACGGATTTGACCAAGTTCTCGGTCGATGACACCGCACCATTGAGCATATCCCAGCGGATATCCGATGCAACTTGAGAAGCCGCAACCGATGAAGCTTGAGGATTAGATATTTTCCTATGTCTCGACGGGCCGGCTTTCACATGGTTTGCATCGCAGCATTTAATTCCATTGGTACATGGGCAGAATTGGAGCAAAAGTTCCATGCATACTTTTATACAGGAACCAATGAGAAGAAGATGGTTGATCTATGGGCTATGAGGATGAAGACTACTGAGACACAAATGGAGTATCTTCGTAGATTCAGAGAAGCGAAGAACATGTGCTATTCTCTGACTATTCCCGATGATCAACTCGCACAATTGGTCATTGCAGGCATGCTGCCACATATCAGAGACAAGCTATTTGGCATGGAGTTTGAAGACCTTGGACAGCTTGCACAAAAGTTGGGACAATGAGCAATCAAGCCCAAGGGTTCGAAGAGATGCTCGTTTTCGAAGAACAGTGCAGCTATTGACATGTATCAGGGATTTCTAGAAGAAGCATCTGAATATGAAGATGAAGATGAAGTAGTTGCTGCAGAGTTGAACTGGACGAAAGAGCCTACTTTGGTCAGTCATCAATGGGTGAAGCAGCAAAAGGGATCTTATGATTTTGATGTCAGTAAGGCAGATAAGCTCTTTTTGTATCTGATTCAAGAGGGACGCGTCAAGCTGCCAGAAGGACATCCTATGCTGCGCCCTGAAGGGGTAAAGGATAAGAAGTACTGTGGGTTTCATGATACAAGTTCTCATCATATCAATGATTGCCGAGTGTTCAGAGTAAAGATTCAAAAAGCTATTCAAGATGGACACTTGAGATTTGATGGCAAGATGAAAGTAGACAAAACCCGTTCCCTCAGAACATGGTCTCTTTCTCTATAGGCATGGTTGATGCCGGTGAATCTGTGGAAAAGGGAAAGATGAAGGTTCGACCTTTGAAAGAGCCAAGGAGAGTGGTGGTGTCATGACCTCGCTCGGCAAGTTACCAAGGAAGAAGTGCAACAAGTACGGTTCGAAATAGCCGACGAGAGAAGGGTCAAAACTTCGTGATGCAGCTAAGGAAATTGCCAAATACACACTGAGCCAAAGCGCGAGTTACAAAGACGATACTTGTTGAATAAGTGGCAGAGGAAAAGAAAGATGGAGTATGATGAGGAGCAGCATTACATTGAAGAGGAACGCAGATTCATGCGTAGAGCGTCGAAGATATGAGTGCGTAAATGCGCGAAGAGAACAGAAGAGCACATGAGGGGAGCAAGAGCGATCCCACATTGGAACTGTTCCTTCTTCGTACAACGTTGGAATGAAGGCTTGAAGTTGCCTCGCTAAAAACAATTGCCCCGAATGCGGTGATCAATATTCGAGATATAGGCAATCTCGAGTCAACCGTCCCGTCCATGATAGACTTGGAATAAGGATTCCCGAGGACGATCGGCGCATAAAAATAAATAATTTTGATGTACATCGGGAAAAGATTTGCAAAAGATCAAGCTTGGGCTCATAGCAATATTCATAATGCAAACAGGAAAGTTCATGTGGCAAAGAGGACAATGGTGCCCTCCCCGTGCGGAAAAGCCAAGAGAAGAGTTCAACGTTTGAGGAATCAAGAGTCGAAGGTGAATTAGCCGAAAAGAAACCAAGTGTGGCGTCCTAAGAAAAAGGATGATGGACAGGTCCTTCGGCCGATACTAACATGGTGTTCTTCATCCCATTGGAGTTCTAGAGCTCCCGAAGATCAAGAAATTCAAGATGAAGTATACTCGAGACTTTGATGAAACCGAATGCCGAGACTCGATGGCTCAACTTGTGTTGACTCGGCAAGCAATCTTTGACAAGCCGCTTAAAAACCGTCATCCGAAAACCATTATGCCCGAAGGGATATGTCAATGGCAAACCTTTAACCAAGATGCTTGTTGATGGAGGGGTCTGCTTATCAATATTATGCCCTATGCTACTTTCGAAGCTTGGTATGACAAGTGAGGATTTGTTGGGGTGATGACATGATCCTTAGAGATTTTGGTCGGCAATGCTTCGATACTCGTGGAGCAGTACATGTGGAACCGATGATTTGATCCAAGACTTTGATCACTACTTTCTTTGTCATTGATGGCAAGGGGGCATATAGCATGCTTCGGGAAGGGATTGATCCATGCTAATTGCCGTACCCTCAACTATGCATCAAATTCTTATTCAATGGATAGGAGATGATGTAGAGGTTGTTCAAGCGATGATTCGCAAGTGTTGCCACTTCGAGCCTGCTTATTGGGAATATGATGGACAAGACCGCCTTTTGGGTAAGAAATGGAAAGAAGGTCCTGTCAATGTGTTCGACGAGAGATCAATGATCCAAGCGATCGACTCGACGGAACTTTTAATGGGCAATCCAATCGATGGCAACAAAGGCAAACTGGGTCGTGGTTTCATGTCGGCCGACAAGCTAGAAGAGATCGATGTTGGTGATAGCACAAAGTCAAGGCCGATGTATATCAGTGCAAATTTAGACCCAGAATATAAATTGAAATTAATAGAGTTGCTGAAGGAGTTTAAATATTGTTTTGCTTGGGATTACACAGAGATGCCTGGATTGGATCGATCAATTGTTGAGCATAAGTTGCCTATAAAACCTGGATTTCGTCCTTTCAAACAACCTCCACGGAAGATTTATAAAGAGGAGGTATTGGCCGATGTAAAGAAAGAAATTGAAAGACTGATTGAAGCAAACTTTATTCGCCATGCGGTATGCATTGGATTTCAAATATAGTGCCTGTCTACAAAAAGAATGGAAAGATGAGAGTATGCATAGATTTCGAGAGATCTCAACAAGGCTACTCCCATGGATGGATACCCGATGCCGCTTGCCGATTTGTTGGTAGATGCAGCAAGAGGTTATGAAATTATCGGTTTATGGATGGCAATGCTGGCTATATCAGATTTTTATGGCAACTTGAAGATATTGCAAAAACCGCATTTAGATGTCCCGGCCATATTGGTTTATTTGAATGGATAGTTATGACATTTGGATTAAAAATGCTGGTGCAACTTATCGTGAGAGCCATGAATTATATCTTTCATGAGTTGATCGGCAAAATTGTGGAAATTTACATTGATGATGTGGTAGTCAAATCCAGAGACCATGAAGGACATTTAGCCGATTTAAGGAAGACTTTGGAGTGCACAAGGAAACATGGTTTAAAGATGAATCCAAATAAGTGTGCTTTTAGAGTCTCGGGCCGGGTGAGTTCTTGGGATTCTTGATTCACAAAGGAGGGATAGAAGTTGGAAAAAGAGCATGGAGGCAATAGACAAAATTGTGCCCCCAACTAACCTTACAGAGTTGCAATCATTGTCAAGGCAAGATCAACTTTGTGAGAAGATTCATATCTAATTTATCGAAAGAGTGTTGCCTTTCTCTCCATTGTTGAAGCTCAAGAAGGATCGAGAATTTGTTGAGGTGACATACGGAAAAGGCTTTTGATGAGATCAAGCAATATATGAAGGCACCACCAAGTGTTGGTACCTCCACAACTTGAGAAGCCTTTCAAACTTTAGTATGTGGCGGCCGATAGCCTAACAATAGGATCGGCCCTTATGCAAGAGTTTGATGGAAAAGAGAGGGTAATAGCTTACCTTAGCCGAAAACCGCAGACCCCGAAACAAGGTATTCGGCTATAGAAAAACTGTTTGTGTGTTTATTACTCATGCACCAAATTTCGGCACTATTTGTTAAATGCCGAATGTGTGGTGATATCTAGTTTTGATGTAATTAAACACATGTTGTCAATGCCGATTTTAAATGGAAGAATCGGCAAATGGGTATTAGCACCGGCGAGTTTAATTTAAAGTATGAGTCGGCAAAAGCAAGGTGAAAGGACAGGTAATTGCCGATTTTATTACTCAACATCGTGATTTATCTCGTTGATATGGTTAACATTGCCCCATGGGCATTATTTTTTGATGGATCATCATGTGACAAAGGTGGTGGTGCTGGTATTCTTTTGGTATCCCCACGTGGAAAAACATTTGAGTTTGCTTTTTCAATTAAATATCCTATCACTAACAATCAAGCAGAGTATGAGGCTTTGCTTAGAGGGCTTCGACCGTTAATAGAAGTGAAGGTCAAAGTTGTCATTGAGATATTTGGTGATTCTGAATTGGTAATCAATCGGTTAATGACAAGACAATATGAATGCAAAAATGATGTACCGCAAGGGTACCATGAATGCTAAGGTAGGGAACTTCAAAAGCTTTTCGCAGTCACTTTGCATCATATACCCGAGAGAGCACAATGGAGAAGCAAATAAATTAGCTCAAGCACTGGATATCGAGAAAATCATGACATTTTTGCAATAGAACAAAGTGCCTTCAATTGTGATCGTAGACAATGACTGGAGAAGCGTTATTGTCGGCCTATCCGAAAGATCCATCTCGTAGGGTTTCCCCCTAAAGCTCGTGGTATAAAGCTCTCAAGTTTGTGCTTCTTGATAGCCAATTTTATTACAAGTCTATAGATGGAGTATTGCTCAAGTGCTTGAGTCAAGAGGAGGCTAAGAAGGTTATGTTTGAAGTACATGAAGGAGTTTGTGGTGCGCATCACTGGCTTGCACGAATGAAGTGGATAATCGGAAGGACAGGTACTTACGGCCGACTATGTTGGAGGATTGCTTTGAATATTACAAAGGGTGTCGAGAATGTCGATATTTTGGTAATGTTCAAAGAGCACCTCGCATGCGGCTCTCGAATCCAATAATCAAACCATGGTACGTTCGCAGGATGGGGCATAGATTTAATTGGACAGATTAATCCTCCATCCAAGAAAAGGACACAAGTTTGTATTATTAGCTACCGATTATTTTACCAAGTGGGTTGAAGCTATCCCTTTGAAAACAGTTACGTCGAGAATATGGCGGCTTTGTCAAAGAGCATATAATTCATAGATTTGGGATCCCACAAACCATAGCAACCGATCAAGGGACTCGGTTCACTTCCTCGAGTTTTGTGACTTTGCCGAAAGCATGGGAATAAGGTTGTATAATTCTTCCCTTATTATGCACGGAGCTAATGGCCAAGCGGGAGGCATCAAATAAGATCATGATCAAGATCATCCAAAAGAAGATCAATGAGAAGCTAAGGAAGTGGCACTTGGTCCTTAATGAAGCATTATGGGGCTTACCGAATGGCTTGCCATGGGTCCACACAAGCATCTCCATATGAATTGGTTTATGGGCATAATGCTATAACGCCCTGGGAGTTGCAATCGGGATCAAGAAGAGTCGAGTTGCAAAGGGACTTGACGAAAAAAGATTATAAGGATTTGATGATGGATGAATTAGAAGATTTACATTTGATACGTCTCAAGCCCTTGGAAAACATTGAGAAGAATAAAATACGTGTTGCCAAATATTACAACAAGAAGGTCAAAGTGAAGCAATTCGCAGAAGGAGACTTGGTTTGGAAAACAATATTGCCGGTTGGTACCAAAGACAAAACATTCGGCAAGTGGTCTCCGAATTGGGAGGGACCTTTTCGGGTTGTCGGTTATTACCCGGTAATGCATATATGTTGAAAACGCTATCTGGAGAAGAGCTTACTAGAGCCATCAATGGCAGATACCTTAAGAAGTTTTATCCAAGTGTTGAAGTTGGATCTTAATCGGGACCGTGACTTGAATATGATATAGCCGATTGAGTAAAAATCGCCTTGAATAAGGGAAAGAGGTTGGAAAAAGTAGCCGATATTATTGTATCGCCTCTAGTGCAAAAATAGCCGATATCGTGTGTATCGTCTTGAAATTTAAAATAGCCGATGCAGTTGTATCGCCTTTAGCCAAATTTTTTTTAGAATATAAATGAACAGTTTTATCTATCAGCTGGTAGGTTTATCGGGAGAAGATAAAGGGAATTGAAGAGCTATGCTACAAAATGTCAAATCATGGAGCAGTGCCAAGATCTAATCGGCTAAGACGACGTTATGCGTTCGGGAAAATTTCATTCTTGAAGAATGTTGCAGACGAATTCTAACTAAGGATTGAAAGAAGTTCGCAAGAACAAACACGATTGCTAAAGCACCATTGCAGTTAAAGACAAGCGAGAGCAAGGAGGAGACCAACATTCTTCATTAAAATTTTTTATTACAACCCGCGCCAAATCCTAATACAAGCTACTCCTCTTCCTCGGTGAAGAGCTTGTTGAGGACGGACTCGGTTGGTGGCGTTGGCCATGGCGTCGGCGTGGTCATCGTACGCGGCCAGGAGGCCCTCGATGCCGTCAACCTCATGGGGAAGCCCGCCCCGGAAGCCGGTCGGCATCGGAGCGTAGTCGTCCCCGGTCCAGGACGACATCCCCGCCAGGCCGAGCGCGGTGCCGAGGCGCACGCCGTGAAGGGCAACCTGGTCGATCTGACTAGGCACCGCCTCGAGGCGATCTGCCACGGTCGCCCCCTGGGCATTCACGTGATTGGCCACTGCCGTCGTCGCCAACCTCAGGCGGTCCAGCTCCGCGTTGAGGTCTGCAAAGGAGAAACAAGACAGACGGAGTAAACAAAGTCAAGAATGACGGAAATCACGCAATGGTAGAAGGACAAATACGGTGATGGTCGCGGTCATCTCAAGGGCGGTATCCTCCCACTCTAATCTGGCGATCCCGAACTTCTTGGTTTCTTCACCAAGAAGCGCCCGGTCTTCGTCCCTCTCACGGAGGTACCCGGCGGCGTCGTAGTGGGTGTACGCCGGATCTCCTCGTTGTTCCTATCCCATATAGGGGCGGTACGAAGAAGAGGACCCCGGGCCGAGGCGAAGCGGCGCCGGAAACGGGAGTAGGAGCGGGGCCGGAGCCGGAGCCGCATGCAGGGGCAAAGTGCGGCTCGAACGCCCGCGGCCGGCGCCAGAAAACGCCATTTGCCGGTGCCGATCCTCGCCGTTCTACAAACAAGGTGCAATCAAGATCGGCTAAATAAGAAGAAACCGCAAACAAGATGGAGAAGTTGTCTCCTTACTGCAGGCGACGGCCGCCGCGGTTGCTTCCCTCCGCCACGTCCGCGGGAGCGGGAGCGGAGGCAGAAGCCGAGGCCGGAGCGCGAGCCGGGGCGGTGTGCCTCCGAAAATTGGCGACATAGTCGCCGGTGTTCCCGACGGCCCTGAAACGGATCAAGAAGATAAACAACCGCAAGGGGGCAGAGACTCAGATCGGGTAAAAACTATCAAGCGGACAACTCAAAGGTTGAAGATCTCACCGCCGGCGCCGGTTGCCGCTTTCCTCCGCCTTGTCCCGGGCCGGACTCTTGCCATGGTCGCCGCCGCTTGCCATCGGTGGTGGTGAGGGTTTTTGAGATTGGGGTGGAAGAGGAAGTGGAAGAGATGATAGCAACCGCTTGTGCTTGGATGTGATGATGGTGGGAGCCAACCTGGTCCTATTTATGAACGATGGGAGCCGTGGCGAGGCTGGAAAGCCAAGCGACAAGATAGGGTTTTCCGCACCTATGGGCCGACGTTGAGTTGGGCCGAGCCCATCACTACCGGCGATTCGTTACCATACGTTCGGTCGGCTAAATAGCCGATGAGGGCTATTCGGGCTAAAGCAAGCACTTGGGGCGGCAGCAGTTACATTCGGCTAATACACACATCAATGAGTACAGTCGTGATTGGAAAAGCCGAATAACAATGGAAGCAGCGAAGAAAAGAGAAAAATGAAGATTATCTATTTTCCAGAGAAAGGGAATTGTTTTCAAATATGACAGGGCTAGACCTAAATGTCTACATCTTCAAGTACAACCCAAGCGTCTATACATTCAAATAAGAGTTAATGATATTCGGGGCATCGTCTTTATTCTCGTTGACCTCGTCGAGGGCTCTCTTGTCTTCAACTTCGCAATTTTGGATCTGCGGTAGCACGCTCTTGATCTCGCTTGGTCTCTCTCCGATGAGAGAGCTTATTTTGGACTTAGCCGAATCAAGAGGTGGCGGAGTAGCAAGTTTGGCCTCATGAGATTGAATGTTGGCATCCAATTGAGCCAACTGAGCCCGCTTTGATCCTCTCATCTCTCATACTCTTGCAGTCTGGTTCCAAGGTGTCCCAAGACCGTTTGGCCGACTTGAATTCGAGTAGAGCTCCTTAACTTGCCGTTCTCTCGGTTGCCTTGTCGGTTTCCAAAACAGCTTTGTCGAGATGTATTTTTGTATGCTCTCTTGACAACAAGAAAGTGGTCATCAAGGTTGGACAAGGCATTTATGGCATCCTTAAGATCGAAGGGAGCTCTTGGCCAATTGGCTCGCTATTTCCCTTATCTTGTTAGATTCTCGAGTCAAATCAACAATGTCCTTCTCTAAGAATGAGATTATGTCTTTCGTTTAGCTCGACTCACGATGATAATTGCCGATTAGAGGAGACTTCATCATCATCGGCAAATTCTTCAAAGAATGAGGGAAAAACTGGCCTGTTGAAGAGCAGTGCCCTGATGACAGAAGAAAATTTATTAGCCGAATGACTTAATTCAAATAGGGAATGACTGAGAAAGATCAAGATAATACCTCTTCGGCAAAAACCTGATCAATAGCCTCCTGAGTAGCATCAAGACTTTGAGTGACTGATACAGTTGCTGCTTCATGGATAGCAGTGTCATGACTTGTTGATATATCTTGAATTGCCGAAGGTGTTGAATCCGGTACGTCTTGAAGAAGAATTTTATCTGTTGCTTCTCCTGGCTGATGAAGAGGAATGTCTGTTTCCGTTTCTATTTGTTCATCAACCTGATGAGAAGGAATTTCTTCTGCTGCTTCTCCTTGTTCACCTGCTTGGTCATCTGCCTGATGCATACCAAGACTGCTAGTAGGCTCATTGGCGTCTGCTTGACCAGTAGAGGCTCCAGGAGAGTTTTCCAAGATCACTACCCTGCCAGGACTTTGAGGGTTGGCCTGTACTTGTTGAAAGAAAGTGATAAATGCAAATACATTTGCAGATGGAAAATAAGGGATCAAAAGCATTCATACCTAAGGGAGTGGCTTAGCTTTCTTTGATCTTGTTTTCTTGGGAATGGCAGTGTCCTTGATGGGGGAGGAAGGAGTTTTATTTTAAGGTCCTTCAGGAGCACTGTGTCATCGGCAGGTGTTTTGTTAAAAACTGCTAAACTTGGAGCATCATGCCCCAGAGCAGCATTAGGGCCGGGTTGCCAGTATTGAACCTCTGGAGGACTTGGAGGAGCATTGTCCTGTTCAAAAGGATGTTTAGAAACAGAGCAGAGACATGAAATGAAAGGTGGCTATAAGAGTGTACCTCATCATCAGAAGTGAATGAGGGCATTAAAACTTGGCATAGAGGATGGACTTGTGCTCTAAAAATGTGAGAATGCCATTCTTGCCACCAAAGAGTGAATGAGGGATGAGCAGCTTCAATTATCACCTGGGGATTAGGTTCATATACCGGAAGCTTACATCCAAGATTGAAGACTATGTTGGCCACAGTAATATTCAGCAATGACTCCCTGGGTCTGATGATGCTTGAAAAATATGGCCTTGGGGGCAATTGACCAAGTCCGAGCTGCCTGGCAACCATGTTTGGGTTGTAAAATTCATAAGTTGAACTTATCAGGCCGGCCGTGATGAAATTCTGGTAGAGCACGGGGCCCGATGAAAGAATTAAAAATATCCCCGGAATCATCATCTATGCAGCCCCACTCATAGCTAAATCTACGAGGGGAGAGTTAAATTTTCATTCTCTCTATAGGGAAACCAGATTACGTGGTTGAATCCCTTGTAGAAGATCTTAAAAAGGTGGCCAAGGTCTAGACCAATGACAATGGAAGATGCAAACTTCCCCATATGTCTGACAGGATTTATATCTGGGATCCTCACCTTCAGCATAGTTGATTGAAGGAAAATTCAGGTTATGGAGGTCAACTGAAACTATCTGATGCATATACAGTTGCAGCCACATTTGGACAAGCCACCACGGGCCATTGACACAGGAGATTTCACCCTGGCCACGCATTTAAGCAGTGATCTGATGCATCATGTGGTAAACTGCTCCTAAGAGATACTTGCCCAAAGGGATCAATTTACCTGTAGCTAGATCTTTAGCCATCACTATGTGATTCAAACTATTGGATTTGCCACGTAAAATGAATCTCGCACTTAGCCACATGTTCATGAAAGCCCCGTATTCTTTATCGAGATAAGGCTTGATCGAGGCATAAGCCCGAATATATTTGGTCCAACCTCCTCCCCGATTTGACTGACCTTTGTGTACTGGTGCCTTTGAATTTGAAAGGGTATGTTGGCTTGGTTATGTTTAGTCCGGTCATCATGAAGATATCTGATAAAGTAATTGACATTGGGCCGTGACCAAAGATGAATGCATTGATGGCATCAGACCAAAAGTGAGAAGCGGCTATCGGGAGGAATCATTCCTTGGCATGTCGCCTAAAGAAAGCTCCAAGCAAAGGCTTGAATATCTTGTGATTCCCGAAGTCACTATTCCTAGACCGCATCCTACGGTACCAATCACGCCATCCCGTGATTGAGGGAAGGGGCCAAGTTTTGAAAGTGTTCGGCCACCTGTTTGGGGGCAAACTCCCGGATTTGAATGGGATCCTCAAAGTTTCCTTTTCAATAAAATCCCTCGGATTGGGGTCTCCCATTGGACCAAGGAAAAATGACCCGGGATGAGCAAGATTGGAAATCAAAATCTCGTTCTTCATTTCCTTTAGAAGAGGTGAGAGCGAATAAATCAAGAACACATTTGAGAACTAATTCAAGAGAATTGCCGAATGGGTGATACGAGTAGGGTTACCTCTAGAAGCTCCTCTTGAGTTCCCTTGCCATGATGGAGCCGGTTGAAGTCTCCGTCGCCATTGAAGACGGAGTAAGCACAAATCTCAAATGGTGGTGCGGCGTCGCGTCGGCGGTGCCGACCTAGGCGAAGGGCAGACGATAGTCAATTTTGAAATAAAACCCTTTTATCTCGAAATTGAGGGGCATGTGTTAACACCGAGAATTTGGTCGTGGATATGACAGTGGGCCTACGAGCAGCGAGAGGGCGATTCGGCAAATACATATGCGGTCGGCTAATTTCCGATTGTTCGGCAAATGATCGGCTTCATTTGAAGGCAAAAGAAGGAAAGAGGAAGCTGACTAGAAAGGGAAGGAGTCATGATAGTCAAGGACTCCGATTATGGTTAGAGTTAACATATTTGTATCTTTCCAATTTTGTTTAGATAGTTCGTAAGCACTTAGGACTCATGTTTTGTCCAGGGTATAAATATAAACCCTCGACCATTGTAATAAGGGTTCACAACCAAATCAATACAACCGGCTACGTGCCACCCTTCGAGTCCTTTTAGTCATGTCGTCGAGTTCTTCGAGAGGGCCAATCGATCCGTCGACCTCCGTAAGTCCCGACAACCTTGCTATCATGTCTAGTATCGTGCGACGGATTTAGATTATGATGCAAGTAGTCTCATCCGTTTTGCTTAGTATCGTGCGGCGGATTTAAGCTTAATGATGGGAAGTTTTTGCTTGTGCCTTGTATCGTGCGGCGGATTAAGACATGAGTAAAGATGGTTATCGGCTCTCTTAGATTTGGCAAGATCTAATAGATTCATTAAGTTATCACGTGTTGCATGTTTTATTTAATGTTTATTTATTTGCAACACTCTTTTGCCCAATCTAGCTTGATGCTCTTTTCGGCTTTTTGGTCATAATCTCATGTTTATTCGATATCAAGTAGATCAATTTCATATAGCCGAATTAGATCGATCTAGATTGTCACGTGTTGTGGGTTCATTCACGTTAGATGTAGATAAGCCTTGACAGACCGGGTACCGTGCGGCGTATGCGAGTCTTTGGGTTACTCTAGAGCTAGTCATCTCGGTGGACTAGAGATCGGTTTAATCGATAGGTTCCTTTTACATGTTACTTGTTTGTTCCTTCTTCATGGACCCCGATTCGGCAATCTTGCCGATACGGTTATGCTTATACATGTAGCGAGTATTTATAGATCTGTTAGGTAATTACGTGCTTTTAGCTATTTACCGTTAGATTGTATCATGCGGTGGATTGATCTCGCGTGAAGGGGTGGTGTAAATTCATAGCGAGTGGTATCATGCGGTGGATTAGCTTGCTTGGGTTTATGCTCGACGGGTTTATGAAGGCTAGACGTGCGGCGACTAGTTGGAGTAGCCTATGCATGTGTTGTTTAGTAGATTTATATTTATAAGTTACTTATCCTTAATTATTAGTGCTTGATGATGCTTTAAACCCGAGATGTAGTTTGATATGCCTTGATGATTTAATCTTGTTCAAACATGTCTTCGTTTACACGCATTCGGCGGTTCGCTTTATTCATGTCAGTCATATCATATTAGTCAATGAATTGCAAACTTGTTGGCGATAGCTTCTATAGCTATGTGTCATCGTAAATGGCTTCGGGGGCCATAAAGATGGAACTGTCTAGTCTCACCCAAAGATGTTCCGGTTATGATCTTACCGTTTTATCCCTTGTCGACTTTCGGGTCAAATCGACCGCACGCTTTCGATTCGACGCCGGGCACCCGATTGAAGCTAGGCTTTCCGGCTTGCCGTGTGTGAGACACGGTGCGCCACATTTTGTGTCAACACACTTTTTGGCACGCCGTGGGACCACTTCTCGCCTAGGATGGGATCGGAAATTGACAACGATCACGTTCGAACGTGACCATGGACGAGCCGCGACGCAACGCCGGATGGTAGAGCAAGCAATGGAACAAGATATCGCGAAATGTCGATGTCTTTTTCCAAGAACAAGAGTGGCGAGTGATCGTCAAGCAATCACCGCCACGAGTTCTTCTCGCGGTCGATCGATGTTACCGACGAGGAGGAGATGCGAAGGTAGTTGGAGTCATTTACAAAGTTTGTGGGAGACACTATGTTGAATCACAACACGGCTTTTCTGGGCACCTTCCGCAAAATCATGGTTGATACTTTTGGTCCAGCGGTTGACAAGCGCTTTGAAGAAAGATTTGGAGAGTTTTCTGGACCGAGTGTTCTTCAACACTCAGCAATCTTCAGGGAAGTCAACTGGAGGAGGAGAGATAATCGGCACTAGCAAGGACGGGGCTGTTTATGATGAAAAGGAAAAGCCTCCCGTGACCGAGCAGCAAACTCATGGTCAAGTAACTTTTGGTGCAACAACGAGATATACCCGCATCTGCTTACAAGATCTCCCCAAAGTGGCAAATAGATTGCGAAGAGTATCTATGGAGATGGGTACGGTGAATTTACCGATTACGTGCTCGAGTGCTTTGCCAAATCCGGGATACAGGAGTGCATCGGGAGTACCTTCTAGGAGACAGGAGCGCAAGATGCAAATGATGTCCTCCTAAAGCGGGAATGGGCGATATGATGCGAATCAATTCGGCCCGAAACCAAAGCATCGAGACATATGCATACAAATCTCCTTTCCCAGAGTGGTACAATAGGGTAGCTCTTCCACCAAGAGTTAAGCCACCAACGGATGTGACCAAGTTCTCTGGTTAGGATGACACCAGTACCATTGAGCATATCAGCAGATATCTGATGCAACTTGGAGAAGCTTTGCTGCCGCACGGCCGGTTCCTATGCGTCCTACGGCTCCTCGCACCAAGTCAAGCACGCCCATGCACCATGGTTAAGGCGTTTTGACACCTTTGGCCTCTCCACCATAGCGTTTATTACCGCCCGAGAACCCGAATGGCCCTTAACCATGGCTCCACAGCTCTAGAACTGCCATATTTGCACACACGAATATGCTACCACACAAACCCGGTTCGTGCATGTCCTATGCTCTTGACACTAGGTCAAGCATGACCGTATGCCATGGTTAAGGCATTTTGATGACTCGGTCTCACCACCACAATGTTTGTCATCACCCGAGAGCCCGAACGGCCCTTAACTATAGCTCCACGACTCCGAACATCCATAATTGCACACACGACCGTGCTGCCGCACGGCGGATCCCGTGCATCCTATAGCTCTCGACACCGGGTCAAGCACGCCCGTATGCCATGGTTAAGCCATTTTGATGCCTCTCACCTCTCCACCATAGAGTTTGTCATCACCCGAGAGCCCGAAGGGCCCTTAACCATGGCTCCACGGCTCCAAAACTGCCATATTTGCACACACGACCATGCTGCCGCACGGTCGGTTCCAACGCATCCTATGGCTCCGGCCGAGTCAAGCATGCCCATACGCCATGGTTAAGGCATTTTGTCACCTCCGGCCTCTCTACCATAGCATTTGCCGTCGCTCGAGAGCCCGAACGGCACTTAACCTTGGCTCCACGGCTCCGAACCGCCATATTTGCACACACGACCATGCTTTGCCGCACGGTCGGTTCCAACGCATCCTATGGCTCCTCACACCAAGTCAAGCACGCCCATGCACTATGGTTAAGGCATTTTGACACCTCTAGCCTCTCCACCACAAGTTTGTTGCCACCCAGAACCCGAATGGCCCTTAACCATGGCTCCACCGCTCTAGAACCGCCATATTTGCACACACGAATATGCTACCGCACAGCCGGTTCCTACGTGTCCTACGGCTCTTGACACTAGGTCAAGCTTGACCGTATGCCATGGTTAAGGCATTTTGATGCCCTCCGGCCCCACCACCACAATGTTTGTCATCACCCGAGAGCCCGAATGGCCCTTAACTATAGCTCCACGACTCCGAACATCCATAATTGCACACACGACCGTGCTTTGCGCATGGCCGGATCCCGTGCATCCTATGGCTCTCGGCACCGGGTCAAGCACACCCGTACACCATGGTTAAGCCATTTTGATGCCTCTCACCTCTCCACCATAGAGTTTTCCACCACCCGAGAGCCTAAAGGGCCCTTAACCATGCCTCCACGGCAAACATGCCATATTTGCACACACGACCATGCTTGCCGCATGGTCGGTTCCAATGCATTTTATGGCTCCCGGACCGAGTCAAGCATGCCCGTACGCCATGGTTAAGGCATTTTGACACCTCTGGCCTCTCTACCATAGCGTTTGTCATTGCTCAAGAGCCCGAATGGCACTTAACCTCGGCTCCACGGCTCCGTAACCGCCATATTTGCACACACGACTTTGCTTGCCGCACGGCGGTTCCTATGCGTCCTACGGCTCCTCGCACCAAGTCAAGCACGCCCATGCACCATGGTTAAGGCATTTTGACACCTCTGGCCTCTCCACCACAGCATTTGTTACCACCCAAGAACCCGAATGGCCCTTAACTATGGCTCCACCACTCTAGAACTTCCATATTTGCACACACGACTATGCTACCGCACGGCCGGTTCCTACGCATGTCCTACAGCTCTCGACACTAGGTCAAGCACGACCGTATGCCATGGTTAAGCCATTTTGATGCCTCCGGCCCCACCACCACAATATTTGTCATCACCCGAGAGCCCGAACGGCCCTTAACTATAGCTCCACGACTCCGAACATCCATAATTGCACACACGACTGTGCTGGCGCACGGCCGGATCCTGTGCATCCTACAGCTCTCGACACTAGGTCAAGCACGACCGTATGCCATGGTTAAGCCATTTTGATGCCTCTCACCTCTCCACCATAGAGTTTTTCATCACCCGAGAGCCCGAAGGGCCCTTAACCATGGCTCCACGGCTGCAAAACTACCACATTTGCACACACGACCATGCTGCCGCATGGTCGGTTCCAACGCATCCTATGGCTCTCGGCACTGAGTCAAGCATGCCCGTACGCCATGGTTAAGGCATTTTGACACCACTGGCCTCTCTACCATAGCGTTTGCCATCGCTCAAGAGCCTGAACGGCCCTTAACCTTGGCTCCACGGCTCCAAAACTGCCATATTTGCACACACGACCATGCTGCCGCACGGCCGGTTCCTACGCATCCTATGGCTCCTCGCACCAAGTCAAGCACGCCCATGCACCATGGTTAAGGCGTTTTGACACCTTTGGCCTCTCCACCACAGCGTTTGTTGCCACCCGAGAACCCGAATGGCCTTTAATCATGGCTCCACAGCTCTAGAACTGCCATATTTGCACACACGACTATGCTACCGCACAGCCAGTTCCTGCATGTCCTATAGCTCTCGACACTAGGTCAAGCACGACCGTATGCCATGGTTAAGGCGTTTTGATGCCTCTCGCCTCACCACCACAATGTTTTTCATCACCCGAGAGCCCGAACGGCCCTTAACTATAGCTCCACGGCTCCAGAACTGCCATATTTGCACACACGACCATGCTGCCGCACGGTCGGTTCCAACGCATCCTATGGCTCTCGGCACCGGGTCAAGCACGCCCGTACGCCATGGTTAAGCCATTTTGATGCCTCTCACCTCTCCACCATAGAGTTTTTCATCACCCGAGAGCCTGAAGGGCCCTTAACCACAGCTCCACGGCTGCAAAACTGCCATATTTGCACACACGACCATGCTGCCGCACGGTCGGTTCCAACGCATCCTATGGCTCTCGGCACCGAGTCAAGCATGCCCGTACACCATGGTTAAGGCATTTTGACACCTCTGGCCTCTCTACCATAGCGTTTGCCATCGCTCGAGAGCCCGAACGGCCCTTAACCTTGGCTCCACGGCTCCAGAACTGCCATATTTGCACACACGACCATGCTGCCACACGGTCAGTTCCAACGCATCCATGGCTCCTGGCACTGAGTCAAGCATGCCCGTACGCCATGGTTAAGGCATTTTGACACCTCTAGCCTCTCCACCATAGCGTTTGTTACCGCCTGAGAACCTGAATGGCCCTTAACCATGGCTCCACAGCTCTAGAACTGCCATATTTGCACACACGAATATGCTACCACACAGCCGGTTCGTGCGTGTCCTACAGCTCTTGACACTAGGTCAAGCATGACCGTATGCCATGGTTAAGGCATTTTGATGATTCTGGCCTCACCACCACAATGTTTGTCATCACCCGAGAGCCTGAACGGCCCTTAACTACAGCTCCACGACTCCAGAACATCCATAATTGCACACACGACTGTGCTTTGCCGCACGGTCGGATCCCGTGCATCCTATGGCTCTCGGCACCGGGTCAAGCACGCCCGTATGCCATGGTTAAGCCATTTTGATGCCTCTCACCTCTCCACCATAGAGTTTTCCATCACCCGAGAGCCCGAAGGGCCCTTAACCATGCCTCCACGGCTCCAAAACCGCCATATTTGCACACTCGACCATGCCGCCGCACGGTCGGTTCCAACGCATTTTATGGCTCCCGGCTCGAGTCAAGCATGCCCGTACGCCATGGTTAAGGCATTTTGACACCTCCGGCCTCTCTACCATAGCATTTGCCATCACTCGAGAGCCCGAACGGCACTTAACCTCGGCTCCACGGCTCCGAACCGCCATATTTGCACACACGACTTTGCTTTGCACGCCGGGTTCCCCGCACATCCTACGGCTCCTCACACCAAGTCAAGCACGCCCATGCACTATGGTTAAGGCGTTTTGACACCGCCTCGGCCTCTCGACCACGCATTTGTTGCCACCCAAGAACCCGAATGGCCCTTAACCATGGCTCCACCGCTCTAGAACCGCCATATTTGCACACACGACTATGCTACCGCACGGCCCGGTTCCTACGTGTCCTACGCTCTCGACACTAGGTCAAGCACGACCGTATGCCATGGTTAAGGCATTTTGACACCTCTGGCCCCACCACCACAATGTTTGTCATCACTCGAGAGCCCGAACGGCCCTTAACTATAGCTCCACGACTCCAGAACATCCATAATTGCACACACGACTGTGCTGGCGCACGGCCGGATCCTGTGCATCCTACGGCTCTCGGCACCGGTTCAAGCACACCCGTACGCCTTGGTTAAGCCATTTTGATGCCTCTTACCTCTCCACCATAGAGTTTTCCATCACCCGAGGGCCTGAAGGGCCCTTAACCATGGCTCCACGGCAGTAAAACTGCCACATTTGCACACACGACCATGCTGCCGCATGGTCGGTTCCAACGCGTCCTATGGCTCCCGGTACTGAGTCAAGCAAGCCCGTACACCATGGTTAAGGCATTTTGACACCTCTGGCCTCTCTACCATAGCGTTTGTCGTTGCTCGAGAGCCTGAACGTCCCTTAACCTCGGATCCACGGCTCCAGAACTGCCATATTTGCACACACAACTTTGCTGCCGCACGGCCGGTTCCTATGTGTCCTACGGCTCCTCGCACCAAGTCAAGCACGCCCATGCACCATGGTTAAGGCGTTTTAACACCTTTGGCCTCTCCACCACAGCGTTTATTACCACCCGAGAACCCGAATGGCCCTTAACCATGGCTCCACAGGCTCTAGAACCGCCATATTTGCACACATGACTATGCTACCGCACGGCCGGTTCTCGCATGTCCTATAGCTCTCGACACTAGGTCAAGCACGACCGTATGCCATGGTTAAGGCGTTTTGACGCCTCGGCCTCACCACCACAATATTTGTCATCACCCGAGAGCCCGAACGGCCCTTAACTATAGCTCCACGACTCCGTAACATCCATAATTGCACACACGACCGTGCCGCCGCACGCCCGGATCCCGTGCATCCTACGGCTCTCGGCACCGGGTCAAGCACGCCCGTACGCCATGGTTAAGCCATTTTGATGCCTCTCACCTCTCCACCATAGAGTTTTTCATCACCCGAGAGCCCGAAGGGCCCTTAACCACGCTCCACGGCCGCAAAACGCCATATTTGCACACACGACCATGCTGCCGCACGGTCGGTTCCAACGCATCCTATGGCTCTTGGCACTGAGTCAAGCATGCCCGTACGCCATGGTTAAGGCATTTTGACACCTCTGGCCTCTCTACCATAGCGTTTGCCATCGCTCGAGAGCCTGAACGGCCCTTAACCTTGGCTCCACGGCTCCAGAACTGCCATATTTGCACACACGACCATGCTGCCGCATGGTCAGTTCCAACGCATCCTATGGCTCCTAGCACTGAGTCAAGCATGCACGTACGCCATGGTTAAGGCATTTTGACACCTCTAGCCTATCCACAACAGCGTTTGTTGCCACCTGAGAACCTGAATGGCCCTTAAGCATGGCTCCACAGCTCTAGAACTGCCATATTTGCACACACGAATATGCTACTGCACAGCCGGTTCGTGCGTGTCCTACTGCTCTTGACACTAGGTCAAGCATGACCGTATGCCAGGGTTAAGGCATTTTGATGCCTCTGGCCTCACCACCACAATGTTTGTCATCACCCGAGAGCCTGAACGGCCCTTAACTACAGCTCCACGACTCCAGAACATCCATAATTGCACACACGACTGTGCTGCCGCACGGTCGGATCTTGTGCATCCTATGGCTCTCGGCACCGGGTCAAGCACGCCTGTACACCATGGTTAAGCCATTTTGATGCCTCTCACCTCTCCACCATAGAGTTTTCCATCACCCGAGAGCCCGAAGGGCCCTTAACCATGCCTCCACGGCTCCAAAACCGCCATATTTGCACACTCGACCATACCGCCGCACGGTCGGTTCCAACGCATTTTATGGCTCCCGGCTCGAGTCAAGCATGCCCGTACACCATGGTTAAGGCATTTTGACACCTCTCGGCCTCTCTACCATAGCATTTGCCATCACTCAAGAGCCTCGAACGGCACTTAACCTCGGCTCCACGGCTCCGAACCGCCATATTTGCACACACGACTTTGCTTTGCCGCACGGCCGGTTCCTCGCGCATCCTACGGCTCCTCGCACCAAGTCAAGCACGCCCATGCACTATGGTTAAGGCATTTTGACACCGCTGGCCTCTTGACCATAGCATTTGTTGCCGCCCAAGAAGCCGAATGGCCCTTAACCATGGCTCCACCGCTCTAGAACTGCCATATTTGCAAACACGACTATGCTACCGCACAGCCGGTTCCTACGTGTCCTACAGCTCTCGACACTAGGTCAAGCACGATCGTATGGCATGGTTAAGGCGTTTTGACACCTCTAGCCCCACCACCACAATGTTTGTCATCACCCGAGAGCCCGAATGGCCCTTAACTATAGCTCCACGACTCCAGAACATCCATAATTGCACACACAACTGTGCTGGCGCACGGCCGGATCCTGTGCATCCTACGGCTCTCGGCACCGGTTCAAGCACACCCGTACGCCATGGTTAAGCCATTTTGATGCCTCTCACCTCTCCACCATAGAGTTTTCCATCACCCGAGGGCCTAAAGGGCCCTTAACCATGGCTCCACGGCAGTAAAACTGCCACATTTGCACACACGACCATGCTGCCGCATGGTCGGTTCCAACGCGTCCTATGGCTCCCGGCACTGAGTCAAGCAAGCCCGTTCGCCATGGTTAAGGCATTTTGACACCTCAGGCCTCTCTACCATAGCGTTTGTCATTGCTCGAGAGCCCGAACGGCCTTAACCTCGGCTCCACGGCTCCCGAACCGCCATATTTGCACACACGACTTTCCGCCGCACGGCCGGTTCCTATGCGTCCTACGGCTCCTCGCACCAAGTCAAGCACGCCCATGCACCATGGTTAAGGCGTTTTAACACCTTTGGCCTCTCCACCACAGCGTTTATTACCGCCCGAGAACCCGAATGGCCCTTAACCATGGCTCCACAAACTCTAGAACCGCCATATTTGCACACACGACTATGCTACCGCACAGCCCGTTCCTGCATGTCCTATAGCTCTCGACACTAGGTCAAGCACGACCGTCATGGTTTAGGCGTTTTGACGCCTCGGCCTCACCACCACAATATTTGTCATCACCCGAGAGCCCTAACGGCCCTTAACTATAGCTCCACGACTCCGTAACATCCATAATTGCACACACGACTGCTGCCGCACAGCCGGTTCCTGTGCATCCTACGGCTCTCGGCACCGGGTCAAGCACGCCCGTACGCCATGGTTAAGGCATTTTGATGCCTCTCACCTCTCCACCATAGAGTTTTTCATCACCCGAGAGCCCGAACGGCCCTTAACCATAGCTCCACGGCTGCAAAACAGCCATAATTGCACACACGACCGTGCTGCCGCACGGCCGGTTCCAACGCATCCTATGGCTCTCGGCACTGAGTCAAGCATGCCCGTACGCCATGGTTAAGGCATTTTGACACCTCTGGCCTCTCTACCATAGCGTTTGCCATCGCTCGAGAGCCTGAACGGCCCTTAACCTTGGCTCCACGGCTCCAGAACTGCCATATTTGCACACACGACCATGCTGCCGCACGGTCAGTTCCAACGCATCCTATGGCTCCTGGCACTGAGTCAAGCATGCCCGTATGCCATGGTTAAGGCATTTTGATACCTCTAGCCTCACCACCACAGCGTTTGTTGCTGCCTGAGAACCTGAATGGCCCTTAACCATGGCTCCACAGCTCTAGAACTGCCATATTTGCACACACGAATATGCTACCGCACAGCCGGTTCGTGCGTGTCCTACAGCTCTTGACACTAGGTCAAGCATGACCGTATGCCATGGTTAAGGCATTTTGATGCCTCTGGCCTCACCACCACAATGTTTGTCATCACCTGTGTTGGGGGTAGGAGTGGAATTGGCCACCCCGTCCCCCCTGATTGTGTGTGCCTCATGTGTTTGATGCGTGCAGGTACGGGCGATAGCGCGGGAAGGCGCGCATTCGGCACCGCCGAGCGCCAGGTGGTAACCCCGATAGCGCGACAGGACGCTCATTCGGCGCCGGCGGGCGCCAGGCGAAAACCCCGATAGCGCGGGTAGGCGCGCATTCGCCACCGCCGGGCGCCGAGTGGAAACCCCGATAGCGCGAGCAGGCGCGCATTCGGCGTCGACATCAGGCTCCGGGACGGAAAGCACCGATAGCGCGGGAAGACGCGCATTCGGTGTCGACGGGCGACAGGAGGAAATCCCGATAGCGCGAGAAGGCGCGCATTCGGCACGAGTCTGGATGCATTCGGCAGCCAGGCAGGAAGAGGAGCCCGGATGTGTCCTGGTCGGTGGTTAGCCGGCAAATGTGGGCCCTTGGGCCATTTACTTGTCTGCCCCATGTCGGCTGCTCCTGTACGTTGAAATTAGGGTTGCCAGGGGCATTCTTGTACAAAATGCTACACGACTTCCTATAAGTAGACCCCTCTGGGGACGTTGTAAGGGACTTCTGGACTCCGTGCGTTTTAGCCGGAGCACAAGGAATATAAGGTTCGTGTTGTTCATTTCGTTTTGTAGTTCTTCGTTTCCATTATCTCCTGTTTTGGTCCTTCAGGGGGTGCAACCCCAAAGGGCCGAAACAACATTGGCGCCCACCGTGGTTGGCGCACGGACTTGTCATGCCACCAAAGGGAAAAGCTAGAGGCTCAGCTATCAGGAAGCCAATGCCATCCGTGGAAGAAACTGGTCCGTCAACTGTAAATGGCTCGGATCCGCCACGCACTGAGCTCACTGCATCAGGATCGGCGGTTCCTCCGCCGATTCCTGCTCCACAGCAAGCGGATCTGGCCATCGAGGACAACGTTATCGGGTCGGGCCGCGGAACGCAGGATCGCCCGCCGAGGGGCCGGCGTCGCGAAGCGGCCGCAGATGACGCCGAGGTCGAACCGGAGCCCGAAGCCCCGAATGTGATGGACGAGTTGATGCTACGAAATTCCAAGCTCCTAAAGATGCTTTGGATGAGCACACTTCAAGAATTGAAGAACTAAAAGCGTATCGGGATCGGTTGCGGGAGACATCGAAGCAAGAAACGGAATATCGGCAACTCAAGTGGCGGTCGACCAAGCGGCCCGGGGAGGCGAAAGATTACGGCGGGAGATTCGGGCACTCGGCGCGAGGGCCGAAACGAAAGTGAAGTCGATACTTGGGATCGGCCTCGGGCAAGGGGGGTACCGGATTCGGTCGACATGGCATCCCCGTTGTCCCCGCTAACGCGAAATACCCATGGCCACCCGGATACAAGCCTAAGATCCCGCATTTCAACGGCAAATCTAATCCAAGAAGGTTCATATCAAGCTATGAGGCTGCAATATATTCGGCAGGCGGCAACGAAGCCTTGTTAGCCAAAACTTTGATCTTGGCCATGCAAGATGTGGCGCACGACTGGTTCATGTCGTTGCGGCCCTTGTCCATCCGGTCATGGAGACAGGCGAAAGAGGAGCTGTTGGCAATGTTTCAGGGCCTTCAGGCCGATAAGAAAACCATTATGGACTTGCTCACCTTGCATCAACCGGACGATGAACCAATGGCCAAGTACCTGGAACGCATTATTCAGACGCGGGCACAAGTTCTGAATGTGTCCAACGAAACGGTCATTGCGTCGGCCATCAGAGGCCTCAAGATCGGGCCGTGCGCAGAAGTGTTAACCAGAGAGGTACCCAAAACTGTGAAACAGTTGTTTGATGAAATGCGAAAGTTCGCCATATCGAAGAAGACTTGCGAAGCGCAAGGTCGCTAGGAATAGCCTAAAGCAAAACACCCCGAAAACAACCGGACGGGACCGCGAGAGGTGGGGGCCCAATCAAGGCTACGTCAATAGCCTCCGGGAAGAGTCGCCAAATCGCACCCCGAAGCGCATGACGGTCGGTCTCATGAAAACCGAGGCGGAGGTCGACGGACCGGGAGGACGGGAAACGAGGCGGCCGCGGACGAGGGCGCAATGGTGGCGCCCGAAGACACCGTATTGTTGCGTATGCGGCGAAAACAAAGGCCAT
Source organism: Themeda triandra (assembly GCA_018135685.1). Lineage (NCBI taxonomy): Eukaryota > Viridiplantae > Streptophyta > Magnoliopsida > Poales > Poaceae > Themeda > Themeda triandra. The sequence goes on along the minus strand of JAENPR010000262.1, from coordinate 722,303 downwards.
TTCACCGTAGACCGCAAATACACGCAGCGAGGCCAAAGAGCGAAAGGAAAGAGATGACGCTATAGGGAAATCCGAAACCGCAAAGCACGTATTCCACACGTCACCGTCACAACATTACGCTTTCCCCATCAAATGGCCGCTTTCCGGTCGGGCAGCCCGGGGAATCCGTACCTCGCCCCAAATGTTCATGCACATTGGGGAGGGTCGCCAAGCATGCAAGTACCAACAATACCGCCAGCCGATGATTGCACATCCGATGCCGCATCGGGCCGTGTCTTCCTCCGCCTACCGAGAATAGACAAAGAAAGCATCGCCACCAATCAAGCAGAAACTTCCAAGGAATTGTAGATCGTACACACCGTAGCACCCGCGAATGTGATGCCATCCAACGGGCACATATACGCCATCATTGGAGGTTCCAATATAGAGCACGACAAAGAAGAGAACGCGAAGAGAATATCGAGGCGCGTGTTGGCGGTATCATCGCCCGCTCCGGCGACCGGGCCGCGTGGAAGCTCCAGCCCATCACCTTCACGGAAGAAGATAATCAGATTCGGGATTACCCGCACTACGACGCTTTCGTTGCAACCGCTTTCGTAGGCGGGTACACTTTGCACAACATTCTGATTGATAACGGGAGTTCGGCGGACATCTTGTTCACCAAACCGTACGACAGCATGAAACTTGACAGGCGATCGCTCGATCAGGCGGGCAATGCCCTATTCGGTTTTGGTGGAAAGAAAATAGATGCACTTGGGAAGAAGACACTCACTGTAGCATTTAGCGAAGGAGAGAAAGTGCGGGCGGAAGAGATATCGTTCGATGTGGTACAAATGGAATACCCATATACGGCAATCTTCGGAAGAGGAATCATAAACAAGTTTGACATTATAATCAAGCAGAGCTACCTCTGCATGAAGCTGCCCTCCCCTTTCGGGGTAATCACGGTGCATGGCGATCAAATCGCAGCCAGAAAGATAGATGGCAAACCTATACCGGGTTACAGCATGGTGCACGAGGTAAAAAAGCCTACAAGGAAAGAGGATGCGGATGAAGCCACAGAGCGAAAAGAGCGGAGAGCAGAGCCAGATGAGGGCACGAGAAGAGTGCCTTTATCGGCGAACCGCCCGGATCAGTGTGTGCATATCGGGGCAAGTCTGTCGGAACAGGACACTTCGGAGCTGCTAGCATTTCTGGCTGAGAACAAAGACGTATTCGCGTGGACCACTAAAGACCTCAAGGGGGTTGACGGGGAGTTGGCACAAAGACACGGCCTCAACGTCAAAAACAAGCAAAGCCAAGGAAGCAAAAGTTGAGGAAGATGTCATCCGAAAGAGCAGACGCGGCACGCCGGAAGTGCAAAGGCTTTTGGACGCGATGTGATCGAGCCGGTCAAGATCCGGAATGGCTAGCCAATGTGGTGATGGTCAAGAAAAAGCGGCAAATGGCGCATGTGCGTGGATTTCACAGATCTAAACAAACATTGCCCAAAAGACCCATATCCACTACCGCGGATCGACAAGTTGGTCGATATCGCGTCGGGTTGCGAGAAATGTTGCTTACGGATTGTTTCTCGGGTACCATCGATATGGTCAAGGAAGAGGATCAAGAGAAAACAAGCTTTATCACTCCCGGGGGGACCTTTTGCTACAAGCGCATGCCCGAGGGGCTGCGCAATGCGGGCCCTACTTTCTCCCGAATGACGTACGAGGTCTTTAGGGAGCGAAAAAGAGGAAAAACCTGGTCGCATACGTGGACGATTTAGTTGTAAAAAGCGATAAAAAGCACACACATCGAGGATCTAAAGGAAACTTTTGTGAACCTTCGAGCAAGCGGCCTAAAGCTAAACCCGAAAAATGCACATTCGGGGTCGGCAAGGGCAAGATGTTGGGATGTCTCGGTATCGGCCGAGGCATAGAAGCTAACCCGGACAAGATTGCCGCTATTGTAAACATGAGACCGCCGAGACTAAGAAGCAGTACGAAGCTCACCGCGGGATCGCCGCTCTAGGCGGGTTCATATATAGAAGCGCGAGCGGGACTTCGTTTTTCCGCATCCTAAAAATTCGAAGGTTTCGGATGGGGCCCGGATCGCGGCCAGCGCTTTCGATGACCTAAAAGCTTACTGTCAAAGGCCACGACATTATCGAGCCCATCGCCGGACGCGATCTTGCTACTATATGTAGCAAGATCCCCAGCGGTCGGCGCGGTCCAGTGGAAGAAAAAGAGAACGAGGGAAAGTTACGGCGGTTCCCAATCTACTTTGTATCGAAGCGTTGACATCGGCGAAGGCAAACTATTCCGAGCCGGAGAAAATTGCGTATGCGGTGGTCATGGCGTCGCGGAAGCTCAAGCACTATTTTCAGGCTCACCACATTCGGGTCTTGTCTGCTCAGCCCCTAGACGCCCTATTCAGAAACGCAGAGGCGGTAGGGCGGATAGGCAAGTGGGCTTCTGAGCTGAATGAATATGTCATTGACTTCGAGCACGATCGGCCATCAAATCGCAGTCATAGCGGACTTCATCGCAGATTGGACCCCCTGTGGGGATAACACTACTCTCAGCTTCGAGGAACTAGAATGGACAAGGTGCACACGGATGGAGCCTCGGTGTTCACTGAGCCGGCATATCCGCGGTATTGACACCTCCAGCCGGCCCAAAGCTGCGATACGCCGCAAGATTACAATATCGCACCACCAACAACACAAACCGAATACGAGGCGGTTCTGCTGGTCTCGAGAAACTCCGAGCGCTAGGAATCCGCAGATGCGTCATCAAGTCTGATTCGCAAGTAATTGTGGGGCATATTCGAAAGGAATACACAGCAAAGGAACCGGCTCTGGCCAGGTATCTGGAAGCCGTCCGGCGAATGGAGAAATACTTCCTTGGTTTCACTCTACAATACATTCCAAGGGCGGACAACACAGAGGCAGATGCGCTGGCAAAAGCTGCAGCCCAGAATGCTCCCTTGCCCGCCGATGTTTTCTACCAAGTCTTGACAGCCGCTGCGGTGCAGACGGAGGAGGAGCAACCGTCGGTAATTCACGCTATCGCGAGTGACGACTGGAGAGCACCGATATGGGCATTCATTTCTGGAACTTATGAGCCCGGAGACAGGAAGCAGCAACAAAGGATGGAGTCCAGAACCAAGCAGTACTCCATAATCGGAGAGAATCCGTACAAGGAGGGAGTCGTAGCGCCACTACTGAAGTGCATCAGCCGGAACGAGGGGGTCCAGCTTTTGCACGATATACATTCGGGAACTTGCGGGGCCCACAGAGGTCCGCATGAAATCGCTCACAGAGCAATGAGACAAGGCTTTTATTGGCCAACCGCTATCGAGGACGCCAAGCGATTGGTGAAATCGTGCCAGGGGTGCCAGAAGTTCGCAAAATACCAGAGGGCCCCAGCAAATCTAACCTCCCGATATGCCCACCTTGGCCGCGAGAGATGGGGCATCGACATAGTCGGACCGCTCCCGCCAGCTCCAGGAAATCTGAAATTCACTGCCGTGGCACTGGAATACTTCACCAAATGGGTAGAAGCTAAGGCGTTGGCGACAATATCATCTGGCACCTTAGTCAACTTTGTGTGGCAGAGAATCATCTCGCAGATTCGGGTTCCATCCTACATAACAGTGGACAACGGGAAGCGGTTTGACAAAGACCAAGTTCGAACTTTCTCGTGAAGACTGGGGATCAAACGACGTTTGCTTCGATAAATCACCCGAGAATCGAATGGGGCACTGGAACGGGTCAACGGTGACATATTCACCACTATATCAAAGACCCTCGAAAACACCGAGAAGAAAGGCAGATGGGCTCAGGAGTTAACAGCTACGGTATGGGGGCACAATATATCCAAGTCGCGCGCAACCGGTTTCACGCCTTTCAGACTTCTCTTCGGGAAGAAGCCGTTACCCCGAAGAGGTTCGGCTGGGATCTTTTCGAACGAGATCATGGCCACTACCCCGAACAACGATACACTCGGCTCGAAACGGCCGACTCGCTAAGGCCGCAGCGGCGGAAAACCTCGACGATACCATCGAAACAAAGACTTGGAGAGATAAAAAGTGCTTGAGGCAGTCATCAACCCAGGAGATATGGTCCTTATTCGGCAACCCGACAAGCAAGGCAAATTGCAGTCGCCGTGGTACGGGCCATACATCGTCGCGAGAATGGTAAAAGAAGGAGTCTACACGCTGGTGAAAGAGGACGGCATAGAGTCCAGCCACACCTGGAACGCCGACAACCTGCGCCGTTTCTACCCATGAAATTGCCCCACCGGGGTTGTAATTTTCTTTTCTTAATTCTCTGGAACGCAATTCGGGGGCGCGCTCTTTTTCCTCGCAGGGGAAGCCTTTTCGGAGGTGTGAGGTTTTTTAATGAGGCGTCCCTATGTACCCCTTTTTAATACTTTTCAATTCACGTTTCCCCTAAAGTGTGGATGCGTAACGTTTTCTCCGATCCGAAAAAGTCAGTGCCATTTGTGTCACTGACCCTATTCGGAGAAGTTTTTGTCAGGTTGCAAGCAACCAAAAGCCAAAAACGGCTAGTAAACTCAGCAAAACGCTGAAGCATCACGAATGCGCCAAACAACCCAAATGCGCGAAACAAAACGCTGCAGGCGAACTCGGCAAAAATGCTGAAGTATCGCGAAATTGGCAAAAGGCTGAATGAGTTGCAAACAAGCAATTTTCATCCCGTAAGCTCAAACTTCTTATTCATCATATTCTGATGCTGTAATTACAACGGAAGTGCTTACGGCGTTTAATTTCACAATCAAGAGCAAAAAAACCTCTATATCGAGCAATGCCTCGAGAATGTGCGCGACTAGGGTCCCTCGGACTCTCGAAAGGAGCGCTGTACTGCACCATGATCGGGAAAACATCACCCGAATGCGTCGTACTTTACAAGCCAAAGGGCCCAAAGCGTGCGCCCGATACGGCTAGTGAGGGCTGGGTAGTGAATGCAGCATTTGGCCTGACAGCACCGAAAATCCCAAAACCTCCCATTCCAGCAAGACATAAGCGGGGTATGCGGGAGGTAAAACAAAAATAAAGGTCCTTGCAGCCATGATAAAAAACCAGGAGCTTGGACCAGATTATATATAATCTAGCCACTCGGCCTACGAGACGGGTTAAACTTATGACTCACCCAACAAACGTACGAATGGCGTTATGACATAAAAAGGCGCTTCACGGCACCATGACCCAACTAGTATTATATATGCATAACATCCCTCATAATGCAAAGCCATGTCGGTCAAAACAAACTCATCCCGCTCCAAAACTAAGATTAGTAGGAATGAGAGGAGTCAGGAAAGGAGTCAGCACTCGTCCTCCTGTTTCAGTTGTGAGCGTTGAGCAAATAGGCACAAAGACGGGTTCAACTCGGGAGGAGTCGGGGGGGGAGTCGCACTAGTCCTCCCGTTTCGGTTGGGAGCTTGGAACAGGTTAGGGCGCGCCGGGTCGAATCGACCGCCTAAGCAAAAGCGTAGCGCGCAATAGCAGAGATGCGCAGAATCGCGCGCCTCCCTATTCCCAAGCATGACTGGAAGTTCCAGCTCCTGCACGGCGACTAGTCCATATTCGGGATTCCAACCCACAGCAAGCGTGGGGCAAACGGAAGGCCTGGGATCTAGTCAACGGATGTGGTTTAGTGCTCCACCCGCTCATAAACGAGAAGGGGCACACGCGCGCCTATTCGGGTGTTGGAAGCCGAGTCTTACCACTTCGAGATAGGACTCATCCAGTTCCAGCCAATAGGGCCATACAGAGTTCCATTCAGTGGCTGGGCTGAGCGCATATGCACTTTGTAACAACCACAACAAACTCTATGTGAAAACAAACGCCGGAGGGCTCAACTTAAAAAATTCCACGAATGCGCCCTCCACCGCTCAAATTCGGGGGCGGCGCTCTAAGACTCCATGCAACGCTGGAGGGCTCAACTTAAAAAATTCCACGAATGCGCCCTCCACCGCTCAAATTCGGGGGGGGGGGGCGGCGCTCTAAGACTCCATGCAACGCCGGAAGGCTCAACTCAAAAATTCCACGAATGCGCCCTCCACCGCTCAAATTCGGGGGCGGCGCTCTAAGACTCCATGCAACGCTGGAGGGCTCAACTCAAAAAATTCCACGAATGCGCCCTCCACCGCTCAAATTCGGGGGGGGGGGCGGCGCTCTAAGACTCCATACAACGCTGGAGGGCTTAACTCAAAAATTCGACGAATGCGCCCTAAAACTCCTCAAGTTCGGGGGACTTACCAAAAGTTCCCCCGAATACGCACTCCGTCACTCTAATTCGGGGGGCGGGGTCCTAAAGCCAAGTGAACTCCAGAAGAGTACTAAAACCTCTTTGGTCGAATGCGCCTTTTTCCTGCCACTTTCGCATGGGCAACTCAACATCACTCCAGTAGAAACGACAACACGAATATGTAGAAAAGCAACCAAATACTAAAATAACTGTGGCATATAGCAATAAGCCACCAAAAGGACTTAAACTGTTCAAGGGTTCCCGAAACCCCGGCCACGCAGGGCCTCATACACGGCCACGCAGGGCCAAGTACAGCAAAGCTAAGTCTTTACAAAGAAAAGAGAGATTAAGAGTCGGCGGCAGTTTCGGCTGCAGGAGATTGGGGACGGGGCGCGCCAGCTTCGGTGGACGCCGCCGCGGAAGGGTTCACAGCACCCGAATGTTCGCCTTGTGCGGTACCTTCGGGTGCAAGGGCCATCTCCGGTGACCGCAGCGTGTTGGAAGACGGCGTGTTGCCCGCCGAAGCCGCCTCGCGCTCGTCCCTATCCCGAATGTACGCCACGACCCGGTCACGGATAATGGCTTCTTCCGCCTCATCTCCCTAAAAGTAGGAAACACAAAAATGATCAAGTCAGCCAAAAGATTCCAAACCGAACCCATCAAAAACGACAGGCGCCATTCGGCAACTTTTACCTCCGCCACGCTTAGTGCCGCTCTCAGCAAGCTGAGATTGCGACCGCCACCATTCCAGAAGCCGCTGAAGAACTTCACGGCGGCCTCGTGCGCGTCCCCATCCGGGACCCAGAAGCGGTCTGCGTCATCGGGGGCTGGAAGCGCTGCCGCGTGCGGACAGCCAGCGTCCTTCAGCGCCTTGCACAGCGTACGGGTGGTTTCAAGGGCAGCCCAACGGCGTCCGAGCTCCATTTGGCCCTCCAAGGCGGCGAGCCCGGTCCGGAGGAATCGGGCGAAATCGAACACCGAGGTATCCTCCCCAATAGCGGGCACCACCACCTCCTTGCCAACTCCAGCCACCAGGCGCGCGAAGATGGTAGCGGCCTGGTTGAGCTCATCAAGCTGTTGGCGATGGGCAGACCGCTGTAGCTGGTTCTGGGTATTCCTTTCGGTCCTGGCGGTCCGGGCATCGGCTTCGGCCTCTTCGCACGCAGCTTTCTCCCTATCAAGCTCGGTGCGTGCTTGCGCCAGCTCTTCCCTCAGCCTGCGCACCTCGGCCTCGCTTTCGGTGAGTTTAGACTCAACGAAAGCGACCGCGGCACAATCCTGCTTGGCGAGCGCAGCACTTATAACAGTTTGCTGCGCTAGAAAAAAAAGAGAGAGTGAGAATGTAAACAACCCGAATAGGAAAAGACCTCGATCATTCGGGATCGACAACTTACAGAAATTGCGTGGAAGTTGATAGCCGAGAGGAGCTCCAGGCGATCCACCTTGGCCAAATCCCTTTCGGTGGTGGTGGCACTAAAGGAGGTGCTGCACTGGTCCACGAAAGCGACACCCGTTGCGCCCGGCAGCACGCCACTCGCGCGGCAGTCCACCCCCGCGATTAAGCGAGAGTCAGAAGCCGCCCCTAGAGCACGAGCAAGTTGGTAAGTTCTTTCGCGGTCTGGGCTCGTGTCTTCGGGAGATGAGCACCCCGAATACACGCGCATGTGGTCGCACTCATCTGGGGCTCGCTCTAAGGAGAGCCTGCCATGTCCAAATAGAGCACACGCCGCGGTTTCGGGGGTCATGCGACTGAGCTCGCGGTGGAATCGGGACTTACCAGGTCTCCTGGCCGGATTCGGGATCTGGTCTGAAACGGACCGGGATGCTTCCGCGGGAGCAGGCGGCGGCATTGGAGCAGGCGCCGCACCGGCCGCTGGTACACCTGAGGCCCTGGGTCTTTTTGTCATCGCGAAAGTGCCCCGGAGGCATCTCGCCGGCCTTTTCAAGCTAACGCCCAGGGAACTCAGTGATGGGTGCGCTTTCGGAGGTAAGCGGCATGGGTCAGCAATCTTCTTGCGCGTTCCGGCCATCGAGCTAGAACCGCCGGTATCGCCCTACAAAACATAAGGACGAAAATGTCGCATTAGTTCATGGCGCCCGAGATGTCAACGACCACGCCCTAATGCGCAACGCGAATCCGGCTCTACCATTTCGGCATGCAAAGGCTCCGGGACCCCCAGGAAGTCCAATGAGAATTTAGAGCTACTTTTCAGAGGTTTGGTCCACAATCGTCCGGCCATTTCACGGCATACCTGAACATCGCGAGCCTCCGGTTCCGGGCGTTCCCGGCTTTGCCTTGCGCGCTTTCGCTTCTCGGCGGCAACGGTGCTGGCAGCCCGAATCGGCGCAGAGGGGCTAGGGTGCTGTGCGGGGGCCGATCGGGGCGCTCCCGATTCTGGTCCGCGCCGTGTGCCACCCTCCGGCTCGTTGACGTCATCGCTGCTCTGTGCCTTGGGCGCTTTCGGAGCTGGGGGCGGCCTTTCCGAATAGCGGATCCCCATGCAATCCAGAATGCGGTTTTTCCTTGGAGAATTTCCAAGTCGAAGCATTTTCTTCTTATGCTCCCTGTCTCCGTATGGCCCGCACAATCGGGCGGCCTTCTTCTCCAGTGCAGCCAAGTACGCAGCGTCTGACTCAAAGTGATCCGGGCGCTCTAGGAGATAATCGGGACCCCGATAGCCGTTGACGTCCCGAATAGGCTCGAATTTCACAAGTTCACACAAGGGCCATTCGTCGATAGCAATCATTTCTTCCGCCAAGTCACGGCTAGTTTGCCGGCTGGCGGTAAGAGAATACGCTTCCGCGACAGCGTGATCTGCCGCACCGAAAGCGTCGTGAGGCGGATGTTTCTCGCCAATCATCACGGCCATCAAAGACACCAAGGGGTTTGCCCGGCGACGCCTTACTCTCTGGGCGGCTTCTATCTCTTCGTCCGAGGCAACCCGAATGTAAAACCAAAACTTGGTCCAATCTTCCCACTTCTCTTTGAAAGTGGGTACCAAGCAGTTCTGCTCTTGCCCTAGAGCCGGCACGAAATTGTAAGACCCATATTCGGCGCGAATATTGGGCCGTCCATCAACCTTCCCCACTTTCGAGTGGAAGTGGGTACCATGGAGCTTCACGAAATGCGCAACACTTGGCTCATGGCCCATCATCTTCGTAGCCATTGCATATATGCTGAGCCGGGCGATTGCGTTCGGGGTAAGATGATGGATCTGCAGGCGGTATTTTTGCAGAACGGCTCCAAAAAATGGAACCACGGGAAACCTCAACCCGGCGATGAAGAAGTCGCGGAACACAACTGCCTCATTCGGTCTCGGTTTCGGGGTAACCTCGTCCCCCGGGGCTCGGCTCCTTTCGCGCTCAAAGGCGCTCAGAAGGCCGCTGCGTTGATACGAGTCAAGTCGCTCTTCGTCAATTTTAGATCGGCATATGATGCCGGTGTGCCCCTCTATTCTGACCCGCCGACTTCTCCGGGCCGGGCGAGATTCGCCTGTTTCACCCCCATCCGGTCCGGCGGACGCTGTGCTCCCTTCTGCCCCGTCATATCCCGCAGATTCGGCATATTCTTCACCCGCCGCCCCGGCGCTCCCTTGGCCGCTAATAGGTTCTTCAGCGGACAAGTCAACCGCGGGTGCCACCATCGTGGGTGCTATGGCGCGAATAGGTTCAACCATCTCAGGCTCCCCGGGCCGGCCCTGCATTCACGTGGCATCTTTTCCGATCCGGATTGGCTAAGTTGGGCCGCCGCAGCGCAAAAGCGGAGAGCCCGGATGCGGTGTCTTGGGCATTCGGATGAATCCGGACGAGGAGCTTTCGGACATAGGCGATCGCTCCGATAGGGCGCCCTGGCTTCCGAACTATGAAGAAAAACGAAACTGCGTTCAATAGGGCCGGTAGTAACATTCGTACCTTACCTAATCCTCCTTGCCCAGCCCCGAAAGCCTAAATAACGCAAAACCAAACGAAAGTGCAAAACCCTTACCGAATGAGGAGGAAGAGTCCGGATGCGGAGACCGGAAGCGTTCCTCGAATGCGTCGTCGTGGAAGGCGCGGGGAGCTAAGTGCTCGCCCCCTCACGCGTCTCTGCCTTTTATAGGCAGGAGGCGGCCGTGGGGGAGCCGACGCGTCGGTTCGCGCGAATCGAGGCGTCGTTTCACGCAAATCGAGGCAAAAAAAAAATAATCATGTCTCCACATCCTGGGGGCGGCGCCGGCACATTCGGCACGGTCATAACCGGCGAGCTAGCGTTTTTTCGGCTTCGTTGCATTTTCGGCACAAACACTTTCGGCGTGTCAGCGTTTTGGCGGCATTGCCCGGAAGGGGCCGCCCATTCCGGGCAAGACCGGAGGGCTACTGTTGGGGGTAGGAGTGGAATTGGCCACCCCGTCCCCCTGATTGTGTGTGCCTCATGTGTTTGATGTGTGCAGGTACGGGCGATAGCGCGGGAAGGCGCGCATTCGGCACCGCCGAGCACCAGGTGGTAACCCCGACAGCGCGAGAGGACGCTCATTCGGCGCCGGCGGGCGCCAGGCGAAAACCCCGATAGCGCGGGTAGGCGCGCATTCGCCACCGCCGGGCGCCGAGTGGAAACCCCGATAGCGCGCGAAAGCGGCGCGCATTCGTCGCGTCGACATCGCTCCGGACGGAAAGCACCGATAGCGTGGGAAGACGCGCATTCGGTGTCGACGGGCGACAGGAGGAAATCCCGATAGCGCGAGAAGGCGCGCATTCGGCACGAGTCTGGACGCATTCGGCAGCCAGGCAGGAAGAGGAGCCCGGATGTGTCCTGGTCGGTGGTTAGCCGGCAAATGTGGGCCCTTGGGCCATTTACTTGTCTGCCCCATGTCGGCTGCTCCTGTACGTTGAAATTAGGGTTGCCAGGGGCATTCTTGTACAAAATGCTACACGACTTCCTATAAGTAGACCCCTCTGGGGACGTTGTTAGGGACTTCTGGACTCCGTGCGTTTTAGCCGGAGCACAAGGAATATGAGGTTCGTGTCGTTCATTTCGTTTTGTAGTTCTTCGTTTCCATTATCTCCTGTTTTGGTCCTTCAGGGGGTGCAACCCCAAAGGGCCGAAACAACAACCTGAGAGCCTGAACGGCCCTTAACTATAGCTCCATGACTCCAGAACATCCATAATTGCACACACGACTGTGCTGCCGCAAGGTCGGATCCTGTGCATCCTATGGCTCTCGGCACCGGGTCAAGCACGCCTGTACGCCAAGGTTAAGCCATTTTGATGCCTCTCACCTCTCCACCATAGAGTTTTCCATCACCTGAGAGCCTGAAGGGCCCTTAACCATGCCTCCACGGCTCCAAAACGCCATATTTGTACACTCGACCATGCCGCAAAGACGGTCGGTTCCAACGCATTTTATGGCTCCCGGCTCCGAGTCAAGCATGCCCGTACGCCATGGTTAAGGCATTTTGACACCTCCGGCCTCTCTACCATAGCGTTTGCCGTCACTCGAGAGCCCGAACGGCACTTAACCTCGGCTCCACGGCTCCAGAACTGCCATATTTGCACACACGACTTTGCTGCCGCACGGCCGGTTCCGGCGCATCCTACGGCTCCTCGCACCAAGTCAAGCACGCCCATGCACTATGGTTAAGGCGTTTCGACACCGCTGGCCTCTCGACCACAGCATTTGTTGCCGCCCAAGAACCCGAATGGCCCTTAACCATGGCTCCACCGCTCTAGAACTGCCATATTTGCACACACGACTATGCTACCGCACAGCCGGTTCCTACGTGTCCTACAGCTCTCGACACTAGGTCAAGCACAACCGTATGCCACGGTTAAGGCGTTTTGACACCTCTGGCCCCACCACCACAATGTTTGTCATCACCCGAGAGCCCGAACGGCCCTTAACTATAGCTCTATGACTCCAGAACATCCATAATTGCACACACGACTGTGCTGGCGCACGGCCAGATCCTGTGCATCCTACGGCTCTCGGCACCGATTCAAGCACACCCGTACGCCATGGTTAAGCCATTTTGATGCCTCTCACCTCTCCACCATAGAGTTTTCCATCACCCGAGAGCCTGAAGGGCCCTTAACCATGGCTCCACGGCAAAAAAACTGCCACATTTGCACACACGACCATGCTGCCGCATGGTCGGTTCCAACGCGTCCTATGGCTCCCGGCACTGAGTCAAGCAAGCCCGTACGCCATGGTTAAGGCATTTTGACACCTCCGGCCTCTCTACCATAGCGTTTGTCGTCGCTCGAGAGCCCGAACGGCCCTTAACCTCGGCTCCACGGCTCCGTAACCGCCATATTTGCACACACGACTTTGCTGCCGCACGGCCGGTTCCTATGCGTCCTACGGCTCCTCGCACCAAGTCAAGCACGCCCATGCACCATGGTTAAGGCGTTTACACCTTTGGCCTCTCCACCACTGCGTTTATTACCACCAGAGAACCCGAATGGCCCTTAACCATGGCTCCACAGCTCTAGAACTGCCATATTTGCACACACGACTATGCTACCGCACAGCCAGTTCCTGCATGTCCTATAGCTCTTGACACTAGGTCAAGCACGACCGTATGCCATGGTTAAGGCGTTTTGACGCCTCTGGCCTCACCACCACAATATTTGTCATCACCCGAGAGACCGAACGGCCCTTATCTATAGTTCCACGACTCCAGAACATCCATAATTGCACACACGACTGTGCTGCCGCACAGCCGGATCCTGTGCATCCTACGGCTCTCGGCACCGGGTCAAGCACGCCCGTACGCCATGGTTAAGCCATTTTGATGCCTCTCACCTCTCCACCATAGAGTTTTTCATCACCCGAGAGCCTGAAGGGCCCTTAACCACAGCTCCACGTCTTCAAAACTGCCATATTTGCACACACGACCATGCTGCCGCACGGTCGGTTCCAACGCATCCTATGGCTCTCGGCACCGAGTCAAGCATGCCCGTACGCCATGGTTAAGGCATTTTGACACCTCCGGCCTCTCTACCATAGCATTTGCCATCGCTCGAGAGCCCGAACGGCCCTTAACCTTGGCTCCATGGCTCCCGAACCGCCATATTTGCACACACGACCATGCCGCCGCACGGTCCGGTTCCAATGCATCCTATGGCTCCCGGCACCGAGTCAAGCATGCCCGTACGCCATGGTTAAGGCATTTTGACACCTCTAGCCTCTCCACCACAGCGTTTGTTGCCGCCGAGAACCCGAATGGCCCTTAACCATGGCTCCACAGCTCTAGAACCGCCATATTTGCACACATGACTATGCTACCGCACGCCGGTTCATACGTGTCCTACACTCTCGACACTAGGTCAAGCACGACCGTATGCCATGGTTAAGGCGTTTTGACACCTCCGGCCCCACCACCACAATGTTTGTCATCACCCGAGAGCCCGAACGGCCCTTAACTATAGCTCCACGACTCCGAACATCCATAATTGCACACACGACGTGCCGGCGCACGGCCGGATCCTATGCATCCTACGGCTCTCGGCACCGGTTCAAGCACACCCGTACGCCATGGTTAAGCCATTTTGATGCCTCTCACCTCTCCACCATAGAGTTTTCCATCACCCGAGAGCCCGAAGGGCCCTTAACCATGGCTCCACGTCGCAAAACTACCACATTTGCACACACGACCATGCCGCCGCATGGTCGGTTCCAACGCGTCCTATGGCTCCCAAGACCGAGTCCAAGCAAGCCCGTACGCCATGGTTAAGGCATTTTGACACCTCGGCCTCTCTACCATAGCGTTTGTCATCGCTCAAGAGCCTGAACGGCCCTTAACCTCGGCTCCACGGCTCCAGAACTGCCATATTTGCACACACGACTTTGCTGCCGCACGGCCGGTTCCTATGCGTCCTACGGCTCCTCGCACCAAGTCAAGCACGCCCATGCACCTTGGTTAAGGCGTTTTGACACCTTTGTCCTCACCACCACAGTGTTTATTACCACCCAAGAACCCGAATGGCCCTTAACCATGGCTCCACAGCTCTAGAACTGCCATATTTGCACACACGACTGTGCTACCGCACAGCCAGTTCCTGCATGTCCTATAGCTCTCGACACTAGGTCAAGCACGACCATATGCCATGGTTAAGGCATTCTGATGCCTCTGGCCTCACCACCACAATATTTGTCATCACCCGAGAGCCTGAACGGCCCTTAACTATAGCTCCACGACTCCAGAACATCCATAATTGCACACACGACTGTGCTGCCGCGCAGCCGGATCCTGTGCATCCTACAGCTCTCGGCACCGGGTCAAGCATGCCCGTACGCCATGGTTAAGCCATTTTGAAGCCTCTCACCTCTCCACCATAGAGTTTTTCATCACCCGAGAGCCTGAAGGGCCCTTAACCACAGCTCCACGGCTGCAAAACTGCCATATTTGCACACACGACCATGCTGCCGCACGGTCGGTTCCAACGCATCCTATGGCTCTCGGCACTGAGTCAAGCATGCCCGTATGCCATGGTTAAGGCATTTTGACACCTCTAGCCTCTCTACCATAGCATTTGCCATCACTCGAGAGCCTGAACGGCCCTTAACCTTGGCTCTACGGCTCCAGAACTACCATATTTGCACACATGACCATGCTGCCGCACGGTCAGTTCCAACGAATCCTATGGCTCCTGGCACTGAGTCAAGCATGCCCGTACGCCATGCTTAAGGCATTTTGACACCTCTAGCCTCTCCACCACAGCGTTTGTCGCTGCCTGAGAACCTGAATGGCCCTTAACCATGGCTCCACAAACTAGAACCGCCATATTTGCACACACGAATATGCTAGCGCACGCCGCCGGTTCGTGCGTGTCCTATGACTCTTGACACTAGGTCAAGCATGACCGTATGCCATGGTTAAGGCATTTTGATGCCTCCGGCCTCACCACCACAATGTTTGTCATCACCCGAGAGCCCGAACGGCCCTTAACTATAGCTCCACGACTCCAGAACATCCATAATTGCACACACGACCGTGCCGCCGCACGGCCGGATCCCGTGCATCCTATGGCTCTCGGCACCGGTTCAAGCACGCCCGTACGCCATGGTTAAGCCATTTTGATGCCTCTCACCTCTCCACCATAGAGTTTTCCATCACCCGAGAGCCCGAAGGGCCCTTAACCATGCCTCCACGGCTCCAAAGCTGCCATATTTGCACACTCGACCATGCTGCCGCACGGTCGGTTCCAACGCATTTTATGGCTCCCGGCTCTGAGTCAAGCATGCCTGTACGCCATGGTTAAGGCATTTTGACACCTCTGGCCTCTCTACCATAGCGTTTGTCGTCACTTGAGAGCCTGAACGGCACTTAACCTCGGCTCCACGGCTCCAGAACTACCATGTTTGCACACACGACTTTGCTGCCGCACGGCCGGTTCCTGCGCATCCTACGGCTCCTCGCACCAAGTCAAGCACGCCCATGCACTATGGTTAAGGCATTTTGACACTGCTGGCCTCTAGACCACAGCATTTGTTGCCACCCAAGAACCCGAATGGCCCTTAACCATGGCTCCACCGCTCTAGAACTGCCATATTTGCACACACGACTATGCTACCGCACTGCCGGTTCCTACGTGTCCTACAGCTCTCGACACTAGGTCAAGCACGACCGTATGCCATGGTTAAGGCGTTTTGACACCTCTGGGCCCACCACCACAATGTTTGTCATCACCCAAGAGCCCGAACGGCCCTTAACTATAGCTCCACGACTCCAGAACATCCATAATTGCACACACGACTGTGCTGGCGCACGGCCGGATCCTGTGCATCCTACGGCTCTCGGCACCGGTTCAAGCACACCCGTACGCCATGGTTAAGCCATTTTGATGCCTCTCACCTCGCCACCATAGAGTTTTCCATCACCTGAGAGCCTGAAGGGTCCTTAACCATGGCTCCATGGCAGTAAAACTGCCACATTTGCACACACGACCATGCTACCGCATGGTCGGTTCCAACGCGTCCTATGGCTCCTGGCACTGAGTCAAGCAAGCCCGTACGCCATGGTTAAGGCATTTTGACACCTCTAGCCTCTCTACCATAGCGTTTGTCATCGCTCAAGAGCCTGAACGGCCCTTAACCTTGGCTCCACGGCTCCAGAACTGCCATATTTGCACACACGACTTTGCTGCCACACGGCCGGTTCCTGCGCATCCTACGGCTCCTCGCACCAAGTCAAGCATGCCCATGCACTATGGTTAAGGCGTTTTGACACCGCTGGCCTCTCGACCATAGCATTTGTTGCCGCCCAAGAACCCGAATGGCCCTTAACCATGGCTCCACCGCTCTAGAACTGCCATATTTGCACACACGACTATGCTACCGCACAGCCGGTTCCTACGTGTCCTACAGCTCTCGACACTAGGTCAAGCACGACCGTATGCCATGGTTAAGGCGTTTTGACACCTCTGGCCCCACCACCACAATGTTTGTCATCACCCGAGAGCCCGAACGGCCCTTAACTATAGCTCCATGACTCCGAACATCCATAATTGCACATACGACTGTGCCGGCGCACGGCCGGATCCCGTGCATCCTACGGCTCTCGGCACCGGTTCAAGCACACCCGTACGCCATGGTTAAGCCATTTTGATGCCTCTCACCTCTCCACCATAGAGTTTTCCATCACCCGAGAGCCCGAAGGGCCCTTAACCATGGCTCCACGGCAAAACCGCCACATTTGCACACACGACCATGCTGCCGCATGGTCGGTTCCAACACGTCCTATGGCTCCCGGCACTAAGTCAAGCAAGCCCGTACGCCATGGTTAAGGCATTTTGACACCTCTGGCCTCTCTACCATAGCGTTTGTCGTCGCTCAAGAGCCCGAACGGCCCTTAACCTCGGCTCCACGGCTCCGAACGCCATATTTGCACACACGACTTTGCCGCCGCACGGCCGGTTCCTATGCGTCCTACGGCTCCTCGCACCATGTTAAGCACGCCCATGCACCATGGTTAAGGCGTTTTAACACCTTTGGCCTCTCCACCATAGCGTTTATTACCGCCCGAGAACCCGAATGGCCCTTAACCATGGCTCCACAGCTCTAGAACTGCCATATTTGCACACACGACTATGCTACCGCACAGCCAGTTCCTGCATGTCCTATAGCTCTCGACACTAGGTCGAGCACGACCGTGTGCCATGGTTAAGGCATTTTGACGCCTTTGGCCTCACCACCACAATATTTGTCATCACCCGAGAGCCCGAACGGCCCTTAACTATAGCTCCACGACTCCAGAACATCCATTATTGCACACACGACTGTGCTGCTGCACAGCCGGATCCTGTGCATCCTACGGCTCTCGGCACCGGGTCAAGCACGCCCGTACGCCATGGTTAAGCCATTTTGATGCCTCTCACCTCTCCACCATAGAGTTTTTCATCACCCGAGAGCCCGAAGGGCCCTTAACCACGCTCCACGGCCGCAAAACCGCCATATTTGCACACACGACCATGCCGCCGCACGCGGTTCCAACGCATCCTATGGCTCTCGGCACCGAGTCAAGCATGCCCGTACGCCATGGTTAAGGCATTTTGACACCTCGGCCTCTCTACCATAGCGTTTGCCATCGCTTGAGAGCCCGAACGGCCCTTAACCTTGGCTCCACGGCTCCGAACCGCCATATTTGCACACACGACCATGCCGCCGCACGGTCGGTTCCAACGCATCCTATGGCTACGGCACCGAGTCAAGCATGCCCGTACGCCATGGTTAAGGCATTTTGACACCTCTAGCCTCTCCACCACAGCGTTTGTTGCCGCCGAGATCCCGAATGGCCCTTAACCATGGCTCCACAGCTCTAGAACTGCCATATTTGCACACACGAATATGCTACCGCATAGCCGGTTCGTGCGTGTCCTACAGCTCTTGACACTAGGTCAAGCATGACCGTATGCCATGGTTAAGGCATTTTGATGCCTCTGGCCTCACCACCACAATGTTTGTCATCACCCGAGAGCCTGAACGGCCCTTAACTACAGCTCCACGACTCCAGAACATCCATAATTGCACACACGACCGTGCCGCCGCACGGCCGGATCCCCGTGCATCCTATGGCTCTCGGCACCGGGTCAAGCACGCCCGTACGCCATGGTTAAGCCATTTTGATGCCTCTCACCTCTCCACCATAGAGATTTTCCATCACCTAAGAGCCTGAAGGGCCCTTAACCATGCCTCCACGGCTCAAAAATTGCCATATTTGCACACTCAACCATGCTGCCGCACGGTCGGTTCCAACGCATTTTATGGCTCTCGGTTCTGAGTCAAGCATGCCTGTACGCCATGGTTAAGGCATTTTGACACCTCTGGCCTCTCTACCATAGCATTTGCTGTCACTCGAGAGCCTGAACGGCACTTAACCTCGGCTCCACGGCTCCAGAACTGCCATATTTGCACACACGACTTTGCTGCCGCACGGCCGGTTCGTGCGCATCCTACGGCTCCTCGCACCAAGTCAAGCACGCCCATGCACTATGGTTAAGGCGTTTTGACACTGCTGGCCTCTCGACCACAGCATTTGTTGCCTCCCAAGAACCCGAATGGCCCTTAACAATGGCTCCACCGCTCTAGAACTGCCATATTTGCACACACGACTATGCTACCGCACAGCCGGTTCCTACGTGTCCTACAGCTCTCGACACTAGGTCAAGCACGACCGTATGCCAGGGTTAAGGCATTTTGACACCTCCGGCCCCACCACCACAATGTTTGACATCACCCGAGAGCCCGAACGGCCCTTAACTATAGCTCCACGACTCCGAACATCCATAATTGCACACACGACTGTGCCGGCGCACGGCCGGATCCCGTGCATCCTACGGCTCTCGGCACCGGTTCAAGCACACCCGTACGCCATGGTTAAGCCATTTTGATGCCTCTCACCTCTCCACCATAGAGTTTTCCATCACCCAAGGGCCCGAAGGGCCCTTAACCATGGCTCCACGGCGCAAAACCGCCACATTTGCACACACGACCATGCCGCCGCATGGTCGGTTCCAACGCGTCCTATGGCTCCCGACCGAGTCAAGCAAGCCCGTACGCCATGGTTAAGGCATTTTGACACCTCTAGCCTCTCTACCATAGCGTTTGTCATCGCCGAGAGCCCGAACGACCCTTAACCTCGGCTCCACGGCTCCGTAACCGCCATATTTGCACACACAACTTTGCCGCCGCACGGCCGGTTCCTATGCGTCCTACGGCTCCTCGCACCAAGTCAAGCACGCCCATGCACCATGGTTAAGGCATTTTAACACCTTTGGCCTCTCCACCACAAAGGTGTTTATTACCGCCCGAGAACCCGAATGGCCCTTAACCATGGCTCCACAACTCTAGAACCGCCATATTTGCACACACGACTATGCTACCGCACGCCCGGTTCCTCGCATGTCCTATAGCCCTCGACACTAGGTCAAGCACGTCCGTATGCCATGGTTAAGGCGTTTTGACGCCTCCGGCCTCACCACCACAATATTTGTCATCACCCGAGAGCCCGAATGGCCCTTAACTATAGCTCCACGACTCCGTAACATCCATAATTGCACACACGACCGTGCCCGCCGCACGGGATCCCGTGCATCCTACGGCTCTCGGCACCGGGTCAAGCACGCCCGTACACCATGGTTAAGCCATTTTGATGCCTCTCACCTCTCCACCATAGAGTTTTTCATCACCCGAGAGCCCGAAGGGCCCTTAACCACGCTCCACGGCTACAAAACCGCCATATTTGCACACACGACCATGCCGCCGCACGGCCGGTTCCAACGCATCCTATGGCTCTCGGCACTGAGTCAAGCATGCCCGTACGCCATGGTTAAGGCATTTTGACACCTCTGGCCTCTCTACCATAGCATTTAACATCGCTCGAGAGCCTGAACGGCCCTTAACCTTGGCTCCACGGCTCCAGAACTGCCATATTTGCACACATGACCATGCTGCCGCACGGTCAGTTCCAACTCATCCTATGGCTCCTGGCACTGAGTCAAGCATGCCCGTACGCCATGGTTAAGGCATTTTGACACCTCTAGCCTCTCCACCACAGCATTTGTTGCCACCTGAGAACCTGAATTGCCCTTAACCATGGCTCCACAGCTCTAGAACTGCCATATTTGCACACACAAATATGCTACCGCACAGCCGGTTCGTGCGTGTCCTACAGCTCTTGACACTTGGTCAAGCATGACCGTATGCCATGGTTAAGGTGTTTTGATGCCTCTGGCCTCACCACCACAATGTTTGTCATCACAGCCTGAACGGCCCTTAACTACAGCTCCACGACTCCAGAACATCCATAATTGCACACACGACTGTGCTGCCGCACGGTCGGATCCTGTGCATCCTATGGCTCTCGGCACCGGTCAAGCACGCCTGTACGCCATGGTTAAGCCATTTTGATGCCTCTCACCTTTCCACCATAGAGTTTTCCATCACCTAAGAGCCTGAAGGGCCCTTAACCATGCCTCCAAGGCTCCAAAACTGCCATATTTGCACACTCGACCATGCCGCCGCACGGTCGGTTCCAACGCATTTTATGGCTCCCGGCTCTGAGTCAAGCATGCCTGTACGCCATGGTTAAGGCATTTTGACACCTCTGGCCTCTCTACCATAGCATTTTTCATCACTCGAGAGCCTAAACGGCACTTAACCTCGGCTCCACGGCTCCAGAACTGCCATATTTGCACACACGACTTTGCTGCCGCACGGCCGGTTCCTGCGCATCCTATGGCTCCTCGCACCAAGTCAAGCACGCCCATGCACTATGGTTAAGGCGTTTTGACACCGCTGGCCTCTCGACCACAGCATTTGTTGCCGCCCAAGAACCCGAATGGCCCTTAACCATGGCTCCACCGCTCTAGAACTGCCATATTTGCACACACGACTATGCTACCGCACAAGCCGGGTTCCTACGTGTCCTATAGCTCTCGACACTAGGTCAAGCACGACCGTATGCCATGGTTAAGGCATTTTGACGCCTCGGCCTCACCACCATAATATTTGTCATCACTCAAGAGCCCAAACGGCCCTTAACTATAGCTCCACGACTCCGTAACATCCATAATTGCACACACGACGTGCCGGCGCACGGCCGGATCCCGTGCATCCTACGGCTCGAACCGGGTCAAGCACGCCCCGTACGCCATGGTTAAGCCATTTTGATGCCTCTCACCTCTCCACCATAGAGTTTTCCATCACCCGAGAGCCCGAAGGGCCCTTAACCATGGCTCCATGGCCGCAAAACCGCCACATTTGCACACACGACCATGCCGCCGCACGGTCGGTTCCAACGCATCCTATGGCTCCCGCACCGAGTCAAGCATGCCCGTACGCCATGGTTAAGGCATTTTGACACCTCCGGCCTCTCTACCATAGCATTTATCATCGCTCGAGAGCCCGAATGGCCCTTAATCTTGGCTCCACGACTCCGAACCGCCATATTTGCACACACGACCATGCCGCCGCACGGCCGGTTCCTAACGCATCCTATGGCTCCTCGCACCAAGTCAAGCACGCCCATGCACCATGGTTAAGGCATTTTAACGCCTTTGGCCTCTCCACCACAGCGATTATTACCGCCCGAGAACCCGAATGGCCCTTAACCATGGCTCCACAAACTCTAGAACCGCCATATTTGCACACACGACTATGCTACCGCACAAAATGGTTCGTGCGCATGTCCTATAGCTCTCGACACTAGGTCAAGCATGACCGTATGCCATGGTTAAGGCATTTTGATGCCTCCGGCCTCACCACCATAATATTTGTCATCACTTAAGAGCCCGAACGGCCCTTAACTATAGCTCCACGACTCCGTAACATCCATAATTGCACACATGACCGTGCCGCCGCACGGCCGGATCCCCGTGCATCCTATGGCTCTCGGACCGGGTCAAGCACGCCCGTACGCCATGGTTAAGCCATTTTGATGCCTCTCACCTCTCCACCATAGAGTTTTTCATCACCCGAGAGCCCGAAGGGCCCTTAACCACGCTCCATGGCCGCAAAACTGCCATATTTGCACACACGACCATGCCTCCAACGCATCCAAAACCGAGTCAAGCATGCCCGTACGCCATGGTTAAGGCGTTTTGACACCTCGGGCCTCTCTACCATAGCGTTTGCCATCGCTCGTGAGCACGAATGGCCCTTAATCTTGGCTCCACGGCTCTAGAACCGCCATATTTGCACACACGACCATTTTATGGCCCGCATCCTATGGCTCCCGGCACCGAGTCAAGCATGCCCGTACGCCATGGTTAAGGCATTTTGACACCTCTAGTCTCTCCACCACAGCATTTGTTGCCGCCTCGAGAACCCGAATGGCCCTTAACCATGGCTCCACAGCTCTAGAACGCCATATTTGCGCACACGAATATGCTACCGCACAAATGGCCCGTTCGTGCGTGTCCTATAGCTCTTGACACTAGGTCAAGCATGACCGTATGCCATGGTTAAGGCATTTTGATGCCTCCGGCCTCACCACCACAATGTTTGTCATCACCCGAGAGCCTGAACGGCCCTTAACTACAGCTCCACGACTCCAGAACATCCATAATTGCACACATGACTGTGCTGCCGCACGGTCGGATCCTGTGCATCCTATGGCTCTCGGCACCAGGTCAAGCACGCCTGTACGCCATGGTTAAGCCATTTTGATGCCTCTCACCTCTCCACCATAGAGTTTTCCATCGCCTGAGAGCCTGAAGGGCCCTTAACCATGCCTCCAAGGCTCCAAAACTACCATATTTGCACACTCGACCATGCTGCCGCACGGTCGGTTCCAACGCATTTTATGGCTCCCGGCTCTGAGTCAAGCATGCCTGCACGCCATGGTTAAGGCATTTTGACACCTCTAGCCTCTCCACCACAGCATTTGTTGCTGCCTGAGAACCTGAATGGCCCTTAACCATGGCTCCACAGCTCTAGAACTGCCATATTTGCACACACGAATATGCTACCGCACAGCCGGTTCGTGCGTGTCCTACAGCTCTTGACACTAGGTCAAGCATGACCGTATGCCATGGTTAAGGCATTTTGATGCCTCTGGCCTCACCACCACAATGTTTGTCATCACCCGAGAGCCCGAACGGCCCTTAACTATAGCTCCACGACTCCGAACATCCATAATTGCACACACGACCGTGCTGCCGCACGGCCGGATCCCCGTGCATCCTATGGCTCTCGGCACCGGTCAAGCACGCCCGTACGCCATGGTTAAGCCATTTTGATGCCTCTCACCTTTCCACCATAGAGTTTTCCATCACCTAAGAGCCCGAAGGGCCCTTAACCATGCCTCCACGGCTCCAAAACCGCCATATTTGCACACTCGACCATGCCGCCGCACGGCCGGTTCCAACGCATTTTATGGCTCCCGCTCGAGTCAAGCATGCCCGTACGCCATGGTTAAGGCATTTTGACACCTCCGGCCTCTCTACCATAGCATTTTTCATCACTCGAGAGCCTAAACGGCACTTAACCTCGGCTCCACGGCTCCGAACCGCCATATTTGCACACACAACTTTGCCGCCGCACGGCCGGTTCCTCGCGCATCCTATGGCTCCTCGCACCAAGTCAAGCACGCCCATGCACTATGGTTAAGGCGTTTTGACACCGCCGGCCTCTCGACCACAGCATTTGTTGCCGCCCAAGAACCCGAATGGCCCTTAACCATGGCTCCACCGCTCTAGAACCGCCATATTTGCACACACGACTATGCTACCGCACGCCGGTTCCTACGTGTCCTACAGCTCTCGACACTAGGTCAAGCACGACCGTATGCCATGGTTAAGGCGTTTTGACACCTCTGGCCCCACCACCACAATGTTTGTCATCACCCGAGAGCCCAAACGGCCCTTAACTATAGCTCCACAACTCCAGAACATCCATAATTGCACACACGACTGTGCTGGAGCACGGCCGGATCCTGTGCATCCTACGGCTCTCGACACCAGTTCAAGCACACCCGTACGCCATGGTCAAGCCATTTTGATGCCTCTCACCTCTCCACCATTGAGTTTTCCATCACCCGAGAGCCTAAAGGGCCCTTAACCATGGCTCCACGGCGGTAAAACTGCCACATTTGCACACACGACCATGCTGCCGCATGGTCGGTTCCAACGCGTCCTATGGCTCCCGGCACTGAGTCAAGCAAGCCCGTACGTCATGGTTAAGGCATTTTGACACCTCTGGCCTCTCTACCATAGCGTTTGTTGTCGCTCGAGAGCCTGAACGGCCCTTAACCTCGGCTCCACGGCTCCGAACCGCCATATTTGCACACACGACTTTGCCGCCGCACGGCCGGTTCCTATGCGTCCTACGGCTCCTCGCACCAAGTCAAGCACGCCCATGCACCATGGTTAAGGCATTTTAACGCCTTTGGCCTCTCCACCACAGCGTTTATTACCGCCCGAGAACCCGAATGGCCCTTAACCATGGCTCCACGGCTCTAGAACTGCCATATTTGCACACACGACTGTGCTGCCGCACGCCCGGTTCTGCATGTCCTATAGCTCTCGACACTAGGTCAAGCACGACCGTATGCCATGGTTAAGGCGTTTTGACGCCTCTGGCCTCACCACCACAATATTTGTCATCACTCAAGAGCCCGAACGGCCCTTAACTATAGCTCCACGACTCCAACATCCATAATTGCACACACGACCGTGCCGCCGCACGCCGGATCCCGTGCATCCTACGGCTCTCGGCACCGGTCAAGCACGCCCGTACGCCAAGGTTAAGCCATTTTGATGCCTCTCACCTCTCCACCATAGAGTTTTTCATCACCCGAGAGCCCGAAGGGCCCTTAACCACGCTCCACGGCCGCAAAACCGCCATATTTGCACACACGACCATGCTGCCGCACGGTCGGTTCCAACGCATCCTATGGCTCTCGGCACTGAGTCAAGCATGCCCGTACGCCATGGTTAAGGCATTTTGACACCTCTGGCCTCTCTACCATAGCATTTGCCATCGCTTGAGAGCCCGAACGGCCCTTAACCTTGGCTCCACGGCTCCGAACCGCCATATTTGCACACACGACCATGCCGCCGCACGGTCGGTTCCAACGCATCCTATGGCTCCCGGCACCGAGTCAAGCATGCCCGTACGCCATGGTTAAGGCATTTTGACACCTCTAGCCTCTCCACCACAGCGTTTGTTGCCGCCGAGAACCCGAATGGCCCTTAACCATGGCTCCATAGCTCTAGAACCGCCATATTTGCACACACGAATATGCTACCGCACACGCCCGGTTCGTGCGTGTCCTACAGCTCTCTTGACACTAGGTCAAGCATGACCGTATGCCATGGTTAAGGTGTTTTGATGCCTCCGGCCTCACCACCACAATGTTTGTCATCACCCGAGAGCCCGAACGGCCCTTAACTATAGCTCCACGACTCCGTAACATCCATAATTGCACACATGACCGTGCCGCCGCACGGCCGGATCCCCGTGCATCCTATGGCTCTCGGCACCGGGTCAATCACGCCTGTACGCCATGGTTAAGCCATTTTGATGCCTCTCACCTCTCCACCATAGACCTTTTCATCACCTGAGAGCCTGAAGGGCCCTTAACCATGCCTCCACGGCTCCAAAACTGCCATATTTGCACACTCGACCATGCTGCCGCACGGTCGGTTCCAACGCATTTTATGGCTCCCGCTCGAGTCAAGCATGCCCGTACCCCATGGTTAAGGCATTTTGACACCTCGGCCTCTCTACCATAGCGTTTGCCATCACTCGAGAGACCGAACGACACTTAACCTCGGCTCCACGGCTCCGAACCGCCATATTTGCACACACGACTTTCTTTGCCGCACGGCCGGTTCCTGCGCATCCTACGGCTCCTCGCACCAAGTCAAGCACGCCCATGCACTATGGTTAAGGCATTTTGACACCATTGGCCTCTCGACCACAGCATTTGTTGCCGCCCAAGAACCCGAATGGCCCTTAACCATGGCTCCACCGCTCTAGAACTGCCATATTTACACACACGACTATGCTACCGCAGAGCCGGTTCCTACGTGTCCTACGACTCTCGACACTAGGTCAAGCACGACCGTATGCCATGGTTAAGGCATTTTGACACCTCCGGCCCCACCACCACAATGTTTGTCATCACCCGAGAGCCCGAACGGCCCTTAACTTTAGCTCCACGACTCGAACATCCATAATTGCACACACGACCGTGCCGGCGTATGGCCGGATCCCGTGCATCCTACGGCTCTTGGCACCGGTTCAAGCACACCCGTACGCCATGGTTAAGCCATTTTGATGCCTCTCACCTCTCCACCATAGAGTTTTCCATCACCCGGAGCCTAAAGGGCCCTTAACCATGGCTCCACGGCGTGAAAACTGCCACATTTGCACACACGACCATGCCGCCGCATGGTCGGTTCCAACACGTCCTATGGCTCCCGACCGAGTCAAGCAAGCCCGTACACCATGGTTAAGGCATTTTGACACCTCTGGCCTCTCTACCATAGCATTTGTCATCGCTCGAGAGCCTGAACGGCCCTTAACCTCGGCTCCACGGCTCCAAAACTGCCATATTTGCACACAAGACTTTGCTGCCGCACGGCCGATTCCTATGCGTCCTACGGCTCCTCGCACCAAGTCAAGCACGCCCATGCACCATGGTTAAGGCATTTTAACACCTTTGGCCTCTCCACCACAGTGTTTATTACCGCCCGAGAACCCGAATGGCCCTTAACCATGGCTCCATAGCTCTAGAACTGCCATATTTACACACACGACTATGCTACCGCACAGCCAGTTCCTGCATGTCCTATAGCTCTCGACACTAGGTCAAGCACAACCGTATGCCATGGTTAAGGCGTTTTGACGCCTCTGGCCTCACCACCACAATATTTGTCATCACCCGAGAGCCCGAACGGCCCTTAACTATAGCTCCATGACTCCGTAACATCCATAATTGCACACACGACCGTGCTTTGCCGTACAACCGGATCCCGTGCATCCTACGGCTCTCGGCACGGGTCAAGCACGCCCGTACGCCATGGTTAAGCCATTTTGATGCCTCTCACCTATCCACCATAGAGTTTTTCATCACCCGAGAGCCCGAAGGGCCCTTAACCACGCCTCCACGGCCGCAAAACGCCATATTTGCACCCACGACCATGCTGCCGCACGGTCGGTTCCAACGCATCCTATGGCTCTCAAGACCGAGTCAAGCATGCCCATACGCCATGGTTAAGGAATTTTGACACCTCCGGCCTCTCTACCATAGCATTTGCCATCGCTCAAGAGCCTGAACGGCCCTTAACCTTGTCTCCACGGCTCCCGAACCGCCATATTTGCACACACGACCATGCCGCGCACGGTCGGTTCCAACGCATCCTCGGCTCCCGGCACCGAGTCAAGCATGCCCGTACACCATGGTTAAGGCATTTTGACACCTCTAGCCTCTCCACCACAGCGTTTGTTGCCGCCGAGAACTGAATGGCCCTTAACCATGGCTCCACAAAGCTCTAGAACCGCCATATTTGCACACACGAATATGCTACCGCACGGCCCGGTTCGTGCGTGTCCTACAGC
Source organism: Themeda triandra (assembly GCA_018135685.1). Lineage (NCBI taxonomy): Eukaryota > Viridiplantae > Streptophyta > Magnoliopsida > Poales > Poaceae > Themeda > Themeda triandra. Next base: position 694,505 of record JAENPR010000262.1, on the reverse strand, counting down.
TCTTGACACTAGGTCAAGCATGACCGTATGCCATGGTTAAGGCGTTTTGATGCCTCTGGCCTCACCACCACAATGTTTGTCATCACCCGAGAGCCTGAACGGCCCTTAACTACAGCTCCACGACTCCAGAACATCCATAATTCCACACACGACTGTGCTGCCGCACGGTCGGATCCTGTGCATCCTATGGCTCTCGGCACCGGGTCAAGCACACCTGCACACCATGGTTAAGCCATTTTGATGCCTCTCACCTCTCCACCATAGAGTTTTCCATCACTGAGAGCCTGAAGGGCCATTAACCATGCCTCCACGGCTCCAAAACTGCCATATTTGCACACTCGACCATGCTGCCGCACGGTCGGTTCCAACGCATTTTATGGCTCCCGGCTCTGAGTCAAGCATGCCTGTACGCCATGGTTAAGGCATTTTGACACCTCTCGGCCTCTCTACCATAGCGTCTGCCATCGCTTGAGAGCCTGAACGGCACTTAACCTCGGCTCCACGGCTCCAGAACTGCCATATTTGCACACACGACTTTGTTGCCGCACGGCCGGTTCCTGCGCATCCTACGGCTCCACGCACCAAGTCAAGCACGCCCATGCACTATGGTTAAGGCGTTTTGACACCGCTGGCCTCTTGTTGACGGTCGTTAAGTGCCAATTTTTATCGTCAACTAAACATGAGAAAGGACTAAAATATGTTCACCAACTACATATAGGGGTTATACTTGACGGAAATTCCACGAGTTTTGGTGAATGTCATTTTCAACGGGGTGTCACCGAAAATACCCAAGGAAGGCCTACATGTCGGGTTTGCATAGAGATAATCGGAACCGGTGAAAATTCTGTAATCCGGAAGGTTCAAGAAGGCTCGTACCAAACGGGAGCCCGAACGGGCTCGGTGGAGAGTCGGCCGACTCCCACCCTTGGTCGGCCGACTCATGACCTGGACCAATCAGCATCAGCCTCGCGGATCCCTGTTCCACCGCCTTTGAGGATGAATAATAATCGTCCGTTTAGGTCGGTTTGATCCGAGGGCTGTGGTGCATCATAGAGGGCTATATAAACAGGCTCCCTGGCCCCTGGAGGAGGCATCCCTTAAACCCTAATTCATTATCTCCCAGCGGGATCAGAGTTGTAGAGGCGTCCCTTGAATGGATGACTTCTCCTCTCTAGAGAATTAGAGCTAGACATTCCAATGTAGTAGATTAGATCTAGATGAGAGTTAGGGAGAGAGGAGCTACGCTCCAGCTTCCGAGAAGTCTTCGAGATTTGGTATGCCTTTGTATCTATTCTTTACAAGACTTATGCTTTAATATATTTATTCTTCTCTATCTACTTTATGCCTTTCATATGTTTGCTTAGTATAGTTGTTGCATCTTAGCATGGGATCTTTGCTCGTATTGAGTGCTCTAGTTATTGCGCATAGCTAGAGTAGTAATCGATAGTATAGGCATGGTGTCTAGACTATAGGTTACCTGAGGTTGCGCCCAATCCCACGGATAGTTGTGGTAGCCCCGGAGGTGACGGCTGTCGGGCCTTTGTATTCCACCACGTTCGGGTTGGTGTTTCGTAGAGCTTTTTGGCAGCCTTCCCCGACTACTCTTTACCCGGTCTTCTTCGAGAGTCGGAAAGGTACCGTTGCTCCAAAGTGCTATTGTGTGATCGCTATATCTAACCATTCCCTGTTATCATAGAACCCGGAGTATTAGAGAAGTATTTAGAACCTTGATCTCTCCCGTTGTTCTCTCACTCTAGCTAGCTACTTATATATATATATAGAATTCTCGGTGTGCTTTTATTCTTATATCCTATCATATATCATTTACCCCTGCTTTAGTCTAGTTGGTTTACTAAGTTAGTAGATGCATGATGGTGAGTTATCGATTCTTTAACCCTTGCTTCCTGTGGTAAAATATAAATAACGATACCCGGATACTCCCGGTAAAATGCTACAATGGTATGTTCTCGGCGCTTGCGGAATCCTTCTTATTTTAGTTGCACTTAACAAATACCAACAAGCATTTTTGGCGCCGTTGCCGGGGAAGCAATCGGTGTTAAGTTTTTGATACTGATCTTGATGTCTGCTAATTTAGTGTATCACTAGCTTTAGTAGGATTACCCCTTGTTCTGTTGAGTGTGGAATAGACAGGACAAAAGATGTCGTTTTGACCTTCCGACAAACTTCCACAAGACATTAAAGAGCCCAGGGTCCCTCAACATTCAACATTCAACTGGAACCCTGCCATCTCACAGGTTTGTGTATACATATATATTATTCTAACCATGTGCAGATTGGAGAAAATGTCGTCGTCACAATAAGTGATGAACATAGATGCCGCAACACTACTCACAAATTTCATCCTGTGAGTCATGGTAAAGTATGATCAAGAACGGTGAGATAGTCTTGCTCATGGACTTTAAAATTATGAGTAGTTATCTTTTTAAAATTCTTGCACCTCACTACATATTTACTTTTAAGAATTCATGCATCCACTCCACTCTTTTATGTTTGCTCATCCATTGCATGTTTAGTTTCTTGCATTCATCCATACGTTTTGCATCTAAAAAGAAAAAAAACATCCTCACCATGATCATGCTCTTTCATCTCTTCTTGAGTAAATCACTATAGTGCTTTTCATGCTACCTCTGTTTGCTATAGTATACTTTGGTTTGGAAGTCTTTGGAATTGAGTACTTCTATGGGCTTTTAATGTAAGCGTGGTGCTTAGGTTAAGTAGTCCTCCTTAATCTAATTAGACATGGAGTCTAGTTTGGTTATTGAACTAAAATTGTGCTTTAGTAGATATTGGTTATTTTGCTAGACTAACCCTTGCGAGAGAACTCTCAAATCCAATTTGGCTAAGTCAAGGGATGAACACTCATTGGAGATGAAGCAAGGCAAATGATGAATTCCAACAACTTCGCACAAAAGACACAACTCATCCATCATTCAAGGAAGAATTGTAAGTATCAAATATCATCCACATTATTTTTTGTGCAAGTTACCTTTGCCTTGAACCATGTTAAAGTGCCATAAAAAAAGTGGTAGAAAACTTTATAAATAAAGTCTATGCTAAAAGTAATTCAAATCCATCTTTCCATTAGCATAGATGATGATCATTTAGATAGTGGATAATAGCCCATAGTGTGAAATTGTTGCAATCCTTCGGGTATGTGTCCACTAACATTTTGTAGGAAAGAACTTATGATGTGCCTCGTTCGTGGATCGGCATCACACAAAATTGCCACTTCAATGATGGAACAAAGAAGAAGACAAGAGTGCCAACAAGGTCAAGCTTGGGGAGGAAGGCCGATGAGTCTTCAAACAATGATCCAACAATGCTCTTCCTCTTTTCAAGCCCCCGTCGCTCTGGCACGTTGAGAAGAAACAATGAGTGGAGCACAAGGTCTAGGCATAAAAAAAAAGAGGAAGAAAAAAAAAAGAGTGAAATTTTAGAAGACAAGATGCTCAAGGAGAGAGGTCAATCAAGCAAGGCAAACTCCAAGAAGAAGTAAAGGACCACTAGAAGCATCTACTCTTCATCACAAGGTACTCCAGTGATAAAGACTGCTGGACAAGAAAGAACATGGGTGACTCATTTCCTAGAGTTACCATCTCAAGAGTTGCAGTTCTCAAGGTCTCTACCTTTGGGATCAAATGATGCATTGAAGGAGTGAACATGACAAGAAGTCCTGTTCGGAGGACTTAAATCACGAACCCTCGCCAAGGAGGTAACTTGGTATTTATCAAGCATTTCCTTTCACAAAGATTGCATTTTCCTTTAAGCATATTTATTTTCCCTACATGCATCTTAATTGCATCTTCGCTTTACTATCTCGCACTAGAAAAAAAAAAGAAAATAAAGATTTTTGCATTTTGCATCCAAAAAAAACTACTAAGCCCCATGTGAATAATCATTCATTGTGGTGGCATAAAAATAATTTTTCAGCATATCTATTTTCTCTCGTTTGCATCTTTTATTATAAAAAGATAAAAATATTTCTTGTGATCCCGTTAGAAGACATTTGAGTTAAGACAGTTCTAGACGGCCAAGGCTTAGAGGTTTTATCACTAACACTTAATCGGTTCCACAAGCTTTGTTGTCTATTTGAGCTTCACAGAACATAAAGGATCAAGAAGAGCTAACGAGACGAAGGATGTCCAGTCTCTGTCAAGTGCTGCCCTCAACCATTGAACGCTGTCTCCAACAAAGCAACTATCCATGAAACTCCGGAAGACTAGAACTCCTTCACCGCCTGTCGGCAATATCCACAGAGACTATGTCAACATCCAGCTTGGGGAGAGCATCCCCCGTGTATCAAGCTAAGTGTTCCAACTTGTCTATTTATTTATAGAGCTTGCTAAACAACTAAAAAAAGATGCATAACCTTAGAAACCCGTAAAGATTTCCTTATTTATCTTTTCTACTTTTGGAGAGCTCTTATTAATTTGTCTTTAAGTAATCCCCGGAATAAACTCTACATGGAGATGATGAATAGTTGCTCGCCGTAATTCCTTTCAAGTACCTAGTTTTCAACCTTGCACTCTCCCGAGTTTTAGACACAACTCGTTTAGATTTGAGATTTGCTCGAACCCGAAACTTGTGGGTAGCGAATGCTTGATCTAAGTCTAGGTAGTTGGTGGATATGATATGGGAAGGTTTTGAGCTGTCATGTCCATCTTGTTCCTAGAGATACTAAAGTTACGGAGAATTTATCTTTGAAAATATTAAATTCCTGCATGATGAGTTCCTTTATGATGAGAGTTCAAATTCCTACCACCCATATATTCATGCTTACTAGATTAGGAAAGACCCATCTGTTAATATAGACCATATTGTAGGCTTGAGTGTAGTATTTTTAGGCATTGAGTGTGGTTATGCTGTGGACCCATAAGGAATCAGTCATGCAGTTAAAGTCAACACTATGTGCTCTCTATCCATTGATCTATGCTATTTCTATCCTCAGAAGCATGCACCCATCTTATAACTACTACATTCATTCTGTGCTACTTCTGTCCCTAGAAGTACCACCCACATATAGATCTACATCCACCACAAATTGTGCTATCTCTACCCTAGAGATACGCACCTATGCTTGCTCCTACCCCGGGAGTACGCATTTCCCCATTTATTGTGCTTGTCTCTACCCCGGAGATACGCACATATGCTGCTCCTACCCCGGGTGTACGCATCCATCCATCCATCCATCCATCCACATATACATACGCCATTCATTTCACTTCATCCGGAAAAGGTTCTACTCCTAACCCGGGAGTGAACATCTAGAAATAATCATCGCCGTTCCAATTGCCTACATAAAAGCTCCAGTCATTATCATTTCAAGTTATACACTTCCCGTTGCTAAAGTTTCGTTTTCAGAGGATTGGTTGCTCTAAAAAAAGAGAGAGAAAAAAAGAAAGAAAAAAAAAGAAGAGAAAAAAAAGAAGAAAAGAGAGAGCAGCCAAGTCCTTCCTTTCAAGAAGTTTCAAAGTTTTCGAATAAAGGAGTCATGTTATCCCCAAAGGAGCAAGTGTAGAAGTAGATGTTCACCAAGTGATCTCCCCTCATAATCATTTCCTTATCATCATCATCTTATCATCCATCCCATTTCCTCATTCACATGCACATATGACTTTATTATTATTTTAGTTCCTATTGGATCCATGGTTTAACTGTGCAATATATGCAAGTGAGTTTGAGTGTCTCCACACCTATGAGCTCCACATAAGCCTATTAGAAAGTAGGGTGAGAGAGAAGGCACTTTCCACTATGCCTTAGTTCCACAAATACTACATATTTTGAGAGAAGATAGAAGGCATACACTACTCATGCCTTGGAGAGGATCCAGAAATACCACAAATGAGAGATCTGAAAGGTTCATACAAGGAACTCGAGTTTTTATTTGAAAATCTTGCAAAAACTCCGTAATAATAGTTGATCAAAGAGCGAGAAACATGGTCGGAGGATCAAGTCTCCATAACCGAGGAGCATGACGATTCGAATCGATTTACTCAGCTGAGGATCCCTAAACACACGATATAAGTGGGACTCTAACCCACAATTATATCAACAATACCGTCGGACATTCTAGAACTAGGCTCAGCTTCCACGCCACCTGAGAGTACGGTCCTCCTCGAACCCGAGACCTTGTCCCCCGAGGATACCCGCTACTCCCGCCATCTCGCCACTCCCAGTGCGCGGGCTCACCGTACTAGTCCTTAGATTATCCTAAGGTAAAGCTTCTCCATAGATATGTGAGTAGTTGCAAGGTCTTGTCCAAATGGCCAAATAATGGCCGGTCCTTAACCGACAAGTCGGAAACACTACATTAACCATATGATGCAAGTTACCCGACCGATATTACTAATCATTAGCTACCAACATTAAGATGCCACAAGTGATACCAACTTCCACCATTTCTCGAAGTAACACAAATTGAAAATCTATTTATTAAAGCAAGACTAAGCATACTAAGCATTTTTGAAATAAACCGGTATCAAGGATGATATACAAGTAACAAGGTAGGTAATGCATCAATTAGGGTTTCCCGCAACTCCTATTACTTAATGCATCAAAGCAAAAGCACAAATGGTAAAAGCTTTGAAATACAAGGTAGGGTTTGAATATAACCGGGGCTTGCCTTGATTGAGAGCGTAGACAAAACCGGACTCGTCGAAACTGGAAACACCGAAACTCGACTCCGAAACTGGTTCCTCCTTCGGATCGGCGTTACTCTCCTCGTTCACGTGGTCTACACGATAATGATATGTATTGTCATGATTGAATATATAACATGATGCTTGACGGATGCATAAAGAAGATTAAAGACAAGCGCAATCAATTAATTAAAGTGCCGAAGGTCATTAGGGTTGATGACCTATGGTCTTCACTCAATTCCAAAGCCAAACAAATAATTAATAACTAGGGAAATTAAATCCTAAAACAAAAGTTGTCAAATTGATTTCAAAAATTAATTTTAAGTAGCTTATATCAAAAAGAGTGCACCAATAAATTTTCATGATTTTTGGATAAATAAATAAATTACTAAAAATCGAGAAGACTCATTTTCAATTAAAAGAACTAATTTTTGAACATAGCAAAAGTACTCAAATTTGACATTTTGAATTTTTCCTAGATAGAGAACATCATAAGGAACATACACAAAAATTTTCAGAATTTTTGGAGCTACACATGAATTACTATGAATTTTGAAAGAAAATAAGATTTTCAGCCTAAATAGAAATGGAAAGGGAATTAGAAAAAGAAAAAGGCTGACTGGGCCGAAACTGGCCTGGCTCGGCCCACCACTGTGGATAGCTCGGCCCAAGACTGGGCAGGTCGGCCCAACAAGGCCTCCCGCTCTGGGCCGACGGCGGCGGCGAGCTCGCCGGCGATTCCTCACCGGCGACGAGGTCTCCGGCGGCGCGGCTAGCATCTACGTGATCCTCGTGACCCAGCGCATCGACTGGGGTAGGTAACATGACGGCTAACCTGCGGCGCATGCTCGCCGGCGGCCATGGCGGAGCGGCAGCGCTGCGGTGCGGCTGGGGAGCTCACCGGAGCTTCTCCGGCGGCGCCAGCGCGCGCGCAAGGTGCTATGCGACGCGGCGGAGATGATGCGCAAGCCAAATAGTCCAGCACGAGGCCCTAGCGACCTCGGCCTCACACGCGGCGGCGGCGGCAATGGCAAGCCGGCAACGACACCCGGCGGCCGGGTGCTACAACACCCTAGAGGCCAAACAAAGAGCATGGACAGTGCGGAGCTCACCGCGGAAACGATGCGCTTGAAGATGGGACGATTGGGCGGTCGGAGATGGGAGCTTGGCGGCGACGGGTGCTCGGCGGCGACTGCGGCGGCAAACCTCGCGTCCCGGCGTGTCCCGTGCACCAAAAGAAAGACCAAGGAGCGCACCGTGAGCGGCGCGTCAAGGCGAGCACGATGGCAAGAGGAATCGAGAAAATGGCTAAAGACGACGATGAACGGCGGTGGTTTTTGTTTTGGATGGAAGCGGCGCAACGGCGACGGCGAGCGGTGGCGGAGCTCAAGCTCGGCAATGGCGGTGCACGGGAGCAGAGCGAAGGCGGCGCGGAGGAGGAGAAAGAAGGAGGGGGGTCCGACCGAGGAGTTATGGCGCAAGAACGGCGAACGGAGAGGCGACACGGGGCAGCGAAGCTTCGAGCTCGGCCGTGCGCTGGCGGCCGGCGGCGACCGGGCGGCATGGCCACGGCGACGAGGAACAGAGAGGGGAGAAGACGATGATGACGTCATCCACAGTGACAGCAGTGGAATTTTGCAAATTACTCCAGATTTTTGAACTAAACTTGAAAATTTCCAAAAACAAACCCTAGCTGAAATTTCATTCTATACAATGTTCTCAACTGGACCATTTTCAAATTTTGAAAGGAAAATTGAATTTGAATCAAATATTGAAAAGGGGACAAAAACCCTAGAATGAAATATTTGAAATTACTTTGGATTTTTCTAAATAACTTGAAAAACTCCAAAACTATGGAAAACTCAACTTTTCAAACTGCACATTTTCTCCAAAAAGAGTTTTTCCAAAATATGCATAGTTTTTGAATTATGATTTGAAATTCAAAGGGGAACAACGTCGAAAAACCGTATTTTTAATTTTGTTTGAAATTCTTTTTGGAAACTTGAAAAACTTTGTTCACCAACATTGTAGGTCTCATCAAGCCCTACAATATTGCTTTTTGGACCAACCCCAAATTCTTGGTAGATTTTGAATTAGAGAAAAGGGGGTAAAATGAAGTTTGTCGAAAATAGGGTTTTGAAACGAAATCGAGTTTGATTCTAGCCGACACACTTCTAGGCTATCAAAAACAATAACAAGCATCATCTCGGGGCACAATCAACCTAGAATGTAAATTTATTTTAGTTGATGCACATCGGGGTTTACCTAACATGAATGCTTTGCCACTAATCATGATGACATGTCGGGTTTTAGGTAATATAACATCGAGAGATGTTACAACCGGTGGCATCCGCCGCCTTCTTTGGGGCTCCCCGCGCTCGGCGCCGCGGCCGCTGGCGTGGTGTGGCGATAGTCCCGGTGGAGCTCAGGTGGGGCCGATTTCTTGGTCAACTACATATCAAAAACATCGGCATGACACAGCTGATTCTCAAACAAGCACTTACAACTGCAAGTACACAGCTACTTACCAGCAAAAGCCGCCCTTGAACTTGGGCACGCCGCCGCTCCTCAGGGCCCCGCCTCCAGACCCTGCACTGGGCTTGGGGACTGCCTTGGGTGGGACCTGCCGTCCACCGTGGACTGCTCGGCGCCCTCCTTGGCTGCCGCCCCCGAGGTCGGCGTAGAGGGGGCGGCGGCAGGCTTCGGCTTCGGCGGAGCAGGGGTCGGCCCGACGTTCCACGGCGACCGCCGCGGCACTGGTTGGGGCGACTTAGAGCCGCCACTCCCATCCCCGGCACACGCCTGGCGCTTGCGCCGGTGCTCGGCTATAGTGATGGTGTCGTCGGAGTCCGACGACACCGGGCTGTCCGAAGCCGGCCTCTTGCTGCCGACCTCAGCACCGGCCTCCTTGCCGAGGTTTAATTTACCCCCGGTGCCAAGGTTGGCCGACTTCTTCTTCTCCTTGGGGGCCGCACCAGCCGGCTGCTTCATTGTCGCGCGCCGTTGCCCCCTGGTGGTCGCTCCCACCACAATCTCGTCATCATCATCATCATCATCATCTTCAGGGCTAAGGTCCTCGACCTCGCCCTGGTCGGCAGTCCTCTACGGACGCTGCTGACCACGAAGGGCATCGCCCTCTGGCCAGTCCTCAACTGGTACAGCTGAAAAATATTGGACGCTTCGTCCCTGCACACAAGATAGTCCCGGTGCTCGGAATATATCACCGTCGACACAACAACAAATGGCACGTAAAGTAAACTTTTTGTCGCATTACCTCGATGGTGGGTTCTTTGAGACGGTAAGGCACCGCTTGGTGGTCGACAGAGAAGTATTTGAGTTATACTTCTCAAATAGGACCGAGAGCAGATGGTGTACGTCGTTCTCGTCGGCCTTCTCGTCTGTCTCCCGTGCTGGATCCTTCACCCCACTGTATTGCCACAGTGGGTTGATTCTTTCCTTGCACGGTTGAACACGACGGACCATCCACATCCCGGCCACCAGCGCCCCGTTCACTTTCTCGGTTGTCAATCGGCGCCAGAAGCTCCTCCACCTGGACATCTCCAATAGGTGGTGCCTCTCCCCACCTGGGATTTGCCTCCGGGATCTGGTGGATGTCGCATGGCATTTTCCTCCCAATGGCGACATCCTGGCTCATATAGAACCAGCTCCTGTTCCATTTCTTGGGAGCGGAGTTGAACTTGCTCCCCAGCCAGGATGCGGCCAACCCATCCCGAAGCCGGATGTAACATCCCCCGGCCACTTGGGACCCCCCCGGTCTCCACCCCCTTCTTCCAGAGCATGAAGAAGTGGCGGAACAGATTGAAATGGGGGATGCCCAAAAACATCTCGCAATACGCGATGAAGATGGACACGGTCAAGATGGAGTTGGGGTCCAAGTTGCATATGGAAATGGACCACCATATGCATAGGTCCCGAGGAACCCGTTCACCGGCTGCCCCAACCCGCGAGGAAAGAAGTCCTCGAAGACGACGAACTCACTTGGCAACGGCGTCGGCTCGTCCTCGCCGCGAGGCTCCCTCCACACCCCCATTTCCCGTGGCGGCAGGTACCCGTGGTCCGCCAGCGCCTGGAGCGATTCCCGGGACGAGGTGGATTGGACCCAATCTGGCCCGCGCCTCGCTGACTCCTCGCCTTTCGCGCCCTTCTTGGTCGACCCTTTCGCGCCCATCTCCGGCGGCGGCGAGTCGATGCGGTGGTGGTGAAACCCTAGCGGGATGAGCAGCGGCGGCGGCTAGATCTACGCGGCGCGCCGGTTCCGCGCAAGTGCGGCGATCGGATCTCGCGCTTGCCCCGCCGGGTGCCGGGCCGCGTAGTGGATCTGGCGGCGAAATGGACGGCGGCGGCGGCGGTTTTTCTCTCTAGAAGAGCGGCGGCGGAATGTGGAGAGCTCGAGAAACTACTCGAGTGCGAGTGCAATGAGTGCGGAACCGTCTACCCCCGGCGGCGCCCGCTATTTATAGTCTTCGGATGACGTCCGGTTGACTTCTAGGGTTGGACCCCCTCGACTCATGTGGACCACCCCATTTTTTACCCCTAGTGGGCCGCGGTCCCATGGGCCGTACTTTCCACGTGCGGCCGCCAAATTTTTTTTACTATTTCCGGTAAAATTTTAAATGGGCTCGGTTCCCTTGGCGCTGCACATGGGCCTCATTTTTTATCCCGGGGGCCTTGATCGGCTCCGGTAGTCCGTTTTATTAACGCCTATGTCCTTGGTCCTTGGAATTTTTTCCCCGTTCGTTTCCTAAGCGGAAGGCCGTAGGTATTTTGTTTGGACCTTTTTCTTAAAAAGTTCAATAGAACATATACTATCTTCCATCGAACTTGGGGACTACGTGGGCCCACATCACCTCGCGGTGACTTAGGGCCTACTTGTTTCGAACAGCTGTTGATTTTCTTCCTTGGCTTACGTTGCGCACTTTGCCCGACAATTACACGTGTCAACATGGGCCCACGTCTCGGACAATTAAAAATAAAAAATTATTTTTTCTTTTTGAGCACCATGCATCTTTCGACAAGATCAACAACTCCCCGACATAACAAGTGGTCGAGACACGGGTCGCTCGGGAAACCTACTCGAATGAATGTGGTCGACTACCGTGGTCGGCAGACGCATGTGGTCGGCACTACGTGTGGTCAACACTGTACATGGTCGGCACTACTATGCGTGGTCAGTACTATGTGCTCGGCACATCATCACCAGCACTCAACGAGGTCTGCATCTACACTGCACAGCACTGTCAAGACGATGGACTTTCCTCAAGATACATGGTGCTCGGGGACTAGCTGTGGGGGGTATAAATCCAAAGATATACCACCATGGACAGGTTCCGGGCTGCTCGGCAAGACGGCCCGGACGGACAAGACCCGGCCCATTACCGACCCGGTGGTGGGCCGGACTTCAAGAATGATGACGTGGTCCGCAACCGACCCGGGAGGTGGATCGCGCACAAGGATGCTTGTTTCGCAAATATACTTAGTCGGTTAGGTCGATAGAGTCCTTCCGGGGCACGACTTGATGTAACGTACCACCTCACGTGTACCCTTGGCTGCTCGGCTATATAAAGCGGCCAAGGAACCCCCTAGAAGGTAGGGCTATTCTCTGGCATCCTAACCTAGAGAGCTTAGCACTTCATTGTAATCCAACACTTGATCATACAGCATAACATGTGTCGGATACCTAGATTAGGGGGTCCTAAATTGGGTGAATTAGAGATGAGCAAATCGGCCTCATCCCTCTCTAAAAATCCCAAAAGCTAACTGACCAGAGAAAACCCCAATCCCCCTCGAGCTAGGCCAGCCCACGATCAGGCCCACAAAGCCACGATCAGGCCCACAAAGCCCGCCTACTCGAGCAGCAGCCGCTCACCCGCTCGAGAAAACATTACGGAAACCGCTCGAGCGAGTGACCGCTCGAGACGGTAACTGCTCGAGTGAGCGACCGCTCGAGACGGAGATGGAGACCACTCGAACGAGCGCCCGCTCGAGTCCGCCTGCAATAATTGCCTATCCAAGGCATGCACATGGCTACGTGCGTGAAACAAATGGGAAGTACGCCGCTCCGCCTAACCCCATGGCTACGGTCGTGAAATAGTGAGAAGTACGCCGGTCACTTCTCCTATTCCACCGCCCATACCCGGGATTCGAGCATGACAGGCATCACTATTACACCACGCCGAACACTATGCCGTGTACGACACCCCCTTGGAACGCGATTGTCAACTCTGCGCACCACCAAACCCGCCGCTCGATCCCGTCTCGTTCGAGACCATCTACCCCTCGAAACGTACATTAACCATTCGAGGAGTGATGACGGACGCGACTGAGCATGGGGCACGCAAAGGTGTCATGTCTTTCCCACCTCGACGGCCATACGGCGGGGTTCCGGACGCACGTGCTCGTCTACGCCGCACCGTACCTCGGCTACGTCGGCCCCACAACCGAGAAGGACGAGCGAGGCCATCATTGCCCACGCCTACGAGGCTCGAACCGGTCCAAAGCATGGATCCACAGGCTCGAACCGGACCAAAGGGAGCGTCCACAGTCTTGACGACTCGACATGACGCCCATACCTCGACGTCACTCTTACGACCGCCCTAGCGATCATGTAACCCTGTGCCTCCCCTTGGTCTATAAAAGGGGCGCCAGGGCATAGTTTAGGAGGAGGTTCCTAGGTTCCCCAAGCACACACCTCTCTCACTCGCAAAGTCTCAGGACTGCCTTGTACTCACCCCTGTACAAGCACTTCGGTGCAAGATAATACAAGTCACCCCCACTGCTGGACGTAGGGCATTCTTTGCCCGAACCAGGATAAACATCTGTGTTCTTCTTGCATCACCATCCGGATTAGGGAGCACGCTTAGAAATTTACTCGTTGGTGTGACACCCCCCGGGGTACGAAACACCGACAGTTGGCGCGCCAGGTAGGGGTACTGCGTGTTTTTCGCTCGATTCCCGCCATTTTCCGGATGGCATCACCCGCTTCCTCGCTTCCGTTCGCCACGGTGATCTGGTTTGGGAGTCTAGAGTTCGTGTCGCTCGGCTCAGGCCATGACATGGCTCTACTCTCAATCGGTGAACCAGGAGGGGGACGCTCGTCACCCCCATGCGCTGGTGGGGCCGCGCGCCAACCACGCCACCACGGCTCGCCACCTCGTCGCCGACGCCACCGGCATCGGCATCACCGTCGCGGCACGGGGCCTTGAGCACCCCGCCGTGTGCCTTCCCGGGCCGACGCCACGATGCACCCGGCCCGGGGGTACCAAGTGTGCGGCGGGGGTGGCGCATGGGCGGAGTCCTTGACGTGGACCCCGGCATCACGTTCGCCATGCGCTCGCCAAGGAGCCCGGTGTGGCACCTCGAGCGAGCGCACGGCCGACGTCGCCCAACCCGTTGCCGCACGGGCTCTACCGAGCCCGTCACGTGCTCCGGTTGGGCTCACCAATGCCGCCACTACGTATGCCGACGAGATCCGACGGCCATGGGACCGCAAGAGGGAGCTCCGGCCCCCCCCGCGTGCCACCATGGACTTGGAGATTGTATGGCCGGCGTCGCATGACCGCGGGTTTGACAGAGCACCCGGCTCGCAATGCCGCAACACGGCCGGGGATATGCACCGGCCGGATCGAGGAAGAGAGCACGGGGAGGCCCTGGACGCCGTCCAGCGCTAACCCAGACTCCGACGACTCGGACTCAGGATGCTATGACCCGGCTCGCGAGTGTTTTCATCTCGACGGCGACGCCCCATCGGATGAGGAGACCCGGAGATGGCGCGCCGCGGCTGTCCCTTGACCAACCGGGCGTACGTGACCCCGCGGTCGGAACATCGCCACTGGAGAGCCTTGCGGGTGCTCGAGCCGCGCGGACCGCCACCACAAGCCCAAGATAACCCGGCGACCGAAGACGATGCTCGAGCGGCATAATGGGCCCAGCTCGGAGATCGAGGCCAAGATGAATGAGGAACGCGCAAATGAGCTGCTCAAGCGCGCGCTTGAGCGAACCATCCGCCCCCTCCTCGAACTCTGGGTGCTCGAGGAAAGGCACGAGGCGTCCTCAACCGCATCGTTAATGATGGGCAGCCAGAAGTGCCGCCTGAGCCTGCCCACTTCCCTCGAGCAAGTCAGAATGTACTTGCGGCGGCTATGCTGCTGCGAGACATGCCGGCGCCCTCGAATCCGCACGCGTTGCGGATGCGAGATGAGATCCAGGGGCTCCTTCAAGTCGCGGCCGTCTAGCCGGCCGAGAGCTCAGCCTCGAGACAGCGTGACGCAGCCCCAGAGCAACCACGGCACGAGCGGGAGGGTTCCATCCACCAAGAGGCACCCCCTCGAGGCGGTAGAGCCCCCGCTCGAGATCGAATCCTCGACAACCGCGCGCCTCAAGATGCGCGTCACGACATCAACGACAACCGATGACGCAAGGCTACGGGTGCCGAGGACCGTGGCTACAAGGCCCATCGAGGGGGGCGTTACAACAGCGACGAGGACTGGCAGGCTCCCGAGCCGCCGGGCCCTCGAGTCTACAGTCGAGCAATCCGCAACACACCGTTACCTAACCCGTTTCGACCCCCCACGAGCGTGGTCAAGTACAACGGGGAGACCAAGCCAGAGCTCTGGCTGGCCGACTTCCGGCTGGCCTGCTAGCTGGGAGGGGCTCGAGAGGATAAGGCGATCATACGCTAGCTCCCTCTGTTTCTCTCTGACACTGCTCGACGGTGGCTCGAGGAGCTTCCCCCCAATCAGATCTACGATTGGGCCGACCTGGTCCAGATTTTCGAGGGGAACTTCAAGGGCACATACATCCGACCGGGTAACTCGTGGGATCTCCGCAACTGTAAGCAAAATGCCACGGAGTCCCTCAGAGACTTTGCTCGATGTTTCTCCAAGCTGCGCACCGAGCTACCGCACATCCCCGATCACGACGTCATCCTGGCGTTCGTCTCGGGCACCACGTGCAGAGAGCTCGTGCGGGAGCTCGGGCGCAACCGCCCAAAGACGGTCGACGAGCTCATGGACGTCGTCGCCGACTATGCTGCCGGCGACGAGGCCGTGGGAGCCTTCTTTGGCGGAGCTGGGAACAAGCCCGCGCCGCCCCCAGGGGACGGTGAGGGCCCGAGCAAGGACAAGAAAAAGAATCGAAGAAGAAGAAAGGCAACCAAGGCAAGGCAAGCGCGGTCGTGGATGGCGATGTGGCCACAGCCGAGCGCAAGAAGCCTAGACCCCCTCCAGATGGGGGCGACTTCGACAAAATGCTTAAGCAGCCGTGCCCCTACCATAAGGATCCGGCCAAGCATAACCTCGAGGACTGTCGCATGCTTCGAAGCTACTTCAAGAAGCTCGGCATCGGCAAGGACGACGACAAGAAGGGCAAGGGTGGAAACGATCAAGCCAACGACAACGACGACAATGAGTATCCGCCCATCACCGAGTGCTACATGATCTACGGCGGCCCAACAACCCAGATGACACGTCGAGAGCGGAAGGCCGAGCGCAGGGAGGTTTTCGCCCTGAAACCCGCCACGCCTCAATTCCTCGACGGTCGGATGCTCCCATCACGTTCGACCGTGATGATCATCCGAGCATGTCACCAATCCCGGCGCATACCCTCTCATCGTCGACCCGATCATCCTCAACGCCCGCTTCACCAAAGTTCTCATGGATGGAGGCGGCGGCCTCAACATCATCTACATGGAGACCCTCACGCCGCTCGGCCTCACAAGAGCTCACCTCCGGCCCGAGCGCCGGGGCTTCCACGAGTGGTCCCCGGCAAGAAAGCGCTCACGATCGGCCGCATTGACCTCCCCGTCGTCTTTGGGACACGCTCGAACTTCCGTCGAGAGGTCATAACTTTCGACGTGCCCAGTTTGAGGGGACCTACCACGCCATCCTGGGCAGCCGTGTTACACCCGGTTCATGGCGATCCCCAACTATGCCTACCTCAAGCTCAAGATGCCGGGACCAAAAGGAGTCATCACCGTCAACTCCACGTACGAGCACGCCTACCACTACGATGTGGAGTGCGTCGAGTACGGGGAATCACTGACGAACGTGATGGGAGCCTCTGAAGACTTAGCCATGATGCTCGATCGCATGGCGGCTGAGCCCTCTGCTCCAACACCCAAGCGACAGGCCGGCAACTTCGAGCCCGCTGAAGACACCAAGAAGATCCCGCTCGATCCAAGCTCCTCGGGAGAAGACGCGGTCATCGCGCCTCCCTCGACAGCGCATAGGAAGCAGTGCTCGTCGACTTTCTTCGCGCAAACGCTGACATGTATGCGTGGAGTCCCTCGGACATGCCTGGCATACCGAGGGATGTCGCCGAGCACGCCTTGGAGATCCGTCCTGGTTCGAGACCTGTCAAGCAACGCCTGCGCCGCTTCGACGAGGAGAAGCACAGGATCATCCGCGAGGAGGTCGAGAAGCTCGAGAAAGCCGGATTCATCAAGGAGGTACATCATCCCGAGTGGTTAGCTAATCATGTATTGGTAGAGAAAAAGAATGGAAAAATGAGGATGTGTGTAGATTACACTAGTTTAAATAAATCATGTCCCAAAGTCCCATTTCCTTTACCTCGAATAGATCAAATCGTTGATTCCACTCGGGTTGCGAAGTACTTTCCTTTCTCGACGCCTACTCTGGCTACCACCAAATCAAAATGAAGGAGTCCGACCAGCTCGCGACTTCATTCATCACCCCCATGGGCATGTATTGTTATGTCACAATGCCTTTCAGCCTTCGAAACGCCGGGGCAACATATCAGCGCTGCATGCTCCATGTCTTCGAGAAACACATAGGAGAGATCATCGAGGCCTATGTTGACGACATCGTTGTCAAGACTCGAAAAGTAGAAAACCTTGTCGCGGACCTCAAGTTGATGTTTGGATGCCTCCGGGCTAAAAACATCAAGTTGAATCCCGAGAAGTGTGTCTTTGGTGTGCCTCGAGGCATGTTGTTAGGGTATATCGTCTCCCAGCGCGGCATCGAGGCCAATCCCGAGAAGGTCGCGGCCATCATGAGAATGGGGCCAATTCAAGACCTGAAAGGGGTGCAAAAGATCACTGGATGCTTAGCTGCACTCAGTCGGTTCATTGCGCGCCTGGGAGAAAAAGCCTTGCCTCTGTACCGGCTCCTCAGAAAATCCGAGCACTTTGCATGGACACCTGAAGTAGAGGAGGCCCTCTCAAAGCTGAAGAGCATGCTCACATCCCCTCCTGTGCTCGTGCCGCCTCGGCCGGCTCGAGACTTGTTGCCGCAACCACTCAGGTGGCCAGCACAGTCATAGTGGTCGAGAGGCAGGAAGAGGGGCACGCGCTCCCCGTCCAGCGGCCGGTGTATTTCATCAGTGAGGTGCTCTCAGATGCCAAAACTCGGTACCCTCAAATCCAGAAACTGCTCTACGCAATCGTCCTCACCCGTCGAAAACTCCAGCACTATTTCCTAAGCCACCCGGTGATGGTAGTGTCATCATTCCCACTTGGTGAAATTATCCAAAACCGGGAAGTAGTGGGTCGAATCGCCAGGTGGTCAGTCGAGCTCATGGGCGAGACCATCACTTACACCCCACGAAAAGCTACCAAGTCTCAAGTGCTGGCTGATTTCGTCGCCGAATGGACTGACATCCAACTCCCCCCAGTCCAGATCCAGGCCGAGCTGTGGACCATGTATTTCGACGGGTCACTTATGAAGACAGGAGCAGGCGCGGGCCTGCTCTTCATCTCACCCCTCAGAGTACACATGCGTTACGTGGTGCGCATCCACTTTGCCGCCTCGAACAACGCGGCAGAGTATGAGGCGCTCGTTATCGGGTTGCGCATTGCCATCGAGCTTGGGGTCCGACGCCTCGATGCTCGAGGCGACTCACAGCTCGTTATCGATCAAGTGATGAAAGCCTCGAGCTGCCATGATGAAAAGATGGAAGCGTACTGCAATGAGGTGCGCAAGTTGGAAGCTAGCTTCCATGGTCTCGAGCTCAACCACATCCCAAGGCGCTTCAACGAGGCCGCACGAACCGGCCAAAATCGCTTCATCTCGGGCGCCGCTACCCCCGCACGTCTTCTCGAAAGATCTTCACGAGCCATCCGTGAAGTGGGACTCGGGGGCCGGGCGGGACCAGCCGTTGAGCTGCTCCTACGACCGAACCCCCTCGACGGGGCCACGGTCACGGAGATCGACCGGGTTACGAGCCCACCAACCGGCGGCGTGCACCCTTCCTCGAATACCTTGTTCGAGGGAGTTGCCGAAGGATCGAACGGAGGCGAGGCGACTAGCTCGTCGAGCCAAAACTTACGTCCTTTATGGGGAGGACGAGAGAGCTCGCGCCGCCGCGGCCGACCGGTATACTTCAACGGTGTATCTCGATCGAAGAGGGCGGAAACTGCTCGAGACATGCACTCGGGGGCTTGTGGCCACCACGCCGCGCCAAGAACCCTTGTCGGGAATGCATTCCGTCGAGGCTTCTACTGGCCCACTGCAACTGCTGACGCCATCAAGCTCGTTCGAGCGTGTGAAGGATGCCAATTCTACGCCAAGCAAACGCATCTTCCGGCACACACACTCCAGATGATCCCCCTCACGTGGCCATTTGCGGTCTGGGGGCTCGATCTGGTCGGACCCCTCAAAAAGACGACGGGAGGCTACACCCACTTGCTCGTGGCCATCGATAAGTTCACCAAGTGGATCGAGGCCAAGCCCATCACTAACATCCGCTCGGAGCGAGCGGTCGAGTTCTTCACCAACATCGTCCATCACTTTGGAGTCCCCAACGTCATCATTACCGACAATGGCACCCGGTTCACGAGGCAAAAAGTTCTTGGACTACGTGATCGGTACCACATCCGTGTGAACTGGTCGGCGGTCGCCTACCCTCGAACTAATGGCCAAGTCGAGCGTGCCAACGGCATGATTTTGCGGGGCTAAAGCCAAGAATTTTTGACCGCCTCAACAAGCACGGCAAGAAGTGGGTAGCTGAACTCCCATCTCGTCCCGTGGAGTCTACGAACGACCGAAAGTCGAGCCACCGGGTTCACCCCGTTCTTCCCGGTCTATGGGTCCGAGGCCGTCCTCCCCACCGATCTCGAGTACGGGTCCCCGACTTAAGGCCTACAACGAGCAAACTAACGAGGAAAGACTAGCTAACGCCGTCGACCCGCCGAAGAGGCTCGAGACACGGTGCTCCTACACTCTGCGTGCTACCGGCCAAAAGCCGCGGCGGTATCACGAGAAGAACGTGCGCAAGAGGGATTTCGAGGTCGGCGATCTCGTACTCCGTCGACGCCAAGATAACAAGGGGCGCCACAAGCTCACTCCTCCTTGGGAAGGCCCGTTCATCGTGGTCGAGGTGCTAAAACCGGGACGTACAAGTTAGCCGATGAGAACGGCTCGACCCTCACCAACGCGTGGAACATCGAACAGCTACGTCGCTTTTTCCCCTAGGCCTCGATGCTTTGTACATTTTTCGTTCCAAATGTACCGCTAGTATGAACGAATAAAAACCCTGCAAACCAGATTCCTACTTTTTGTTCGTTCGTATGCAAGGTGGGCTCAACTTTGTTTTCACAAAGCCAAGCCCCCCTCGGGGGCTAGACCAGGGGGGACCCCCCAGGTCCTCGAAAAACGCACCTAGTTTTTCCGAGAAAAGACGCTCGATGCAACCATTCTCCTCCTCGCCTCGAAATTTTTCATAAGCTAAGCATCAGCGTCACCTCGAGCTCTTCGAGTCGGGACAATCGAGCACAGGGCTTCCCACGCTTCCGAGCTACGGCACCCCAACTCATCTCCCCTCGAAGTGGTTCGAACGCAACGCTAGCACTTAGTTAAAGAAAAATAAAGGCGGAAGCGAAAAGTAATATGGAGCACAAGGGAAAAACTAGAGCAATAATAAACATCGAGCATCACGATTTAAGGCCACTTGGGCCATTTCCATGGCCAAAATACTTGTTTTCTTACAAGGGCCTTGTTGCCCATTTCGGCTCGCGGCCGGCTAAAAACTACTCCACGTCGGGCGGGAGGACTTCTCGCAAAGACATCACCTCCAAGACGGGCGCCCGGCTCCTCGGCCTCGGCCTTGAGCTGCTCGATCCGGGGTTGACCCCTCCTTCTTGCTCGCCCTCGGCGTAGGTGAAGCCGCTCGCAACGGCCTCCATCCCGGCCCGGGCGTCCTCCCTCGAGATGCTAAACCCCGAGTAGAAGATGGCCATCGTCCGGCGCGCAGCGAAGACGAGGGCTTCCTGGATACGACCCCGCAGAGAGGCGCCGAACTCACGGACCCGGCTAGCGTAGCTCTGGCCAGCATCCGGCCACTCGACGTCCACCACCGGCGGGAAGCCCCAGTTGGCGCTAAGGGTGTCGATGGCGCCGGCGATGTGGGCCTTGGCTGAGAGCACGCCGTCAGCCAGCTCATGGGCTGACTTTGCATCCTCACGCGCTTCCACCAGGTCCGCCTCCAAACCTGAGAAAGAACGATGAAAATGAAATACTCGAGCAATGCGCAAAAACCGCGTAGAAAAAAAGGTTAGAGGGCTCGGACTACTTACGGGTGCAGCGGGTCGAGAGCCCTTGCTCGCGCTCGAGTGCCCGCGCGAGCTCGGTCTCCTTTCTCTGGAGGGCACGCTCAATGTCACGCTTTTCCGTCCGCAGCTCCTCATAAGCCTTGCCGGCGCCCTGGATGGCGAGGTCCTTGTCCGTCACCATCTGATGGAAGTTGACTACCTCCGTCTGGAGAACGCTCGACCGCTTCTTCTCTACTTCGAGCACGCTGGCAAGGGCCTCCTTCTCGGCAGTTTCCCGAGTGACCGCCGCCTGCAGTTCCTTTGTATATGCCTCGACGTTGGCCTTGTCCTTCTGGAGCTGCTCCATGTCCCGGCATTTGGCCTTATAGCCTTGCAGCGCCGTAGCTGCGTCCTTCTTGAGCTGCTCGAAGACTTCATGCAGCTGCGTGTACTTCTGACGAGCGGCCTCCACCTCCTGCGCGGCTTGGGCAAGCTTCTCGCCCGCATCCCGCTGTGCTGCCTCGGCCTCCTGCGCCACCCGAGCGAGCTCATCTTGAGCATGCTTGGCACCTTCCTTGGCGGCGTCCAGGGCGGCGTTGGCCTCTCGAAGGAGCCGAGCAAAGCGGTACCGCTCGACCTCAGCGTCTTGCCCCATCCGCACGTACCGTCAGATTTCGTGCTCGCTCTCTTGCGTGGCCCGGATGTGCGTAGATTTGGCGTATGAGCGGCTCTGCGTCGTCTGAACCATGAAGGGGAAGCATTAGATCATAAATCACGACAAACTAAAAAGAAGGGCAACTAAAGTACTCACAGAGAGAAGCCGGGGCATGTCCTCAGAGACGAGCGACAAGGCGGTCTTCAAGGCGTTCTCGAGCCACTGCCGGCGCTCCTCGGTCTCCGCGTGCGCCTTGAGCTCCTTCTGATCGTTCATCACGATCGGAGGGGCCTCGTGGTCGAGGGGGTCGGGGAGCACCAGCGGCGGCCTTTCCCATAAGGGGAACTCCTCCCGCATCTCCTTGTCGACGGAGGAGTGGAGTCTCCTCACCGCCTCCAAATTGACGCCCACCGTCACCACCCGTTCAGCCAAGGTCGTCGGGCGTTGCGGCTGGCTCCAGGAGGAGGATGCCTCCTGGGCGAGCGCCCGTGCCTCCACCCGCCTCTGCTCTTCGATGGAGACATCGGTGGGCTCGGTGGGCCCGAGACCAACCGACCGCATGTGGCTGTCGACGATGGCCACCGCCGTCTGCTTCCTTTGGGCTTCCTCCCATTGGTCGGCGTCAGTCATGTCTTCGAACCACACCTCGCCCGTTTCTGAGTCGGGCACGAGGTGGGGCACCAGGTCCCCCAGCAGCTGCAGAGGCTGCAGCGGCGCCTGGTACGGCACCAGGCGGAGCTCCCGCTCGCCGCCCTGCCGCTCATCGCCGCCTGCGGCGGTGGGCTGCTCCGCTCGCTGCCCCACCTGCAGCTGCTGCTCCTCTAGCTCAGCCCGCTGCTCCACCGGCGGCTGACGCCCCTCGACGCCTGCGGCAGCAGATTGCTCTGCCTGCTGCTCCGCTCGCTCTCCGCTTTCTCCTCCTCCTGAGCGGCGGTGGGGCGCTCCTCGGACGCCCTCTCCTGCGCCGTGGTTTGGGCCACCCCTTGCTCGACCGAGAAAGCTTGGGGCACCTCGATCCGTCGCCCAGCGGAAGGGTCGACCTCCAAATCCCGAGCGGGGGTTGGGGCCGGCTCGGGCGAGGCTCGAGCACTAGGCCCGCCTCTTGCATCTCCACGTCCTCCACCGACCGGACGGTGGGCCGACGACGTCCGCTCCGCCCTCCTTCTCCTTGCGCTCCTCCTCGAGCTGGCGCAGGCCGATTGGCCAGGAGGTCTTGGAGCCCGAACCCGGGCTCTCGTCTCCGAGCTCGATGGGCTGCTGCTCCGACCCAGCCCCCATCACCGGAGCAGAGGCTGTCAGCTCCGGCACCATCACCTCCTTGTCGCCCGCCGCCGCGTCGCCCGGGCCCGGGGCGGTTGACAACGACGGGGTCTCGAGCGGGAGGACGGTCGAGGCCGTGATGGTGGTGGTGTCCTTCTCCCCGCTGCCTTGGTCACGGCCCCGGCACACACGAGACGCGGCCGCCATCAACTTGCCACGCCTAATTGCATCCTTGGCTTGCTCTAACCAAATTGGAGTAGAACGAGGAAGGATCACTCCACCGGCATTGACGGGTGCCGCTCGACCCTCCCGTGGTCTTCACCTTTTAGTAGGCGGCATGGGGGAGGGATGGTAACGTCTGCGAGGAGCGCTTAGTCTGGAAGAAAGAGAAAAACAAAAATTCACTATGACAAAACACTCACACGCGAAACAAAAGAGTGCAATAAGGGATAGGTCGACCAGAAGACTTACCCTACGGTCGAGGTAGCGCTGCTCGAGCCATCCGGCTTGCTCGAAGCGCTCGGGGCTTCCGAGCCTCGGCGCCCCCTCGAGTCCTCGAGGACTTGGGGGCCTCGAGCCCACCGCTGGTGCCACTCGGGGGCTCTGACACCTTGGCGGCCGCCCCCGTTCTGGCCGACTCCTTGGCCGGGTCGGGCACAGCGTCCCTTACGGGATCCTGGGTCCTGCGGGTCGAGGTCCGCTTGGCCCGGCGGTCGCTGGAAGGAGCCCGGCGAAAGTTGAAGTGCGCACATTTGCAGCCTCATGCTGCCGGGTGTGCGCGCCCGTTGAAGAAGAATGGTGGCGGGAGGAAGAGTCCCGCCACGTCGGAGATGGCGCCCACCTGCCATGGCTAGAGTGGCGGGGCGACTCCTCCCGCCGCCCTGCTTGAGCCGGCGATGGTGAGCGAGCGCGGTGGCTGGAGCGACTCCTCCTGCTGGCCTGCCTTGCCTGGGCCGGCGATAGCGTTCGAGTGCCGCGGCTCGACGACTCCTCCTGCTGGCCTGCCTGAACCAGCGACGAGTCGTCGCGCAGAAGGCCTGGCGCCAAAGTTAGCTCCTGCACGCGAGAGCAAGGAGGCGTCAGGGCTCGAGTGGCGGTGGCGCCATCGCTGTCGGTCGCCTCGTCGTTTTCCCCGTCATCATCGCCCTCGTCCTCGTCGGTCGACTCGAGACTAGACCTCCAGTCGGTCAGGTCCGCCGCCAGACGCATTTCACACGCCCGGCGGCGCCTAGCCTTACGCTTCTGAGTCTCCTCTAAGTCACGAGCTTTCTTTGCTCTCTCTTCCCTTTTTGAGAGCACGGCGGCGTGTTCTCGTTCGCCCCTCAGGCGTCTTACCTCGCGGTCGGGCGCGTCCTCCTTCACCTGGGGCCTCGACTCCGCGTGGTCGTTGATATTCTAGAAAAAAAGAACAGGCCTCGATAAGGATCACTCGAGTAAAAGAAACAACAAAAGAGGATCTCGAAAAAACTCACAAAGCCCAGCAGGTTGAAGGCCGGACGCATGCGGAAGAGGCCGACTTGGGTCTCGCCGAAGTTCCTCCTGCCGTCGATCGCGTCGCGCACCCGAGCCACGATTGTGGCGACCGGGAGGGGCGCGTCCGACATCCTGCTGGCCGCGAGCGCCGTAGGATCGGCGTCCTCCGTCATCTGGTCGAGCCGTAGCGGGCGCTCGGCTAGCGGGAGCACCCGGCGGCTGTGGAACTCGGCAACAACGTGCGCGATGTTGAAGAAGAGGTTGCCGGACCTCCGGTTGCGGAGGCTTGAAATAGCGTTGAGCAGGGAGTCCATGTGGGGCTGGCGCGTCTGCGGCTGGCCGTGCATCCGGTTGAAACCGGGCGCGGTTAGCACGGCGCCGGTGTACTCCGGAAGAGGCCCTCCTCGTTGCGGAGGTAGAACCACTCCGGTCCGGCCGGCGTTGTTCAACGCCCATGCGCCGGATAGCCAGCACTCCTTCCTCTTCAGCCCGATCGAGCAGGAACCCGCTCGAACGT
Organism: Themeda triandra; assembly: GCA_018135685.1. Taxonomy (NCBI): domain Eukaryota; kingdom Viridiplantae; phylum Streptophyta; class Magnoliopsida; order Poales; family Poaceae; genus Themeda; species Themeda triandra. The sequence continues at coordinate 669,438 of JAENPR010000262.1, read as the reverse complement.
AGCGGCGGACCTTCGGTTTCTTCTTCTTCTCCTCTTCCTCCTCCTCGTCACCGTCATCACCGTCGTCGTCGGCGGCCTCCTTGTCTTTCACCACCTTGGTGAAGAGCGTCTCCTTAAAGATGTGGGTGAACAGGTCCCACTGCGGCGCCATACCCAGATACCCCTCACACACGGCGGTGTAAGTAGCCGCGTGCGAAATGGAGTTGGGGTTGAAGTGCTGGAGCTCAACCCCGAAATGGTGGGGGAGCACCCGCATGAAGCGGCTCGGCCGCGCACCAAGTCCCCACCGGTGGAACTTGATAAAACTCAGGATGTAGCCCGGCGGGGGATTGGGCTCAAAGTGGTCGTCGTCCAGCACCCGCCACTCCGGTGTCCCCTCCACCGGGTTGGGCGGAAGCAATCCGCCATTGACCAGGTTGATCAGTATCGCCTCGGTCACCGTGGACCGAGGCCACGGAAGCGCCTCCTCCATCACCACCGGCGTGGGAGGCTTGGTGGCCTCCTTGCCTTTGCCCTTGCCCTTTCCACCGGCACCCTGACCAGAGCTCTGACCCGTCTTCCTGCCTGACCTCCCCATATCAGCGACTGGAGCGGGACGGTGGAGCAACGACGGCGGCGGAGCACGAGGAATGGTGGCGCGGGGAACGGTGGCGCAGAAAGTAGGCACGGTCGTGGGCTAGAGCGGCGCTGGCGGTCGCGGGCGGCGGCGGCGGCGGTTGCGGATGATGACAGCTGCGGATTGGATCTAAAGCGAGCGCAACGGCGGCGTGAGTGGCAAGAAGGGCGAGAATGCGGGGAAGAAGAACCGGAGCCCACTCTTCCAAATTTATAGAGCTCAAGCCGATCCGCGTGAATCGCATCCGACGGCCCGCATTGCACCATCCAACGACCGCGCGCCCCGGCGGACTCGGCTAAAAAGGGTAACCGCATTTATTGCCCTGACAGACCGCCACCTACCTCCACTTACAGGGCGCACGCGTCGCGAGACGGAGCAAAACCGTCGCCAAGCCACGATCATCATGATGCGCCGGTTTCCGCCTAAAAAGGCGCGCCGCTTGCAACGGTTGGATGCGCCTCGAACAGGCGCGGTGACGGGACGTCTCGACAGACGGTTCCTTACACGGTAAGAAAACCAGGGACCCCGGTCCTACAAGTAAGTCTCGAGGGAGCGGAGGCTGACCCACGGACGGGTTCGAACAGCCGCCCTCGAGCACCCGAGTTAGGGGCGCCTATGGGAAGGAACCCTCGAAAGGTTCCGCTCGAGAACGAACCCTCGAACCCAGATGGCGTGTCCAAGGCGGGGCAGTAGGTATCCAAGAGATCCCGTCGACGGGAGGCACTCAAGCCGTCGGTCCCCTCGAACGGGGCCGGTCCTCTGGAAACTAAGCGCCCAGCTCTAATGAGAGTGCCCCCGGGCCACGAAGCCGTCTCCCCTCGAAAGGAGGCGAGCTCTCACTTGGACTACCCGCCATCAGCTCACAGGGAGATGTGGCGCTCGCTCGGTTGCGAGTAGTGTCAGACCTCTCACCACTTGGATCTGATCCAAGAGATCCAGCGAGGAACTGGATCGCGACTCCAGCCCCGCCATTCGAGGCTCGGGGCTCGAGTCACCTAAATGGCCCCCATCGACGGGGAAAAGCGGGGAGGTGCTCGGGGCTCAAAGAGTAATTGAATCTCCTACCTCGAGCTGCTACAACTCCAGTTAATAATACTCTTACTCAAAACCGTTCATCTCAAAGCCCCCGGAGGAATGCCTCATTCCTCTAGGGCCTCGGGGAGCTACCCCGCGGGGGCGCCGCGCGCCCCACGGAGAAAGGACGAAATAACTCCTCGAGACAACATGACCCTAAGTCTAGGTACTTCAACTCCACTTCATGATCCCTTGCTTGAAGTTTTTCACAATCAAGCAAGGGCTCCGGGCTCTTGTCGGATACCTAGATTAGGGGGTCCTAAATTGGGTGAATTAGAGATGAGCAAATCGGCCTCATCCCTCTCTAAAAATCCCAAAAGCAAACTGACCAGAGAAAACCCCAATCCCCCTCGAGCTAGGCCGGCCCACGATCAGGCCCACAAAGCCACGATCAGGCCCACAAAGCCCGCCTACTCGAGCAGCAGCCGCTCACCCGCTCGAGAAAACATTACGGAAACCGCTCGAGCGAGTGACCGCTCGAGACGGTAACTGCTCGAGCGAGCGACCGCTCGAGACGGAGATGGAGACCGCTCGAACGAGCGCCCGCTCGAGTCCGCCTGCAATAATTGCCTATCCAAGGCACGCACATGGCTACAGTGCGTGAAACAGTGGGAAGTACGCCTGCTCCGCCTAACCCCATGGCTACAGTGCGTGAAATAGTGAGAAGTACGCCGGTCACTTCTCCTATTCCACCGCCCATACCCGGGATTCGAGCATGACAGGCATCACTATTACAAAACGCTGAACACTATGCCGTGTACGACACCCCCTTGGAACGCGATTGTCAACTCTGCGCACCACCAAACCCGCCGCTCGGTCCGTCGTTCGGACCATCTACCCCTCGAAACGGACATTAACCATTCGAGGAGTGATGACGGACGTGACTCGAGCATGGGGCGCGCGGTGTCATGTCTTTCCCACCTCGACGGCCATACGGCGGGGTTCCGGACGCACGTGCTCGTCTACGCCGGCACCGTACCTCGGCTACGTCGGCCCACGACCGAGAAGGACGACGAGGCCATCATTGCCCACGCCGCTACGGCTCGAACCGGTCCAAAGCATGGATCCACGAGGCTCGAACCGGACCAAAGGGAGCGTCCACAGTCTCGACGACTCGACATGACGCCCATACCTCGACGTCACTCTTACGACCGCCCTAGCGATCATGTAACCCTGTGCCTCCCCTTGGTCTATAAAAGGGGCGCCAGGGCATAGTTTAGGAGGAGGTTCCTAGGTTCCCCAAGCACACACACACTCTCTCACTCGCAAAGTCTCAGGATGCCATGTACTCACCCCCCAAGCACTTCGGTGCAAGATAATACAAGTCACCCCCACCGCTTGGACGTAGGGCATTCTTTGCCCGAACCGGGATAAACATCTCGTGTTCTTCTTGCATCACCATCCGGATTAGGGAGCACGCTTAGAAATTTACTCGTTGGTGTGACACCCCCCGGGGTACGAAACACCGACAACACGGGAAGCAGGACGTAGGGTATTACACTTCTGAGCGGCCTGAACCTGGATAAACCTGGTTGTCCTTGGTTTGTCTTATTTCTCGAACGTCTAGATCGTAGATCATAATGCGCCCTTGCCGAAACTCACCACCATGGGATACCCCATGGTGGGATCGCCGCTATCCGTAATCGACAGCCCCCCGCCGCCACAAGCTCCCGGCGCTCGCGGCCTCTCGCATCCTTCCCGAGCGCGGGCGGGCGTGGCCGCTCTTCCTTGAGCGCGCGGCGCTGGCCCGGAGCTCCCCTCCTCCGATGGCGGCGAGCGGCGGAGCTCCCGCGCGCCGGCTCCGGCCCCAAGCTCCACCGCGTGGCAGCCCTCCCCGCCCAGCCTTCTTCTCTGGTCCCTCCGGCAACCCTCCCTGCACGGCCGGAGCTCCACCGCGCGGCCGCCGGCCCGAGCTCCCTCCACGGGCGGCATGCGCGGGCGGCCCAGATGCGGGCACACTGGCACCCTTGGGCCTGCTCAACCTTGATCCTCCGCCGACGAGGAACTAGCCGCATCGGGTTGAGCAGCAGCGGCAAAAGAAACCGCCGCACCCTCGCTTCCCGTCGCCGAAGCATGCACGTCAGGTTGCCACCGCCCGCGCCCGTCGCATTGGTTTCCTTCGTGCCCCGGCGCTCCCTCGCTCTCCCCATCACCGCTGCACGCCCGTCGTGCTGCCACTCCTCGCTCTGCCCGTCGCCGCAGCACGTACATCTGTTCTCCCCACGCTGGTAAGTCATTTAGCATTGCATTTCTACCTGAGTGAGGGCAAATTCAAAGACCGGTACCCTCCTGCTTCTTTCCGTTTGATCGATGCACTTTTTTTTCTTTCAATTCGAGTGATCCACATCTGATGTCGTGGTAAATAAAATTGCATTGATTTACCTGTTTGCTTATCTATACTATGAAATGTGTGGTAATTTTCTTGGAATGATGCAGCCAATCTCATATTACAATTCAGATTATGGACCTTCCGGTCAGCATTGTTGGTGGTTGAGTCCTGAACTTGCAATTGATTGTAGACAACTGAGTTCAAAATTTTATTTATGCTTTCTGAATCTGAGTCCTGGACTTGCAGTCAACTCTAGACAACTGGGTTCAAAATTTTATTTATGCTTTCTGAATCTGAGATTGTGATTTGGTAGTCGCATTATCATTTGGTCGGTGCATACAAATTTATTTTAGATTTGGAATGAGAAGCCAGAAAAATTCTTGTCTAATGGAGTCAGTAGATAGGCATGGAAGATTGCTATCGAGGTCATTGCTAATTACCAATAAGAATCAGATGTACCCGGCATCTTTTAGTTAGCCACTATGGCTTGAGATCTTTCAATTTGATTCGGTGATTTCTTTGTTTGTATTTTAAATTGTAATGTTATCCTTAGCATTCATTATCACTTATATAGTCTTTCTATGATTTTGTAGTGTCATCCTGTGTGGTCATAGATAGACCTGTTCTATTGGGGATACAATTTTTATAGACCTTTTTAGTGCATCAGACTGGTGGTTGGGTACCTTCTGATATGTCTTATTAACAGCCCATTTGATAAAATTTATTTTGTTAATTAGATTGACCACAGCTGGTTTTGTGGCTAAGTGCCTCCAGTTGATTAGGAGGGCTCTTGCCCCAACCTCAGGTATCTTATCTCTGAATCTCCTTTAGTTTCCGGTGTCAAAATGATCCATGTTTAGTTGGGAGAGATGGCAGAGCATGCCGTTGTCACTCCCTGTGGGGGGTATAGATCCAGTATACCACCATGGACAGTTCCAGGGCTGCTCGGCAAGACGGCCTAGACCAGACAAGACCCGACCCGTTACCGACCAGGCTGGTGGGCCGGACCACAAGACGATGGCGTGGTCCGCAACCGACCAGGAGGTGGATCGCGCACAAGGATGCTTGTCCCGCAAGTATACTTAATCGGTTAGGTCAGATAGAGTCCTTCCAGGGCACGACTTGATGTAACCAACCACCTCACGTGTACCCTTGGCTGCTCGGCTATATAAAGTGGCCAAGGACCCCCTAGAACGCAGGCTATTCTCTGGCATCCCAGACCTAGAGAGCTTAGCGCTTCATTGTAACCCGACACTTGATCATACAGCATAACACGAGAAGCAGGAGGTAGGGTATTACGCTTCCGAGCGGCCTGAACCTGGGTAAACCTGGTTGTCCTGGGTTTGTCTTGTTTCTCAACGTCCAGATCGCGGATCGTAACGTGCCCTTGCCGAAACTCACCACCGTGGGATACCCCGTGGTGGACTGCCGGTTATCCATAATCGACAGTGGCGCGCCAGGTAGGGGGTGGAGTTTTCCATCTCAAGGCAATCCAGATGGTTTCCTTCCCCGCTTCCATGAATCTCAAGGCCAGCAGCACCTTCACCTTCGGATCGGTCATCTGGACCACAGAGATGGCGGCACCCCTCGCCTCCGTGGAAGCATCCGGGCCGGTCTCAGCACCGCCCACTGGGTAGACGGTCCCAGCACCGCCCACCATGCAGATGGTCCCAGCACCATCCGCTCACCCGGCCACAGTGCCAACCGCCTCGCCGCCGGTCGCAACACCCGTCGCGCAGGATTCCCCCTTGCCCTCGGCAACGGCGGACACGACAGATCTCCGAGCACTTGTAGATCAGCTGTCTTGCTACAAAAGAAAGCCGATCGACAATTCGGATCTAATTGAGCTCATTGACCAGCAGGGTCATGGGCTGGCTGAGATCACAAAGTAGGTTGAGGCCACGCAGGAGTTGATCTGCAAGGGGCGGACTTTTCGATTTCACACCCGTCCGACCACGTCGGTGAAGTTCTCGCCCGTCGCGGCAATGCGAGATCTCGTCGGCGACAACCATCCGCCCGTTGCTCAATCTATTGCCTCCCGAGATCGGTCAAGAGTCCTCGTTGGTTAGATCCCAACCAGGACCACCATCTGACGCCGACTAGGCAGATCCAAAGATAGGCCGCGCTCCTCCTCTCCCCCGGTTGAGCGAGTTCATCGACACACGACGGAACCGCCGAGCACCGGCTCGGACCAAGAAGGCCGTGCTCCGCCAAGCGAACCACTCACGGCAGATCCAATTACTTCGCCGCACGATCCAACCGTTCTATCCTTCAGATTGAACAATGCGGCGTCGACATACGCAAGGGACATTCAGCAACAGTTCGACACGCTCCTTATCAAGGATACCATCCCGAGAAGCCCTGCTCACATAATCGGGATGGTGGAGATTCGAGAGCTTGGGGATGCGTCTCAGGATGCCAACCCGGACTCCCCAACTGTCTCTGATCTGCTTGCGCAGTATTCTCCAGGCTACACTGAATACCTCTCCTCGGACGAGGACTATCTCATGGACATGGAACTCAATCCGACCGCAGAGGACACGCTGATCACTCCCGACCACCGGGCGGAAACCCCCAGCAGCGCGCTGGATTTCCGCAAGTATCCGCCCGGCTTTGGACCGGCGGTTTTGATGGTCGAACGATGAGCCTCCGGCTCCAAATGAGACGGACGCCCGGCGGCGAGCTAGGGAAGATCGTAACAACGGTCGTGCCCGACGACGCATTGCCGAGCAGGGCCGTCCCAACGCAGGCGCCGGACCACGACACCGACCCTGGCGTCGCCACCTCAACCCCGAGTTCGACGGTGCTGGCGACCCAGTGGTCCACGAAACCCCCACGGCAAACAATGCTGTGGCCATGGAGAAATTGAAGCAGCTTCCCCCCGAGACCCCTGGACTCAACGAGATTCAGGAATTCCTCGTGGCGGCCGAGGACCAAGTGAATGACCTTCGTTCCATGGGCTCCATGGCCGGCTCTTACCGATCCCGCCGTTCTCGCGGAACTGCAATCGACGTGAGCAGCGGCGAGTCGAGAGTGGTGGGGACAATTCATCCTACAACGGCAGATATGCCTATGAAGATGCAGGGGGCTACGACAACCGTGTCGAGCAACCAGGCAGAGCTCCACGACGCGCACGTCCTCAGAACAGTCGTCGACGCCCTAATCGCCAGCGAGGCAACCGGGGCCGACAAGACGACGAAGTAATCCAACCTGAGCATCGGGACCTCTGAGAACGGATAGATGAGCGCCTCCGAGCACGCAGAAACATTGGCGGCATCCCACCCTTCTCCGAGGAGCTCAAGGCAGTCATATGGCCTAAAAATTTCCGTACCTCGGAGATCCGGACGTACGATGGCAAAGCAGATCCAGCCCACTGGATCATGCTCTACGAGGTGGCCGTCCGAGCAGCAGGGGGTGACGAGTATGTCATGGCAAACTACCTCCCTATTGTGCTCAACAATACAGTCATCACCTGGCTGCTCCGGCTACAACCCGGGTCCATCCATAGTTGGGCGCAGCTCCGCCAAGTCTTCGTCGACCACTTCAAGTCTACTTGTGTCCAACCAGGGACCAAGTACGCCTTAAAGCAGGTCCTCCTTCGCCCAAAGGAGTCCTTACGGCAGTTCATTCGGCGCTTTTCGGACCAGTGGAATCGCGTACCAGAGATCTCTCAAGAGACGGCTGTCGAAGCTTTCATCGACGGCCTGGTCCAACCACGTGGCCGAGACCTCCAAAAGGCTCTCCTCCTCAGACAGCCGAAAACCATGGAGGAGTTACTCGCCATCGCGCACGATTACACGCTCCTGGACGACGGCCTAAACCGGGGTGACGATGGCCCGTCAGACCGCAATTACCGTCGGAACAATTCCGACGACGAAAGTGACGCTGATCGACCACCGCGCCGACAAGAGGAGCGCCGCAACAACCAGCATTTCGTCCGTGGACCTGGTCCCCGCGACAGCGAACCTAACTTCAGATGACGTGACCAGGACAACTACGGTGGTGGCAAACGCAATCGAAACCGCAACGACAACGCCATCAACGCGGTTAAGGGCGGCTTGATTGGGGATGAGGTGCTCGACAAAATCTTTGCCCAGGACTGTCCTTGACATCCTGGCAAAGGTCACACCATTGGCGAGTGCCGAGTTTTGACGGACGCTCTCATCAAGTCCACTTCCAAGAGGCCTCGACCCAACCCCAAGGCCAAAAGCAAGCCCGCCGACAAGCCAGAAGAAGAAGAAGAGGACGAGACACGAGATGTCAACCCTCGCCACGCGTTCAAGGAACCCGAGCAGAACTTCACTGCCATGATCTTTAGCGGCAAAGTCGGGCTCGAAACAAGTCGCGACAGAAAGTTGTTGGCTCACGCCATCATCGTGATGCAAGTGCCCGATGGCCTTGTTGCCGATGTCAAGCTGCCGGCGTGGTCCGAGCAGCCCATATCTTTCAGCCGCAAAGATATGTGGGCATGCATCCCAGACGCCGGACGATTTCCACTGGTCCTTGACCCAGTGATAGCCAACATCCGCTTCGAGAAGGTGCTGGTTGACGGCGGCAGTGCTCTAAACATCATATTCTACCCAGCCTTCAAGGCACTCGGCATACCGCAGGAGCAACTATAGCCGTACGACACACCGTTCTGGGGCATCATGCCCGGAAAGCCTTCTTACCCACTCGGGTAGATCACCCTCGACGTGCAGTTTGGGACCAAGCAGCACTTCTGTACCGAGCACATCACCTTCATCTTGGCCGACTTCGAAGGGACCTACCACGCCATCTTGGGCCGCCCTGGTATCGCCAAGTTCATGGCTGTCCCCCACTATGGCTACTTGGTGTTGAAGATGCCCACCAAGCAGGGAACGCTTTCCCTACGTGGCAACGTCTTCATGGCTCGAGAGTGCGAGACTGCCGCTTACGCCGCAGCAGAATTCCAAGACCTGCAACATGCTCTGCAGCACACCAGGGCGTCGACGACGTCCCGCCCGCAGAGCTCGAGCAACCTGTTGGATCCAGTCGGCGCCCATCCAACAAGGTGAAGAGCGCGAAGACGGTCCGCCTCTCCGACGATGACCCTTCCAAGGTCACCAAGGTCGGAGCTGAGCTTGACCCCAAATAGGAAGACGCGCTCGTCCAATTCCTTCAGGACAACATCAGCATATTCGCATGGAAACCTTCCGACATGCCTGGTGTTCCCAGGGAAAAGGCCGAGCACTACCTCGACGTCAAAACGACTGCCAAGCCAGTCAGACAGAAGATGCGCCGGTTCGCCCGCGACCGCAAGGAGCTTATTAGGATAGAAGTTGCCAAGCTTTTAGCCGCTGGCTTTATCAAAGAAGTGTACCACCCGGAGTGGTTAGCCAATCCGGTGCTTGTTTGTAACACCCCAAAATTTTGCATTTTTGGAAATAGGAGTAAAAATGATTTTTATTGAATTTTGTGCTCATGAAAACCTAGGTAAAATAATATTTTGACTAAACTAAAATTAATCATAGGGCTAGCAACATGTTGGTGCATACATGCTGGTGCATTTTGATTTATGTGATGAGTGGGTTTGATCCAAAACTCAAAATGATTTCAAATGTTTCTGAAAACGGGTTTTAAAAAGGTTTTGAAATAAAAGAAAAACAAAAGAAAAATGAATTTCCTCTCCATGCATTGTGTCTCTTTTCTTGATGGTATAATAATCCTTGAAGTGAGCAGCTTTATATTTTTTTTTTCCATCTTAATAATCCACCGTGGCTTACCTTCTAGTAGAACCAATCTTTTCTTTCTCTCTAAACTGGACATGTTGGCTTTCCTTGTACCAATGTTGTTTTAATTCCTTAGATCATCGATGATCTCTTTATCCAATTTGTACGTCAAGAGGACTCCATCTCAATCCTTCACCACCGACGGCAGCCAACAGCACGTCCTCCTCAACTTGTAGCGGCTGTCCAACGTCCCAGCATGCAAGCCCAGGAAACCAAGGTCAACACCTATAAATAGCAAGCTACAGGCCGCACAAATCCCCTTCTTGTTTTATTAAGTGCTCCTGCCCTAGCACAGCGCCGCCCTTGTTCAAGCAGCAGCACCGCGAAACCCTAGCGCCCCTGCAGCCTCTGTTGGAATCTCGCCGAGGAGCCGAGCTTGTTTGCCGAAGTTGTCGCAGCATCTTGCTGTATCTCCGACGGGCGATCCTAAAAGTCCACCCCGAGTTTCTCTCCGTGGAAAGCTCGCCGCCGCAGTCGATCTTGACGTCCGTTGCCTCCTTCGTCGCCGTAAGCCGGAGCATGAGCTTAGTTTTGATCTCGCCAAGTCTGCTGCACCCTTTATCTCTCTTTAACTCGCTCTGCCCTGCTCATGCCGTATCGTCGACCTGTGCAGATCGCCGCCGTCGTCCTTTACAGGAGCAATCATCTACACCCGGCGAACTGCGCACCGTCGCCGAGCCTTCTCAGTCCATGTGCAGTACCAAGGTGTGGTAGCCGTCTCCTCCTTTATCTTCCAGTGCTCTGACTTTGCTCAACCATGACCTGTCGGCCAGTAACCGTGAGACCGCCGGCGAGAAACTCCATAGTCGGACATGGATGCAACGCGAATGTTTGCTTGCTTGCCTGCCTTGACGTCAATCCTAGCTTTGATAACATCATGATGACATCATCTCTGTTTTATGGCCACTTTTCTTCACAAGAATAAATTAGCAAATACACTGAAATACATCCTGTCGAAGCCCATATGTTGCAGAGCAAATTTCGTTTTTATATATTTAAAGAATTGCCATCAGATTTCAAGTGCTTGCAAAATATTCATTTTATCTCCGATTTAATCCATTCAAATTGCGTTGGCTTCGTAGTTTCGTAACCTACGTATTAGTTCCACTGTTAGTTCAGTTTGTAGACTTCAAATTTCGAGATCATATTTTAATGCATTATTAGTCTATAGGAAAATCTTCAAAAATTCATATCTTCGCCGTTATAGCTCCATCTTCGGTGAACTTTACGTCTATGTGACCGTAGCAACGAGTAGAATAGTTTTAGAAACTTTTCATTTTGTTTTATTGTGATTGGTATACTGTTCTAATTTAGTCTTATTGCTTGATTCGTGTATGATTGCATAGTTTGCTTGAGTGGTGTTCTGCGACTGTGTCCTCTCGATGAGCTTTACATTGGCAATCAAGAAGAAGTGAAGTTCAAGAGGCAGATCTACAAAGGTTTTGGACTTGAAGAAAGATCTAAGTTTAAGGCAAGTATAGTAGGACCATCCTTGTGTCCTATTCACTATCACACTAAAATTCATATGCATATGTCCTTTGTCACCCCGTATAGGATTACCTAGTCTTGTTACCTGTTACCTTGTTAGACTTGGGCTATTGCATGTGGGTAGTGATGCTAGTGCTATATAACATGATCTTGTAACTTGATTAACGGATTATGCAACAATCTTAAAAGATGATTTTTAGCAACTTGGAATCAAGAGGGTTAAGGTGATTGGCTGTTTTCATTCACTTGATGTTCCCTCTCCTTAAGGACTTATCTGTACGTGATCATACGGGATTTCACGTGCCGCTGTGAGGGCTATATGGCTCTGGCTCTAGTTGTTCATAGGACCTTTTCTAGCGAGTTAGAGGATCTGCGAGTTGGGTATAGGGCGGCTCCTCCATTATGTGAACTGCCGGGTAGGTTAAGTACCATTCTCGGAGGAGGGTTTCCCTATATCCGATGACCTTGCGGCCCTAGCTTGTTAGACGAACCTATGGGTGGCTTTATAGTGATCCCTGCCGGCTTTCCTTGGAAGAGAGCTAAGAGGTCGACGGGCCGCGGGAGAAAGGGTAAATCACGACTCACAGGTAAAGGGTACACCTCTGCGCAGAGTTAAATCGATATGTCGTCCGTGCCCACGGTTAGGGCGGCCCTGAGACATTGCAGAATAGATGCCACTATTTGTTATTGCTTAATGTTAATGTTGATGTTAATTGTTATTCTTTAATCATGTTTACTCGATCATGTGGTTATGGGAACACTACCTTGATGTCAAGTGCTAAAATATGACATACACTAAAAGCTACTTGCAGTTTAACCGTGTCATCCTTTTGAGCCTCATGAACCCCCTGCTATACTTGCGGAGTTCGACATAGACTCACTCTTGCTATTCCTACCACCTCAGGAGAAGTTTAGGCTTGTGATCAACCAGTCAGTCGGATCCAGTGGAGTGGAGTCAATACCCGAAGGACGGAGTTGTCTATCCGTTGTTTGTTTCCTAAGGTTATCTCTTTTTACTAAGTACGTTTTTAAGCATTATGAATTGATACTACCCTTTATTTGTAGCTATATGTGAGATTTGACTTCTAATACTCGCATATGGTGCATATCTGGTTTTGTCCTTAAAATCGGGTATTACAAGTGGTATCAGCTCAATGCTGACTGTAGGACGCAAGCCTAGTTAGAAACTGGTCGTTTTAGTGTTTTGGAATTGCTAGAACAATCTTGTTCTATATACCTTGACAATTTCTTCTCCACTATGACTCTATCCTTGATATTCATCTCCTCCTTGATGCTTGTTTAAAAGCCTTGATTCTTATCCTTGTTCATTTCTTGCTATCTCTCCAACCTTTATATGCTCATTTCTATCTTTGCTCCATTCTGAAAACCTTGTCACATTCTCTAAGTTTTCTCTTTATTGATGACTCATGCTTACAAGACCGCTCGCACCAGCTTTGAAGGACCATGCTTCACTAGATGGAATTATGCTCTAACAAAACCACGGAATTAAGAAGTTCATCCTGCCCTACCAGAGACTCATATTTGTTGGCGCAAGGAGTACATCAACACACCTTTTAGCAGTGAAGTTTTCACTATCCTGGTCAGCAAGCTGAGGTTAGAAGCACAAAGTGGACTCATCCAAAGTATAAGGACCATTGGAGCATAGAACCACACGTCATAAGAAGGAATCAATTTACTGGATCATGTGTGGTGGAATCCCTTCACTCGTCTCTCGCTGATCATCTCAACATGCATGCTGGAATATCTGAAATGCTGCTCATCAAGCTCTATTGGCGCTTATCGCGGGAAACACTATGAAGAGATAGAATATGACATGCAAAAAGTACTTCCCTCGACGTTCACCAGGAATGTTGCAAAGTGTTATGGCTGACCCCATAGAGCGGAATGAACAAATAAAAGAGATGGCATTTACCATACAAGTCCTACATCGAAGCTAGAAGATAATCAACGTGGTTGGCGAAGTAAGCTCTTGATGAGATTGACGAGTTGAGAAGTCGTGCTGGATTACCCAAGATAAATGAAGTGGAAGACATGCCCTGCTCAACCCCTCGCAAGAGATGTTAGCCCGGATGTCGCTGCAGTCATACCGTGTTCAAGAAATAGGAATTAGTGTCCCCTATATGATAAACCGTTAGTTGCGAAGTTAGTAGAGTCGTCAGTCGTTTTGTGTGGTTTGTGAACTTTAAGTGCTTAGTTGTTTTGTGCTTATGTTTATGTTTGTTTTGGATTTTTGTAATGATTGCAATGATCTTGTGGTCTTATCCACAATTTCATTTAGTTTATAGGCCTAGGGTATAAGGATTAGTGAATAGTTAGTTGGGTTTTGGTTCCCTCTTGTTTTCCCTATCCTGTTTTCTCGCACCAGTCTGTATTCTTCAGTCTATATCTCAGTTCTTGGATGACCAAAAATCATGAGAAAATTTTGGACAAAGCTAGACTCCAATATATTTCTCTGAGCACAAGAATCACCTTCATAGCTGGTTCAGTTTGAGAGTTATGAAAATCACAAGATGATGCATTTGCGCTGTTTAAAATCTGAACCAGTCTGTGTTATTACTGCCATAACTTGAGTTTCGTTCGTGGAACGGTGATGAAATTTTTCTGGGAGGATCTAGACTTCAGTACGTTTCCAACGCCAAGGATCACCCTCATATCAACTTTAGTTTGGGAGCTATGGAATTCACAAGACGGTGTAGCTGTGCTGTCTGGAATCCAGAACAATTTCTGTTGTGGAGTATTTTCGACCCACTTAACTATGGAATCTAGAAACATGTTCTATAGGAAAGTTACAGAGGATTACACAAGGTTTCCAATGGTGTAAAGTATGACTTTATTGGATCAACAGAACTTGAGATATAACTGTTGCAATTTGCTGCTTCTGCACTGCCAGATTGGCTGGACAGATTTCTTGTATGAGTATGAAAGCTTATCTTAACTACAGAATATGGAAAAGTATTCTATAAGAAAGCTATATATGATTTTATAATATTTACAATGGTGTGAAGTATGACTTCATTGGATCAACAGAATTGGAGTTATGTTTTTTTTTCTGCACTGCTATTTTCCTGCTCGCGGAGAATTGCATGTGACAAGTTCCTACCCATGTACAAGAGTTTCTTTGGGATGATAGAAGGGCATGATCCACTAACTTACTTGAAGATAAAAGCTATCCTTTGGTGTCCCTAGTAGATCTTATCTTAAGGGGGTAGCCACGAAGAAGAAGATGCAAGGTGAAAGTTTTATGCATGCAAGCACTTTACCTCGGAAGGAAGCAACCATCTTCGTTGTTGAGAGGTCTATTCATGAGCAAGTATTAGTGACTTGTTGGGTGATCTATAAGAAGCAAGATATGGAGTTGCAAGAGAAGATTTCATACACACTAGTTCATTTCCATGGGGTGCTCTTTGTTAACAAGGAGGATGATACTCGCCGTATGTGTGATGATTATTGTTCTATCAAGAACAAGTACCCATTGCTGATGATTGATGACTTGTTTGATTAATTAAGAGGTGCTTATGTGTTTTATAAGATGGATCTAGCTCCGGTTACCATCAGTTGAAGATCCAAAATGAAGAAATACCGAAGACAATTCTCACCACAAGGAATGGGTTGCATGATTACACGATTATGTTCTTTGGTCCCACATATGCATGCACCTACCTATCCCGTGCACTTGATGAATAAGGTGATCATGGAGTGTCTCGAATAATTTTATGGTGCTAACACCTTGGTGTTCTCTAAGACTAGAGAAGAACATGCTGAACACTTAAGGCTAGTCTTATAGAAGATTAGAGAACATAAGTTGTATGCTAAGCGGGACCAGTGTGAGTTTGGTTAAACAAAGTTTCTTTTCTGGGTCATGTTGTCTATATTGGAGGTATAGCAAAAGGGATCCGGATAAGCCAAGAGTGCGTTGAATTAGAAGCCGCGTGCTTGATGTGAGTAAGATGTGTGCAGTTTTCTTTGTTTGGTTGGTTACTATAGGAGGTTCATTGAACGATTCTCCAAATCTGCTAAGCCTATGACAAACTCTACTAGAGAAGAATGTCAAGTTCATATGGAAGTATCAAGCCGCTTTGAAGAGTTAAAGAAGAAATTAGCTACTGCTCGGTGTTGATATTACTAGATCTGAGTAAGAAGTTTTCTATGTATTGTGATGTATCTCATCACGGTTTGGGGTGTGTTCTATGCAAGAAAGTAGAGTGGTTGCATATGCATCAAGACAAGTTGGTGATGATGGCATAGGAATAATGTGATGTCGGACTCCTCTACAACTGGATTCTATGGAGGCCTCAATGCTTACACTAATCTTGTTGTGTGAGTTTTGTTTGGATGAAGTTATCTTTTTGGTTATGGTATGTCTCTAGTGATGAATTACATGAAGAACTCAAGGAAAGTGTGTAGAGTTGTAACCGGCCTATGTAAGCAAGAGTAACTCAAAATATTCTTGGAATGGTCAGATTCTATCGAGGGTTCACTAAAGGCACTAACATTGGACAAAAGAATGTTTTCCCTATAGTATAATGTGTCTTGGCAAAATTTTGGATGTGCTCTATGTAAGAAGGTACCAGGTTATGCCTAAACTATGGAGGCATGAGTTGGACCATTCAACATATGGATGTGGAGTTATGCAAGGTGGAGCATGGATATATGGTTTTCTCAAGATGAAAGCGACATCAAGGTCGATCATAAGAAATTCAAAGGATCATTACTAAGTTGATATTGACCCAGTGACACTATAATTGGAATGATATGAAGTTATAGTGAGTCATAACCCATAGGTCCCGAACATGGTTTATGCCTTGGGAATAGGAGGTACCATCACATATTGGGTCAAATGTTGCATTAACAAGAACATGAGAGTACGAAGGACATTTTCACTAAGGTTTAATTGAGGTTTGTAACATCATTGCTGGATTAAGTGATCAAAGGAGCGTTCATGCTATTACTTGGAAAAAAGTAAAAAGGTCGTTGCTAATACTCTTAGCAAATGATGCTAGGGAAGTTTAGACGACACCAAGATCGAGTTGAGTGTGGGACTTGTGGTTAAAAGTGGTCACTGACACTACAATGTTGGTTCATTTTGAGATAAGAGAAATGACAAAGGATAATTGGAAGTAACTATAGAATGGATTAAGGAATTGTCGTTAAAAGTGGTGCAACTCGACCAAAGAATATAATTAAAATTGATACTGTTTTAAAACTGGAATCTACATCAGACCAAGGAATTAAGGATGCTACTTTGGAAAGTGAAACTATGAAGCGGGAGATTTGATGGCATGGGTTAAAAAGGGATATATGAAAATGATGAAAGTTGGAATTAGTGGGTACGAGAGTTTTTGGAGTTCACATATGACTATATCAAAGTGGTCTTTATGAGAAGCAAAGGAGTATTCAAGTGAAAAGTAAGCTAGCTCCGGGCTGCAATTGTACATGCATGGTTACTAAAAAAAAGTGGGATAATAACAGGAAGTTATACGAGAATTGGTTTGGAGTTACTTAAGAGAGATTTTCAGATTATCTATCAAAATTTTGGAATTATAATTGAGATAGTCACTTGGAGCAAAGTTACCTGCGAGCGAAGTGGAATCCATAACGGGATAAGGGATTACTCAAGAAAGTGAGGCAGATTCAATGGCAGAATATCCCAATCTCTTCGATCATCATCTTCCGAATCTCGGGACGAGATTCATCTTAAGGGGGGTAGAGTTGTAACACCCCAAAATTTTGCATTTTTGGAAATAGGAGTAAAAATGATTTTTATTGAATTTTGTGCTCATGAAAACCTAGGTAAAATAATATTTTGACTAAACTAAAATTAATCATAGGGCTAGCAACATGTTGGTGCATACATGCTGGTGCATTTTGATTTATGTGATGAGTGGGTTTGATCCAAAACTCAAAATGATTTCAAATGTTTTTGAAAACGGGTTTTAAAAAGGTTTTGAAATAAAAGAAAAACAAAAGAAAAATGAATTTCCTCTCCATGCATTGTGTCTCTTTTCTTGATGGTATAATAATCCTTGAAGCGAGCAGCTTTATATTTTTTTTTCCATCTTAATAATCCACCGTGGCTTACCTTCTAGTAGAACCAATCTTTTCTTTCTCTCTAAACTGGACATATTGGCTTTCCTTGTACCAATGTTGTTTTAATTCCTTAGATCATCGATGATCTCTTTATCCAATTTGTACGTCAAGAGGACTCCATCTCAATCCTTCACCACCGACGGCAGCCAACAGCACGTCCTCCTCAACTTGTAGCGACTGTCCAACGTCCCAGCATGCAAGCCCAGGAAACCAAGGTCAACACCTATAAATAGCAAGCTACAGGCCGCACAAATCCCCTTCTTGTTTTATTAAGTGCTCCTGCCCTAGCACAGCGCCGCCCTTGTTCAAGCAGCAGCACCGCGAAACCCTAGCGCCCCTGCAGCCTCTGTTGGAATCTCGCCGAGGAGCCGAGCTTGTTTGCCGAAGTTGTCGCAGCATCTTGCTGTATCTCCGACGGGCGATCCTAAAAGTCCACCCCGAGTTTCTCTCCGTGGAAAGCTCGCCGCCGCAGTCGATCTTGACGTCCGTTGCCTCCTTCGTCGCCGTAAGCCGGAGCATGAGCTTTGTTTTGATCTCGCCAAGTCTGCTGCACCCTTTATCTCTCTTTAACTCGCTCTGCCCTGCTCATGCCGTATCGTCGACCTGTGTAGATCGCCGCCGTCGTCCTTTACAGGAGCAATCATCTACACCCGGCGAACTGCGCACCGTCGCCGAGCCTTCTCAGTCCATGTGCAGTACCAAGGTGTGGTAGCCGTCTCCTCCTTTATCTTCCAGTGCTCTGACTTTGCTCAACCATGACCTGTCGGCCAGTAACCGTGAGACCGCCGGCGAGAACGCGAATGTTTGCTTGCTTGCCTGCCTTGACGTCAATCCTAGCTTTGATAACATCATGATGACATCATCTCTGTTTTATGGCCACTTTTCTTCACAAGAATAAATTAGCAAATACACTGAAATACATCCTGTCGAAGCCCATATGTTGCAGAGCAAATTTCGTTTTTATATATTTACAGAATTGCCATCAGATTTCAAGTGCTTGCAAAATATTCATTTTATCTCCGATTTAATCCATTCAAATTGCATTGGTTTCGTAGTTTCGTAACCTATGTATTAGTTCCACTGTTAGTTCAGTTTGTAGACTTCAAATTTCGAGATCATATTTTAATGCATTATTAGTCTATAGGAAAATCTTCAAAAATTCATATCTTCGCCGTTATAGCTCCATCTTCGGTGAACTTTACGTCTATGTGACCGTAGCAACGAGTAGAATAGTTTTATAAACTTTCCATTTTGTTTTATTGTGATTGGTATACTGTTCTAATTTAGTCCTATTGCTTAATTCGTGTATGATTGCATAGTTTGCTTGAGTGGTGTTCTGCGACTGTGTCCTGTCGATGAGCTTTACATTGGCAATCAAGAAGAAGTGAAGTTCAAGAGGCAGATCTACAAAGGTTTTGGACTTGAAGAAAGATCTAAGTTTAAGGCAAGTATAGTAGGACCATCCTTGTGTCCTATTCACTATCACACTAAAATTCATATGCATGTGTCCTTTGTCACCCTGTATAGGATTACCTAGTCTTGTTACCTGTTACCTTGTTAGACTTGGGCTATTGCATGTGGGTAGTGATGCTAGTGCTATATAACATGATCTTGTAACTTGATTAACGGATTATGCAACAATCTTAAAAGATGATTTTTAGCAACTTGGAATCAAGAGGGTTAAGGTGATTGGCTGTTTCCATTCACTTGATGTTCCCTCTCCTTAAGGACTTATCTGTACGTGATCATACGGGATTTCACGTGCCGCTGTGAGGGCTATATGGCTCTGGCTCTAGTTGTTCATAGGACCTTTTCTAGCGAGTTAGAGGATCTGCGAGTTGGGTATAGGGCGGCTCCTCCATTATGTGAACTGCCGGGTAGGTTAAGTACCATTCTCGGAGGAGGGTTTCCCTATATCCGATGACCCTGCGGCCCTAACTTGTTAGACGAACCTATGGGTGGCTTTATAGTGATCCCTGCCGGCTTTCCTTGGAAGAGAGCTAAGAGGTCGACGGGCCTCGGGAGAAAGGGTAAATCATGACTCACAGGTAAAGGGTACACCTCTGCGCAGAGTTAAATCGATATGTCGTCCGTGCCCACGGTTAGGGCGGCCTTGAGACATTGCAGAATAGATGCCACTATTTGTTATTGCTTAATGTTAATGTTGATGTTAATTGTTATTCTTTAATCATGTTTACCTGATCATGTGGTTATGGGAACACTACCTTGATGCCAAGTGCTAAAATATGACATACACTAAAAGCTACTTGCACTTTAACCGTGTCATCCTTTTGAGCCTCATGAACCCCCTGCTATACTTGCGGAGTTCGACATAGACTCACTCTTGCTATTCCTACCACCTCAGGAGAAGTTTAGGCTTGTGATCAACCAGTCAGTCGGATCCAGTGGAGTGGAGTCAATACCCGAAGGACGGAGTTGTCTATCCGTTGTTTGTTTCCTAAGGTTATCTCTTTTTACTATGTACATTTTTAAGCATTATGAATTGATACTACCCTTTATTTGTAGCTATATGTGAGATTTGACTTCTAATACTCACATATGGTGCATATCTGGTTTTGTCCTTAAAATCGGGTATTACATTGTTCAAAAGAAGAATAAAGAGTGGAGGATGTGCGTTGATTATATAGATCTCAACAAACACTGCCCCAAGCAGGCATTCAATCTCCCTCGAATCGACGAGGTCGTAGACTCTACCGCCGGTTGCGAGTTGCTCTCGTTTCTTGACTGTTACTCCGGGTATCACCAGATAGCCCTCAAAAAGGAGGACCAAGAAAAATCCGCTTTCATCACCCCCTTCGGTGCTTTTTGTTACACGACCATGGCTTTCGGTCTCAAAAATGCTGGAGCTACGTACCAACGGGCTATCCAGTCCTACCTCAAAAAAGTGATCGCTGACGATCTTGTAGAGGCCTACGTAGATGACGTGGTGATAAAATCAAGAACGGCGGACGCCCTGATCACAAACCTCGAACGCACCTTCAAGAAACTCAATGAGTTTCAATGGAAACTCAACCCAAACAAATGCGTTTTTGGAGTACCGTCCGGTATCCTTCTCGGCCACCTGGTCAGCCAGGAAGGCATCAAGCCAAATCCCGAGAAGGTAGCCGACGTCCTAAAATTACGACCACCCTGGTGTGTCAAGGACATCCAAAAACTCACTGGCTGTTTAGCTGCCCTGAGCAGATATATCTCCCGCATGGGTGAAAAAGGGCTCCCCTTTTTCAAACTGCTCAAAGCCAAAGAAAAGTTTGAATGGACCGAGGAGGCCGACCAGGCTTTTAAACAGCTCAAAGCCTACCTCACCTCTCCTTCACTCCTGACAGTCCCCAAGCAGGACGAGGGGTTGCTCCTATACATAGCCGCAACGACCAACGTGGCCAGCACTGTGTTAGTAGTCGAGCGCGAGGAGGAAGGACATGTCTATGGAGTCCAGCGCCCCATATATTACATAAGTGAAGTGCTCAGCGAGTCCAAGCAGTGGTACAATCAAGTACAAAAGCTCTTATACGCACTCCTGATCACCAAACGCAAGCTGCTCCATTACTTTCAAGCCTTCAAAATCACGGTCGTTACAGGACGTACCACTCGGCGATATCCTTCGCAACCGAGACGCCAGTGGTCGGATCATGAAATACGCGCTAGAACTGTCCGAGTACACACTCCAGTTTCGCGCTCGATGGACGGTAAAGTCACAGGCCTTGCCTGACTTCATCATGGAGTGGACGGACATCAGCCTACCCCTCGCCGATTCAAACGCCGAGTACTGGACAATGTACTTTGACGGCTCCCTAAACATCGATGGTGCTGGGGCTGGTGTCTACTTTATCTCTCCTTCCAAGGACACGATAAAGTACGTCTTGCGTATCCACTTCAAAGCACCCAACAACGTAGCCGAGTACGAAGCAGCCTTACACGGCCTTCGTATCGCCGTTGAACTTGGCATCAAGCGACTCATGGTCTATGGGGACTCTGCTTTAGTCATCAAGTAGGTCAACAAAGATTGGGATACAGTCCACGAAAAGATGGACGCCTACGTTGCCGAAATTCATAAACTTGAGAACAAGTTTTACGGTCTGGAATTCATTCACGTTCGCCGCGAAAAGAACGTAGGAGCCGACGAGCTATCCAAGCTGGGCTCATCCCGCGCCAAGTTACCCCCTGGTGTTTTCGTTCAAGACTTAATCAAACCTTCGATACCCGATCAGGTAGAACATACACCAGAACCCACTTCGGTGGTCAGCTACCTGACCACGCTGCTCAGTAATGCCAACGTCGAGGACGACGATGGTCTCCTCCACTGGCAGGTAGATGATAAGGGTACAGAGTCAGCTGACCAGGCGACGCCTCCCCAGGAAGACTGGAGAGAGCCCTTTATCAAATACCTGAATGACCACCTCGTCCCGGAGGACAAACTCACTGCCCAATAGCTGGTCCGCAGAGCCAAGGCCTATGCTATGGTCAATGGCGAGTTGATGCTCAAGGCACCTAAGTCCATTATCTCCCAGAAGTGTATCACTAGGGAAGCGGGGATCGAGCTTCTTAAAGCCATCCATGAAGGTACTTGTGGTAACCATGCAGCGTCCCGGACACTGGTCGGCAAAGCCTACCGGGCAGGTTTCTACTGGCCAACTGCCGTTACTGATGCCGAAGATTACGTACGACGGTGCGTAAACTGCCAAATGTTCGCCAAGCAGATTCATGTCCCAGCACATTATCTACAAACAATCCCAGCTGCTTGGCCATTCTCATGCTGGGGACTGGACATGATTGGCCCTTTCAAACCAGCTCCTAGTGGCCACACCAACGTCTTCGTGCTTATTGACAAATTCTCCAAGTGGATCGAATACAAAGCAGTCAAGAAAGCCACAGCTGAGAAGGCAGTCCAGTTCCTCGACGAGGTCGTCCACAGATATGGTGTCCCAAACACCATCATCATCGATCTGGGCTCGCAATTTACAAGTGATGCATTCTTCAATTATTGCGACGACAGCCTGATCAAGGTCAAGTACGTTTCCATCGCTCACCCGAGAGCTAACGGACAAGTTGAATGTGCTAACGGAATGATCCTCGACGCACTCAAAAAACGAGTCTTCCAGGTTGACACCAAGCTCAAACCTGGTCAGTGGCTCAAGGAGTTATCCGCGGTGGTCCGGGACCGCGTACTCGGACCAGCCCGCCGCATACGAGTCTCACCATACTTTATGGTGTACGGCTCGGAGGCTGTTATACCAGCCGAGGTCGCTTTCCAATCCCCACGGGTAGCCTACCACGATGAAACAACCTCCGACGAAGCTCGAGAAGTGCACATAATCGCTAAGGAAGAGCAGGTCCTTGAGTCATGTGCTCGGACTGAGAAGTACTTAGCCACGGTACGACGCTACTACAACCGCAACGTCCGAGGACGATTGTTCGTGGTCGGCGATCACGTGCTTCGTCGTATCCAAAACACGGACGGCCTCCACAAGCTATCGCCAAGGTGGGAAGGACCGTACAGAATAAAGGCTGTAACACGCCCGACATCGTACCGGTTGGAGACACTAGATGGAGTCGAAGAGCCAAACTCTTGGCATATAGAGATGCTCATACGCTTTTACCCATAAAGATATGTATCTTGTACTCTTGATTTTTTCCTCTATTAACAAAGTTCCTCTTTTGCTGTCTCTTTTTCGTCCCATTACAATTTCTTCTCTGAAACTTCGCACCACCTTGCATACATGCGCCCTGCATAAGTCACATCTAAACTTTGCGTTTCACTCGCCGAGAATGATTCAAAAAGGTCCTGCGTCTCGGTCCTCTGTCGATGTGCTACAGCTCCGCGCTACACGGCACTAGGAGATCCGGCAGGCGCCCTACAAGTTTTAAATAAGCAAGTTTAAGACAAGGGCCCTACTGACCACCATTCTCCGCTGCAGGGTCCTCGATGAGCGTCATGTCGCCGACCAGCTGCTCAGCGACAGGGACGAAGGTGGATCGGAGCTCCTCGGCTTCAACGTCGCTGAGTTCCGGCGCAACCCCGAGCGCGACGGTGGCTGGATCCGCCGCTGCCACCCTCGAGCGGACCACCGCCAGCGCCGTGGACACCGCATATGTGCCCGCCCACGAGACGAGATCCTGCAGGGCCAACCACAGCTGTTGACACTGGTCTGCGACCACCGTGTCTTCGCCCACTGGGTCCGCTGGGTGCACCTCCTCCGGGAAGACGGCACGGACAACCGGCTTGATGTGCCCAGTCCTCCAGTCAATCTTCTTCTAAAGGTAGGCGCAGGTCTCCTGTAGGCACTGGAACTGCGCCGTATGACGATCCTTAATATCTGCAGACGACAACAATGTGGTTAGCATGTGCTGTTAGATCCAGTACATGGCAGACAACCTATGCAATTGATCTAAGTTGTACAACTTACCGGTCAGCTCCGCGATTTGCGCAGCATCCGCCTTGGCCTACTCCTGGGCAGCCTCCAACTGTTTGGCCAGAGCGGCTTTCTCCCGCTCCAAGGCAGCAGCCTTCTCCTCTAGCCCTGATGCAGAGGCAGAAGTTATCACATTTTCATGGCAACAGAACCATGCTTAGCCTGGTTACAAAGGATACGGTCACATACCTTGTCGGCCCTCCTCCAGCACCGCCACCTGTTGCTCCAGCGCCAGCCAAGCAGCCTCTTTCTCGGCGAGCTGGGTCTCATAGACCTGTGCTTGCACCAGCATGTTGGCCTTCTCCTCCCGGAGGGTCCTGCATTCCTCATCAATCGGCGCGAACCGTTGAATGGTCCGCGCACGCTGGGCATTGGTGGTCTGCAGGGTCTATTGACAACAATACAGTCAGTATGTGCTCTGCACATCCATTTATCACAAACACCAATACAACCATACCTGGATCCGAGAGGTGAGCATCTCCAGGCTTCCCTAATGCCCTCTGTTGTTTCGGCCCTTGGGGTTGCACCCCCTAAGGGACCAAAACAGGAGATACTAGAAACACAAAGCTACAAAATGGAATGAACAACACGAACCTTATATTCCTTGTGCTCCGGCTAAAACGCACGGAGTCCAGAAGTCCCTTACCACGTCCCCTTGGGGTCTACTTATAGGAAGTCGTGTTGCATTTTGTACAAGAATGCCCCTGGCAACCCTAATTTCAACGTACAGGAGCAGCCGACACGGGGGAGACAAGTAAATGGCCCAAGGGCCCACATTTGCCGGCTAACCACCGACCAGGACACATCCGGGCTCTTCTTTCTGCCCGGCCGCCAAATGCGTCCAGACTCGTGCCGAATGCGCGCCTTCTCGCGCTATCGGGGTTTCCTCCCGGCGCCCGTCGACACCGAATGCGCGTCTTCCCGCGCTATCGGGGCTTTCCGTCCCGGGGCCTGATGTCGACGCCGAATGCGCGCCTGCTCGCGCTATCGGGGTTTTCGCCTGGCGCCCGTCGGTGCCGAATGCGCGTCCTCCAGCGCTATCGGGGCTTTCCGTCCCGGGGCGATGTCGACGCCGACGCGCGCGTCGGCTCGCGCGATCGGGGTTTCCGCCTGGCACGCCGAATGCGCGTCCACCCGCGCTATCGGGGTTTCCACCTGGCGCCCGGCGATGCCGAATGCGCGCCTTCCCGCACCATCGGGGTTTCCGCCCTGCGTTGACGCCGGATGCGCGTCTTCCCGCGCTATCGCCCGTACCTGCGCACATCAAACACATGAGGCGCACACAATCAAGGGGGACGGGGTGGCCAATTCCACTCCTGCCCCCAACAGTAGCCCTCCGGCCTTGTCCGGAAGGGCAGTCCCTTACGGGCAAGGCCGACAATGTTTCGGTATACCGAATGTGTCCGCGCCGAATGTGCCAGCGCCGCCCCCAGGATGAGGAGACACACACACACACACACACACACACACACACACACACACACACACACACACACACACACACACACGCACACGCACACACACACACATATATATATATATATATATATATATATATATTTTATATATATATATATATATATATATATATATATATATATATATATATATTTTTTTTTTTTTTTTTTTTTTGAACCGACGCCTCACCCGCGTGAAACGACGCGTCGTCTCCCCCCACGGCCGCCCCCTGCCTATAAAAGGCAAAGGCGAGGGAGGGGGCGGGCACTTAGCCCCTGCTCACCTGCCGCTACCGCGTCCGGGAACTCCCCTTTCGGTCTCCGCATTCGGCAATTCTCCTCATTCGGTAAGGTGTGACCTTGCACTTTCGTTTTAATTTTCGTTAGCTAAGCTTTCGGGGTGAAGGGTGCGCGCTTTGGGGTCGTAAGGGCTGATCGCTTCCGGTGTATTGAACACGCTTTCGTTTCTTGTTTTAGCTCGGAAGCCCGGATCCCCCCTTGACGCGAGCACCTAGCATGTCCGAAACCTTATCGGCTGGAAACTCAACCGGAACCGACAACGGATCTGCACCCCGCTCTAATAGCAGTTCCGGTGCCTCAGCTTTTTGCGCTGAACTGGCAGCCCAACTCGCCCAATCCGGATCGGCAACCATGTCGCAGAGTTCTGAGGCCAGCCTGGGTGCCCCCGAATATGTTGAACCTATTCGCGCTATCGCGCCCGCGATAGTTGAGCCTGTCGAGGACATAATTGCTGATGCCACCGTGAGCGGCCAAGGGAGCGCCGGAATTGCGCATGGCGAATACGCCGAATCAGCCGATTACGAGGAAGCCGAAGGGAGCTCGGCGGCCACAACAACGGAAGGAGGGGATGGAGCCGAATCTGGCCCGACCCGCAGAAGCCGCCGGGTTAAAATCGAGGGACACACTGGCATTATTTGCCGTTCCAAAATCGACGAGGACCGGTTGAACTATTATCAGCGCAGCGGGATTCTCAGCACACATGAGCGCGAAAACAGCCGCGCTCCGGGGGATGAAACCACCCCAAAACCGCGACCATATGAGGCGGTGGTTTTTCGGGACTTTTTCATTGCTGGCCTGCGGTTTCCCTTGGTCCCATTTTTCGGTGCTGTTCTTGAGCGATATCGCCTGCAGATTCACCACCTGACCCCGAATGCCATAGCACGGCTCAGCATATACGCGATGGCCACGAAGATGATGGGTCATGAGCCTAGTGCGTCCCATTTCGCAAAACTGCACAGCACCCACTTCCACTCCAAGGTTGGGAAGGTTGATGGTCGGCCGAACATTCACGCCGAATATGGCTCTTACAACTTCGTGCCCGCCCTGGGCGGGAAGCGAGCACTGCTTGGTGCCCACCTTCAAGGAGAAATGGGAAGATTGGAATAAGTATTGGTTCTATATCCGGGTTGCCACGGATGCAGAAGTGGAGGCAGCGCAGCGAGTAAGACGCCGTCGGGCAAATCCCCTGGTGTCGATGATGACCATCATGATCAGAGAAAAGCATGCAGCTCAAACCGCTTTCGGGCCTTCCGACACTGCTGCTGCCGAAGCCTATGCCTTGACCGCCAGCCGGCAGACCAGCCGCGACTTGGCCGAGGAGATGATCGCGATAGATGAATGGCCGCTGTGTCAAACAATCAAATTCGAGCCCGTAAGGGACGTCGATGGCTATCGTGAGCCCGACCTGCTTCTCCAGCGCCCTGACCACTTCAATTCGGATGCCGAATATGTCGTTGCACTGGAGAAGATGGCCACCCGGTTGTGCGGGCCCTATGGTGACCGGGAGCACAAGAAGAAACGGCGCCAACTTGGAAACTCCCCCCGAAAGAACCGCGTGCTAGATTGCACGGGCATTGCATATTCGGAGAGGCCAACTCCGGTTCCAAGGGCGATGAAAGCTAAGAATGATACTGGTAACCCTGAGACGGGTGCCGATGTTCCGTGTGGCTCCGGTGCAGGGCTCGCCGCCGCCGTTCGGCCGCCTCTTGTTCCGCGCCCATTTGGGGGCGCCAAAGATCGTTGCCGCCGAGAAACGGAAACGCGCCCGGAATGTCGGGAGCGACTGAGCCGGAAACCCGCGATGTTCAGGTATGCCGCGAAATGGCCGGGCGGTTATGGACCAAACCTCTGCAGCGCAGCACTAAGTTCTCCTTGGACTTCTTGGGGGTCCCTGAACCCTCGCATGCCGCAATGGTAGAGCAGGATGCGCATTAGGGCATAGGTGAATTTACTTCTTGGAAGACAGAGACTGGCGTGACAATTTTCGGCCTTTGCTTTTGCAGGATGTTATTGGCGGTTCCAGCTCGATGGCCGGAACGCGCAAGAAGATTTCGGACCCATGCCGCCTCCCTCCGAAAGCGCAGCCGACGCTGAGCTCTCTAGGCGTCAGCTTGAAGAGGCCGGGCGACGCTTCCGGAGGTGTTTTTGAGATGACGAAAAGGCACAAGGCCGGCGGTGCGCTGCGGCCGCTATAGCGCCGCTTCCAGGCCGCCGCCTGCTACGGCCGAAACAGCCCGCACCCAATCGGACCAGAACCCTAATCCGGCAGAAGACTGGTAAGTCCCGATTTCACCGCGAGCTGAGTCACATGACCCCCGAAACCGCTGCGTGTGTTCTGTTTGGCCATGGCCAGCTCTCCTTGGAGCGAGCCCCAGACGAGTGCGAACACATGCGCGTGTATTCGGGGTGCTCATCTCCCGAAGAGACGAGCCCAGACCGTGAAAGGACTTACCAACTTGCTCATGCTCTAGGGGCGGCTTCGGACGCCCGCTTAATCGCGGGGGTGGACAGCCGCGCAAGCGGCTTGCTGCCGGGCGCGGCAGGTGTCGCATTCGCGGATCAATGTAGCACCTCCTTTTCCACCACCACTACCAAGAGGGACTTAGCCCAGGTGGATCGGCTGGAGCTGCTTTCAGCCATCAACTTCCACGCGATTTCTGTAAGTCAACTACGTTACGTATTCGGTCTTGCCTCCCTTTCGGGCTGTTGAAATCTCATTCGCTGTCACTTTTGCAGCAATCTGTCATAAGCGCTGCACTTGCCAAGCAAGACTGCGCCGCGGTTGCTTTCGTTGAGTCCAAGCTCACCGAAAGTGAGGCCGAGGTGCGTAGGCTGAAGGACGAATTGATTCAAGTTCGCGCCGATCTCGATCGGGAGAAAGCGGTGCGTGAGAATGCCGAAGCTGACGCCCGCACCGCCAGGACCGAAAGGAATACCCAGAACCAGCTGCAGAAGTCCGCCCGGCGCCAGCAGCTCGATGAACTCAACCAGGCTGCTGCCATATTCGCACGCCTGGTAGCTAGAGTCGGCGACGAAGTGGTGGTGCCCGCCATCGGGGAGGATACGTCCGTATTCGACTTCGCCCGATTCCTCAAGACTGGGCTTGCTGCATTGGAGGGCCAGATGGAGCTTGGGCGCCGCTGGGCAGCCTTCGAGACCCTTCGCGCCATGTGCAAGGCGCTGAAGGACGCTGGCTGTCCCCATTCGGGGGCGCTGCCGGCTCCCGATGACATTGACCGCTTCTGGGTTCCGGATGGGGACGCGCACGAGACCGCGGTGAAGTTTTTCAGTGGCTTCTGGAGCTGCGGCGGCCACAACTTGAGTCTGCTGTGCGCGGCGCTGAGTGTGGCTGAGGTGAGTGCATGAAAACCTCCGAATGTGTTTGCTTTTTGGCAAGCCCGGTTAGGCGTCTTGTGATTGACTTGACCACTTTCGTGCCTCTTTGCTTTAGGGGGACGAGAAGGAGGAGGCCGTTATCCGTGACCGGGTTATGGCCTATATCAGAGCCAGGGACGAGCGCGAAGCGGCCGCAGCAGCTAGCACTCCGTCCTCCAACGTGCTGCGGTCCCCAGAGATGACCCCTGCGCCCGAAAGTGCTACACAGGCCAATCCTGCCGGCGCCCTCAACTCATCCGCGACAGCGACCACCGAAGCGGGCGCGCCCCAGATTCCATCAACTGGCGACGAAGCAGCGGCCGATGCTTGAACTACTCGGTCCTAATTTTCAAGAACTTGTCTAACGTGTTTGGCCCTGCGTGGCCGTGTTTGCGGCCCTGCGTGGCCAGGGTTCAGGGAACCCTTGAACAGTTTAACGACCTTTTGTGGCGTGCTGCCATATGCGGCCATTGCTTATCTATTGGGTTGGTTTTCCACATATTCGCGTTCAAAATTTTACTCCCCGAATTTGATCGGCCAAAGTCGCATTCGACCCAAGAGTTTTCAATGAGCGCCCCGAATTTGATCGGTGGAGGGCGCGTTTGGGACAGAATTTTTTGTTAAGCCCTCCAGGCGCATGGAGTGTTAGAGCGCCGCCCCCCCGAATTTGAGCGGTGGAGAGGGCGCGTTTGGGGGAGAATTTTTGTTAAGCCCTCCAGCGCATGGAGTCTTAGAGCGCCCCCCCCCCGAATTTGAGCGTGGAGGGCGTATTCGGGAAAATTTCTCGCTAAGCCCTCCAGCGTTGTGTGGAGACTTAGAGCGCCGCCCCCCGAATTTGAGCGGTGGAGGGCGCATTCGTGAAGTTTTTGAGTTAAGCCCTCCAGCATTTGTTTTCACATAGAGTTTGTTATGGTTGTTACAAAGTGCATATGCGCTCTGCACAGCCGCTGAATGGAACTCTGTATGGCCCTATTGGCTGGAACTGGATGAGTCCTATCTCGAAGTGGTAAGACTCGGCTTCCAACACCCGAATGGGCGCGCCTGTGCCCTTTCTCGTTTACGGGCGGGTAGAGAACTAAACCTCATCCGTTGACTATATCCCAGGCCTTATGTTTGCCCCACACTTGCTGTGGGCTGAATTCCCGAATATGGACTAGTCACCGTGCAGGAGCTGGAACTTCCAGTCATTCTTGGGAATAGGGAAACGCGCGATTCTACGCATCTCTGCTATTGCGCGCTTGCTGCTTTTGCTTAGGCAGTCGATTTGACCCTGGCTGCGCCTAACTGTTCCACGCTCACAACTGAAACGGGAGGACTAGCACTGACTCCCCTCCTGACTCCTCCCGAGTTGAACCTGGCTGTGCCTATTTGCTCAGCGCTCACAACTGAAACGGGAGGACGAGTGCTGGCCCCTTTCCTGACTCCTCTCATTCCTACTAACCTTAGTTTTGGAGCGGGATGAGTTTATTTTGACCGACATGGCTTTGCATTGTGGGGGGTGTTAGGCATATATAATACTGCTTGGGTCATAGTGCCCTGAAACACCTTTTTATGCCGTGACGCCATCGTACATTTGTTAGGTGAGTCATAAATTTAACCCGTCTTAGAAGCTGAGTGGCTAGATTATATAATCTGGTCCAAGCTCTTGATTTTTATCATGGCTGCAAAGACCTTTTTTTTGTTTTACCCACCGCATACCCTGCTTATGTCGTGCTGGAATGGGAGGTTTTGGGATTTGCGGTGTCATCAGACCAAACGCCGCATTCACTACCCAGTCCTCACTAACCGTATCAGGTGTAGGCTTTCGGCCCTTTAGCCTATTATGTATGTCATATTCGGGTGGGGCACCCTCGATAGTGGTGCAGAACAGCGCTCCTTTCGAGAGTCCGAGGGACCCTAATCGCGCGCATTCTCGAGGTATTGCTCGATATAGAGGGTGTGTTGCTCTTGATTGTGATATTAAACACCCCAAGCACCTCCGGTGTAATTATACCGCCAGAATATGATGAATAAGATGTTTGACCTTGTGGATGAAAATTGCTTGTTTGTAACTTTGCGTTATCGTAACCTTCGGGTCTTTTTCTCCGAGGCTCGTTTCACCTGAGGCGTTGTTTGCACGCATTCGGCTTCTTGCCGATTTCGCGATACTTCAGCGTTTTTGCCGAGTTCGCCTGCAGCGTTTTGTTTCGTGCATTTGGGTTGTTTGGTGCATTCATGATGCTTCAACGTTTTGCTGAGTTTACTAGCCGTTTTTGGCTTTTGGTTGCTTGCAACCTGACAAAAACTTCTCCGAATAGGGTCAGTGACACATATGGCACTGCCTTTTTCGGATCGGAGAAAACGTTACGCACCCACACTTTAGGGGAAACGTGAATTAAAAAGTATTAAACAGGGGTACATAGGGACGCCTCATTAAAAAACCTCACACCTCCGAAAAGGCTTCCCCTGTGAGGAAAAAGAGCGCGCCCCCCGAATTGTGTTCCTGTGAATTAAGAAAAGAAAATTACAACCCCTGTGGGGCAATTTCATGGGTAAAAATGGCGTAGGTTGTCGGCGTTCCAGGTGTGGCTGGACTCTGCGCCGTAGACTCCTTCACCAGCGTGTAGACTCCTTCTTTTACCATTCTCGCGACGATGTACGGGCCGTACCACGGCGATTGCAGTTTGCCTTGCTTGTCGGGTTGCCGAATAAGGACCATATCTCCTGGGTTGATGACCTGCCTCAGCACTTTTTTATCTCTCCAATTCTTTGTTTCCTGATGGTATCTGTCGAGGTTTTCCGCCGCCTGTAACCTTAGCAAGTCAGCCATTTCGAGCTGAGTGTATCGTTGTTCTGGGGTAGTAGCCATGATCTCAGTTCGAAAGGATCCCAGCCTAACCTCTTCTGGGGTAATGGCTTCTTCCCCGAAGAGAAGTCTAAAAGGCATGAAACCGGTTGCGCGCGACTTGGATATATTGTGCCCCTAAACCGTAGCTGTTAACTCCTGAGCCCATCTACCTTTCTTCTCGCTGTTTTCGAGGGTCTTTGAGATGGCAGTGAATATGTCACAGTTGACCCGTTCCACCGCACCATTCGATTCTGGGTGATTTACTTGAAGCAAACGTCGCTTGATCCCCGTGTCTTCACGTAAAGTTCGAACTTGGTGTTTGTCAAACCGCTTCCCGTTGTCCACTATTATGTAGGATGGAACCCCGAATCTGCGAGATGATTCTCTCGCCACACAAAGTTAACTAAGGTGCCGAGATGATATTGTCGCCAACGCCTTAGCTTCAACCCATTTGGTGAAGTATTCCAAAGTGCCACCGCAGTGAATTTCAAATTTCCGTGCGCCGGCGGGAGCGGTCCGACTATGTCGATGCCCCATCTCTGTAGCGGCCAAGTTGGACATATCGGGGAGGTTAGATTTGCTGGGGCCCTCTGGTATTTTGCGAACTTCTGGCAGCCCTGGCACGATTTCACCAGTCGCTTGGCGTCCTCGATAGCAGTTGGCCAATAAAAGCCTTGTCTCATTGCTCTGTGAGCGATTTCATGCGGACCTCTATGGGCCCCGCAAGTTCCTGAATGTATATCGTGCAAAAGCTGGACCCCCTCGTTCCGGCTGATGCACTTCAGTAG
Source organism: Themeda triandra (assembly GCA_018135685.1). NCBI lineage: Eukaryota > Viridiplantae > Streptophyta > Magnoliopsida > Poales > Poaceae > Themeda > Themeda triandra. Next base: position 636,898 of record JAENPR010000262.1, on the reverse strand, counting down.
TGGCGCTACAACTCCCTCTTTGTACAAATTCTCTCCGATTATGGAGTATTGCTTGGTTCTGGACTCCATTCTTTGTTGTTGCTTTTTGTCTCCGGGCTCATAAGTTCCAGAAATGAATGCCCATATCGGTGCTCTCCAGTCGTCACTCACGATAGCATGAATTACCGCGGCCGCTCCTCCTCCAGTACGCACCGCCGCAGCTGTCAAGACTTGGTAGAAAACATCGGCGGGTAAGGGAGTGTTCGGGCTGCGCTTTTGCCGCGCATCTCGCCTCGTGTTGTCCGCCCTTGGAATGTATTGCGAGTGAAACCAAGGAAATATTTCTCCATTCGCCGAACGGCTTCCGATACTCCGGCCGAGCCGGTTCCTTTGCTGTGTATTCCTTCCGGATGTGCCCCACAATTACTTGCGAATCAGACTTGATGACGCATCTGCGGATTCCTAGCGCTCTGAGTTTCCTGAGACCCAGCAGAACTGCCTCGTATTCGGCTGTGTTGTTAGTGGTGCGATACTGTAACCTTGCGGCGTATCGCAGCTTTGGGCCGGTTGGAGGTGTCAATACCGCGGATATGCCTGCTCCAGCTGAGCACCACGCTCCATCCGTGTGCACTGTCCATTCTGGTTCCTCGAAGCTGAGAGTAGTGTTATCCCCACAAGGGGTCCAATCTGCGATGAAGTCCGCTATGACTTGCGATTTGATGGCCGATCTGTGCTCGAAGTCAATGACATATTCATTCAGCTCAGCCGCCCACTTGCCTATCCGCCCTACCGCCTCTGCGTTTCTGAACAGGGCATCTAGGGGCTGAGCAGACAAGACGCGAATGTGGTGTGCCTGAAAATAGTGCTTGAGCTTCCGCGACGCCATGACCACCGCATATGCGATTTTCTCCAGCTCGGAATAGTTTACCTTCACTGATGTCAACGCTTCTGATACAAAGTAGATTGGGAACTGCTGTAACTTCCCCTCGTTCTCTTTTTCTTCCACCAGGACCGCGCTCACCGCGGCGTGGGATGCTGCTACATATAGTAGCAAGATCGCATCTGGTTATGGGCTCGATAATGTTGTGGCCTTTGACAGGTAAGCTTTTAGGTCGTCGAATGCTCGCTGCTGATCCGGGCCCCATCCGAAACCTTCTGAATTTTTTAGGATGCGGAAAAATGGAAGTCCCCGTTCCGCGCTTCTGGATATGAACCTCCCTAGAGCGGCGATCCTGCCAGTGAGCTTCTGCACCTGCTTCTTAGTCTCGGGCGGTCTCATGTTTACAATAGCGGCAATCTTGTCCTGGGTTAGCTTCTATGCCTCGGCGATACCGACATCCCAACATCTTGCCCTTGCTAACCCCGAATATGCACTTTTCCGGGTTTAGCTTCAGGCCGCTTGCTCGAAGGTTCACAAAAGTTTCCTTTAGATCCTCGATGTGTGTGCTTTTTTTATCGCTTTTTACCACTATATCGTCCACGTATGCGACTAGGTTTTTCCTCTTTTTCTCGCTCCCTAAAGACCTCGTCGTAATTCGGGAGAAAGTAGGGCCGCATTGCGCGGTCCCTCCGGCATGCGCTTGTAGCAATAGGTCCCCCGGGAGTGATAAAACTTGTTTTCTCTTGATCCTCTTCATTCAGCCATATCTGATGGTACCCCGAGAAACAATCCAGTAGACTTAAGAGCTCGCAACCCGACGCGATATCGACCAGCTTGTCGATCCGTGGTAGTGGGTATGGGTCTTTAGGGCAATGTTTGTTTAGACCTATGAAATCCACGCACATGCGCCATTTGCCGCTTTTCTTCTTGACCATTACCACATTGGCTAGCCATTCCGGATCTTTGGCTCGATCACGTCTCGCGTCCAAAAGCCTCTCGCACTTCTGCGGGCTGCCGCGTCTGCTCTTTCGGATGACATCTTCCTCAACTTTTGCTTTCTTGCCTTTGCTATTTTGCTAACGTTGAGATTGTGCTGTGCCAATTCCCTGTCAACCCCCTTGAGGTCTTTAGTGGTCCACGCGAATACGTCTTTGTTCTCAGCCAGAAATGCTAGTAGCTCCGAAGCGTCCTGTTTCGACAGACTTGCCCCGATATGCACACACTGATCCGGGCGGTTCGCCGATAAAGGCACTCTTCTCGTGCCCTCGTCTGGCTCTGCTCTCCGCTCTTTCCGCTCTGCGGCTTCATTAGCATCCTCTTTCCTTGCAGGCTTTTTTACCTCGTGCACCATGCTGTACCCCGGTATAGGTTTGCCATCTATCTTTCTGGCTGCGATTTGATCGCCATGCACAGTGATTACCCCGAAAGGGGAGGGCAGCTTCATGCACAGGTAACTCTGCTTGATTATGATGTCAAACTTGTTTATGATTCCTCTTCCGAAGATTGCCGTATATGGGTATTCCATTTGTACCACATCGAACGATATCTCTTCCGCCCGCACTTTCTCTCCTTCGCTGAACGCTACCGTGAGTGTCTTCTTCCCAAGTGCGTCTATTTTCTTTCCGCCAAAACCGAATAGGGCATTGCCCGCCCGATCAAGCGATCGCTGTCGAGTTTCATGCTTTGTCGTATGCTTTGGTGAACAAGATGTCCGCCGAACTCCGTTGTCAATCGAATGTTGTGCAAGGTGTACCCGGCTACGAAAGCAAGAGCAACGAAAGCGTCATAGTGCGGGTAATCCCGAACCTGATTATCTTCTTCAGTGAAGGTGATGGGCTGAAGCTTCCACGCGGCCCGATTCGTCGGAGCGGCTGATGATACTGCCAACACGCGCCTCTGATATTCTCTTCGCGTTCTCTTGCTGTCGTGCTCTATATTGGAACCTCCAATGATGGCGTATATGTGCCCGTTGGATGGCATCACATTCGCGGGTGCTACAGTGTGTATGATCTGCAACTCCTTGGAAGTTTCTTGCTTTGCTGCCTGTTGCTGCTGCTGTCTATTCTCGGTAGGCGCTGAGGAAGAAGCCACGGCCGATACGGCATCGGATGCGCAATCATCGGCCGCCGGTATTGTTGGTACCGCATGCTTGGCGACCCTCCCCAATGTGCATGAACATGTGGGGCGAGGTACGGATTCCCCGGCTGCCCAGACTGGAAGGCAGCCATTTGATGGGGGAAAGCGTAGTGTTGTGACGGTGCCGTGTGGAATATGTGCTTTGTGGGTTCGGATTTCCCTATAGCGTCATCTCTTTCCTTCTGCTCTTTGGCCTGCTGCGTGTATTTGCAGTCTCTGGTGAAATGTCCCTTGTTTTCGCCACACACGCAACAATATGGCGTTTTCGGGGCGCCGCCATTGCGCCCTCGACCTCGTCCGCCTCTGTTAGCACGGCCCCCCCGGTTCTGCTGTCCTCCTCCCCGGGTTTCATGAAACTGGCTATCGTTTTGCTTCGGGGGTGCAGGGTTGGATGACTCCTCCTGAAGGTTGTTGACATAACCTTGATTCTGTCCCCACTTCTGCTGATTCTGCTTCGGGGTGTTTTGTTTGAGGCTGTTTCTTGATACCTTGCGCTTCTGCAGGTCTTCCTCTGAAATGGCGAATTTTCTCATCTCATCGAACAACTGCTTTACAGTTTTGGGTACCTCCCTGGTCAACACTTCGGCGCACGGCCCAATTTTGAGGCCTCGATGGCCGAAGCGATGACCGTTTCGTCGACACATTCGGGACTTGTGCCCGCATCCGGATGATGCGTTCTGTACTTGGCCATTGGCTCGTCATCTGGTTGATACAAAGTGAGCAGATCCATAATGGTTTTCTTGTCGGTTTGAAGCCCTTGAAATGTTGCCAGCAGCTCCTCTTTCGCCTGCCTCCATGACCGAATGGATAATGGACGCAGGGACATGTACCAATCATGTGCCACATCTTGCATTGCCAGAATCAAAGTCTTGGCCAGTAAGGATTCGTTGCCTCCTGCTGAATATATTGCAGCCTCGTAACTTGATATGAACCTTCTGGGATTGAATTTGCCATTAAAGTGCGGGATTTTGGGCTTGTACCCCGGCGGCTATGGGTATTTTTGCAGCTCAGGGGACAAAGGGGACGCCATGTCAACCATATCCGGGGCCCCCTTGCACGAGGCCGAACCCGGATATCCGACCTCGCTCTCGCTTTTGGTTCTTGCTCCAAGTGCCCGAATCTCCCGCCGTAACCTTTACGCTTCTCTTGCTTCGTGATCGACCGCTACCGGGTCGCCGTTATCCCGTTTCTTGCTTCGATGTCTCCTTGCGACTAATCACGGTATGCCTTTAGCTCTTCGATTCTGGTTGTGTGCTCATCCAAAGGCTTTAACCGCTTTGGAATTCTGCAAAGCATCGGTGCGTCCACCGCATTCGGGGCTGCTGGGTCCGGCCGCCTCCGCGTCTTCCTCCGCCCCCTCAGCGACTAAGGCTTCCACGTTGGGTGGGATCAGCGTTCCGTCTGCTGCTCTGACGGCATTCTCTTCGGCGGCCGGATCTGGCCGCGGAGGCGTCGGATTCGGTGGCGGAGGCGCCGCCCCTGATGCAGTGGCTTCGGGGAGTACTGGATCCGAACTGGTTGTTGCTGAAGGAATGATTTCATCGATGGTCGGCATTTGCTTTCTTGAACTTCTAGCTTTTCCCTTGGGTGGCATGACAAGTCCGGGCGACAACCACGGTGGGCGACAATGTTGTTTCGGCCCTTGGGGTTGCACCCCCTAAGGGACCAAAACAGGAGATACTAGAAACACAAAGCTACAAAATGGAATGAACAACACGAACCTTATATTCCTTGTGCTCCGGCTAAAACGCACGGAGTCCAGAAGTCCCTTACCACGTCCCCTTGGGGTCTACTTATAGGATGTCGTGTTGCATTTTGTACAAGAATGCCCCTGGCAACCCTAATTTCAACGTACAGGAGCAGCCGACACGGGACAGACAAGTAAATGGCCCAAGGGCCCACATTTGCCGGCTAATCACCGACCAGGACACATCCGGGCTCTTCTTTCTGCCCGGCCGCCAAATGCGTCCAGACTCGTGCCGAATGCGCGCCTTCTCGCGCTATCGGGGTTTCTCCCGGCGCCCGTCGACACCGAATGCGCGTCTTCCCGCTATCGGGGCTTTCCGTCCCGGGGCCTGATGTCGACGCCGAATGCGCGCCTGCTCGCGCTATCGGGGTTTTCGCATGGCGCCCGTCGGTGCCGAATGCGCGTCCTCCAGCGCTATCGGGGCTTTCCGTCCCGGGGCCTGATGTCGACGCCGAATGCGCGTCGCTCGCGCTATCGGGGTTTCCGCCTGGCACGCCGAATGCGCGTCCACCCGCGCTATCGGGGTTTCCACCTGGCGCCCGGCGATGCCGAATGCGCGCCTTCCCGCGCCATCGGGGTTTCCGCCCTGCGTTGACGCCGGATGCGCGTCTTCCCGCGCTATCGCCCGTACCTGCGCACATCAAACACATGAGGCGCACACAATCAGGGGGGACGATGTGGCCAATTCCACTCCTGCCCCCAACACCCTCCTCCATCACCTCCTCAGGCACCTCATCATATGAGGTCCACTTCTCCCCCACCATCCTCGAAATCATGATACGATTCGGAGGAAAGGAGGTGGCGGGTGCCTGAGGGGGCTCCCTGTGAATCTCTTCCACAGAAGAGGACGGGGGACTTGGCGCTGCGGTCTCCGCCCTGGGCTGAGCAGTCACCCCGGGTTCCTACTGGGTGCTGGCTCCGGCGTAGCCTGCGCGGTCGGCCCTGGGGTGGCCCGCACCGGCTCCGGACTCGGCTCGGCGGGGCGACGGACGGGCTCCGGCGACGGGACCATCTCCTGCTCCGCCGGCTCCTTGGCCCGTGGCATCTCCACATGTGGCGGAGCACTGGTGGCATCCGCCTCGCCCTGCTGAGGCTCTGCGCTCAACGCCGCAGTCGCCGCTGGTGGCGTGGCAGCAGTCCCGGTGGAGCTTTGGGTAGGGCCAGTACTTGGCCGACTACTTATCGAAAACATCGGCATGAACACACAGCTGATTCTCAAGCAAGTAATTAAAACTTAAAGTACACAGCTACTTACCGGCAAAAGCCGCCCTTGAACTTGGGCACGCCGCCGCTCCTCGGGGCCCCGCCTACAGACCCTGCACTGGGCTTGGGCACTGACTTGGGCGGGACCTGCCGCCCACCCGGGGACTGCTCGGCGCCCTCCTTGGCAGCCGCCCCCGAGGTCGGCGTGGAGGAGGCGGCGGCAGACTTCGGCTTCGGCGGAGCAGGGGTCGGCCCGACGTTCCGCGGCGACCGCCGCGGCACTGGTTGGGGCGACTTAGAGCCGCCACTCCCATCCCCGGCGCACGCCTGGCGCTTGCGCCGGTGCTCGGCTATGGTGGTGGTGTCGTCGGAGTCCGACGACACCGGGCTGTCCGGGGCTGGCCTCTTGCTGCCGACCTCGGCATCGGCCTCCTTGCCGAGGTTTAATTTACCCCCGGTGCCAAGGTTGGCCGGCTTCTTCTTCTCCTTGGGGGCTTCACCGGCCGGCTGCTTCCTTGCCGTGCGCCGTTGCCCCCTGGTGGTCGCTCCCACCACAATCTCGTCCTCATCATCATCATCATCTTCAGGGCTAAGGTCCTCGACCTCGCCCTGGTCGGCAGTCCTCTGCGGACGCCGCTGACCACGAAGGGCATCGCCCTCTGGCCAGTTCTCAACTGGTACAGCTGAAAAATACTGGACGCTTCGTCCCTGCACACAAGATAGTCCCAGTGCTCAGCAATATATCACTGGTCAGACACAACAACACATTGCACAGAAAGTAAACTTTTTGTTGCATTACCTTTGGTGGTGGGTTGCTGAGACGGTAAGGCAGCTGCTTGGTGGTCGGCAGAGAAGTATTTGAGTTATACTTCTCAAACAGGACTGAGAGCAGATGGTGGACGTCGTTCTCGTCGGCCTTCTTGTCTGTCTCCCGTGCTAGATCCTTCACCCCACTGTATTGCCACAGTGGGTTGATTCTTTCCTTGCACGGTTGAACGCGATGAACCATCCACATCTCGGCCACAAGCGCCCCGTTCACCTTCTGGTTATCAATCATAGCAAGCAGCTCCTGTGGGGATATGACCCCCATATACCCTCACGGGTATCCTTGGGCCGCACCACCGAAGGCGGCCCAGTCCAAGACGAAGACGTGCGGCACACGACGTGCACCGCACGGTTTGGTATTAGTACCAAATAGGCTACTCTACTTGTAACTTTGTCCCTTCGGCATATATAAGGAGGGGCAGTGGTCCTTTACAGAGAACTCAATTGAATACGGAGCAGATCTCTACGGTCTCTCTTGTAACCCAAACCTCCGTGGTTTGGGATCTTGTACTCAGGTACTTGATCATACAGCATAACACGAGAAGCAGGACGTAGGGTATTACGCTTCCGAGCGGCCTGAACCTGGGTAAACCTTGTTGTCCCTGGTTTGTCTTGTTTCTCGAACGTCCAGATCGCAGATCGTAACACGCCCTTACCGAAACTCACCGCCGTGGGATACTCCGTGGTGGACTGCCGGTTATCCGTAATCGACAGTGGCGCGCCAGGTAGGGGTTGGAGTTTTCGATCTCAAGGCGATCCAAATGGTTTTTTTCTTCTCTGCTTCCATGGAGTTCGGGGCAGGTCTGGCCTTCACCGTCGGCGCGTTCATCGAACACCGGCGTAGCGACGACCACCGGAACCATGAAGGCAGTGCAGCCTGCACCAACGTCATCGACCACCTCGCCGACAAGTCTGTTCCGGCAACTTGTTGGCAGCTTCCTTAGCGGATCGATCTACATCGATCTGTCGAGGCCAGCATCACCATCGTCCAACACCGTCGGCGCGGACGCACGAGCCGTGCCGACGAAGCCGCCCAGATCAATCTGGCTGCGGTCCGACCATCACTGAGCAACAAAGTGCTGCAATGGCCCTTTCCGTAGGCGCCGCTTTGTTGCACCACGTCACGACCACATGCCAAAGCCCCGATCAGATTAGACTTTATCACGTCGAAGTCCTATCGGTCTAGGCTTCTTGGCCAGTACGTCATGTGACAAGAGCGTAGATCGATCTACGTTCCTTTACCCTGGCTAGCATGCAAGATACGACGTATCAACAAGCTACGCCTCCATGCAATCTTCGACAACGAGCCATCAAGAGGCATATAGCCACGTATCTGTGGACCTCGGCGGCGGCGTCGTCGTCATGCATCGTATCGCTCTTCGGTCTCACCGTCTCACGATGGAGGCTGATCGATCTCCAATCGATCGGGGCCATGCATGCGAGGCTAGGCGGCACTCATCGAGTCATCGTCACGTGTTTCCATAACAGACAAGGATCATATACGTACATGCAATCTCTGATGGCAGGCAATCGAGATCACAAACGCAAGCCATACATGCATGATGCAAGATGATCGTTGCTTAAAGGATAACATGCCGCTGGGCATCTGACAAAGCCAAGCATCCAAATACACTCAACGTCGTTTTGCTTTGCATCGTCTCAGTGTCGTGGATCTCATGGGCTCTCTGCGGTCTATAATGACCTTGAGCTCCTACACCTGCCAAGATCGGAAGAATCAAATTACTTGTCGTCGATTGTTCACGTGAGTGCATCAAACTCTGTCGAGGCGCAACCCGGACAAACGCCTCCGAGCCACGTCGCAAGCGTCATTTCGAGCTGACAACAGATCGACCATGTTCATCTAATCGGCCCCGACGACGACAACATGTCTCCAAAGACAAGCTAAGTTTCTTCAAGAATTAATAAAGTTTTTTTCTTAATTCTTTTTTCTGTTATAGTTGTGATCCGTGCACCAATCTATCATACATGCGCCCTGCATAAGTCACAATTAAACTTTGTTTCCTGCCCGCCGAGAACGGCTTGACAAGGCACTGCTTCGATCCTCTTACGATGTGTTACAGCTCCGCGCTACATGGCACTAGGAGATTCGGCAGTCGCTCTCTAAAGGTACCTAGGATTGTACCTAGTGATCCCGGCGTACCGCGCTGTTCATTAGTGCATCCCTTTGTCACCCGACAGAGTTAGCTTGCTTCGAGGGTGGAGGCAAAACTTAATTGTCGACATAATTTTTGCAAACCAAGACTTTGCATATTTCAAAACGGCATGCATGTTTTCACCCGTCATGCATAAGTCACAATTAAACTTTGTTTCTTACTCGCCGAGAATGATTTGAGAAGGTCCTGCGTCTCGGTCCTCTGTCGATGTGCTATAGCTCTGTGCTACACGGCACTAGGAGATCCGGCAGGCACCCTCTAATAGGTACTTAGGATCGTACCTAGTGATCCTGGCGTACCGCGCTGTTCACTAGTGCGTCCCTTTGTCACCTTGACAGAGCTAATCGCTTCGAGAGTGGATACAAAACTTAATTGTCGACATAATTTTTTGCAAAACCAAAGTTTTGCATATTTCAGCACAGTATACATGTTTTCACCCGCTTAACATGTCTACTTCAACCATTGATTTTTTGCACATCATAAACTACCGCTCTTCATGTTTATTTTTCAGGGACACGGTTCGGTTGCCGAGCATACTTCGTACGCTTGGGGACTCGATCGAAGATCATCGTCTAGATGGTCATACCACCTGGCACTCGGACTTCACGTCCATCCAGTTGGTCCGACGGCTCGGTGCCATGCACCACACAGCCTCGCCTTCGTCCTCGGCTCGGTGCCACGCACCATGAAGTCTTGTCTCTGATCGTGCTGCTCGGGGACTCATCGTCATCGCGACGGCTCGGTGCTATGCACCACACAGCCTCGCCTCCGTCCTCGGCTCGGTGCCACGCACCGTGACGTGACGCCTCCCAGGAAGACTGGAGACATCCCTTTATCAGATACCTGAATGACCACCTTGTCCCGGAGGACAAACTTGCTGCCCAACAGCTGGTCCGCAGAGCCAAGGCCTACGCTATGGTCAACGGCGAGTTGATGCGCAAGGCACCCAAGTCCATCATCTTTCAGAAGTGTATTACTCGGAAAGCAGGGATAGAGCTCCTCAAAGCCATCCATGAGGGTACTTGTGGTAACCATGCAGTATCCCGGACACTGGTCGGCAAGGCCTACCGGGCAGGTTTCTACTGGCCAACTGCCGTTACTGACGCCGAAGATTACGTACGACGGTGCGTAAACTGCCAAATGTTTGCCAAGCAGATTCATGTCCCAGCACATGATTTGCAAACAATCCCGGCCGCTTGGCCCTTCTCATGCTAGGGACTGGACATGATCGGCCCTTTCAAACCAGCTCCTGGTGGCCACACCAACGTCTTCGTGCTTATTGACAAATTCTCCAAGTGGATCGAATACAAACCAGTCAAACGAGCCACAGCTGAGAAGGCAGTCCACTTTTTAGACGAGGTCGTCCACAGATAGACTTCCAGGGTTGGACCCCCTTTGACTCGTGTGGACCGCCCCATTTTTTACCCTAGTGGGCTGCATTATCTATTCTGGGGGCTGTCCAGCCAGTTCCTCAGTGGTCCTTTTTTTGCACATGCCTATGTCTTTGGTCCTTGATTCTGTTTCCTAAGCAGAGGGCCGTAGGTATCATGATTGGATTTTTTCTTAAAAGTTCAATATAACATATACTATCTTCCATCGAACTTGGGGACTACGTGGGCCCACGTCACCTCACAGTGACTTAGGGCCTATTTATTCTCGACGTTCGGTTGATTATCCCACATTGGTTCATGTTGCGCACTTTTGTGACATCTCTCACGTGTCAACGTGGGCCCACGTCTCAGGACGCTAAAAGAAAATTTCTTTTTCTTTTTGAGCATCATGCATCTTTCGACAGATCATCTTCCTTGACAGAAGCGGTGGTCAGCAGCAGACTTACGAACTGCTCGGTCAGCACTACGTGGTCAGCATCATGGCTGGTCGGCACTACGTGGTCAGCATCATGGCTGGTCGGCACTACGTGGTCAGCATCATGGCTGGTCGGCACTACGTGGTCAGCATCATAGCTGGTCAGCTACGTGATCAGCATCATAGCTGGTTGGCACTGCGTGGTCAGCGACTTCACTGGTTGGCACCACGTGGTCAGCGACATCACTGGTTGGCGTTACTGCATCCACATTGCTCAGTACAGGTCAAGACGACGACTCTCTCAAGATACATGGTGCTCGGGGACTAGCTGTGGGGATATGACCCCCATATACCCTCACGGGTATCCTTGGGCCTCACCACCGAAGGCGGCCCAGTCCAAGACGAAGACGTGCGGCACACGACGTGCACCGCACGGTTTGGTATTAGTACCAAATAGGCTACTCTACTTGTAACTTTGTCCCTTCGGCATATATAAGGAGGGGCAGAGGTCCTTTACAGAGAACTCAATTGAATACGGAGCAGATCTCTACGGTCTCTCTTGTAACCCAAACCTCCGTGGTTTGGGATCTTGTACTCAGGTACTTGATCATACAGCATAACATGAGAAGCAGGACGTAGGGTATTACGCTTCCGAGCGGCCTGAACCTGGGCAAACCTTGTTGTCCCTGGTTTGTCTTGTTTCTCGAACGTCCAGATCGCAGATCGTAACACACCCTTACCGAAACTCACCGCCGTGGGATACCCCGTGCTGGACTGCCGGTTATCCGTAATCGACAGCTCCTCCACCTGCGCATCCCCAACAGGCGGTGCTTCTCCCCACCTGGGATTAGCCTCTGGGATTTGGTGGATGTCGCACGGCACCTTCCTCCCGATGGCGACATCCTGGCTCATATAGAACCAGCTCCTGTTCCATTTCTTGGGGGCCGAGTTGAACTTACTCCCCAGTCAGGACGCAGCCAACCCATCCCGGAGCCGGATGTAACATCCCCCGGCTACTTGGGACCCCCCGATCTCCACCCCCTTCTTGCGGAGCACGCAGAAGTGGCGGAATAAATTGAAGTGGGGGATGCCCAAGAACATCTCGCAGTATGCGATGAAGATGGACACGGTCAAAATCGAGTTGGGGTCCAGGTTGCATATGGAGATAGACCACCATATGCATAGGTCCCGGAGGAACCCGTTCACCGGCTGCCCCAACCCACAAGGAAAGAAGTCCTCGAACACGACGAACTCACCTGGCAACGGCGTCAGCTCGTCCTCGCCGCGTGGCTCCCTCCACACTCCCATCTCCCGTGGCGGCAGGTACCCGGCATCCGCCAGCGCCTGAAGCGACTCCGGGACGAGGTGGATTGGACCCAATCCGGCCCGCACCTTGCTGACTCCCCCGCCTTCGCGCCCTTCTTGGTCGACCGCTTTGCGCCCATCTCCGACGGCGGCGGGTTGATGCGGTGGTGGCGAAACCCTAACGGGGTGAGCAGGGGTGGTGGCTAGATCTACTACGAGCAGCGGCTCCGGCGCAAGTGCAGGTGACCGGATCTCGTCGATTGCCCCTGCTGGTGCTGGCTGCGCGGTGGATCTGGCGGCGAAATGGACGGCGGCGGTTTCTCTCTAGAGCGCAGGAATGCGGAGAGCTCAAGAAACTGTTTGAGTGCGAGTGCAATGAGTGCGGAACCGTCTACCCCCGGCGGCGCCCGCTATTTATAGTCTCCGGATGACGTCCGGTTGACTTCTAGGGTTGGACCCCCTCTGACTCATGTGGACCGCCCCATTTTTTAACCTAGTGGGCCGCGGTCCCATGGGCCGTACTTTCCACGTGCGGCTGGCAGTTTTTTTTTACTATTTCCAGTAAATTTTTTTATCCCAGGCACTGCACATGGGCCTCATTTTTTATCCCGGGGACTGCCCAGTCAGCTCCCTGGTAGTCCTTTTTATGATCACCTATGTCCTTGGTCCTTGGATTTTTTCCTATTCTGTTTCCTAAGCAGAGGGCCGTAGGTATTCTGTTTGGACTTTTTCTTAAAAAGTTCAATAGAACATATACTATCTTCCATCGAACTTGGGGACTACGTGGGCCCACGTCACCTCGCGGTGACTTAGGGCCTACTGTTTCTAAATAGTTCTGCTTGATTTTCTTCCCTGGCTTACGTTGCGCACTGCCCTGACAATTCTGTCACGTGTCAACGTGGGCCCACGTCTCAGGACAATTAAAAAGAAATTTTTTTTTCTTTTTGAGCACCATGCATCTTTCGACAAGATCAACAGCTGCTTGACATAACAGTAGTCAGAACAGACTGCTCGGGAAACCTGCTCGGCTGAACGTGGTCGGCACTAAGTGGTCGGCACCGTACGTGGTCGGCACTACTCGTGGTCAGCACTACGTGTGGTTGGTACTACGTGCTCGGCATACTCGGCGAGCACTCAAACGTGGTCTGCATCTGCACTGTTCGGCACAGGTCAAGACGATGGACTTCACTCAAGATACATGGTGCTCGGGGACTAGCTGTGGGGGGTATAAATCCGGTATACCACCTTGGACAGTTCCAGGGCTGCTCCGCAAGACGGCCCAGACCAGACAAGACCCGGCCCGTTACCGACCAGGCTGGTGGGCCGGACCACAAGACGATGGCGTGGTCCGCAACCGACCAGGAGGTGGATCGCGCACAAGGATGCTTGTCCCGCAAGTATACTTAATCGGTTAGGTCAGATAGAGTCCTTCCAGGGCACGACTTGATGTAACTGACCACCTCACGTGTACCCTTGGCTGCTCGGCTATATAAAGCGGCCAAGGACCCCCCTAGAACGCAGGCTATTCTCTGGCATCCTAGACCTAGAGAGCTTAGTGCTTCATTGTAACCCGACACTTGATCATACAGCATAACACGAGAAGCAGGACGTAGGGTATTACGCTTCCGAGTGGCCTGAACCTGGGTAAACCTAGTTGTCCTGGGTTTGTCTTGTTTCTCAACGTCCAGATCGCGGATCGTAACGTGCCCTTGCTGAAACTCACCACCGTGGGATACCCCGTGGTGGACTGCCAGTTATCCGTAATCGACACTCCCTGAATGGATTCTTGCTTGCACTAATATATTCATGTTGGGCACAATAATGGGCACATTGGGCTTTGACACCTGGAATTGGTTGAATTTAGAGAGTATCGATTACCTGTCTAACTTACAGCAACCCAGCAAAGATGCTTGAAACTATAGTCTCATCTAGACATTAGGGTTCTCTCATATTGAAAGCTCCGGTTTGGTTTTGGTAATTAATGACACTCAAACATTGCTAATGCTTTGCTCTAATTGTGGTTAGACACATAGCAACGTGAAGGTGGATGTTGGAGCATGGTGATCATGGTGATGAACATGGTGTATGTGAAGTGATCAAGCTCCGACGGAGGCCCATGGAGATCAAGGCGAAGGTATACTTGATAGGGCTTTCCGGTTTAGTGGTCAAGACACTTAGCGAGTGTGACCACATTTAGGATCGATAACCGACTATCAAGAGGGGTTTCCTCGGTTCATTCGCGGTCCTAAGTGCCTCTAGGTTTAACTCGGCATGATGCATGAGAGGCTAACTAGAGTGCTAACACTTGTCGACGCGTTCTTGAGAAGATACGCTAACTCCGATGCTTGAGAAGTGATCTACACTGCGGGAGTTGGCACCCAAGACAAGTGGAATGGACATTGGATCGAAGACGGCGATTCATCGACGATGAGAAGCCAAGTTTGGCTCATTTGCACGTGCCAGACGCGTCCTGTGGACGGCGCCGGACGTGGTGCTGGGGAGCCAGACTCGGCACAGAAGGAGGCCGTGGTGGCGGCAGCGCCGGACGCCGCTCTGGGGAGCACCGGACGCGCTCGATGGGCGCCGGACGCTACCCAGAGAGGGTCCTCGGCTGGCGAGTGCCTCGAACGCGCGGCGTGGTGGTGTCGGACGCGTCCATAGGACGCCGGACGCGATGCAAAGAGGAACCTGGCTGGCTGCGACCGCCGGACGCGCTCGATGGCGAGCATCGGACGCACGTTGAAGACCACCGCTGGACGCAGATGTGGCAAGTTCAAAGCTTCAACGGTCGGCTCGGGAGGAAGCGCCGGACGCGTTCGGTGCATGGAAGCAGATGCGTCCGGCGCGTTGTTTCTGGCTGCCTGAGGGGGATAGCGGTTGGATTTTGTGCTTTGCCTATAAATAGGAGGGTGGTCGGTTTGGGGAGGCTCTCTTGGCCATTTCTTTCATTCCTAAGCATTTGAGAGCAAGAGACTCCCTCTCCCACTCATCTCTTTGATTCTTGAGCATCTCTTGAGAGATTTGAGTGAGGATTCAAGTGTGTTGCATTGAGAGTTGCATCTAGAGGCACTTGTTCATCGAGTGAGCTGCGGATTCTTGTTACTCTTCGATGATTCCCGTCACCGTAGACGGTTTGGAGCAGCGGGTGGTGGTTGAGCTTGAGATTGGTGATTGTTCGAGGCCACACCAGGTTCTTGTGAGGGGTTCTTGATCCTTCCCCGCGGGAGTTCACAAAAGGATACTCTAGTGGATTGCTCGTGGCTTGTGGATCCTTGTCTTGTGTGGAGATTGCGGCTCCCCATTGGGGTCTTTGGCACCGAGCCAATTGAGCGGGCAACTCACCAAGCAAGTGTATCGCCACAACGAGGAGTAGCTTGCCGGGAAGCAAGTGAACCTCGGTAAAAAATCATAGTGTTGATTTGTGATTGCCGAGGCTTCGACCTCCTTGTGTTTGTGCTTGAGCTCTCTAGGTGATTGGCTACTTGTTAACACCAGATTTTGGTCAGGAATATGACAGGTGGGCCCGCAGGGAGCAGAGAGAGCAATTCGGCAAATGCATATGCGGTCGGCTAATTTCCATGTGTTCGGCAAATGATCAGGCGGTCGGCTATGACGGCTTCGTTCGGAGGCGAAAGAAGGAGCTGACCAGATAGGGAAGGGGTCGTAATAGTCAAGGACTCCGATTATGGTTAGAGTTGGCATATTTGTGTCTTTCCAATTTTGTTTAGATAGTTCGTAAACACTTAGGACTCATGTTTTGTCCAGGGTATAAATATAAACCCTCGACCATTGTAATAAGGGTTCACAACCAATTCAATACAACCGGCTACGTGCCACCCTTCGAGTCCTTTTAGTCGTGTCGTCGAGTTCTTCGAGAGGGCCAATCGATCCGTCGACCTCCGTAAGTCCCGGCAACCTTGCTATCATGTCTAGTATCGTGCGGCGGATTTAGATTATGATGCAAGTAGTCTCATCCGTTTTGCTTAGTATCGTGCGGCGGATTTAAGCTTAATGATGGGAAGTTTTTGCTTGTGCCTTGTATCGTGCGGCGGATTAAGACATGAGTAAAGATAGTTATCGGCTCTCTTAGATTTTGGCAAGATCTAATAGATTCATTAAGTTATCACGTGTTGCATGTTTTATTTAATGTTTATTTATTTGCAACACTCTTTTGCCCAATCTAGATTGATGCTCTTTTCGGCTTTTTGGTCATAATCTCACGTTTATTCGATATCAAGTAGATCAATTTCATATAGCCGAATTAGATCGATCTAGATTGCCACGTGTTGTGGGTTCATTCATGTTAGATGTAGATAAGCCTTGACAGGACCGGGTACCGTGCGGCAGATGCAGGTCTTTGGGTTACTCTAGAGCTAGTCATCCGGTGGACTAGAGATCGGTTTAATCTGATAGGTTCCTTTTACATGTTACTTGTTTGTTCCTTCTTCATAGACCCCGATTCGGCAATCTTGCCGATACGGTTATGCTTATACATGTAGCGAGTATTTATAGATCTGTTAGGTAATTACGTGCTTTTAGCTCTTTATTGTTAGATCGTATCATGCGGTGGATTGATCCGCGTGGGGGTGGTGTAAATTCATAGCGAGTGGTATCATGCGGTGGATTAGCTTGCTTGGGTTTATGCTCGACGGGTTTATGAAGGCTAGACGTGCGGCGAGACTAGTTGGAGTAGCCTATGCATGTGTTGTTTAGTAGATTTATATTTATAAGTTACTTATCCTTAATTATTAGTGCTTGATGATGCTTTAAACCCGAGATGTAGTTTGATATGCTTTGATGATTTAATCTTGTTCAAACATGTCTTCGTTTACACGCATTCGGCGGTTCACTTTATTCATGTCAGTCATATCATATTAGCCGAATGAATTGCAAACTTATTGGCGATAGCTTCTATAGCTATGTGTCGTCATAAGTGGCTTCGGGGCCATAAAGATGGGACTGTCGGTCTCACCCAAAGATGTTCCGGTTATGATCTTACCGTTTCATCCCTTGTCGACTTTCGTGTCAAATCGACCGCACGCTTCCGGATTCGACGCCCGGCACCCGATTGAAGCTAGGCTTTCCGGCTTGCTTGTGTGTGAGACACGGTGCGCCACATTTTGTGTCAACACACTTTTTGGCACGCCCAGTGGGACAACTTCTCAGTCTAGGATGGGATCGGAAATTCACAACAGTCACGTTCTAAACGTGACCATGGACGAACCGCCGCGCAGCAACGCCGGATGGTAGAGCAAGCAATGGAACAATCGACGCGAAATGTCGATGTCTTTTTCCAAGAACAAGAGTGGCGAGTGATCGTCAAGCAATCACCGCCACGAGTTCTTCTCGCTGGTCGGGCCTCGATGTTACGACGAGGAGGAGATGCGAAGGTAGTTGGAGTCATCTACAAAGCCGTGGGAGACACTATGTTGAATCACAACACGGCTTTTCTCGGGCACCTTCCGCAAAATCATGGTTGATACTTTTGGTCCAGCGGTTGACAAGCGCTTTGAAGAAAGATTTGGAGAGTTTGCTTGGACCGGTGCTCTTCAACACTCGGCAATCTTCAGGGAAGTCAACTGGAGGAGGAGAGATGATCGGCACTAGCAAGGACGGGGCTGTTTATGATGAAAAGGAAAAGCCTCCCATGACCGAGCAGCAAACTCATGGTCAAGTAACTTTTGGTGCAACAACGGATATACCCGCATCTCGCTATAAGATCTCCCCCGAAGTGGCAAATAGATTGCGAAGAGTATCTATGGAGATGGGTACGTGAATTTACGATTACATGCTTTCGAGTGCTTTGCCGAATCCGGGATACGGGAGTGCATCGGGAGTACCTTCTAGGAGACAGGAGCGCAAGATGCAAATGATGTCCTCCTAAGCGGGAATGGCCGATATGATGCGAATCAATTCGGCCCGAAACCAAAGCATCGACATATGCATACAAATCTCCTTTCCCAGTGGTACAATAGGGTAGCTCTTCCACCAAGAGTTAAGCCACCAAAGGATTTGACCAAGTTCTCGGTCGATGACACCAAGCGCACCATTGAGCATATCGGCGATATCGATGCAACTTGGAGAAGCCGCTACTGCGATGAAGCTTGGAGGATTAGGTATTTTCCTATGTCTCGACGGGCCTGCTTTCACATGGTTCGCATCGCAGCCGGCTAATTCCATTGGTACATGGGCGAGAATTGGAGCAAAAGTTCCATGCATACTTTTATACGGGAACCAATGAGAAGAAGATGGTTGATCTTTGGGCTATGAGGATGAAGACTACGAGACACCAATGGAGTATCTTCGTAGATTCGAGAAGCGAAGAACATGTGCTATTCTCTCGACTATTCCCGATGATCAACTCGCACAATTGGTCATTGCGGTATCTTTGCCACATATCGAGACAAGCTATTTGGCATGGAGTTTGAAGACCTTGGACAAACTTGCACAAAAGTTGACAAAGAATGAGCAATCAAGCCCAAGGGTTCGAAGAGATGCTCGTTTTCGGAAGAACAAGGTGCAACTATTGACATGTATCGGGGATTTCTAGAAGAAGCATCGAATATGAAGATGAAGATGAAGTAGCCGCTGCGAGAGTTGAACTGGGCAAAAGAGCCAACTTTGGTCGATCATCGATGGGTGAAGCAAAAAAGGGATCTTATGATTTTGATGTCGAGAAGGCGAGATAAGCTCTTTTTGTATCGATTCAAGAGGGACGCATCAAGCTGCCCGAAGGACATCCTATCTTTACGCCACTGAAGGGGTAAAGGATAAGAAGTACTGTGGGTTTCATGATACAAGTTCTCATCATATCAATGATTGCCGAGTGTTCAGAGTAAAGATTCCGAAAGCTATTCAAGATGGACACTTGAGATTTGATGGCAAGATGAAAGTAGACAAAAACCCGTTCCCTTAGAACATGGTCTGTTTCTCTATAGGCATGGTTGATGCCAGTGAATCCAAGGAAAAGGGAAAGATGAAGGTTCTGACCTCTGAAAGAGCCAAGGAGAGTGGTGCTGTTGACCCTGATCGGCAAGTTACCAAGGAAGAAGTGCAACAAGTACGGTTCAGAAATAGCCGAACAGAGAAGGGTCAAACTTCAGATGTAGCTAAGGGAAATTGCCGAATACACGCTGAGCCAAAGCGCAGAGTTACAGCACAACACTTGTTGAATAAGTGGCAGAGGGAAAAGAAGATGGAATATGATGAGGAGCAGAAGTACATTGAAGAGGAACGCAGATTCATGGCAGAGCGTCGAAGATATGAGGCAGAAGTGCGCCGAAGAGAACAGGAAGAGCACATGAGGGAGCAAGAGTAGTCACATTGGAACTATTCCTTCTTTAGACACTGTTGGAATGAAGGCTTGAAGTTGCCTGCTAAAAACAATTGCCCTGAATGCAGTGATCAATATTCAGAGTATAGGCAATCTCGAGTCAACCGCCGTCCCGTCCATGATAGACTTGGAATAAGGATTCCCGAGGATGATCGGCGCATAAAAATGAATAATTTTGATGGACATCGAGGAAAAGATTTGCGAGATCAAGCTTGGGCTCATAACAATGTTCATAATGCGAGGAAAAGCTCATACGGGTGGCAAAGAGGACAATGGTGCCCTCCCGGTCTCGCGGAAAAGCCGAGAAGAGAAGAGTTCGGCGTTTGAGGAATCAAGAGCTGAAGCAGAATTAGCCGAAAAGAAACTAGTGTGGCGTCCTAAGAAAAAGGATGATGGAAAGGGTCCTTCGGCCGATACTAACATGGTGTTCTTTATCCCATTGGAGTTTAGAGCTCCCGAAGATCAAGAAGTTCGGGATGAAGTATACTCGGACTTTGATGAAACCGAATGCCGAGACCCGATGGCTCAACTTGTGTTGACTCGGCAAGCAATCTTTGACAAGCCGCTTAAAAACCGTCATCGAAACCATTATACCCGAAGGGATATGTCAATGGCAAACCTTTAACCAAGATGCTTGTTGATGGAGGGGCTGCTATCAATATTATGCCCTATGCTACTTTCGTAAAGCTTGGTATGACAAGTGAGGATTTGTTACTGATCGACATGATCCTTAGAGATTTTGGCTTGGCAATGCTTCGATACTCGTGGAGCAAGACATGTGGAACCGATGATTGGATCCAAGACTTTGATCACTACTTTCTTTGTCATTGATGGCAAGGGGGCATATAGCATGCTTCGGGAAGAGATTGGATCCATGCTAATTGCCGTGTACCCTCAACTATGCATCAAATTCTTATCTAGTGGATAAGAGATGATGTAGAAGTTGTTCAAGCTGATGATTCAGCGAGTGTTGCCACTTCCGAGCCTGCTTATTGGGAGTATGATGGACAAGACTGCCTTTCGGGTAAGAAATGGAAAGAAGGTCCCGTCAATGTGTTCGACAGAGATCAACAAACCGATCCAAGCGATCGGCTCGACGGTAACTTTTAATAGGTAATCCAATCGATGGCAACAAAGGCAACCGGGTCGTGGTTTCATGTCGGCCGACAAGTTAGAAGAAATCGATGTTGGTGATAGCACAAAGTCAAGGCCGATGTATATCGGTGCAAATTTAGACCCGAAATATAAGTTGAAATTAGTAGAGTTGCTGAAAGAGTTTAAAGATTGTTTTGCTTGGGATTACACGAGAGATGCCTGGTTTGGATCGATCAATTATTGAGCATAAGTTGCCTATAAAACCCGGGTTTCGTCCCTTCAAACAACCTCCACGAAAAATTTATAGAGAGGAGGTATTGGCCGATGTAAAGAAAGAAGTTGAAAGACCGATTGAAGCAAATTTTATTCGGCCATGCGGGTATGCGATTGGATTTCAAACATAGTACTGTCTACAAGAAAAATGGAAAGATGAGAGTATGCATAGATTTCGAGAGATCTCAACAAAGCTACTCCCATGGATGGTTACCCAATGCCGCTTGCTTGATTTACTAGTGGATGCAGCGGCGGGTATGAAGTTATCGGTTTATGGATGGCAATGCGGCTATAATCAGATTTTTATGGCGCCGAAGATATTGCAAAGACGCATTCGGATGTCCCGGCCACATTGGGTTATTTGAGTGGATAGTAATGACATTTGGATTGAAGAATGCTGGTGCAACTTATCGAGAGCCATGAATTATATCTTTCATGAGTTGATCGGCAAAATTGTGGAAATTTACATTGATGATGTGGTAGTCAAATCCGAAACCATGAAGAACATTTAGCCGATTTAAGGAAGACTTTGGAGTGCACAAGGAAACATGGTTTAAAGATGAATCCAAATAAGTGTGCTTTTGGAGTCTCGGGCTGGTGAGTTCTTGGGGTTCTTGAGCCACAAAGGAGGGATAGAAGTTGGGAAAAAGAGCATGGAAGCAATAGACAAAATTGTGCCCCCAACTAACCTTACGAGTTGCAATCGTTGCTGGGCAAGATCAATTTTGTGAGAAGATTCATATCCAATTTATCGAAAGAGTATTGCCTTTCTCTCCATTGTTGAAGCTCAAGAAGGATCGAAATTTGTGCTGGGTGACATACAAAGAAAAAGGCTTTTGATGAGATCAAGCAATATATGAAGGCACCACCGGTGTTGGTACCTCCACAACTTGAGAAGCCTTTCAAATCAGTATGTGGCGGCCGATAGCCTAACAATAGGATCGGCCCTTATGCAAGAGTTTGATGGAAAAGAGAGGGTAATAGCTTACCTTAGCCGAAAACTGCTAGATCCTAAAACAAGGTATTCGGCTATAGAAAAACTCTGTTTGTGTGTTTATTACTCATGCACCAAATTTCGGCACTATTTGTTAAATGCCGAATGTGTGGTAATATCTAGTTTTGATGTAATTAAACACATGTTGTCAATGCCGATTTTAAATGGAAGAATCAGCAGATGGGTATTAGCACTGTCAGAATTTAATTTAAAGTATGAGTCAGCAAAAGCAGTGAAAGGACAGGTAATTGCCGATTTTATTACTCAACATCATGATTTATCTGTTGATATGGTGAACATTGCCCCATGGGCATTATTTTTTGATGGATCATCATGTGACAAAGGCGGTGGTGCTGGTATTCTTTTGATATCCCCACGAGGAAAGACATTTGAGTTTGCTTTTTCAATTGAATATCCTGTCACTAACAATCAAGCAGAGTATGAGGCTTTGCTTAGAGGGCTTCGGCTGTTAATAGAAGTGAAAGCTGTTGCTATCGAGATATTTGGTGATTCTGAATTGGTAATCAATCAGTTGACAGGACAATATGAATGCAAAAATGATGTACTGCAAGGGTACCATGAACGGTGTAGGGGACTTCGAAAAGCTTTTCGCAGTTACTTTGCATCATATACCCAGAGAGCACAATGGAGAAGCAAATAAATTAGCTCAAGCGGCCTCTGGATATCGGGAAAATCATGAGATTTTTGCAATAGAACAAAGTGCCTTCAATTGTGATCAGATAGACAATGACTGGAGAAGCGTTATTGTCAGTTATCTGAAAGATCCATCTCAGAAGGTTTCCCAAAAGCTCAGGTATAAAGCTCTCAAGTTTGTGCTTCTTGATAGCCAATTATATTACAAGTCTATAGATGGAGTATTGCTCAAGTGCTTGAGTCAAGAGGAGGCTAAGAAGGTTATGTTTGAAGTACATGAAGGAGTTTGTGGTGCGCATCAGTCGGCTTACCGAATGAAGTGGATAATCAGAAGGACAGGGTACTTTTGGCCGACTATGTTGGAGGATTGCTTTGAATATTACAAAGGGTATCGAGATTGTCAGATATTTGGTAATGTTCAAAGAGCACCTGCATCTGCTCTGAACCCAATAGTCAAACCATGGCCGTTTAGAGGATGGGGCATAGATTTAATTGGACAGATTAATCCTCCATCCAGTAAAGGACACAAGTTTGTATTAATAGCTACCGATTATTTTACCAAGTGGGTTGAAGCTATTCCTTTGAAAACAAATCACATCGAAAAATATGGTCAGTTTTGTCAAAGAGCATATAATTCATAGGTTTGGGATCCCACAGACCATTACAACGATCGGGGGACTCGGTTCACTTCTTCAGAGTTTTGTGACTTTGCCGAAAGCATGGGGATAAGGCTATATAATTCTTCTCCTTATTATGCACAAGCCAATGGCCAAGCAGAGACATCAAATAAAATCATGATCAAAATCATCCGGAAGATCAATGAGAAGCAAAGAAAGTGGCACTTGGTCCTTAATGAAGCATTATGGGCATACCGAATGGCTTGCCATGGATCCACACAAGCATCTCCATATGAGTTGGTTTATGGACATAATGCTGTGATGCCTTGGGAGTTGCAATCGGGATCAAGGAGAGTTGAATTGCAAAAGGATTTGACGGATAAAGATTATAAGGATTTGATGATGGATGAATTGGAAGATTTGCATTTGATTCGTCTTAAAGCTTTGGAAAAAATTGAGAAGAATAAAATGCGTGTTGCCAAATACTACAACAAGAGAGTTAAAGTTAGTAAACAGATCAAGAATAACGGAAATCAAGCAATGGTAGAAGAACAAGTACTGGTGATGGTCTCAGTCATCTGCCGGCAAGTATCCTCCCACTCCAGCTGGGTGATCCCGAACTTCTTGGTTTCTTCACCAAGAAGCGCCAGTGCCTCGTCCCTCTCACGAAGATACCCGGCGGCGTCGTAGCGGGTATACGCCGAGATCTCCTCATCGTTCCTATCCCATATAGGGCGGTACGAAGAAGAGGACCTCGATGAGGCCGAGGCGAAAGCCGGCCCGGAGCGGAGAGCAGGAGCCGGGCCGGGCGGGGACCGGGAGCGAGAAGCGAGCACCGCGGGCCGCCGCGGCCGGCGCCGAAGCGCCATTGGCCGGTGCGATCCTCGCCGTCCTACAAGCAAGGTGCAATCAAGATCGGCCGTATGTATATGAAAAACGCCGGCAGAGAGAAGTTATTTCATTACCGCGGACGGCGGCCACCACGGCTACTTCCCTCCGCCGCATCCGCCGCGGGAGCGGAGCGGTAGCAGGAGGAGGAGTGTGAGTGCCGGCCCGGGCGACCTGCCTCCGGAAGTTGGCGGCGTAATCGCCGGCGACCCCGGTACCCCTGAAACAAAAATCAAGGAAGTGAATAACCGCAAGGGGGCAGAGACTCAGATCGGGTAAAAACTATCAAGCAGCACAACTCAAAAGGTTGAAAATCTCACCGCCGGCGTCGGTTGCTGCTTTCCTCCGCCTCGTCCTGGGCAGGACGCTTGCCGCGATCGCCGCCGCTCGCCGTTGTGGTGATGGGGTTTTGGGGGCTTGAAAGCGGAGAGGAAGTGGAAGAGATTGGAGATGGCAACTGATTGGCGTGGTGATGATGGGAGCCGAGTGGCTCTATTTATGAATGATGGGAGCCGTGGCGGAACCTGCGGGAAAACCAATCGACAGATTAGGGTTTTCACACTTCGTGGGCCGGTATTGAGTTGGGCCAAGCCCATTACTGCGGTCGATTCGAGTTACCGGACGCGGTCGGCTAAAATAGCTGAAATGGGAATCATCCGGCTAAAAGTGTGTACTTGAGCCTACGGCGGTTGTGTTCGGCCGATTTGCACAGTGTGAGTATAGTCATACTCGGGACACCGAATGATAACGAAAGAGAAGAAAGAGAAAAACGAAAATTTCCCATGAAAAGGGGATTGTTCTCAGGTATAACAGGGCCAGACCTAAATATTTATATCTTCAAAATACAAGCCAAATATCTATGCGTTCAGAAAAGAGTTAATGACATCAAGAGCATCAGCCTTGATTCGGTTAACTTCATCAAGAGCTTTTTGATTCTTTTCTTCAAAGTCTTGGATCTTTGATAATTTGCTCTTGATCTGCCGTGTCTCCTTGATGACTGACTGAATTTTGGACTTAGCCAAGTCAAGAGGTGGCAGATTGGCAAGCTTGGCTTCATGAGACTGAATATTGGCATTTAATTGAGCTAGCTGAGCTTCAAGCTTGGTTCTTTCATCTCTCATGACTTGCAGTTCTGGTTCCAAAGTGCTCAAGAGGTGCTCGGTTGACTTGATGTCAGAGTAAAGCTCCTTAACTTGCTGTTCTTTAGCCACTTTACCTCTCTCCAAGTCAGCCTTGGTGGATATATTATTATGTGCCCTCTTGATAGCAGCAAAGTGATTATCAAGGTGGGATAAGGCATCTATAGCAGCTTTAAGATTGGAAGGAAGCTCTTGATCAATGAGCTCTGCTATTTCCCTTATCTTGTCCGAATCTTGGGTCAAAGCAACAACATCCGTTTTCAGAAATAAAATTATATCCTTCAGCTTGGCTTAATTCTCTGATGATAACTGCGATTAGAAGAAACTTCATCATCCCCAAAGAAATTCTTTAGCAATAAGGGAAAAACTGGCTTGTGGGTGAGCAAAACATCCCGTTGATGAAATAGAAAAGGTAGTCTAGTCAAGTGGTTCGGTCTAAGACAAAAAATAGCCGAATGGAGTAAGAGTGATACCTCTTCAAAAAAACTTGATCAATTGCATCCATAGTGGAATCAATATCCCGGGTAATTAACATAGTGGATGCTTCGAATTAGCATGGCTTGTTGAGGCAACTCGTATAGCCGGAGTTGAAGAATCTATCGCCGATGAGGAATGAGTGCTTCGTTGCTTTTCCTTGCTCATCTAAACCATGAAACACATGATGAATACCAAGTACATTATTTAGAAGAGAGAGAGGCGTAAAATGCAAGTATATACCGGGTTGCCAACGGCTCATCAACATCTACGTGACCGGTGGATACGTCGGGGGAATCCTCCAAAGTCACTATTTTTTCAAAATTCGAAGATTGGCTTGTACCCAGTAAAGGGAATGATAAATATAGGCATCTTAACAAATGAAGACAAAAAGACTGGGGCATTCATACCGAGAAGTGGGTTTAGCTTTCTTTGATCTCATCTTCTTGGGAACAGTAGTGCCTTTGGGAGAAGAAGGAGTCTTCCTTTTCGTGTCCTTCAAAAGCACTACTTCATCGGCGGGGTCTTGTTGAAGATCGCTAAAGTTGGAGCATCATGTCCTAAGGCAGCAATCGGACCGGTTGCCGCCGTATTGAACTTCGGGGGCTTGGAGGAGCATTGTCCTGTTCAAAGAAGTGATTAGAATAAGGGTAAAAGCTCAAGAACAGGAGAAGTTCTGAGAAAGAGAGATACCTCATCATCAGAAGTAAATTGAGGCATGAGGACTTGGCATAGAAGGTGGGCTTCAGTGATGAAAATGTGAGAACGCCATTCTTGCCACCAGGATTTGAATAAAGGATGGGCCACCTCGGTTGTTACCAAAGGATCAGGTCCATATAATGGAAATTTACATCCCAAGTTGAAAACTTTGTTGGTCTCAGTGATGTTTGACAGAACCTCCCTAGGTTTTATGATGCTTGAAAAATACAACCTTGGAGGTAATTGACCAAATCCTAGTTGCCTGTTGGGATATAAAATTCATAAGTTGGGATTACCACCTGCCATGATGGAATTCTGGCGGCAAAGCACAAGGCCCGATGAAACAGCTTGAAAATCTCCTTGGATTCATCATCTGCAGCCCAATTGATAACTGAATTTGCAAGGCGAGTCGGTTTTCATTTCCTCTGCAGGGGGAACCAGATTATTTGGCCAAAACCCTTATAAAACAGCTTGAAGAGATGGCCAATATCTATATCGATAACAACGGAAGATGCGGCTTCACCATATGTCCGACAGGCCTTTTGTCGTGGACTCTCACCTTCAAGATAGTTGACGAGATGGAAAGCCCAGCAGTGGAGGTCGATTGATACAATCGATGCATGTACGGTTGCAACCACATCTGGACCAGCCACCAAGGGCCATTCACACAAGAAATTTCACCTTGGTTCCTCATCCGAACGGTGATCGATGCATCATATGGTAAACAAGACCTAGGAGGTATTTGCCCAAGGGGATCGGTTGACTGCGGCTAAGTCTTCACCATCACTATATGGTTCGAGTGGGCTCATTAGACTTGCTCGAGAAGATGAATCTCGCATAACCACATATTCATGAAGGCCCCGTATTCCTTGTCGATATACAAAGCACCGGTTGATGCATAAGATTGAATATGCTTGACCCATCCACCTCCCGATTTAACGATTTATGGGTACTAGTGCCCTTGTACTTAGTCGGGTATGCCGGTTTGGTGATATTCAATCCGGTCATCTTGAAGACATCTGCGGTGTGATTGACATTGGGCCATGACCGAAGATGAATGCATTGACAAGATCGGACCAAAAGTGAGAAGCAAAGAATCGGCAAGGAATCGTTTACGGGCATTTCGGCTAATGACAGGTTCCAAGCGGTGTTGGATGTCCCGTGCCTCCCAAAGATCACTGTTCTTGGCTTGCATCCTACGGTACCAATCACGCCAGCCTGCAATTGAGGGAAGAGGCCATGTTTTGAAGGTGTTCGGCCACCTTTTTGGGGGGGAGTCCTGGATTTGAATGGGATCCTCAAAGTTTCCTTTTCAATAAAATCCCTCGGATTGGGGTCTCCCATCGGACCAAGGAAAAATGACCCAGGATGAGCAAGATTGGAAATCAAAATCTCATTCTTCATTTCCTTTAGAAGAGGTGAGAGCGAATAAATCAAGAACACATCTGAGAACTAATTCAAGGGAATTGCCGAATGGGTGATACGAGTAGGGTTACCTCTAGAAGCTCCTCTTGAGTTCCTGTCGCCATGATGGAGCTGGTTGAAGTCTCCGTCGCCATTGAAGACATAGCAAGCACGATCTCAAATGGCGGCCGCGGGCGTCGGCGGTGCCGACCTAGGCGAAGGGCGCGATAGTCAATTTCGAAATAAAACCCTTTTATCTCGAAATTGAGGGGGCATGTGTTAACACCCGATTTTGGTCGGGAATATGACGGGTGGGCCCGCAGGGAGCGTAGAGAGCAATTCGGCAAATGCATATGCGGTCGGCTAATTTCCATGTGTTCGGCAAATGATCAGGCGGTCGGCTATGATGGCTTCGTTCGGAGGCGAAAGAAGGAGCTGACCAGATAGGGAAGGGGTCGTAATAGTCAAGGACTTCGATTATGGTTAGAGTTGGCATATTTGTGTCTTTCCAATTTTGTTTAGATAGTTCGTAAACACTTAGGACTCATGTTTTGTCCAGGGTATAAATATAAACCCTCGACCATTGTAATAAGGGTTCACAACCAATTCAATACAACCGGCTACGTGCCACCCTTCGAGTCCTTTTAGTCGTGTCGTCGAGTTCTTCGAGAGGGCCAATCGATCCGTCGACCTCCGTAAGTCCCGGCAACCTTGCTATCATGTCTAGTATCATGCGGCGGATTTAGATTATGATGCAAGTAGTCTCATCCGTTTTGCTTAGTATCGTGCGGCGGATTTAAGCTTAATGATGGGAAGTTTTTGCTTGTGCCTTGTATCGTGCGGCGGATTAAGACAGGAGTAAAGATAGTTATCGGCTCTCTTAGATTTTGGCAAGATCTAATAGATTCATTAAGTTATCACGTGTTGCATGTTTTATTTAATGTTTATTTATTTGCAACACTCTTTTGCCCAATCTAGATTGATGCTCTTTTCGGCTTTTTGGTCATAATCTCACGTTTATTCGATATCAAGTAGATCAATTTCATATAGCCGAATTAGATCGATCTAGATTGCCACGTGTTGTGGGTTCATTCATGTTAGATGTAGATAAGCCTTGACAGACCGGGTACCGTGCGGCGAGATGCGTGTCTTTGGGTTACTCTAGAGCTAGTCATCCGGTGGACTAGAGATCGGTTTAATCGATAGGTTCCTTTTACATGTTACTTGTTTGTTCCTTCTTCATGGACCCCGATTCGGCAATCTTGCCGATACGGTTATGCTTATACATGTAGCGAGTATTTATAGATCTGTTAGGTAATTACGTGCTTTTAGCTCTTTATTGTTAGATCATATCATGCGGTGGATTGATCTGGCAGTAAGGGGTGGTGTAAATTCATAGCTAGTGGTATCATGCGGTGGATTAGCTTGCTTGGGTTTATGCTCGAGGGTTTATGAAGGCTAGACGTGCGGCAGACTAGTTGGAGTAGCCTATGCATGTGTTGTTTAGTAGATTTATATTTATAAGTTACTTATCCTTAATTATTAGTGCTTGATGATGCTTTAAACCGAGATGTAGTTTGATATGCTTTGATGATTTAATCTTGTTCAAACATGTCTTCGTTTACACGCATTCGGCGATTCATCTTTATTCATGTCAGTCATATCATATTAGCCGAATGAATTGCAAACTTGTTGGCGATAGCTTCTATAGCTATGTGTCGTCGTAAGTGGCTTCGGGGCCGTAAAGATGGAACTGTCTGGTCTCACCCAAGCATGTTCCAGTTATGATCTTACCGTTTTATCCCTTGTCGACTTTCAGGTCAAATCGACTGGCACGCTTCCGGATTCAGACGCCCGGGCACCCGATTGAAGCTTGGCTTTCCGGCTTGCTGTGTGTGAGACACAGTGCGCCACATTTTGTGTCAACACTACTACACGGTGATTGGCCATCTTCTACTCTTCGCGGCGGTATAAACTTCCATCACCTCCTTACTTTCCGCAAAGTAGAATTGCTTGTTGTGGTCAGTCAGGAACCACTCTTTGAGTAGTTTAAATCCCGTGGGTAGAACTACTTGTTGTGGTCGGTCGAGAACCACTCTTTGTGTAGAGTAAATCCCGTGGGTAGAATTGCTTGGTTGGTTTCGGTGAACCGACATTGTGTAGCTTGATCACCGTTGTTGAGTGTGCAATTGATTTGAGTAGTCTTGCCTGGTTAGGGAGGCTTACATAGAGTAGTCAAAGCATTAGCTTTGCATTTGCCGCCTTGCTATCTAATTGGGTTGTCTAGTGTATTTGCTAGAAATTTTATTAGGCTATTCACCCCCCTCTAGCCATTGTGACCTTTCATGTGGTATCGGAGCCAGGCACCATTTGTTTGAGTTGGATTAACATCCTACGGTGAAGCAATGGCATTGGTTATGCATATCAACAACACCAAGAAGGCACCATCATTTCAAGGTGATGACTATGCCAAATGGAAGATCAAGATGAAGAGTCATCTCAAGTCAATCAACCTTGAGGTGTGGAAAGTGGTGGAAACAAAGTTTGAGCTTGTTGAAGGTGCGGTGCCAACACCGGCCGAAGAGAAGAAGCAACAAGCAAATGACATTGCCGTGAGTGCTTTCCATGAGGCACTTGATGATAAAGCTTTTGAGCTCATCAAGAACCTTGAGGTGGCTCATGACATTTGGAAGAAGCTAGAAGAAGCTTATGAGGGCACCGAAAGTGTCAAGACCGCAAGAGCCTACATGTTGCAAAAGAAGTTTACAAGCTTCTCAATGAAGGAGGATGAGAGTGTGCCGGAGATGTTCCATAGGCTCCAAGTCATTGTCAATGAGCTCAAGGGACTTGGGGATGAAATCAAGGACTCTCAATTCTCCACCAAGTTCATGAGGTGTCTTCCCAAGAGATTTGACATGTTGAAGACCGTCATGGTGAAGACAACCATGAAGGAGAAGCCAACACCCAACCAAGTCCTTCAAGAGATCATGGCCGATGATGAGTTTAGAGAAGATCATGAGAAGAAAGAGTTGATGAAGAAGAAGAAGAAGGAGAATGAGAAGAAGGATGATGACAAGAAGAGCGTGGCATTCAAGGCCACATCATCCAAGAGCAAGGGCAAGAAGAAGAAAGAAGAGTCTTCAAGTGAAGATGAACCATGCTCTAGCTCAAGTGGGCAAGAAGAAGAAGTGAGTGAACAAATGGCACTCCTTGTGAAGAGAATGGGGAAGCTCATGAAGAAGGGGTACTGGTCCAAGAGCAAGAGAAGCTCATCCAAGTCAAGTGACCATCCTATGAAGTGCTTCCCATGCAATAGCAAGGATCATCTTATTGTCAAGTGTCCCCATGCAAGTGATGATGAAGATGCCATGAAGAAGGAGAGGAAAAAGCAAGAGAGGAAGAAGGAGGAGAAAGACTCCTCTCACAAGAAGAAGAAGGGTGAATCTCATGTGGCAACTTGGGAGAATGATTCATCTTCCTCAAGTGATGAAGATGATGATTCCAAGAAGAAGAAGAAGAAGGGGCACGCAAGCATTGCCATTCAAGAGAAACTTTCTCTATTTGGTGCTCCATCATCTTGCTTCATGGCCAAGGCCACTAAGGTACAACCTCCATCCGATAGTGATGATGAGAGTGATGATGATGATGAGACCACAAAATAAGAACTATGGGTCATTCTTGAGGATTGCAAAGGTGCTTTCAATGACTCTAGGAAAGAATGTAGGGGCTTGCGCAAGGATAAACAAAACCTTGAGCAAGAACTTATGGAGTTGAGGGCCTCTTATGAGAGTCTAAAGGTAGACCATAAGAAGCTAGAGATTGCTCACTCCAAGCTTGAAAAAGCTCATTCTTCTCTAGTTGAGAAGCAAGAGAAAGTGCAATCACAAGTTGTTATCATAGAAAAGAAAAATGTGTCTACATCATGTGATTCACTTGATGACTCAATTGTTGTTGCATCACTTGGCCCTTCATGCTCTTTTGCCTCTACTTCATCTAGTAGTGTTGGTCATGCATGTGATTCTACACTAGTAGTTGAGAATGAGTCTCTTAAGAAGGAAGTCAAGGAGCTCAATCACACCTTGGCTAAGGCTTTTGGTGGTGAGGACCGCTTGCTTATGTGCTTGGGTAGCCAAAGAGCTTCTCTCTGCAAAGAGGGATTGGGCTATACCCATAAGAAAGGCAAAGCCGCCTTTGCTCCTCACAAGACTTGTTTTGTGAAGAACAATGGTAGCTATTGCAAGAGTTGTAAGCAAGTGGGTCATTTAGAGCATGCATGCAAGAACAAGAACACTAGTGCTTCCTCTTACAAGTTGAATGCTTCCTACTTGCTTGTTAAGAGTGAGAGTGGTGTGAGTGCTAGATTCATTGGTACACCATGGAAGAGCTCAAAGGAGAAAGCTATTTGGGTGCCAAAGACTCTAGTGACTAACCTTCAAGGACCCAAGCAAAAATGGGTACCTAAAGCTTGATGTCTTCTTGTAGGTCAATTACAAAGCCGGAGGGAGGCATTGGGTGCTTGATAGTGGTGCATCAAATCATATGACCGGTGAAGATAGTATGTTCAAATCACTTGATAGGAATGACAATGGTGGATTCAACTCCATCACATTTGGTGACAATAGCAAGGGTGATGTCATGGGGCTTGGAAAGGTTACAATTTCCAATGAGAAGGATCTCTCCAATGTGTTGCTAGTTGATACTTTGAACTTCAATCTATTGTCGGTGGCACAATTATGTGATCTTGGCTACAAGTGCATATTTGATGATAAGCATGTTGAGGTGGTGAGCAAGGATCAAGCAAATATCATCTTCAAGGGGTTTAGGCATGGAAGCTTGTACTTGGTGGATTTCAATGCTAGTAAAGCTCAACTTTCATCATGTTTGATTGGCAAGTCAAGCAAAGAATGGCTATGGCATAGGCGCCTTGGACATGTTGGCATGAAGCAATTGAACAAGTTGGTGAAGCATGATCTAGTGAGAGGCTTGAATGGTGTCATATTTGAGAAGGATAGGCCCTGTAGTGCATGTCAAGCCGGCAAGCAACATGGGAACTCATATCCCAAGAAGAATGAGATGTCAACTTCAAGAGCATTTGAGTTATTGCACATGGACTTGTTTGGTCCAACCCACTACACATCAATTGGGGGCAACAAGTATGGATTTGTGATTGTGGATGACTACACAAGATACACATGGGTGTTCTTTCTCTATGACAAGAGTGAAGTCTATGATCTATTCAAGTCTTTTGTCAAGAGGGTGCAAAATGAGTTTGACACTACCATCAAGAAGATTAGAAGTGACAATGGAAGTGAATTCAAGAACACAAGAGTTGAAGAGTTGTGTGATGAGCTTGGAATTATGCATCAATTCTCACAAACCTACACTCTCCAATCCAATGGTGTAGTTGAGAGGAAGAATAGAACCTTGATTGAGATGGCAAGAACTATGCTACTTGAGTACAATGTGAGTGAAAAGTTTTGGAGTGATGCTATCTGTATCATCCCGCCCCTCCGAGGCCGGGACCGCTTACATCTGGCCGCTTAACTAGGATATAGACTGGCCTCACAGATCAACACCAGTCTTTTCTGCGCACTTTGTCCTCACTCATGCGCACCCAGGAAAGAACTTCCCGGTCGGTCACCCATCGCTCCAGGCCTAACACGCTTAACTTTGGAGTTTTTACGAGATGGGCTTCCGGAAAAGAAGTTGCAACTTGTTGATATGAGTATCCTATTAATCCTGTTAAGCTCTAGGCTGGGGTGTTACATTCTCACCCCCTTAGAAGACCGACGCCCTCGTCGGTCAACCCCAGGCCAGGACCGCCCCCTTTTGGCCACGTCCGTGTGTCCAGTGCCAGCGCATGAGCCATGCTGAGCGACCACTCCGGATCCACACCAGCCATGCGCACCATGCCTGCGCACTGACACACGCGCCCGTGAAAACCGCAAGGGTCGGCTCTGATACCATCTGTAACATCCTGCCCCTCCGAGGCCGGGACCGCTTACATCTGGCCGCTTAACTAGGATATAGACTGGCCTCACAGACCAACACCAGTCTTTTCTGCGCACTTTGTCCTCACTCATGCGCACCCGGGAAAGAACTTCCCGGGTCGGTCACCCATCGCTCCAGGCCAAGCACGCTTAATTTTGGAGATTTTACGAGATGGGCTTCCGGAAAAGAAGTTGCAACTTGTTGATATGAGTATCCTATTAATCCTATTAAGCTCTAGGCCGGGGTGTTACACTATCAACACGGCTTGCTACTATAGCAACCGCCTCTATTGCCATGGGAAGTTAGAGAAGAGTCCATATGAAATCTTGAATGGAAGGAAGCCCAATATTGCCTACTTCCGGGTCTTTGGTTGCAAGTGCTACATACTCAAGAAGGGGCAAAGACTTGGCAAGTTTGACAAGAGATGTGATGAGGGATTTTTTCTTGGCTACTCTACTTCTAGCAAGGCTTATAGAGTTTGGAACTTGGCAAGTGGGCTAGTTGAGGAGGTTCATGATGTTGAATTTGATGAAACCCAAGGCTCTCAAGTTGTAGATCAAAATCAAGATGATGTGGGTGGAGATCAATTGAGCAATGCAATGAGACACATGCACATTGGTGACATTAGGCCGAGGCAAGTGGATGATGGTGATGAAGTGCAAGTGCCAACTCAAGTTGTGATTGATGACTCCAATGAGGCAAGCACAAGTGGTACTCAACATCAAGATCAAGATCAAGATCAAGGTCAAGCAAGCAATGCAAATGAGCTAGTTCTTCAACCTTTACACATTGCAAGAGATCATCCTCTAGATCATATCATTGGTGACATTCAAAGAGGTGTTCAAACAAGATCAAGATTGGCTACCATATGTGAGCACTACTCCTTTGTGTCATTCATTGAGCCAACCAAGATTGATGAGGCATTGAAGGATCCAGATTGGATAAATGCCATGCATGAGGAATTGAACAACTTCACAAGAAATGAAGTGTGGGAGCTTGTTGAGAGACCAAAGAAGCACAATGTGATTGGAACCAAGTGGGTCTTCAAGAACAAGCAAGATCAAGATGGCTTGGTAGTGAGGAACAAAGCAAGACTAGTGGCACAAGGTTACACACAAGTTGAGGGTCTTGACTTTGGAGAAACATATGCACCGGTGGCAAGATTAGAGGCAATTAGAATCCTATTGGCCTATGCTTGTGCTCACAACATCAAGCTCTATCAAATGGATGTGAAGAGTGCATTTCTCAATGGGTTCATCAATGAGGAAGTGTATGTTGCACAACCTCCCGGTTTTGAAGATGACAAGAAGCCCAATCATGTCTACAAGCTCAAGAAGGCATTATATGGCTTGAAGCAAGCTCCAAGGGCATGGTATGAAAGATTGAGAGATTTTCTCATCTCCAAAGGCTTCAAGATGGGCAAAGTTGACACCACTCTCTTCACCAAGAAGATAGAAGATGACTTGTTTGTGTTGCAAATCTATGTGGATGATATCATCTTTGGATCAACAAATCAATTCTTTTGTGAAGAGTTTGCTAAGATGATGGCTAGTGAGTTTGAGATGTCAACGCTTGGAGAGTTGAGCTACTTCTTTGGTCTTCAAATCAAGCAAATGAAGAATGGCACCTTTGTGAGTCAAAGCAAGTACATCAAGGACATGATCAAGAAGTTTGGGTTGCAAGATGCTAAGGCCATTAGCACACCAATGGGAACCAATGGTGGCCTGGATATTGATGATAGTGGCAAGATGATTGAGCAAAAGCTATATAGATCAATGATTGGAAGCTTGCTATATGTGACCGCTTCAAGGCCGGATGTCATGTTTAGTGTATGCATGTGTGCAAGATTTCAAGCTTCTCCAAGAGAGAGTCACTTGACGGCAACCAAGAGGGTGTTGAGATACTTGAAGGGTACTCAAGATGTTGGTCTATGGTATCCCAAGGGGTCAAGCTTTGAGTTGATTGGATACTCCGACTCTGACTATGTCAGTTGCAAGATTGATAGAAAGAGCACAAGTGGAACATGCCAAGTGCTAGGAAGATCTCTTGTGTCATGGTCTTCAAAGAAGCAAAATAGTGTGGCACTTTCCATCGCCGAAGCCGAATATATTAGTGCGGGGAATTGTTGTGCACAATTGCTATGGATGAAAGCCAGCTTGAAGGACTATGGAATCAAATTCAAGCATGTGCCTTTGTTTTGTGACAATGAAAGTGCAATCAAGATGACAAACAATCCGGTTCAACATTCTAGAACCAAGCACATTGATGTGAGGCACCACTTAATTAGAGATCATCAACAAAAGGGAGATGTGAGCATTGAAATCATTGGCACCGAAGATCAACTAGCCGACATATTCACCAAGCCTCTTGATGAGAAAAGATTTTGCAAGTTGAGGAATGAGTTGAACATACTTAGCTTCTCCAACATGGATTGATGCACCTCATATATGACATGCCTCTCCTCCAACATAGCAAGGTAAAGTTGGATGTTGCATCTCATGCATCCTTTGCTAGTTGTGTAGACATGTATACATGTGCATCTTGCTAGGCTCATTCATTGCAAATCAAATGAATTTGAAGGATATATGGCACCACTATTGTTTCTTTGCTTGATGTGATCTAGTGGTGGCATATGACTTGTTTGTGAGCTTGTGAACCTAGTGTTGAATCTTTAGCACTTGCTCATGATGTGTATCTCAACATGGTCAAGATAACCATTATTCTTATGAGGTGTGAAGAAGCTTACCCTTGGTTCAAACCGAGATACATTTTCTAGGCATGTGATTTAGATTTGGCCATAGTTGATTGACTTGTTTCTCTCATCTTATGCACCCTTGTTGGTGATTGTTGACAAAGGGGGAGAAATAATTCACAAAGAGCAATGGAAGGGGATCAATTTTTATGATATGACCCAACCATGAGCACACAAATAGGGGGAGCAAGCTCATAGACTATTTGTTGCATTTTGTGTGTGCATTCATGTTGATATGGAGCATTGCAAGCTAAATTCAATATTCATGCTTGTTTGGTGTATTGCTAGTATAGAACTTGATTGGTGAAATGAAGTACTAGCATGCATAGATGGTTTCTAGACATAGAATTTCTCTTGTTCAAATACCTTGCTTATAATGTGATCTCATGAGGTATTTTGAGTTTTGATGATGTCTAGATTCCCATGGTGCTAAGGAAGGCTTATTATCGCACTCTGATTGGTATCACGCTTCAAAGGTCAATTCTATAAACCTTAGTACCATTTTGGAAGGTGGTAACTCTCACAAAAGTTTCATCTATGCATGTGTGCTTGAAAATCGACCAAACATTTGATGCACACATGTAGGGGGAGCTACCACTACCAAAACCGGAATTGAAATGCTTGTCCAATCCAAGATTTATGATCAAAATGTCTTGGGCAAGCAATTCAATTTCATATTGAATTCAATTTCCATATCTTTGTGAGTTTGTCGAGGGGTTGTCATCAATTACCAAAAAGGGGGAGATTGAAAGCTCCGGTTTGGTTTTGGTAATTAATGACACTCAAACATTGCTAATGCTTTGCTCTAATTGTGGTTAGACACATAGCAACGTGAAGGTGGATGTTGGAGCATGGTGATCATGGTGATGAACATGGTGTATGTGAAGTGATCAAGCTCCGACGGAGGCCCATGGAGATCAAGGCGAAGGTATACTTGATAGGGCTTTCCGGTTTAGTGGTCAAGACACTTAGCGAGTGTGACCACATTTAGGATCGATAACCGACAATCAAGAGGGGTTTTCTCGGTTCATTTGCGGTCCTAAGTGCCTCTAGGTTTAACTCGGCATGATGCATGAGAGGCTAACTAGAGTGCTAACACTTGTCGACGTGTTCTTGAGAAGATACGCTAACTCCGATGCTTGAGAAGTAATCTACACTGCGGGAGTTGGCACCCAAGACAAGTGGAATGGACATTGGATCGAAGACGGCGATTCATCGACGACGAGAAGCCAAGTCTGGCTCATTTGCACGCGCCGGACGCGTCCTGTGGATGGCGCCAGACGCGGTGCTGGGGAGCCAGACTCGGCACAGAAGGAGGCCGTGGTGGCGGCAGCGCCGGACGCCGCTCTGGGGAGCGCCGGACGCGCTCGATGGGCGCCGGACGCTACCCAGAGAGGGTCCTCGGTTGGCGAGTGCCTCGAACGCGCGGCGTGGCAGCGCCGGACGCGTCCGGAGGACGCCGGACGTGACGCAAAGAGGAACCTGGCTGGCTGCGACCGCCGGACGCGCTCGATGGTGAGCGTCGGACGCATGATGAAGACCACCGCCGGACGCAGAAGTGGCAAGTTCAAAGCTTCAACGGTCGGCTCGGGAGGAAGCGCCGGACGCGTCCGGTGCATGGAAGGAGATGCTTCCGGCGCATTGTTTCTGGCTGCCCGAGGGGGATAACGATTGGATTTTGTGCTTTGCCTATAAATAGAAGGGTGGTCGGTTTGGGGAGGCTCTCTTGGCCATTTCTTTCATTCTTGAGCATTTGAGAGCAAGAGACTCCCTCTCCCACTCATCTCTTTGATTCTTGAGCATCTCTTGAGAGATTTGAGTGAGGATTCAAGTGCGTTGCATTGAGAGTTGCATCTAGAGGCACTTGTTCATTGAGTGAGCTGCGGATTCTTGTTACTCTTCGGTGATTCCCGTCACCGTAGACGGTTTGGAGCAGCGGGTGGTGGTTGAGCTCGAGATTGGTGATTGTTCGAGGCCACACCGGGTTCTTGTGAGGGGTTCTTGATCCTTCCCCGCGGGAGTTCGCGAAAGGATACTCTAGTGGATTGCTCGTGGCTTGTGGATCCTTGTCTTGTGTGGAGATTGCGGCTCCCCATTGGGGTCTTTGGCACCGAGCCAATTGAGCGGGCAACTCACCAAGCAAGTGTATCGCCACAACGAGGAATAGCTTGCCGGGAAGCAAGTGAACCTCGGTAAAAAATCATTGTGTTGATTTGTGATTGCCGAGGCTTCGACCTCCTTGTGTTTGTGCTTGAGCTCTCTAGGTGATTGGCTACTACACGGTGATTGGCCATCTTTTACTCTTCGCGGCGGTATAAACTTCCATCACCTTCTTACTTTCCGCAAAGTAGAATTGCTTGTTGTGGTCGGTCGGGAACCACTCTTTGAGTAGTTTAAATCCCGTGGGTAGAACTACTTGTTGTGGTCGGTCGGGAACCACTCTTTGTGTAGAGTAAATCCCGTGGGTAGAATTGCTTGGTTGGTTTCGGTGAACCGACATTGTGTAGCTTGATCACCGTTGTTGAGTGTGCAATTGATTTGAGCAGTCTTGCTTAGTTAGGGAGGCTTGCATAGAGTAGTCGAAGCATTAGCTTTGCCGCCTTGCTATCTAATTGGGTTGTCTAGTGTATTTGCTAGAAATTTTATTAGGCTATTCACCCCCCCCCCCCCCTCTAGCCATTGTGACGTTTCACATATTAAATTAACAGTGCAGCAGTAAGCCATGGAGATTGGTTTTTTGTTGTCTTTATTTGCTTCTCAGTTTCAGAGAGTATTTCACATGCATTTAAGTTTGGAAGTCCACATAACAGCTATGAAATTTGATACAAAGTTAGAAAGAGATGGAAACAACAATTAGCTATACACTATGAGTGTAAATACTTTTGCGATCCTTGTTCCAGGCCAACCAAATACTGACCGGAGCTGTGCAAGTGGATAAATATCTGAATAACTTATTTTTGCAACAAAAATATTGATACACAATGACTAATGGCTTCCATTCTTATTGGTACAGAATTGTTTAAAGAACAAGAGGAAAGAACTTGGCTGAGAGAACACAAGTAGGTGAGTCAAATTTCCTTTGAGAATTTTTCTGTTATCAACTGTTTCGTATCTCTGTTATTGGCATGATGCTTGTTGGCGACAGCAAAGCCAGTGGTGAAGCTTTTTGTTTTAGAATTATGTTGCAAGGTCGTCGTGCTACTACTAACATAGTAGTAGGAGAAGCTAATTCTAGGGTGATCTAGGTCAGTTATTTGCAGTCTGTGTCAATGCAAATTGTTACTTTTTTATCAATGCAAATGCTACATTAAAATTCCGTAGAAGATGGTATATGATAGAAAGTGGGTCACTGCAGGTCAGTTTGTTGTTTCAAATAAGGTTTTCTGGATCAGTTGCTTACCTGCATTTGCTATGGTCACAACAGACGTACAAGGTAAGCTGTAAGCGCATGTGTTTATGTCAGTTTGCTTATGTTTAGTGCATTGTAAGTTATCAGCTTCCAGTGGTAATTGTGAGGTTTGATGACTTCAAGGAGGAGCTAGGCTTTATCAATATGGAATTTGGAGCTGGTCAACATTGTTTAAATAGAAGCTTTATTAACTGAAAAGGAATGTTGGCTGTGGGCTCCCTAGGTTCCATAGGATGGCAGCCACGATCAGCCTCAGCAAAGCATAGAAGAAAACCGAGCCATAGCCTCAAGATTTGGAGCCAATACTCATTGATTCTTGTTGCGCACTAATTTTCTAAACGCCATCACCTTTTTTTTCTTTGTAATCAATAATTACCTCAACATAGAATTTGTTCTAAAAAGAAGAAGAATTTGATTGTGTTGATATTGTTTGATCTGAAGAATTTCTTAAAAAATATTGTAAATTTGTGCTTGTACTGCTTTATGAGAATGCGTACAGGAATATTGTGTGGATCTTTTTTGTTTTGATAACAGGTTCTCCATAATTCTGTGCTAATTGTTCATGCGTGATGAGTAATAATTTTGGCTATAAACATAATGTTAGATCCACCTCTTAGATATGTTTAAACTTTAATTGTCATGTTGTTCGTTTTTTTAATGTAATGTAGGGCATATAAAAATTTTTGTAGGAAGAATTTAACAAATGAGCAATGACGCAACACCCATGCTTTGGAGCATATTGAAGCAACAAATGAGCGACAGGGGAATTGTGGGTGCAATAATTCGAATGACTACAAACTATTGACATAAAAAAAAACAGTATATCAAATTATGTTTTGTCTATGTGGTTGTATATCATGGGATTCTACATGTGTATCACCCGTAGCAACGCACGGGCACTTAACAAGTGAACTAAAATGTTTGGGCTGTACACTTGAAAACTAGACTGAAAGAAAAGAAGAAAAGCCCATGTTTTTTAGGAACAGAATAAAGGCCCATGTGTTGAATGGCTACTTTCCCACACGCCGTGCGGGCTGTGCATATCGCCGATTGGGCCGTACGACACTAAAGATGATTCGGAACTCAAATTCCTTACAACACACGCTCAAAAAAGGACATGAGAAGACTAGAGAAACACAGAAATCGGAGAAATTTGTTTTACATATATGCATACACACAGCACACATCCAGATCATCAGTCTCCAAGCTACTGTAATCACACTCGGTGCTCACGTACGACGAAGCATGGATGGCACTAGGTAGAAAAATAGTTATCTCACGGCTCACTTGGTCACTCCCCATAGAACACCTTCTCGAAGCACTCCAGGTCCTCGGGCTCCAGCGCGAAGAGCACGGCGATGCCGTCATCCCTGTTGGCGCGCTGCGTCACGTAGGCCGCGCCGCTGCCGAACATCTGCGCCAGCGCGACGAACCGCGGCGTACCCCATCCAAAGTCAGCGTCGTACATGGGCATCCCGAGCCAGCTGACGACCCACAGGTCGGACTC
Organism: Themeda triandra; assembly: GCA_018135685.1. Classification (NCBI taxonomy): domain Eukaryota; kingdom Viridiplantae; phylum Streptophyta; class Magnoliopsida; order Poales; family Poaceae; genus Themeda; species Themeda triandra. Next base: position 595,614 of record JAENPR010000262.1, on the reverse strand, counting down.
CGGCATGAGCTGCCCGCGCGCCGCCTGGCCGCCCTTCTCGGACTCCACCTCCAGGTAGTCCACGACGGAGCGCACGTAGGCGTCGTCCACGCGGTCCACAGCGTCCCTGATGGCCCGCGCCATGAACCCGAGCGGGCGCGCCAGGACGTCCTCCACCCGGGCCGTCACGAGGCCCCGCACGATGGCGTTGCCGAAGTAGTTCCGCGGCAGCGCCAGGCGCAGGCGGTGACGCACGTTGGCCGGCACGCGGAGCCGCATGTCGGAGCACGGCGCCAGCGCGTGCGCGATGCACATGCAGCGCCAGAGGTGCTCGGTGACAGCGCAGTACGTGGACACGCCCCCTGGCGCGTCGCCGCAGCGGGACTTGATGTCGGCGAGGAGCTTCGGGGACACGGCGTACACGCGGGTGACGAAGGACCGGGGGCGGCCGTTGAGCAGGGACGGCGAGTAGACCGGGTGGTCGAAGGCCGACGTCGGCGGGGAGCGCGCGCGGAGGAGCGTCCGGTCGTGGAACGGCGGCATCGGGCCGCACGCCTCGGCGACGTCGAGGCCACGCGCCACGCCGGTCCAAGTCTGCACAAAGTGAAACGCGCCCATGCCGTCCATGGTCACGTGGTGGATGCCCGTGCCGAGAACCACCCCGCCGCACTTGAGGAACGTCACCTGCACGTACGCACCGTCGTTCGAACTTGTTAGTGTTACTGAGGTGAAACTAAAAATGAGTTGTGGCTGGAAACATAATTGATGAGAGCCAAACTGGTTTTGTTAGGGGTAGAAATATTTTGGAGGGTGTGGTGATCCTGCATGAGGTCATGCATGAGCTGAGGAGATCCAAGAAAAAAGGACTGATCTTGAAGATTGATTTTGAAAAAGCGTATGATCGAGTCAATTGGAACTTCTTGGAAAAAGTTCTCACTGGGAGGGCTTTCCCGGAGAAATAGGTAAAGTGGGTTATGCAAACTGTTAGAGATGGAAAGGTATGTGTAAATGTTTATGGGGAAAGGAGCAAATATTTTAAAACTTTTAGGAGGCTTAGACAAGGGGATCCTTTGTCTCCACTTTTGTTTGACTTGGTTGCAGATGCTCTAGCAGTAATGGTAGGCAAAGCTATGCAGAAGGGCATATTGTAGGTGTGGTTGAACACTTAATACTAGGGGGTGTGTCCCACATACAGTATGTTGATGATACTGTCCTAATGATTGATGGGTCTGATGCTTCAATCACAAATCTTAAGCTGATTTTATATTGCTTTGAGTGGATGTCTGGATTGAAGATAAATTTTTATAAAAGCAATGTCTATACCTTTGGGGTGTCACAGAAGGAGGGTTGGAATATGGCTAACAAACTTAATTGTGTCTTAGGAGAACTTCCCTTGAAATACCTAGGTCTACCAATAAGTGATAAACACTTGACAATGGGATGTTTTGCCTACCTGATTGATAAGATGAAGAACAAGCTGGATCCCTGGAAAGGGAAGCATATGACCTCGGGTGGGAGACAGATACTGACTAATACCTGCTTGAATAGCATCCCTGCTTACTGTATGGGTTTCTATAACCTACAGGATGGAGTTCATGGGAAAATGGATGGGGTGAGGTCCAGATTTCTGTGGTAGGGAGCTGATGACAGATTTAAGTATCACATGGCTAAGTTTGAAATGGTGAGTAGACCTAAAGATCAGGGGGGGTTGGGAATCACTAACACTAGAATTATGAATGACTGCTTACTGGTGAAATGGATTTGGAAAATCCACCAAGAACCTTCAAGATTCTAAAGGCCAAATATATGAAGGATGTTAATTTCTTTGGGTCCAGAACTTTGGGTAGCTCTCAGTTTTGGCAGGGCTTACACAAAGTAAAACATATGTTTCAATGGGGGGCAATTTTCACTGTGGGAAAAGGATATTTGTGCAGATTCTGGCAAGATTGTTGGGCTATCATGGTGCCAATGAAAATTGCTTATAGTGACTTATTTGTGCTGGTAAGGGATCCTGATAGCCTGGTGGAAGATTGCTGGAGTGATTCGGATTGGCTAGTGGAGTTCAAGAGAACTTTATCTAGCAGGGAGTATGATAGGTGGTTAGAGCTAAAAAATGATATCTCTGCCTGTCAGCTCTCTGATGAAAAAGAGGGCTCTGGATAAATCTAAACATTTCACTACTAGTTCTCTGTATAGATTCATGACTGATGGGGGGTTGCTAGCAAGATTGCAGGCAGTATTTGGAAATGTAGAGTTCCTCTCAAGATTAAGTTTTTCTTATGGCAAATATTCAATAACAAACTGCAGGTGGCCCAATCTTTGCTGAAAAGAGGGTGGAGGGGTTCTGGGGAGTGTTGCTTAGGAGATGGCATATAACATGTTAATCATCTGTTGTTTTCTTGTGTCCTGGCTAAGTATGTGTGGAGTATACTTAGTAGTATTTGGCATTTGGGGGCTATGCCAAGATCGGTGGAGGATCTGGTAACCCTGTGGGTGAATGGCAAGGGGCCAATGCCAGTTAACCTGCTGCTGTTTGTTTTCTCTGGCTTTGCTTGGTCTTTATGGACTACTCGGAATAAGATGGCTATAGAGAAGAAATTTCCACAATCTCCTGCTGATATTATATACTCAGCTTTATCATTAATGCAGCGATGGGAGGTTCTGCTTAAAGAAGGAGACAGGAAGCGGGTCGTGGAAATGAGGATGGCAACGCTGGAATGGATGAGAAGCTTCAACCCAAGCAAATTATCTTCTTCGGATGTAATAGAAATATAATGTAATCTAGATAAGCTTGGAGTTTACATTTTAGACGCTTTCAGTAGACTATTTTCTGCGCTTGTTGGTGCTTTATTGTAAGCTAGAATCCCCAGAAGGATGTGTTTGTTGAACTCACGTTGGCTTTCTTAAAAGCCTGGTCATAAAAAGCTCCTTCAAAAAAAACTAAAAACTGAGCTGTGTCTGATCGACAACGTGCGCATATCGTCCATGAGTCCATCCAACACGGTGATGATTGAAGAAAAGTAAACTGCATGAGATTGTCCTGACACGTACTGAAGAAATGACAACAGTGGGGTGATGCATTGCAGGATGGGACGACGTGACGTAAACTAGTTGCTTAGAATGACGGAACGACGAACAGGCGCTGTTGGAGGAAGAAGACAGGTTGAGACGAAGCGTTATTTTTACATGGGCTGCTAATTGGGCCGTTTGACACATAATGAAGCCCACAAGGCCTAACAAATGTGGAAAGGCTATGAGTATTGGCGGCGGCCGGCTGTCGTTTCAGTTTCTCTCGATCCTGATCCAACTTCGTCTCCGTGATTTCCTGCCTGCGCGGCTGCGCCGCTGCGCACGTTGGCGGCCGGGCAACGCGCCGACACCGCGAGATCAAGATCACCGCTTGACTGCTGGGCGTCATCAAATTGCTTTCATGGATCAAGCCATCAAGATCACCGATGGAAGGCTCATCTGGAACGCGAGGGGAAAAGAAGAAAAGGTAAGTTAAATTGATTCCATCTATTGCCAATTTGATCGATATATGGTGGATCAATTGAGTCACTGAAAATTTTAATTGATAGTTGCCACGACCTCCACGACATAATTAGTGTTCTTCAATTGGTATGTTCATTCCCCGTCACTAGAATATGTAATTTGGTTTTATTTTTAGAGTTTAAAACATCAATTATGAGATTGTGACATGGTTTACGGCTATATTGTTATTTTTTAAGATATTATCTCTTATATTTTATACGATCGCTTCGCGAAAAAAAAAAACTAGCAGTATAGAGTTCGCCATAGGTCATTTTTTGTCCTGGATTCGCCACTGGTGACAGGGCAAATCGTGGGCAGGATCAGCGGATAAAGCCACGGCATGATCGCCGGATAATCCCTTTCGCATCTCATTCTCGTCACAGGGCAAAAGTCTATTCTCTTTTTTTTTTTGTGCGATCACGCCAACCCTGGACGCGTTTTTCATTAAGCAGATAAGAGTCCAACCCAACATTACAAACGGTAACCGCGGTTACCGCAAAGAGCACACTGAAAGCAAGAGAAAAAACACAAAAAGAGCAAAGGAAAGCCCGAAGCCAACGAAGACGAAAGTGCGCGAAGGGTGGGCTGCCGCCCGCTCCCGCCTCTCAGATCAGTAGCAGCGATGCCAGGTGCCTGTTTCCCGCCACAGCCCACAATTCAGCTTCCTCTAGAACTGCTGGCACTAGCTGTCCAGCTAGGGAAGAAACCCGGTCAAAAGTCCGAGCGTTCCCCTCCTTCCAGACACGCCAACTGGCAAGGGCGAAGAGTGCATCAAAGCCCTTGCGACGCTCGCGGTGTACCAGCTTCCTGCAATGCAACCACCACTCGAAGGCGGTTTCACCCTGGTTCCACTGAAGGCCACCTAGCTGGAACCATAGAAGAAGGAGTTGCCAAACCTCGCCCTGGTGTAGACACACTCAGCTAGAATATGATCCATAGTCTCGGCTCCCTGATCACACAAAACACAAACATTGGCACTCTGCAAACCATGCCGGAATCTTCTGTCCGCCGTCCAGCAGCGCCCGTGCAGCACCAGCCAAAGGAAGAAGCGCACTCTAGGAGGTGCTGGCGTCCTCCAGATCAGCTTGGCCCCCAGCGGGATCGTGGAGCCGAGGAACATGGCACCATTGGCTGATGCCGCAGAGTAAACCCCATCCGGCGAGAGGGACCAAGTGAACGTATCTGGGACGTCAGTGAGCTGTACTGGTTCAAGTAGATCGCAAATCCGTCCAACCTCGACGACGATCTGCACGGTCGGAGCAGTGGACAGATGATCAATCCAAGCATCGTCCGGTAGGGAGTCGGCCACCAAGGCAAACCTCTTCCTCGATCTCACAGCGGCGAACACAGTGGGCGCCAAGTGTTCCAGACTCCTTCCATCTAGCCATCGATCTGTCCAAAAAAACACCGAGTGGCCATCTCCAAGGGTAATGCGAGTGGCCGCTTGCGAGATGGCCCAAGCCAACCGATCTGTGCAGCGTGGCAGCTGCCCACTGCTCCTGTCGCGTCAGATCCAGCGTGCACGCAGGGCCACGCCCGCCCTCCGGAGGTCTGTCACACCTAGGCCGCCGAGGTCCTTGGGCAAACAAACCATGATCCAGGCCACCTTGCATTTCCCGCCCGCAACCATAGTCGAGCCCGCCTAGATGAATCCACGGCGCAGCTTGTCAATTGCCTCGACCGCCCAGGGCAAGAGGCAAAGGGCGATGGCAGTGTGGATAGGGATGGCCGAAAGAGTGGCCTTTGTCAGCGTAGTGCGTCCAGCGATGTTAAGAAGTCTTCCCTTCCAAGTTGGTATCCTTGCTGCGACTTTATCCACAAGTTCTTGTTCCTCAGACCTCTTTAGCTTGAACACCGATAGAGGGATTCCCAAGTACCGCACAGGGAACTCCCCTACCTTGCATGCGAGCACCTGCTGCACAAGCTGCATCTGTGTCTCCGTGCAATGCAGCGGGGTGGCAACGCTCTTTTCCAGATTGGAGAACAGTCCGGACGCTAGGCCGAAGACCTCCAGGATCGCCACTACCGCCTGCAGATCCCGGGCCACCGGGTTGACAAAAATCACCAAGGTCGTCTGCGTACAGGCTCACCCGCGCGCCCTCCAGGGCCGGTAATGGCGAGAGCAGCTCCTGATCCTCCAGCCAACTAAAGGTGCAGCTGAGCACCTCCATGGCGAGGACTAAGAGCATTGGCGAGAGCGGGTCGCCCTGTCGAAGCCCCCTTGCGTGGCAAATACGCCTGCCGGGCCGGCCATTGAGTAGAACCCTCGTACTTGCAGTTGATAGGATTGCCGAGATCCAGTTCCTCCACCTTCTACGGAAACCCATATGTTCCAGTACTTCCAGAATGAATGTCCAGCACACGCTATCAAAAGCTTTGGCAATGTCGATCTTCAAGAAGATACAAGGCTGACGTCTCCTGTGAATCGCCCTGCAGCTGAGGTAAATGCTTCTGAAGTTGTCATGAATGCTCCGACCTCGGATAAACGCACTTTGGTTTGGAGAAACCAAGCGCTGAAGAACCGGTGCCAGTCTTTCAGCAAGACACTTGGTGATTAGCTTCCCAAAGCTATGGACCAGACTAATTGGCCTGTAGTCCCTGATCTCATGCGGTTGGTCTTTTTTCTTTAGAAGAATCATGTATGCCTCGTTGAGATGATGGAAGCTCCTCGCATCTTGCGCCCAGAAAGCGTTGATTTCATGCATGATGTCTGCCTTTATAATTGGCCAGCAGCGCTTATAGAATAAACCCGTGAAACCATCAGGTCCAGGCGCTTTGTCACTGGGCATCCTCTGGATGACGGCCCAGACCTCCTCCTCAGTGAACATGGCTTCTAGGTGTTCAAGGTCCTCCGAGTGTACCCCAAGTGCCTGGAGGTTAAACCATCTGGAGCGTTCAAAATTAGTGCCCATGATGCCATTAAAGTACTCAAACACCGCCTCGGCCTTGTCATCCTTGGACACAAGCTGCATTCCCTGAACCCGCAGACTCTCAATGTTGTTGGCACGGGCACCATGGCACGCTTGCAAGTGATAGAATCTTGTATTGGCAAAGTCTATTCTCTCGATGGCGATTATTTCTAGAATAAGCTTTTGTTCTGTAACCTTTTTTTTCTGGCAACTTTGTTCTGTAACTTTGGGCGGCTAGCAGAGTTTGGCACGCATGCACTTTATTCTATTCTGTGATATCATCGGATTTGATTAGGCGCCGGCACATTAATGATATTTCAACATCACGGATCAGCACATTGCAATTACTTGTGATTTCATCTCGTCGTCTCTCTTATCGTTTACAGTTTGCTCTTGTATAGTTGTATTCCATGTACAGTGCTTTGCAATAATGCAAATGCCGACGGATGCATCCATGCATATCGTATACGTGCTACTGTTAAAAGCAGCACTGTGGACACTGACATCAACGGACCATGTGTCACATGGCCGGCTGTAACTGTCCACGCCAAAACTTCCTCTTCAATGGACGAAGCCGTGGAGCCGCTGCTGGCTCCATCATGCCACGGACCACCGTCCGAACACGCAGGACTCCAAATCTCGCTGTTGCAGTCTGGACTAGTACATATCACAATATAGCACGTGCTCCCAACTATGATATGAATGTGATCTGCCAGCATGTGTTTTTTCTTCCTCGTTTCTTTCAAAGCTGTACTATTCTTGAGCATAGAACTGTCCGATCCGGCCAATATATACTTGTCATCTTCCCCTCGTGTCTCACGTCTAAACTACAGTTTCACGTGAATTAGCCTAGATATGCCGTACAACTCACGCGTTACTACGTTCCAAGCGGAGCTACGGATGCCTCGATGCATGGGCTTTGATCCCAAAGCACTCGGTAGTCATTGCAAACTTGAAACTTCCTACTAGCCGTTTCCACATTTTCCATGTCTAAAGTATGCAACAGATCATTACGTTACGTCCCGGGCCGGCAAAAACAGAAGAGAGCAAGCACTCAACAACGCACAAAGTAGCTAACAGAGGAAGGACTAGAAGTGCGGCCACGTCGTCGATCAACGGTACAACGATCATGCATGTGTGCGTGCAGAGCAGGCAGCGTGCAGCTCACCTGGAACATGGCCATGACGCAGGGCGGGTCGCCGGACGCATCCGCGAACGGCACGAACATCCGCCTGACCTCGGGGGACGGCTCGTATTTGTCGTCACCGAACACGTCCTCGCCGGCGAAGTCGGCCCTGACGACGACGAAGAGCACGCTCTGGGCGTCGCAGTCGATATGCAAGCGCCCGCCCTCGCCCACGCCCAGCCTCCCCGCCAGCGGGTAGAACGGCACCGGCGCTTTGGCCAACGCCGCCTCCAGCCGCTCCGGCGCGAAGAAGTCCGCCGTTCCGTCTCCATCGCCACCGTCGGTGGCTTTCGCCGATGCCGGGTAGTAGTACACGAGCGGCGTGTGCGTCTTGGGCACGGCCAGGTCCAGGTTGGACAGCCACAGCGCCCGGCGCGGCGTGGCCTCGCTCGGCGCCACAAGCCTCGTCGCCACCACGTCAACCTTCATCGTCTCGTCTCTGTCTCCCCGGACCAGGCTTGTGTTTCTTGCTGTTTTTGGCTGTTGAGTGTTGAATGCTCTGATAGCTCCGTGTGTTCGTCTGCGACCGCGATAACTGCAAGTGGCGTGCCGTGTGGGGCCGCGATTCATAACACGGGGACCGTCGAGTGCTCGACGGCTCGACCCGCCCGGTCGGCGTCATGAGCCGCCGGATGCGGCAGCGAACGGTAGCAGTGGGCTGCCACGGCCACAGGACTGTGGTCCAGCTGCGGCGTGCTATTTTCGATCTGTTCGATCGTGGTTTCGAACAGGCACCACACCTTTTATTACTCCATAAAATTTTCTATATCCTAGGTACGATACGAGTATATCAGAAAGGATGCGTATAGGATACGCGGATACACAATGCTAAAAACCAGTGACATGGATACTAGTATATTTATTAAACCAATATAATAATTTATATATAAATAACTCAATAATGACCACGTGGGTCCATCTACTTGTACTAGCAGAGATTGATACAAACCCCTACTGAAGTACAGGCCCGGCCCTGGGGCGGTGCCAGCGGAGCGGCCGAACTGGGCCCTTGAGGCCAAGGGGCCCAGCCCCATATACGTAGTAGTAGGTATTAGTTTAGCATTTAGCGGTTCACATGTTCAGCCCAAGACGCCAAGAAGAAAGCGCGAGAGCCATCGTATACATGTATATTGATGTATGGAGTACTTTTGTACGAGCCCGTGTCGAGTCGATTCAGCTGCCCTTCCCCAGTTCCGCGGCATCCGGGAGATCGCGACTTTGCGACCGTGCCCTTGCGCCGCCCGGCCGCGACTTCCCGCTTCCTGCCCCGAGGATGCCAGCAATCGACCGTCGGCATCTCGGGCTCTCGGCGATCCCGTGCGAGTGCTAGCGGCCGCCGGCGTGCATTCTATTCGTATACAGAGGTGAGGTACTCTTGCCCCCAAACTTTATTCTCGACTGATTTAGGTTTGAGATTTTGGAACCCCATATGGCCATATAATGCAGCAATCATGTTGAGTTTAGTATGGCATAACACAATTTAATTAGTCACTACTTTTCTAAAAATAGAGTGAACTCATATTGCCCAAAAAACATGCATCTGGAAGTGAGAAAAAAAAAAAGAGAAGCTTAGAGGAGTTTAAAGAATCACAAAAGGAGCTCTTGATAAATTCTTTTAAACCAATACAAGCACTACAACAAATCTAGATGGAGTGGGCAATACTTCCCGTGGAGGAACAAACTACATATCCACTAAGGTCCTACTATAGATAAGATGTATAACTTGTTTTATAAGATTTTTTTTATGGTTTACACTTACTAGAATCAAAATTATATTATTAGAGTTGTACTAAAGGGCCCATGACTTATAGCTTCGCTCCAGGTCTATAATTAGACAGGGCCGGGCCTGCTGAAGTATCACATTTATGCTCAAATTTGTGTCATATTTTTCTAGTTTGTCTTTTCCTAACTAACTTTGCGATGTGAAAACTGTCTCTGTTTTGCAAGACTTTTCAAGGTAATGAAGGTAAAGTGTATAGACAGAAATCCTTATCTAAATAAATCTATCCGATCATAATACTAATGAATAATATGAATCCTAATAAAAATCCCTTTTTATGTTCTTTTATTGTTGTACATTTTTCGTGGAGAGATCTCACCAAATATATTTTTCAATTTCCATTTTTAGTCTGAATATATTTCTGTCTAACTCCTATTTGACCATTTCAATTAAAAAGTTTCTATTTTGACTTTCTTGATTTTATTTTATTTTATTTTATTTGACTTATATTCGGATTTTCCTCGATTTCACCTCCCACGTCCCAATGTCTGAGTTTGTGTTCTGGTTCCCCCCCCTCCCAACACACACACCCATTTCATGTTGCTTGAATGCAACTATCCAAGTTCTCACTTTTTTAATTATTTTTTTTACCAACGGTTGGAGTTATGACTAATTTTTTCCCGTAATTTCATGCATTGGAAGTTTAGCAGATTCACCTATTTTGTTGTGATCGATTTAGTTTACTCTTTTTTTTTCACATTCCATATTCTAAAACAATTTTGGTCGATATATACGGATCACATCCCATATTCTAAAATAGTTATGGTCGATACAAATAGATAGATATTTCTCTATCCATCTGTTGATACTCAAAATTGGCAATGGAAAGTCAACGGGTATAAAATTGTAACACCCTAAAATTTGTCTTTTTGAAAATAGAGCTAAAATGATTTAATTTGAGTTTTTGTGCTGATGAAAACCTAGGTAAATAATATTATTTCATTTAAATAAAATTTATCTTAGGCTTAGAAACATCGTTGTGCATACATGCTGGTGCATTTATACTTTTGTGATGTGTGGTTTTGACCAAAAGTGATAAGGCTTTTAAAATCTTTTTAATAGATCATCTTTTCTCCTTCTAAATTGTTTGTACCTCAGCTCAAGTTTTCTTTTGGGAGCTTCTCAAAGTCTTTTCTTTGCAATTCAAATCACTCCATTCAATTCCTCGTCCGTCAATCAATCTCTATAAATTCCTTGGGAACTTTCTAGCTTATTCTGAATTTGTACCTACTCTTTTGTGAGCATTATCTAATTTTTAGATGCTCCAAAATATTTTCTTACTAGCAGGTAACCCCGCGCGAAGCGCGGGCAACAACAGAAGGCGCCATATCAAACAGATTTAAGTGCATTGGTAAAGGTGGCATATATGTATCAATCAACTATCATTGAAATATAACATTTAGTTTTGTACCATGTACAGAACAGATTGCACTGTATTTAGGGACAATAGGAACATGTGCAATGGGAAAGTTCAGTGTTTCATTTGGAACAATTTGATTATCTCTGAAGGTTATGAAATGAACTGAATGCAAGGGATTAAATCCGTTACCAAATGAATCGAATGCAACAGTACATGGTCTATTAGTTGGAGGTCCTTTGAGAGAGAGCTAGATGAGTTGTAGAAACATTTATGTCTGCAACGCGGACATATGGTCAGATGGAGAAGCACATGTAGACGGTATAAACTGACAGTCACACTTGCAACCTATGAATCTTGTTAGCACATCTTTGCCGTTTCCCTAAATTCAGAGATTGAGAAATTTCCATTGAGGTTTACCTTCCATGCCTCAAAATTTGTGAGATCAGTTCTTGCATGATTCAAATTGAATTAGCTATTTTTGTAGAAGGAAATTGGATGACAGCATCATTGTACTCGCCTTGTAGATATCTGACCATGAATTTGTGATTGTGGCACTTGGAGCTGCATCGATGACATTGGAAATGCCTCTTCCAAACTGTTGTATTTGAGACGAAGGCAAAGCGAAACGTAAACAATTGCACATCGATTGGGACGACCACAGGAAAGACGACGCAGGCACTCCAGGTGGGGAACGAACGCCATGATACACCGGTTGGGACGAAGCTGGCGGCAGGAAAAAGCATCGGCGAGCACGAGCCGCAGTCTCTACGATGGCTTGGTCCGGGGCAGTGGGTCGCCGCAGCACGATTCGAGGACGTTGCCACGCCTGAATGCGGCCAGGGTAGGAAGTGCTGCTACCGCGACGCGAGACGGAGCGCCGAGGCGCCCTGCGATACGCGAGGCGGTTGGCGAGTGTTGCAGGATTGGGCGTTCCGCGGCAGGGCCGGCCGCTGCGGTGTGGGGCGACGCGACGACCGGGTACCGATGGAAGAGGCACTACGTTGCGAGGACGACGGGCAGAGCAGGTCGTGCGACGGTAAGCCGCCGCCGGCGGGCAGGATGCACGCGCGGGTAGCTGCGGGGGCCAGCGGTCGGCGGAGGTCAAGATGGACCGGCTGTGGAGTCCTTGTGGCTGAGCGGACGTCGAGGATGGACCGGCGGTCGGTGGAGGTTCGGGATGGACAGGTAGTGGCGGCAGTGCATGGGCTCGCTGATGCGGCTTCGGAGTGGATAGAGGCAGCGGAAGGACTGGAGACCTCTGGAACACGTAGACGTGTACCGCGGTGGCGTTCTGGATAGGATTTTGCGTTGACTGTTCCCAGAACAGTGAACTGTGAGAGGGGCACGACTTTTACAGATCCACAACTTTTATATGTATGTATAGATGAGCTCTAAATATTTTATTTAGGTTGCTCATGTTCCATAATGTCTCTTGAGAATTTTCTCCGAATTTTTGGAGCTTTCGGGATATTTTTCGCTGCATAAAATCAATTCTAGACTTCTCTAGAATTATTTTATCCACGAAATTAATTAATTCCAAAAATAATAAAATCCCTCATTTTTTCTTCAATGCTTAAAGGCCTATGTCTTTATTTGCTAATGAGCTTTAATATTTAATTAGGCCTATTAGTAAAGATGGATGGTGCAATATCAATTAGCACCATATCGTTAATTGATGCAAAGGTGTGAAGTTCTCATCCCTATTTATTTTTACCGACCCTATCAATTTTCCGTTCCTTTCTCTTATGCCTCGTTGTCGGCGTGGCCACCGAGGAAGCCACATCTCGATTCCACTAATACCATGGCGCCTCCATCTTTGGAAGCAAGCTGCCACCTTGGATAGTCTGAAAGTCGTGCACGGCAAGGATTTTATACTATCCACATCCATACTCTAAATACCAACAAGGCAGTTCCATCGCATGTCTCCTTGCCATATATGGCTAGCTCGGCATCAACCGCCACCCATCGCCCTGGCTTGTCAAGCTAGCTTGGAGCGCAAAGTTCATGACAGATCAATCTCCATTGCCATCAACTTCGGTACGTTACTGTGCCGAGCCCTGCAGATTCACGTCGGACACATGCAGGCCAAGGCCATCGATCGACGCCCGGCTGTTAAGATGATGGAGAACTCGTGGACATGCATGCATGATAGTTTCATTCAGACGAACCCTGAATTCCCGATGGGCCATGCAAGCTGACGTCTGCCATGGTTGTCATCCGTTTTCTGTTGATGGTGAGCACGTCTACTGAAACCTCCGTCATGGTCTCTCTACCAACTTCATATCATAGCTCTTCATGTTTGCTCCCCAAGCCGCCATCGAGCCATTGATTGTTGGTTTTCTTGCCGGCCGTGCATCTATGGGCACCAGAGTTGCTGTTGTTAGACCCAAAAGATCATTAGCAGTAGGATCTAGTAGGTGCATTCTCATACAGTAGGTAGACAGTGAGGGAGAGAGGAAGAGAGAATGGGAGAGATCATCACCGAGGGCTTGACGGGGCGAGGAGGAGGACGATCCGGCGCGGCGCCGCTGGGAGTCGGCCATCGTGTCGAGGAGAGGAAGGGGCGACGCCGGGAAGAAGGAGGTCGGGCGGTGCGGGCGGCGGGCGGCGCGGAGGTGCTTCCCGTCACCGGCTACGCCCTCCCGGATCGGATTAGGGTTTGTAGGTGGGTGTGGCGGCTCACGGTGAACCTCGTGCGAGAGCGCCGGCGCCCACCTCTTTATATAGCGCAGGGGTGACAGGGGCCCTCCAGCCAATAGATGGGCCGGGCGCCCCGATCGGGCGCGAGGTTCACAGGGGCCCGAGTTGGGCCGTTGGGCCCAACTCGGGATTGAGATCATCCTAACATTCTCCCCTTGATCTCATCTTTAACTTTATCTTTAACTTTACTCTTTCACTTTAACCTTTTCATTTTACTTATTCCATCTCGCATTTGTGCATAGAACATGTTTCATCGTCACGGTCTATTGCCGTTGGATTTCACACTACAATACACATCTCTCGGTTTGAAATAAGTAAATACTTTATCTTTGGGCCCTTATTATTATCCAGAATCATAGGCTTCGCCTTAAACCCATGCCGGCTACATGTTCAACGAACACTTTGGGTGGTAAGCCTTTTGTAAGCGGATCCGCGAGCATCTTTTCGCGCTTATGTGCTCAAGATTTATAACATGATCCTGGATTTTCTCTTTCACAACATAGTACTTTATGTCAATGTGTTTGGCAAGACCACTTGACCTATTGTTGTGAGCATACTCTATAGCCGGATTATTATCACGGTATAGAGTCATTGGTCCATTGATGTCATCGACCACTTTTAAACCGGGTATGAATTTCTTTAGCCAATTCACCTGCCCTGATGCCTCATAACATGCTACAAACTCGGCATACATAGTAGAGTTTGTAGTAACTGTTTGTTTTGAGCTTTTCCATGATATAGCTCCTTTTGCGAGAGTGAACACATATCCAGATGTGGACTTTCTGTCATCTCCCGCATAATCAGAATCTGAGTATCCTAAGATCTTTAGGGACTCAGATCTTCTGTATGTTAGCATCAGGTCTTTTGTACCTTGTAAATATCGCAAAACTTTCTTTACCAATTTCCAGTGTTCAACACCTGGATTACTTTGGAATCTGCCAAGCAGCCCGGTTACATAAGCTAAGTCGGGCGTGTGCATACTTGAGCATACCGTAAGTGTCCAACAAATTTGAAGCATATGGCACACTTTTCATTTGGTTGAGCTCATACTCATTCTTGGGACACCGAAAATCCCCATACTTATCGCCCTTGACTATAGGTGCGGTGTGAAGGACTACATTTATGCATCTGGAATTTCTCCAAGACTCTTTCAATGTATGCCTTTTGAGACAGTCCTAATACCCCCTTTCTTCTATCTCGGTGAATTTCTATGCCCAAAACATAGGAAGCTTCACCAAGATCTTTCATCTCAAACTTTGAGGACAAAAATCTTTTTGTTTCCTGTAGTAGACTCATATCATTACTTGCAAGTAAAATATCGTCTACGTACAGAACTAGGAAAATGTATTTCCCATTCTTAAACTTTGTATAAACACAATTGTCCTCGACATTTGCTTTAAACCCAAAATTCTTTATAGTTTTATCAAACTTCAAGTTCCACTGCCTTGAAGCTTGCTTTAACCCATAAATCGATTTCTTTAGGCGACATCCCATCTTTTCTTTGCCTTCCACGACAAAACCTTTCGGTTGTGCCATGTAGACATTTTCCTCCAAATCCCCATTTAGGAATGCCGTCTTCACATTCATCTGATGCAACTCTAAATCATAGTGTGCCACCAATGTCATTATTATTCTGAGAGAATCTTTGCATGAGACTGGAGAAAAGGTCTCAGTGTAATCAATTCCCTCCCTTTGTGTGAAACCTTTAGCCACAAGTCGCGCTTTAAATCTCTCTATGTTCCCTTGGGAGTCATATTTTATTTTGTAGACCCATTTACAGCCTACTGTTTTGGCTCCTTTGGGAATTTCTTCCAAGTCCCAAACATCGTTGGCACTCATCGATCTCATTTCATCTTCCATGGCTTCAAACCACTTGGATGAATGATCGCTTCTCATGGCTTGTTCAAATGTGGTGGGATCACCCTCCATTTGATACTCTTCAGTGATATTATTTAACTCATATATATCACTGGAGATAGCTGGTCTTCTTTCTCTTTGAGACCTTCTAGGGGCCTCTACATTTGGCACATCTACTTTTTTTTCTGGCAACTTTGTTCTGTAACTTTGGGCGGCTAGCAGAGTTTGGCACGCATGCACTTTATTCTATTCTGTGATATCATCGGATTTGATTAGGCGCCGGCACATTAATGATATTTCAACATCACGGATCAGCACATTGCAATTACTTGTGATTTCATCTCGTCGTCTCTCTTATCGTTTACAGTTTGCTCTTGTATAGTTGTATTCCATGTACAGTGCTTTGCAATAATGCAAATGCCGACGGATGCATCCATGCATATCGTATACGTGCTACTGTTAAAAGCAGCACTGTGGACACTGACATCAACGGACCATGTGTCACATGGCCGGCTGTAACTGTCCACGCCAAAACTTCCTCTTCAATGGACGAAGCCGTGGAGCCGCTGCTGGCTCCATCATGCCACGGACCACCGTCCGAACACGCAGGACTCCAAATCTCGCTGTTGCAGTCTGGACTAGTACATATCACAATATAGCACGTGCTCCCAACTATGATATGAATGTGATCTGCCAGCATGTGTTTTTTCTTCCTCGTTTCTTTCAAAGCTGTACTATTCTTGAGCATAGAACTGTCCGATCCGGCCAATATATACTTGTCATCTTCCCCTCGTGTCTCACGTCTAAACTACAGTTTCACGTGAATTAGCCTAGATATGCCGTACAACTCACGCGTTACTACGTTCCAAGCGGAGCTACGGATGCCTCGATGCATGGGCTTTGATCCCAAAGCACTCGGTAGTCATTGCAAACTTGAAACTTCCTACTAGCCGTTTCCACATTTTCCATGTCTAAAGTATGCAACAGATCATTACGTTACGTCCCGGGCCGGCAAAAACAGAAGAGAGCAAGCACTCAACAACGCACAAAGTAGCTAACAGAGGAAGGACTAGAAGTGCGGCCACGTCGTCGATCAACGGTACAACGATCATGCATGTGTGCGTGCAGAGCAGGCAGCGTGCAGCTCACCTGGAACATGGCCATGACGCAGGGCGGGTCGCCGGACGCATCCGCGAACGGCACGAACATCCGCCTGACCTCGGGGGACGGCTCGTATTTGTCGTCACCGAACACGTCCTCGCCGGCGAAGTCGGCCCTGACGACGACGAAGAGCACGCTCTGGGCGTCGCAGTCGATATGCAAGCGCCCGCCCTCGCCCACGCCCAGCCTCCCCGCCAGCGGGTAGAACGGCACCGGCGCTTTGGCCAACGCCGCCTCCAGCCGCTCCGGCGCGAAGAAGTCCGCCGTTCCGTCTCCATCGCCACCGTCGGTGGCTTTCGCCGATGCCGGGTAGTAGTACACGAGCGGCGTGTGCGTCTTGGGCACGGCCAGGTCCAGGTTGGACAGCCACAGCGCCCGGCGCGGCGTGGCCTCGCTCGGCGCCACAAGCCTCGTCGCCACCACGTCAACCTTCATCGTTTCGTCTCTGTCTCCCCGGACCAGGCTTGTGTTTCTTGCTGTTTTTGGCTGTTGAGTGTTGAATGCTCTGATAGCTCCGTGTGTTCGTCTGCGACCGCGATAACTGCAAATGGCGTGCCGTGTGGGGCCGCGATTCATAACACGGGGACCGTCGAGTGCTCGACGGCTCGACCCGCCCGGTCGGCGTCATGAGCCGCCGGATGCGGCAGCGAACGGTAGCAGTGGGCTGCCACGGCCACAGGACTGTGGTCCAGCTGCGGCGTGCTATTTTCGATCTGTTCGATCGTGGTTTCGAACAGGCACCACACCTTTTATTACTCCATAAAATTTTCTATATCCTAGGTACGATACGAGTATATCAGAAAGGATGCGTATAGGATACGCGGATACACAATGCTAAAAACCAGTGACATGGATACTAGTATATTTATTAAACCAATATAATAATTTATATATAAATAACTCAATAATGACCACGTGGGTCCATCTACTTGTACTAGCAGAGATTGATACAAACCCCTACTGAAGTACAGGCCCGGCCCTGGGGCGGTGCCAGCGGAGCGGCCGAACTGGGCCCTTGAGGCCAAGGGGCCCAGCCCCATATACGTAGTAGTAGGTATTAGTTTAGCATTTAGCGGTTCACATGTTCAGCCCAAGACGCCAAGAAGAAAGCGCGAGAGCCATCGTATACATGTATATTGATGTATGGAGTACTTTTGTACGAGCCCGTGTCGAGTCGATTCAGCTGCCCTTCCCCAGTTCCGCGGCATCCGGGAGATCGCGACTTTGCGACCGTGCCCTTGCGCCGCCCGGCCGCGACTTCCCGCTTCCTGCCCCGAGGCTGCCAGCAATCGACCGTCGGCATCTCGGGCTCTCGGCGATCCCGTGCGAGTGCTAGCGGCCGCCGGCGTGCATTCTATTCGTATACAGAGGTGAGGTACTCTTGCCCCCAAACTTTATTCTCGACTGATTTAGGTTTGAGATTTTGGAACCCCATATGGCCATATAATGCAGCAATCATGTTGAGTTTAGTATGGCATAACACAATTTAATTAGTCACTACTTTTCTAAAAATAGAGTGAACTCATATTGCCCAAAAAACATGCATCTGGAAGTGAGGAAAAAAAAAAAAAAGAGAAGCTTAGAGGAGTTTAAAGAATCACAAAAGGAGCTCTTGATAAATTCTTTTAAACCAATACAAGCACTACAACAAATCTAGATGGAGTGGGCAATACTTCCCGTGGAGGAACAAACTACATATCCACTAAGGTCCTACTATAGATAAGATGTATAACTTGTTTTATAAGATTTTTTTTATGGTTTACACTTACTAGAATCAAAATTATATTATTAGAGTTGTACTAAAGGGCCCATGACTTATAGCTTCGCTCCAGGTCTATAATTAGACGGGGCCGGGCCTGCTGAAGTATCACATTTATGCTCAAATTTGTGTCATATTTTTCTAGTTTGTCTTTTCCTAACTAACTTTGCGATGTGAAAACTGTCTCTGTTTTGCAAGACTTTTCGAGGTAATGAAGGTAAAGTGTATAGACAGAAATCCTTATCTAAATAAATCTATCCGATCATAATACTAATGAATAATATGAATCCTAATAAAAATCCCTTTTTATGTTCTTTTATTGTTGTACATTTTTCGTGGAGAGATCTCACCAAATATATTTTTCAATTTCCATTTTTAGTCTGAATATATTTCTGTCTAACTCCTATTTGACCATTTCAATTAAAAAGTTTCTATTTTGACTTTCTTGATTTTATTTTATTTTATTTTATTTGACTTATATTCGGATTTTCCTCGATTTCACCTCCCACGTCCCAATATCTGAGTTTGTGTTCTGGACCCCCCCCCCCCCCTCCAAACACACACACACACACCCCCATTTCATGTTGCTTGAATGCAACTATCCAAGTTCTCACTTTTTTAATTATTTTTTTACCAACGGTTGGAGTTATGACTAATTTTTTCCCGTAATTTCATGCATTGGAAGTTTAGCAGATTCACCTATTTTGTTGTGATCGATTTAGTTTACTCTGTTTTTTTTTCACATTCCATATTCTAAAACAATTTTGGTCGATATATACGGATCACGTCCCATATTCTAAAATAGTTATGGTCGATACAAATAGATAGATATTTCTCTATCCATCTGTTGACACTCAAAATTGGCAATGGAAAGTCAACGGGTATAAAATTGTAACACCCTAAAATTTGTCTTTTTGAAAATAGAGCTAAAATGATTTAATTTGAGTTTTTGTGCTCATGAAAACCTAGGTAAATAATATTATTTCATTTAAATAAAATTTATCTTAGGCTTAGAAACATCGTTGTGCATACATGCTGGTGCATTTATACTTTTGTGATGTGTGGTTTTGACCAAAAGTGATAAGGCTTTTAAAATCTTTTTAATAGATCATCTTTTCTCCTTCTAAATTGTTTGTACCTCAGCTCAAGTTTTCTTTTGGGAGCTTCTCAAAGTCTTTTCTTTGCAATTCAAATCACTCCATTCAATTCCTCGTCCGTCAATCAATCTCTATAAATTCCTTGGGAACTTTCTAGCTTATTCTGGAATTTGTACCTACTCTTTTGTGAGCATTATCTAATTTTTAGATGCTCCAAAATATTTTCTTACTAGCAGGTAACCCCGCGCGAAGCGCGGGCAACAACAGAAGGCGCCATATCAAACAGATTTAAGTGCATTGGTAAAGGTGGCATATATGTATCAATCAACTATCATTGAAATATAACATTTAGTTTTGTACCATGTACAGAACGATTGCACTGTATTTAGGGACAATAGGAACATGTGCAATGGGAAAGTTCAGTGTTTCATTTGGAACAATTTGATTATCTCTGAAGGTTATGAAATGAACTGAATGCAAGGGATTAAATCCGTTACCAAATGAATCGAATGCAACAGTACATGGTCTATTAGTTGGAGGTCCTTTGAGAGAGAGCTAGATGAGTTGTAGAAACATTTATGTCTGCAACGCGGACATATGGTCAGATGGAGAAGCACATGTAGACGGTATAAACTGACAGTCACACTTGCAACCTATGAATCTTGTTAGCACATCTTTGCCGTTTCCCTAAATTCAGAGATTGAGAAATTTCCATTGAGGTTTACCTTCCATGCCTCAAAATTTGTGAGATCAGTTCTTGCATGATTCAAATTGAATTAGCTATTTTTGTAGAAGGAAATTGGATGACAGCATCATTGTACTCGCCTTGTAGATATCTGACCATGAATTTGTGATTGTGGCACTTGGAGCTGCATCGATGACATTGGAAATGCCTCTTCCAAACTGTTGTATTTGAGACGAAGGCAAAGCGAAACGTAAACAATTGCACATCGATTGGGACGACCACAGGAAAGACGACGCAGGCACTCCGGGTGGGGAACGAACGCCATGATACACCGGTTGGGACGAAGCTGGCGGCAGGAAAAAGCATCGGTGAGCACGAGCCGCAGGTCTCTACGATGGCTTGGTCCGGGCAGTGGGTCGCCGCAGCACGATTCGAGGACGTTGCCACGCCTGAATGCGGCCGGGGTAGGAAGTGCTGCTACCGCGACGCGAGACGGAGCGCCGAGGCGCCCGCGATACGCGAGGCGGTTGGCGAGTGTTGCAGGATTGGGCGTTCCGCGGCAGGGCCGGCCGCTGCGGTGTGGGGCGACGCGACGACCGGGTACCGATGGAAGAGGCACTACGTTGCGAGGACGACGGGCAGAGCAGGTCGTGCGACGGTAAGCCGCCGCCGGCGGGCAGGATGCACGCGCGGGTAGCTGCGGGGGCCAGCGGTCGGCGGAGGTCAAGATGGACCGGCTGTGGAGTCCTTGTGGCTGAGCGGACGTCGAGGATGGACCGGCGGTCGGTGGAGGTTCGGGATGGACAGGTAGTGGCGGCAGTGCATGGGCTCGCTGATGCGGCTTCGGAGTGGATAGAGGCAGCGGAAGGACTGGAGACCTCGGAACACGTAGACGTGTACCGCGGTGGCGTTCGGATAGGATTTTGCGTTGACTGTTCCCAGAACAGTGAACTGTGAGAGGGGCACGACTTTTACAGATCCACAACTTTTATATGTATGTATAGATGAGCTCTAAATATTTTATTTAGGTTGCTCATGTTCCATAATGTCTCTTGAGAATTTTCTCCGAATTTTTGGAGCTTTCGGGATATTTTTCGCTGCATAAAATCAATTCTAGACTTCTCTAGAATTATTTTATCCACGAAATTAATTAATTCCAAAAATAATAAAATCCCTCATTTTTTCTTCAATGCTTAAAGGCCTATGTCTTTATTTGTTAATGGGCTTTAATATTTAATTAGGCCTATTAGTAAAGATGAATGGTGCAATATCAATTAGCACCATATCGCTAATTGATGCAAAGGTGCGAAGTTCTCTTCCCTATTTACTTTTACCGATCCTATCAATTTTCCGTTCCTTTCTCTTCTGCCTCGTTGTCGTCATGGCCACCGAGGAAGCCACATCTCGATTTCCACTAATACCATGGCGCCTGCATCTTTGGAAGCAAGCTGCCACCTTGGATAGTCTGAAAGTCGTGCACGGCAAGGATTTTATACAATCCACATCCATACTGTAAATACCAACAAGGCTGTTCCATCGCATGTCTCCTTGCCATATATTGCTAGCTCGATCGGCATCAACCGCCACCCATCGCCCCGGCTTGTCAAGCTAGCTTGGAGCGCAAAGTTCATGACAGATCAATCTCCATTGTCATCAACACTTTGGTACGTTACTGTGCCGAGCCCTGCAGATTCACGTCGGACACATGCAGGCCAAGGCCACCGATCGACGCCCGGCGGTTTAGATGATGGAGAACTCGTGGACATACATGCATGATAGTTTCATCCAGACGAACCCTGAATTCCCGATGGGCCATGCAAGCTGACGTCTGCCATGGCTGTCATCCGTTTTCTGTTGATGGTGAGCACGTCTACTGAAACCTCCGTCATGGTCTCTCTACCAACTTCATATCATAGCTCTTCATGTTTGCTCCCCAGGCCGCCATCGAGCCATTGATTGTTGGTTTTCTTGCCGGCCGTGCATCTATGGGCACCAGAGTTGCTGTTGTTAGACCCAAAAGATCATTAGCAGTAGGATCTAGTAGGTGCATTCTCATACAGTAGGTAGACAGTGAGGGAGAGAGGAAGAGAGAATGGGAGAGATCATCACCAGAGGGCTTGACGGGGGCAGAGGAGGACGATCCGGCGGCAGCGCTGCTGGAGTCGGCCATCGTGTCGAGGGAGAGGAAGGGGCGACGCCGGGAAGAAGGAGGTCGGGCGGTCGGTGGCGGCGGCGCGGAGGTGCTTCCCGTCCACGGCTACGCCCCTCCCGGATCGGATTAGGGTTTGTAGGTGGGTGTGGCGGCTCACGGTGAACCTCGTGCGAGAGCCGCCGGCGCCCACCTCTTTATATAGCGCAGGGTGACGGGGCCCTCCGGCCAATAGATGGGCCGGGCGCCCCGATCGGCGCGAGGTTCACAAGGGGCCCGAGTTGGGCCGTTGGGCCCAACTCGGGATTGAGATCATCCTAACATTCTCCCCTTGATCTCATCTTTAACTTTATCTTTAACTTTACTCTTTCACTTTAACCTTTTCATTTTACTTATTCCATCTCGATTTGTGCATAGAACATGTTTCATCGTCACGGTCTATTGCCGTTGGATTTCACACTACAATAAACATCTCTGGTTTGAAATAAGTAAATACTTTATCTTTGGGCCCTTATTATTATCCAGGAATCATAGGCTTCGCCTTAAACCCATGCCGGCTACATGTTCAACGAACACTTTGGGTGGTAAGCCTTTTGTAAGCGGATCCGCGAGCATCTTTTCAGCGCTTATGTGCTCAAGATTTATAACATGATCCTGGATTTTCTCTTTCACAACATAGTACTTTATGTCAATGTGTTTGGCAGCACCACTTGACCTATTGTTGTGAGCATACTCTATAGCCGGATTATTATCACGGTATAGAGTCATTGGTCCATTGATGTCATCGACCACTTTTAAACCGGGTATGAATTTCTTTAGCCAATTCACCCCCGATGCCTCATAACATGCTACAAACTCGGCATACATAGTAGAGTTTGTAGTAACTGTTTGTTTTGAGCTTTTCCATGATATAGCTCCTTTTGCGAGAGTGAACACATATCCGGATGTGGACTTTCTCATCTCCCGCATAATCGAATCTGAGTATCCTAAGATCTTTAGGGACTCATATCTTCGTATGTTAGCATCGTCTTTTGTACCTTGTAAATATCGCAAAACTTTCTTTACCAATTTCCGGTGTTCAACACCGGATTACTTTGGAATACGCAAGCGGCCGGTTACATAAGCTAAGTCGGGCGTGTGCATACTTGAGCATACTTGTAAGTGTCCAACAGTGAAGCATATGGCACACTTTTCATTTGGTTGAGCTCATACCCATTCTTGGGACACCGAAAATCCCCATACTTATCGCCCTTGACTATAGGTGCGGGTGAAGGACTACATTTATGCATCTCGGAATTTCTCCAAGACTCTTTCAATGTATGCCTTTTGAGACAGGTCCTAATACCCCCTTTCTTCTATCTCGGTGAATTTCTATGCCCAAAACATAGGAAGCTTCACCAAGATCTTTCATCTCAAACTTTGAGGACAAAAATCTTTTTGTTTCTGTAGTAGACTCATATCATTACTTGCAAGTAAAATATCGTCTACGTACGGAACTAGGAAAATGTATTTCCCATTCTTAAACTTTGTATAAACACAATTGTCCTCGACATTTGCTTTAAACCCAAAATTCTTTATAGTTTTATCAAACTTCAAGTTCCACTTTGCCTTGAAGCTTGCTTTAACCCATAAATCGATTTCTTTAGGCGACATCCCATCTTTTCTTTGCCTTCCACGACAAACCCTTTCAGTTGTGCCATGTAGACATTTTCCTCCAAATCCCCATTTAGGAATGCCGTCTTCACATTCATCTGATGCAACTCTAAATCATAGTGTGCCACCAATGTCATTATTATTCGAGAGAATCTTTGCATGAGACTCGGAGAAAAGGTCTCGGTGTAATCAATTCCCTCCCTTTGTGTGAAACCTTTAGCCACAAGTCGCGCTTTAAATCTCTCTATGTTCCCTTGGGAGTCATATTTTATTTTGTAGACCCATTTACACCCTCTTGTTTTGGCTCCTTTGGGAATTTCTTCCAAGTCCCAAACATCGTTGGCACTCATCGATCTCATTTCATCTTCCATGGCTTCAAACCACTTGGATGAATGATCGCTTCTCATGGCTTGTTCAAATGTGGTGGGATCACCCTCCATTTGATACTCTTCATGATATTATTTAACTCATATATATCACTCGGAGATAGCTGGTCTTCTTTCTCTTTGAGACCTTCTAGGGGCCTCTACATTTGGCACATCTACTATTGGAGGCCGAGGTTGCTCCCCTCATTTGTGGCAACATTTTCAACAGTTCCCGCTGAACCGGTTCCTCATTTTCCTCCGTTGTTACCACGGGAGGAACAACAACGGGTTCTTGCTCCACGGTGTCTTGCACTATTGGTGCGGGAACAATAGGTAGCTCGAAAAATGGCTCCTAAATCACGGGATTGGGTGCACACACCCGCTTCTCTTCAAGATCAATTTTCCGAGCAGCCATACTCCCCTCATCATTTCATCCTCTAGAAAAATAGCGTGTCTCGTTTCCACAAACTTTGTGAGTCTATCGGGACGAGAAACGATAACTTTTTGACCTTTCGGGATAGCCAATGAAATGGCAACTCACATTTTTGGGATCAAGTTTCCCAATATTTGGGTTAAAGACTTTAGCCTCGGCGGGACACCCCCACACACGGGAGTGATCTAGTGAAGGTACCCTTCCTGTCCATAATTCATACGGTGTTTTGGGCACCGATTTACTTGGCACTCTATTGAGAATATGAATGGAGGTTTTTAATGCCTCTATCCATAAACTCAATGGCAAATCAGAGTAACTCATCATACTTTGCGCACCATATCCATCGTGGTACGATTACGCCTTTCGGCTACTCCATTTTGCTTGAGGTTCACCCGGCATGGAATACTTTGGGCAACTATACCATTTTCCCGTAGAAACCTTGCGAAAGGTCCGGGAACTTGACCATATGGGGTATGCCGACCATAGTACTCCCCCACGGTCGGACCGGACTAGCTTAATCTTTAAACTATGCTGATTTTCCACTTCACCTTAAATATTTTAAATTTATCCAATGCTTCATCTCTTCCTTTAATTGGATAAATATAGCCAAACCGGAGTAATCGTCGGTGAATGTAATGAACGAATCATAGCCATCCACACTCTTTACGGAAAAGGACCACATATGTCGGTGTGAATGATCTCTAATATTCCCGTGCTTCGTTTGGCATTCTTTTTAATTTGCTTTACATATTTTCCTTTTATGCAATCGATGCATTGCTCTAATTCAAACTCCAAAGGAGGAAGAATTTCATTCTTTACTAGTCTTTCTATTCTCCCCCTCGAAATATGGCCTAAACGATAGTGCCATAATTTCGCCGTTGCGTTGTAGTTCGCTTTCTTTTTCTTTTCTCATTTGTAGACGAGGAGACGCTATCATTCACATTACATATGGAATTCACACTTTCACATAGTGATAACATATATAATTCGTCTTGTCGGAAGGCAAGACCAACACAAATATCATTAAACCAAATGACACATTTGCCATGTCCAAAATTACAGGTAAAACCCGAATCATCCAACTTTATTACACTTATCAAATTGCGCTGCGTGTAGGAACATAAAAAACATCTCTCAAAGTAAGACTATAGCCATTAGGTAAATCTAATGCTACATCTCCAATTGCCTCTATCGCAGCCGTACGCCATTCGCAACGCTAATGGCCTCTTCTCTTTTTAGCGTAGTTCTCGTCGAAATGAATCCACAGTAAAGAATTTGCAACATGAATAGTTGCACCGAGTCAATAAACCATGTTGACTTTGAAAACTTTGCATACGAGATTCATTTACAAATGAAATAACATTCTCACCCTTTTTCTTCATGAGCTCTCTTAACCAATCGGGCGATCGGTCTTCTTGTGCCCCTCCTTACCACGGTGCCGGCACAAGTTGTCACTGCGCCCGTGGCTTGCCCCGTTCTTTGAAACCGTGGTTTACGTCGCATAGGACCTTTCTTTGCTTTGGGAGCCGGGATTGAAGGGCCTTTTGCCCTTCCCTTTGACCAGTTCGCTTGGCCACCAGGGTTGGCCATTGATCCCGAGCTCCTCATCAACACACCGAGCAATGAGCTTGTCTAAGTCCCATTTCTCGAGTGTATGTTGTAGTTTATGACAAAATTCTCATACTCTCTAGGCAAGGAAGCTAAAACAAAATGGATAAGGAGCTGTGGTTGTATTTCCGGATCCATTCCTTTCGGCTTATTTGCCAAGTGACTCATTTTCAAAATATGGTCACGTATGCTACCTCCTTTAAACTTTTCATTTGTCAATTGCTTGAACAAATGGGTAGCATACACTTTGGAGGAACCAGTGAACTGGTTCTTGATCCTCTCAAAGTAAGCAACAGCAGTGTCACACTTTTCAATTGACCCTGTAAGAGCTGGGTCAATTGTATTCTCAATGACAGCACAACATTTCTTGTTGTCACTAATCCATCGAGTATGCTTTATGTCATAAGCCATCTTTATGGGTCCAAAATCTTTCACCCTTTTGTCCCATGCTTCATCACTTTCACTGGTCTCCCGCACCGGTTCCACAGGCTTTGTGGGACACGGTTCAATGAGCACCCAGTCAAACTCAGCTATAGTGAAAGTGAAGTCAATCTTCCTCTTCCACTCAAGGTAGTTGTCTCCCCTCAGTGGTGGAATCTCTCTCAGGGCAGACATCAGGGAGGAACTACCTGAAATTACAATTCATATGGGGTGAGAACATAATATAAAATTTACTTTCCAATAATTCTAAATCACCGTTGGGCGAAAATAGAATTAATGTAGGCAACAACTATTAATCCACATCATAATATTGCTATTAATCAACGTTGGTCAGAATAATAACAACATTATAATCACAGTAAAATTATCCATTTTCAAATATTAAACTCTCCCGTTGGTTCGAATTTAATAATGAAAACGATAATAACTTTAAATACGCAGCGGAAACTTTAACTTTGCATAATCAATTTTCCAGAAACATAAAGTCACTTTACTAATCTCTGAACAAAAAAATATCGTTGGATAAACATTTGTACAGAAATTAGCAGCAAAAACGATTCAAATTGAGCAAAAAATGCTCAAAACTGTTTCTGGAAAAAGAAAAAACAAAAAATCTGCTTTGCACTATGCAATCGGCCATTTCGGCCCAAACCGCAGCGCGGCCCACCGGCCAGCGCGGCCCAGAGCCTAGCGCGCGCGCGCTCTCAGGCGCGGCCCAGCGCGGCCCGCTAGCGCTCTCCATTTTTTTATTTCTCTGTCTCGCGGCCCAACATTCACTGCGCGTTGGCCGGCCCACAACCAAAATCGGCCCGATACCGCGCCGCCGCTGAGCACTCCCCGCACCCAGGCCTTAACCTGGGCCTGGGCCGGGAATTCCCATTCCCGCCTGGGCCGAAAGGGGGCCTGATGGGCTTCGGTCGATCACAGCCGTCCGTCCTCATCCGACGGTTGTGCGCTGATTTCGGGCGGTCAAAACCGCCAACCGGTTCCTCTGCCCCAAAACCCTAAGGCATTTCTCTCCTTCCCTGCCTCTCTCTTGCGCCGCAGCTCCAGGCAGAGCAACGGCGGCGGCCATGGTGGCCGTCCGGCCGGCGACGCCGGCGAGAACCAAAGCCGCCGGTCAGATCCGGTTGGCTCCCCTTCCTTTCTCTCCCCTTCACTCTCTCCAGCAAGCATCACGACGTTGCCCCGGCCCGTGGCCATTGAGAGAGAAGGACGGCGCCGCTGTGGGGCCCGTGGCCGGTGCGTGCGCTCCCTCTGCGTTGAGCGCGCCGCCGCCCATCGGCCCTGCGGCGATGCTGTGTAGCGCTCGCTCGACGAGGCCCGGCAGCGAGAGAAGGTGACGCCGGCGGCGGGCCCACTCGCCGGCGAGCGCGTTCCCCGTTGGGAGAGCGCGCCACCGTCGAGCGGCTCCGCGTCGGTGTCCTGTCCCCGCGCGACGGCGTCGAGGTAGGGAACCAGGTAGGCCCGCCTCCCTCGGTCTTCTTCTTTGCCCTGTTAGGGTTAGGGTTTCGCATTCTTTTCCCCTTCCCCGATCCATCCCCTTTTCTCTGTTAGGGTTAGGGTTAGGGTTTCACTTTGCCGATTCGAAATCGGTGTTGGTTCTTTCTTTTCCCCAAATCCCAGATCCGCTTAGGGTTAGGGTTGGGGTTTTCTGTTTCTGTCCGGATCAAGTCCGGCGAGTCTTTCTTTTGTGATTCAAAAAACACCACTAGATCCACTAACTAACCAGGGCGTCGATACCATTGTTAGACCCAAAAGATCATTAGCGAGGATCTAGTAGGTGCATTCTCATACATAGGTAGACGGTGAGGGAGAGAGGAAGAGAGAATGGGAGAGATCATCACCGAGGGGCTTGACGGGGCGAGAGGAGGGACGATCCGGCGGCGGCGCCGCTGGAGTCGGCCATCGTGTCGAGGAGAGAGGAAGGGGGCGACGCCGGGAAGAAGGAGGTCGGGCGGTGCGGTGGCGGCGGCGCGGAGGTGCTTCCCGTCACCGGCCGCGCCCCTCCCGGATCGGATTAGGGTTTGTAGGTGGGTGTGGCGGCTCACGGTGAACCTCCTGCTGAGAGCCGCCGGCGCCCACCTCTTTATATAGCGCAGGGTGACAGGGGCTCTCCAGCCAATAGATGGGCTGGGCGCCCCCGATCAGGGCGCGAGGTTCACAAGGGGCCCGAGTTGGGCCGTTGGGCCCAACTCGGGATTGAGATCATCCTAACAGCTGTCCCTTAAACATAGCAGGTCGATCTCATGGGTACCTGTTGTTGTGCACGCATTTTCTTGCCTAAGCCGGATCTCCAAGAACTTTGGCAAGCTGCCATGGAGCCAGAGCTCGTCATCGCCTATATATATGTACGCGTGGAGTTTGACCGCCGCCGGCCGTGCCTACGTGTCGTCGCCCTCTCGTCTCACAAACTTCTGGAGCGCCATGGAGAGATCAAGATCAAGCCGTTGCCGTCAACTTTTATCTCTGGCAGATCGTTTCGGTACGTTGCTGTGTCTGGCCTGCCGATTACTCATCTACCATATCTGATGTTGCCTGTGTGCCGTGTAATGGTCATTCCCTCATCTGCAGTTGTGTGAGCAGGAGCATGCAAGCCACCATGCATGCTAGCTATCATCTACGTATCACCAGCTGTACATATGCACGGTGAGCATGCCATCTTCCATGTCTTCCTATCTTCTTTATCTTATTATGCCGTGCATGCTTTGAAGGCCATGTACGGTACGTGCACCTATAGTACATTCATCCTTCACGTTTTGCCTTTGGTCCATTCTATCTATGGTCTTCTTGTTCACGTAATCTAATTAGCTACCAACGTACATGTCTTTCCCAGCCGGTGGTGCTCACAGTCGCCATCTTGTCAAGTTGTCGCTGACTAGAAGGAGCCCAATGTCGCCAAGCCGCACCGCCGTGACCTAGTCGCCATTGTGTTGAGCTCTGTCGAGCTTGATTCATCGCAGTTGCTTTGGGTGTAAAGCAAGTCTTAAGGCAAGTATAACTTGAGTTATCTTTTTGCGACCATGATCTAGTAAACTTGATTAATGAATATGTGATTAAACATAAAAGATGACTTTTTAGCAACTTGGAATCTAGAGGGTTAAGGTGATTGGTTGTTTCCATTCACTTGATGTTCCCTCCCTTTAAGGACTTTTCTGTACGTGATCATACGGGATTTCACGTGCCGCTGTGAGGGCTATATGGCTCTGGCTCTAGTGCATTCAAGAGACCTTTTCTAGCTTGTGAGAGGGAGGGCTGAATTGGGTATAGGGCGGCTCCTCCATGGTGTGTATAGCCGGGTAGGATGTGTGCCACTTTGGGAGGAGGGATTCCCTATATCCGATGACAAGGCGACCCTTGCTTGTTAGACGAACTTTTGGGTTGCTTTATAGTGAGACCCTGCCTACTCACCTTGGAAGTATGTTTGGGAAGTCATGACCCCGGGCAAATGGGAATCACGACTCACAGGGAAAGGGTACACCTCTGCACAGAGTTAAATCAATATATTGTCCGTGCCCACGGATAGGGCGGCCCTGAGATATTGCAGTATAAAAGTTCACTATTTGTTATTGCTTAATGTTATTACTGATGCTTAATTGTTATTCTTTAATTATGTTTACCTGATCATGTGGTTATGAGATTATACTTGTTATACTTGTGGAGTTCGACATGGACTCACTCTTGCAATTCCTACCACCTCGGGAGAAGTTTAGGCTTGTGATCAACCAGGTCGGTTGGATCCAATGGAGTCGAGTTCTTATCGAAGATCGGAGTTGTCTTCCCATTGTTTGCTACCTAAGGGTATATCTTTTTTACTAAGTATGTTATTTATTAAGCATTGTTTACTGATACTACCCTTTACTTGTAGCTATATGTGGGAATTGACTCCTAGGACTCACATATGGTGTATATCTGGTTCTGTTCTTAAAACCGGGTATTACAAGTGGTATCAGCTGAATGCTGACTGTAGGATGCAAGCCTAGTTAGAAACTGGTCGACTTAGTGTTCTGGAATTGTTAGAACAACCTTGTTCTACACACCTTGACAATTTCTTCACCACTATGACTCTATCTTTGATATTCGTCTCCTCCTTGATGCTTATCTGAAAGCCTTCGTTCTCATCGTTGATTCTTTGCTATCTCTCTAAACTTTTTATTCTTTTCAAAAAGGTATTCTTACCTTTGTCTTTGCTCTTTTATGAAAACCTTGTCTCATCATTTAAAGTTTTCTTCCTTTAGATGACTCGTGCTTACAAGACCGCTCGCATTTCCACTGGAGGCTACTTTCCACCCCGTGCATTGTATGAGCCAAGCAATGAAGTCACGATGAGGGATTGGATCAGCGAGCATGATGAAGATGTTCTGCCCACACCAGAACCAGTTAGGGAGGAAGAAGAAGAAAAGAAGCCTCTAGATGTTATTCCTCTTGAAGAAGAACCCGTAGGCGAAAGACAAGACATCTTTAGTGATAAAGATGAAGACAATGCTCAAGATGGTGGAAACTTTGATGGTGGAGATGAGCAACCCCATCGAATGGGATGGACCATAGAAGAGCACAAGTATGAGGAATTCAATACCGCTTCTCAACGTCAACTAAAGTGGATTCTCACAACTTACTATGGAGATTGGGATCCTTCGGTGGAATACACCTGTACCGAGTATTCCCATCCTCTAGAACCTACTTATTGGAAGACTAGTGTGAGTATCTACTCCCGTGGAGAAGTCCCAACAGATTTTGCACATGAGAGAGTCTACACTCATCAGGGTCACCGCCACACTTTGCAAAGCAGCATAGAAGATGCAGCTTTTGAGGCATGTATAAGTCTCCGAGGCCACCGTCGTCAGTCAATGCAACATGACCGCTACCGTTATCTACCTTACGGGGATCAGAACTACAACGACGGATGGGTGATGGACAGCCCTCAGCGTCAAGGTCCAGTTCTCAAAGTTTTGTTTGATTTTGGACATACCGTTATGCAATTAAAGAAATGGTTGGGAGATGTGGTGTGTCAACAAGAAAAGATCTAGAGAGGCTGCAGAAGGAATTAGATGATCTTAAAGCAGCAATTGGAGAGCCCAAGATTTATGAGAATGTTTCCCACCAATTTTGCCCTTAGGTTCAGGAGTCCCCTTTAAGTAAAATCGTTAGATTACGTTAATTCTAATCGAGTCATTTTGGTGCAAGTGAACTTGAGTGTTTGTTGAGTTGTTTTTGTGTCTTTTGGGTGATTTGCATCTTTGTAATGAGTGCAATGATCTCGTGGTTTTATCCGCAATTTCATTTAGCTTATAGGCCTAAAGTTTAAGGATTAATGAATAGCTAGTTGGGTTTTGGGTTCCTCCTGTTTTCTGCATCATGTCTTCTCGGACCAGTCTGTATTGTTCGGATTATATCTCAGTTCTTTGATGACCAAAAATCATGAGAAAATTCTGGACATAAGTAGACTTCCATATATTTATCAGTCTATGGTTTT
Organism: Themeda triandra; assembly: GCA_018135685.1. Classification (NCBI taxonomy): domain Eukaryota; kingdom Viridiplantae; phylum Streptophyta; class Magnoliopsida; order Poales; family Poaceae; genus Themeda; species Themeda triandra. The sequence goes on along the minus strand of JAENPR010000262.1, from coordinate 563,488 downwards.
ACTGTTATATATCAAGATTTATTTGTTCAAGGTTGATGAAATTTTTTGGGAGAATCTAGACTTCAGTACGTTCCCAACGCCGTTAGGATCACCCTCATATCAACTTTAGTTTGGGAGCTATGGAATTCACAAGGTGGTGTATCTGTGATGTCTGGAACCTAGAACAGTTTTTGTTGTGAAGTATTTTCGATCAACTTAACTACGGAATCTGGAAACATGTTCTATAGGAAAGTTACAGAGGATTACATAAGGTTTCCAATGGTGTAAAGTATGACTTTATTGGATGAACAGAAATGGAGTTATGTCTGTTTTTCTGCACTGCTGTTTTCCTGCTCGCGGAGAAGTGCATGTGACAAGTTTCTACCCATACATATAAGTTTCTTTGGGATAATAGAAGGACATGATGATAATCCACTAACTTACTTGAAGTTACAAGCTACCCTTTGGTGCCCCTAGTAGATCTTGTTGGGGGCAGGAGTGGAATTGGCCACCCCGTCCCCCCTAATCGTATACGCCTCATGTGTTTAATGTGCGCAGGAACGGGCGATAGCGCAGGAAGACGCGCATCCGGCGACAGCGCCAGGCGGAAGCCCCGATAGCGCGGGAAGGCGCGCATCCGGCGTCCGCGCCAGGCGGAAGCCCCGATAGCGCGGGACGGCGCGCATCCGGTGTCAGCGCCAGGCGGAAGCCCCGATAGCACAGGAAGACGCGCATCCGGCGTCAGCGCCAGGCGAAAGCCCCGATAGCACGGGAAGGCGCGCATCCGGCGTCCGCGCCAGGCGGAAGCCCCGATAGCGCGGGACGGCGCACATTCGGCGTCAGCGCTAGGCGGAAGCCCCGATAGCGCGGGAAGGCGCGCATCCGGCGTCCGCGCCAGGCGGAAACCCCGAAAGCGCGGGAAGGCGCGCATTCGGCTGGAGACTGGACGCATTCGGCGGCTGGGCAGGAAGGAGAGCCCGGATGTGTCCTGGTCGGCGGTTAACCGACAAATGTGGGCCCTCGGGCCATTTACTTGTCTGCCCCGTGTCGGCCGCTCCTGTACGTTGAAATTAGGGTTGCCAGGGGCATTCCCGTACAAAATGCCACACGGCTTCCTATAAGTAGACCCTTCTGGGGACGTTGTCAGAGACTTCTGGACTCCGTGCGTTTTAGCCGGAGCACAAGGAATATAAGGTTCGTGTTGTTCGTTTCGTTTTGTACTTCTACGTTTCCATTGTCACCTGTTTTGGTCCTTCAGGGGGTGCAACCCCAAAGGGCTGAAACAACATTGGCGCCCACCGTGGTTGTCGCCCGGACTTGTCATGCCACCCAAGGGAAAAGGTAGAAGTCCAAGAAAGCAAATGCCGACCATCGACGAGATCATTCCTTCAGTAATAGCCGGTTCGGATCCGGTACTCCCGGCCACCGCATCGGGCGGCGCCTCCGCCACCGAACCCGACGCCCTCGGCCGATCCGGCCATCGAAGAAAATGCGATCGGAGCGGTGACGGAACGCCGATCCCGCCCGGTCTGCGGAAGCCGTAGTCGCGAGGGGGCGGAGGAAGACGCGGAGGCGACCGGACCCAAAGCAGCCCCGAATGCGGTGGACGCCTTACGATGCTGCAGAATTCCAAGCCGTTAAAGCCGCCGGATGAGCACACGGCCCGAATCGAAGAGCTAAAGGCATACCGTGACCAGTTGCAAGGAGACATCGAAGCAAGAAACAGGATAACAGCGACCCAGGTAGCGGTCGATCACGCAGCAAGAGAAGCAGAAAGGTTACAGCGGGAGATTCAGGCACTTGGAGCAAGAACCGAAACTGAGAGCGAGGTCAGATATCTGGGTTCGGCCTCGTGCAAGGGGGCCCCGGATATGGTTGACATGGCGTCCCCTTTGTCCCTTGAGCTCCAAAAGTACCCATGGCCACCGGGGTACAAGCCCAAAATCCCGCACTTCAATGGCAAATCCAATCCCAGAAGGTTCATATCAAGTTACGAGGCTGCAGTATATTCAGCAGGAGGCAACGAATCCTTACTGGCCAAGACTTTGATTCTGGCAATGCAAGACGTGGCACATGATTGGTACATGCCCCTGCGTCCATTATCCATTCGGTCATGGAGGCAGGCGAAAGAGGAGCTTCTGGCAACATTTCAGGGGCTTCAAACCGACAAGAAAACCATTATGGATCTGCTCACTTTGTATCAACCAGATGACGAGCCAATGGCCAAGTACCTGGAACGCATCATCCAGATGCGGGCACAAATCCCAAATGTGTCTGATGAAACGGTCATCGCTTCGGCCATCAGAGGCCTCAAAATTGGGCCGTGCGCCGAAGTGTTGACCAGGGAGGTACCCAAAACTGTAAAGCAGTTGTTCGATGAGATGAGAAAATTCGCCATTTCAGAGGAAGACCTGCAGAAGTGCAAGGTATCAAGAAACAGCCTCAAACAAAACACCCCGGCGTAAATCGGCGAAGTGGGGACAGAATCAAGGTTATGTCAACAACCTTCAGGAGGAGTCATCCAACCCTGCACCCCCGAAACAAAACGATAGACAGTTTCATGAAACCCGGGGAGGAGGACATCAGAACCGGGGGGGTCGTGCTAACAGAGGCGGACGAGGTCGTGGGCGCAATGGCGGCGCCCCGAAAACGCCATATTGTTGCGTGTGTGGCGAAAACAAGGGACATTTCACCAGAGACTGCAAATACACGCAGCAGGCCAAAGAGCAGAAGGAAAGAGATGACGCTATAGGGAAGTCCGAACCCACAAAGCACGTATTCCACACAGCACCGTCACAACATTACGCTTTCCCCCATCAAATGGCCGCCTTCCAGTCTGGGCAGCCGGGGAATCCGTACCTCGCCCCACATGTTCATGCACATTGGGGGGGTCACCAAGCATGCAGTACCAACAATACCAGCAGCCGATGATTGCGCATCCGATGCCGCATCGGGCCGTGGCTTCTTCCTCGCCGCCTACCGAGAATAGACAAGCAAGAAGAACAGCGGCAAAGCAAGAAACTTCCAACGAGTTGCGATCGTACACACCGTAGCACCCACGAATGTGATGCCATCCAACGGGCACATATACGCCATCATTGGAGGTTCCAATATAGAGCACGACAAAGAAGAGAACGCGAAGAGAATATCAAAGGCGCGTGTTGGCGGTATCATCGCCCGCTCCAGCGAATCGGGCCGCGTGGAAGCTCCACCCCATCACCTTCACTCGAAGAAGATAATCGGTCCGGGATTACCCGCACTATGACGCTTTCGTGGCCACGCTTTCGTAGCCGGGTACACCTTGCACAACATTCGATTGACAATGGGAGTTCGGCGGACATCTTGTTCACCAAAGCATACGACAAAGATGAAACTCGACAGCGATCGCTTGATCAAAGGCGGGCAATGCCCTATTCGGTTTTGGTGGCAAGAAAATAGACGCACTTGGGAAGAAGACACTCACGGTAGCGTTCGCGAAGGAGAGAAAGTGCGGGCGGAAGAGATATCGTTCGATGTGGTACAAATGGAATACCCATATACGGCAATCTTCGGAAGAGGGATCATAAACAAATTTGACATCATAATCAAGCGAGCTACTTGTGCATGAAGTTGCCCTCCCTTTCGGGGTAATCACGGTGCATGGCGATCAAATCGCAGCGAAAGATAGATGGCAAACCTATACCGGATACGGATGGTGCACGAGGTAAAAAAGCCCGCAAGGAAAGAGGACGATAATGAAGCCCCGGAGCGGAAAGAGCGGAGAGCGAGCCGACGAGGGCACGAGAAGGGTGCCTCTATCGGCAAACCGCCCGAATCGGTGCGTGCATATCGGGGCAAGTCCGTCCGGAACAGACGCTTCGGAGCCGCTAGCATTTCGGGCCGAGAACAAGGACGTATTCGCGTGGACCACTAAAGACCCGTTAACACCAGAATTTGGTCGGGAATATGACGGGTGGACCCGCGAGACGGCGGAGAGGAATTCGGCAAGTGCATATGCGGTCGGCTAATTTCCATGTGTTCGGCAAATGGCCAAGCGATCGGCAACCGCTTTATTTGAAGGCGGAGAAAGGAAAAAGGAAGCGATCGAAAAGGGAAGGAGTCGTGATGATCAAGGACTCCGATTATGGATAGAGTTAGCATGTCTTTGTCTTTCCAATTTTGGTTAGATAGTTCGTAAGTGCTTAGGACTCATGTTTTGTCCAGGGTATAAATATAAACCCTCGACCATTGTAATAGGGGTTCACAACCAAATCAATACAACCGGCTACGCGCCACCCTTCGAGTCCTTTTAGTCGTGTCGTCGAGTTCTTCGAGAGGGCCAATCGATCCGTCGACCTCCGTAAGTCCCGGCAACCTTGCTATCATGTCTAGTATCGTGCGGCGGATTTAGATTATGATGCAAGTAGTCTCATCCGTTTTGCTTAGTATCGTGCGGCATTTAAGCTTAATGATGGGAAGTTTTTGCTTGTGCCTTGTATCGTGCGGCGTATTAAGACATGAGTAAAGATAGTTATCGGCTCTTTTAGATTTGGCATGATCTAATAGATTCATTAAGTTATCACGTGTTGCTTGCTTTATTTAATGTTTAATTATTTGCAACACCCTTTTGCCCAATCTAGATTGATACTCTTTCGGCTCGTTGATCGTATCTCTCATGCTCATTCAATATTGAGTAGATCAAGCTCACATAGCCGAATTAGATCGATCTAGATTGTTACATGTTGTGGGTTCATTCACGTTATATGTAGATAAGCCTTGACAGACCGGGTACCGTGCGGCAGATGCAGGTCTTTGGGTTACTCTAGAGCTAGTCATCCGGTGAACTAGAAATCGGTTTAATCTGATAGGCTCCTCTATATGTTACTTGTTTGTTCCTTCTTCATGGACCCCGATTCGGCAATCTTGCCGATACGGTTATGCTTATACATGTAGCAAGTATCTATAGATCTGTTAGATAATTATGTGCTTTTAGCTCTTTATTGCTAGATTGTATCATGCGGTGGATTGATCTAGTAGCAAGGAGTGGTGTAAATTCATAGTGAGTGGTATCATGCGGTGGATTAGCTTGCTTGGGTTTATGCTCGACGGGTTTATGAAGGCTAGACGTGCGGCGGAGACTAGTTGGAGTAGCCTATGCATGTGTTGTTTAGTAGATTTATATTTATAAGTTACTTATTCTTAATTTTTAGTGCTTAAAGATGCTTTAAACATGAGATGTAGTTTGATATGCTTCAATGATTCAATCTTGTTCAAACATGTCTTCATTTATCGTATTCGGCTAGTTTGTTCTGTTTACATCGGTTATGTTACTTTAGCCGAATGAACCGCATCCCGTTGGCGAGATAGCTTCCATAGCTATGTGTCGTCGTAAGTGGCTTCGGGGCCGTAAAGATGGAACTGCCTGGTCTCACCCAGACGTTCCGGTTATGATCTTACCGTTTTATCCCTTGATTTTCGGTCAAATCGACGGCACGCCACCGGATTCGACGCCGGCACCCGATTGAAGCTAGGCTTTCCGGCTTGCCGTGTGTGAGACGCGGGGGTGGTCACATTTTGCGTCAACACACTTTTTTTGCACGCACGCCGGTGGGACAACTTCTCAATATAAGATGGGATCGGAAATTGACAACGGTCACGTTACCGAACGTGACCATGGACGAGCCGCCGCGAGCAACGCCGGATGGTGGAGCAAGCAATGGAACAATTTCAGCGAAAATGTCGATGTCCTTTTCCAAGAACAAGAGTGGCGAGTGATGATCAAGCAAGCACGCCACGAGTTCTTCTCGCCGGTCGATCGATGTTACCGACGAGGAGGAGATGCGGAGGGTAGTTGGAGCCATCTACAAAGCTGTAGTAGGAGACACTATGTTGAATCACAACACGCCTTTTCTCGGGCACCTTCCGCAAAATCATGGCTGAAACTTTTGGTCCGGCGGTTGACAAACGATTTGAAGTAAGATTTGGAGAGCTTGTCAGGCCAGTGTATTTCAACACTCGGCAATCTTCGGGAAGTCAACTGGAGGAGAAGAGATAATCGGTACAAGCAAAGATGGAGCTATTCATGATGGAAAAGAGAAGCCTCCTGTGACCGAGCAAAAACTCATGGTCGTAGCTTTTGGTGCGACAACGATATACCCGCATCTCGCTATAAGATTTCTCCAAAAGTAGCAAACAGTTGCGAGAAGAGTGTCTATGGAGATGGGTATAGTGAATTCACGATTACGGTGCTGGATGCTTTGCCGAATCCGGGATACGGAGTGCATCGAGTGCCTTCTAGGAGACAGGAGCAAAAGATGCAAATGATGAGCTCCTAAGCGGAATGGCCGATATGATGCGTAATCAATTCGGCCGAAAACCAAAGCATCGACATATGCATACAAATCTCCTTTCCCGATGGTACAATAGGGTAGCTCTTCCACCAAGAGTTAAACCACCAACCGATTTGACCAAATTCTCTTCGGTCGATGATACCAGATACCATTGAGCATGTCGGTAGATATCCGATGCAACTTGGAGAAGCCGCCGATGAAGCTTGGAGGATCGATATTTTCCTATGTCTCTGACAGGGCCGGCTTTCACATGGTTTGCATCGCAACCGGCCAATTCCATTGGTACATGGGCGTAATTGGAGCAAAAGTTCCATTCATACTTTTATACGGGAACCAATGAGAAGAAGATGGTTGATCTGTGGTCTATGAGGATGAAAACTACGAGACACCAATGGAGTATCTCCGCATTCGAAAGCAAAGAACATGTGCTATTCTCGACTATTCCGATGATCGGCTTGCACAATTGGTCATTGCGGGCATGCCCACATATTAGAGACAAGCTATTCGGCATGGAGTTTGAAGATCTTGGACAACTTGCACAAAAGCCGACAATGAGCAATCAAGCCCAAGGGTTCGAAAGAGATGCTCGTTTTCGGAAGAACAAGTCAACCGTTGATATGTATCGTGGATTTCGGAGGAAGCATCTCGAATATGAAGATGAAGATGAAGTAGTCAGCGGGGAGTTGACCTGGACAAAAGAGCCTACTTTGGTCGATCATCGATGGGTGAAGCACGAAGGGATCTTATGATTTTGATGTCGATAAACGAGATAAGCTCTTTTTGTATCTCGGTCCAAGAAGGACGCGTTAAGCCGCTTTAAGGAAGGACATCCTATCTTTGCGCCCAAAGGAGTAAAGGATAAGAAGTACTTGTGGATTTCATGATACAAACTCTCATCATATCAATGATTGCCGAGTGTTCGAGTAAAGATTCGAGAAGGCTATTCAAGATGGACACTTAAGATTTGATGGCAAGATGAAAGTAGACAAGAACCCGTTCCCTCGAACATGGTCTCTTTCTCCATAGGCATGGTTGATGCCGGTGAGTCCAAGGAAAAGGGAAAGATGAAGGTTCGACATCCGAAAGAGCCAAAGAGATTGGTTCGTTGACCCTAATCGGCAAGTTACCAAGGAGGAAGTGCAACAAGCGCAGTTCAAGAATAGCCGAACGAGAAGGGTCAAACTTCGATGCGGCTAAGGGAAATTGCCGAATACACGCGATCCGAAGCGCAGGTTACAAGACGACACTTATTGAATAAGTGGCAATGGGAAAAGAAGATGGAGTATGATGAGGAACAGCGGTACATTGAGGAGGAGCACGAGGTTCATGGCGTAACGTCGGAGATATGAAGCGAAGTGCGCCAAAGGGAACAAGAAGAATACGGGAGAGAGCAAGAGCAATCTCATTGGAATTGTTCCTTCTTCGACTTGTTGGAATGAAGGCTTGAAATTGCCCGCCGTAAACAATTGCCCCGAATGCGGTGATCAATATTCGTAGTACGGAGCAATCTCGAGTCAACCGTCCCGTTCATGATAGACTTGGGATGAAAGTTCCGGAGAACGATCGGCGCCTAAAAATAAACAGCTTTGATGGATATCGAGGAAAAGATTTGCGGACCAAACATGGGCTCACGGTAGTGTCCATACTACGGAAGAGAGCTCCTACGAGATGGCAAAAAGGGCAATGGTGCCCTCCCGGTCTCGCGAAAAGCCGGAAGAGAAGAGTTCGGCGTTTGAGAAATCAAGAGATGAAGCAGAAATAGCCAAAAAGAAGCCGATGGCGTCCTAAGAAAAAGGATGGTAGACAGGGCCCATCGGCTAATACTAACATGGTGTTCTTCATTCCATTAGAGTTTAAAGCTCCCGAAGACCAAGAAGTGCAAGATGAGGTATATTCAGATTTTGATGAGACCGAATGCCGAGACCCGATGGCTCAACTTGTGTTGACTCGGCAAGCAATCTTTGATAAGCCGCTAAAAATCGTCATCGAAACCATTGTACTTGAAGGGATATGTCAATGGCAAGCCTTTAACTAAGATGCTTGTTGATGGAGGGGCTGCTATCAATATTATGCCCTATGCTACTTTCGGGAAACTTGGTATGACAAATGAAGATTTGCCGTATGACATGATCCTTAGAGATTTTGTCAGGCAATGCTTCCGATACTCGTGGAGCAAGACATGTGGAGTGATGATTGGATCCAAGACCTTGATCACTACCTTCTTTGTCATTGATGGCAAGGGGGCATATAGCATGCTTCGGGAAGGGATTGGATCCATGCTAATTGCCGTATACCCTCAACTATGCATCAAATCCTTATTCGGTGGGTAGGAGATGATGTAGAAGTTGTTCAGCCGATGATTCGGTGAGTGTTGCCACTTCGAGCCTCGCTTATTGGGAGTATGATGGACTAGATTGCCTTTCGGGTAAGGTATGGAAAGAAGGTCCCGTCAATGTGTTCGACAGGGGATCAACGGCCGATCCAAGCGATCGGCTCGACAAGAACTTTTAATGGGCAATCCAATCGATGGCAACAAAGGCAAATTGGGTCGTGGTTTCATGTCGGCCGACAAATTAGAAGAAATCAATGTTGGTGATAGCACAAAGTCAAGGCCGATGTATATCGAAGCAAATTTAGACCCGAGAATATAAATTGAAGTTAATAGAGTTGCTTTGAATGAGTTCAAAGATTGTTTTGCTTGGGATTACACAGAGATGCCTGGTTGGATCGATCAATTGTTGAGCATAAGCTGCCTATAAAACCTGGATTTCGTCCTTTCAAACAACCTCCACGGAAAATCTATAAAGAGGAGGTATTGGCCGATGTAAAGAAAGAGATTGAGAGATTAATTGAAGCAAACTTTATTCGGCCATGCGGTATGCGAGAATGGATTTCAAATATAGTACTGTCTACAAGAAGAATGGAAAGATGAGGGTATGCATAGATTTCGAGATCTCAACAAAGCTACTCCAATGGATGGATACCCAATGCCAATTGCCGATTTATTAGTGGATGCGGCAGGTTATGAAGTTATCGGTTTATGGATGGCAATGCTTGGCTACAATCGATTTTCATGGCGAGTTGAAGATATTGCAAAGACGCATTCGGATGTCCTGGTCACATTGGATTGTTTGAGTGGATAGTGATGACATTTGGATTGAAGAATGCTTGGTGCAACTTATCGAGAGAGCCATGAACTATATCTTTCATGAGTTAATCGGCAAGATTGTAGAAATTTATATTGATGATGTAGTAGTCAAATCCGGAGACCATGAAGGACATTTAGCCGATTTAAGAAAGACTTTGGAGTGCACAAGGAGACATGGCTTAAAGATGAATCCAAACAAGTGTGCTTTTGGAGTCTCGAGTGGTGAGTTTTTAGGGTTCTTGATCCACAAAGGAGGGATAGAAGTTGGAAAAAAGAGCATGGAAGCAATAGACAAAGTTGTGCCCCCAACTAACCTTACTGCAATTGCAATCATTGCTGGGCAAGGTCAATTTCATGAGAAGATTCATATTCAATTTATCGGAAAGAGTGTTGCCTTTCTCTCCATTGTTGAAGCTCAAGAAAGATCGAAATTTGTGCAGGGGTGACATACGGCAAAAAAAGGCTTTTGATGAAATCAAGCAATATATGAAGGCACCGCCGATGTTGGTACCTCCACAACTTGAGAAGCCTTTCAAGTTTGTATGTGGCGGCCGATAGCCTAACAATAGGATCGGCCCTTATGCAAGAGTTTGATGGAAAAGAGAGAGTAATAGCTTACCTTAGCCGAAAACTGTTAGATCCTGAAACAAGGTATTCGGCTATAGAAAAGCTCTGTTGTGTGTTTATTACTCGTGCACCAAATTTCGGCACTATTTGTTAAATGCCGAATGTGTGGTTATATCTAGTTTTGATGTAATTAAACACATGTTGTCAATGCCGATTTTAAGTGGGAGAATCGGCAAATGGGTATTAGCACTTCGTCGAGTTTAATTTAAAGTATGAGTCGGCAAAAGCGGTGAAAGGACAGGCAATTGCCGATTTTATTACTCAACATCGTGATTTATCTCGTGATATGATTAACATTGCCCCATGGGCATTATTTTTTGATGGATCATCATGTGACAAAGGTGGTGGTGCTGGTATTCTTTTGATATCCCCACGTGGAAAGATATTTGAGTTTGCTTTTTCAATTGAATATCCTGTCACTAACAACCAAGCGAGTATGAGGCTTTGCTTAGAGGGCTTCGGCCGTTGGTAGAACCGAAGGCAAGGTCTGTCTTTGTTGAGGTATTTGGTGATTCTGAATTGGTAATCAATCGGTTGACAGGGACAATATGAATGCAAAAATGATGTCTTGCAAGGGTACCATGAACAATGTAGGGAACTTCGAAAAGTTTTTCGTGTAGTTACTTTGCATCATATACCCGAGAGCACAATGGAGAAGCAAATAAATTAGCTCAAGTTGCTTCGGATATCGGGAAAATCATGAAGTCTATACAATGAAAGAAGATGTTTTCAATTCGATCGATAAGTAATGACTGGAGAAGTGACATTATCAACTATCGAAAGATCCATCTCAAAGAGTTTCCGGAGGCTCGGGTATAAGGCATTTAAATTTGTGCTTCTTGATGATCGGTTGTACCACAAGTCTATAGATGGAGTGTTGCTCAAATGCTTGAGCCAAGAAGAAGCTAAGAAGATTATGTTTGAAGTCCATGAAGGAGCTTGTGGTGCACATCAGTCGGCTTACCGAATGAAATGGATAATAAGGAGGACGGGGTACTTTTGGCCGACTATGTTGGAGGATTGCTTTGAATATTACAAAGGGTGTCGAGATTGTCGATATTTGGTAATGTTCGAGAGAGCACCGCATCTCGTTCGAATCCAATAATTAAACCTTGGCCGTTCGAGAGGATGGGGTATAGATTTAATTGGACAGATCAATCCTCCATCTAGCAAAGGACACAAGTTTGTGTTGCTAGCAACAGATTATTTCACCAAGTGGGTTGAAGCTATCCCTTTGAAAAAGGTCACATCGAGAAAATATGATCGGTTTGTCAAGGAACATATAATTCATAGGTTTGGGATTCCACGAGACCATTACAACTCGATCGGGGGACTCGGTTCACTTCTTCGAGTTTTGTGATTTTGCCGAAAACATGGGGATAAGGTCAGTATAATTCTTCTCCTTATTATGCACAAGCCAATGGCCAAGCGAGGCGTCAAATAAGATCATGATCAAGATTATTCGAAGAAAATCGATGAGAAGCCAAGGAGATGGCACTTGGTCCTTAATGAAGCATTGTGGGCTTACCGAATGGCTTGCCATGGGTCCACACAAGCATCTCCATATGAGTTGGTTTATGGACATAATCTTTGTGATGCCTTGGGAGTTGCAATCGGGATCAAGGAGAGTTGAGTTACAAAAGGACCTGACGTAAAAAAGATTATAAGGATCGATGATGGATGAGTTAGAAGATTTGCATTTGATTCGTCTTAAGGCCTTGGAGAATATTGAGAAGAATAAAATACGTGTTGCCAAGTACTACAACAAGAGAGTTAAAATTAAGCAATTTGCGAGAAGGAGAATTGGTTTGGAAAACAATATTGCCAATTGGTACCAAAGACAAATATTCGGCAAGTGGTTTCCGAATTGGGAAGGACCTTTTCGGGTTGTCGGTTGTGCACCTGGCAATGCGTATATATTAAAAACGCTGTTTGGAGAAGAACTTACTAGAGCCATCAATGGCGAGATACCTTAAGAAGTTTTATCCAAGTATCGAAGTTGGATCTTAATTGTGATTATGACATAAGCGTGGTATAGCCGATTGAATAAAATCGCCTTGAGCAAAGGAAAGAAGTTGGAAAGAAGTAACCGATAATATTATCGCCTCTAGTGGAAAGATAGCCGATATCGTGTGTATCGTCTTGAGAACAAAAATAGCCGATACGGTTGTATCGCCTTTAGTCGATTTTTAAAAGTATAAGTGAACAGTTTGATCTTATCTCTCAAATGATAGGTTTATCGGGAGAAGATAAAGGGAATTGAAGTACTACGCTACAAACCGTCAAGTCATGGAACAGGGACCGAGATCTAATCGGCTAAAATGATGTCATGCAATTCGGGAGTTTTCGTTTGGGAAGAGCGTTGCGGTCGAGTTCTAGCTAAGGGAAAATTTGCAAAGAAGCAAATACAACAGACGAATGTCATCACGAGACAAGCAAGAACAAGAAGAGGACCAACATTCTTCATTAAAATTTTATTTACAACCCGCGCCAATCCTAGTACAAGCTACTCCTCTTCTTCGTTGAAGAGCTTGTTGAGGACAGACTCAGGGTTGGTGGCGTTGGCCATGGCGTCGGCGTGGGCGTCGTAACCCGCCAGGAGGCCCTCGATGTCGTCGACTTCGTGAGGGAGCCCGTCGCGGAAGCCGGTCGGCATCGGAGCGTAGTCGTCCCCGGTCCGGACGACATCCCCGCCGGCCGAGGGAGGTGCCGAGCGCACGCCATGAAGGGCAACCTGGTCGACGACCGACCGAGCACCGCCTCGAGGCGCTCCACCGGCGCCCCTTGGGCGTTCACGTGGTTGGCCGCCGCCATCGCCGCCACCTTCAAGCGGTCCGGCTCCGCGGTGAGGTCTCGCAAAGAAAAAATAAGATTAATCAATGAGCGAGATGAATCGGAAGGAACATGGGTTGAAGGCAATTGGCGGAAAGTGAATACTAGTGATGGCCTCGCTCATCTGCCGGCAGTTGTCCTCCAACTCCGGCGAGCGATCCCGAACTTCTTGGTTTCTTCACCAAGAAGCTCCATCGCCTCATCCCGCTCACGGCGATACGCGGCGGCGTCGTAACGGCTGTACGGCGGGATCTCCTCGTCGTTCCTCTCCCATATAGGAACGTACGGCCGACCCCGATGAAGCCGGCGTGCCGGTGCCGGAGAAGGAGCGAGGCCCAGGGCTGGAGCGGGAGCCGCGCGAAGGCGAGGCGTCGAACGCCGCAGCCGGCGCCGGAAGCGCCATTGGCCGGTGCTGATCCTCGCCGTCCTACAAACGAGGTACCGTCAAGATCGGCTAATTTAGAAAAAACACAGACAAGATGGGGAGATCGTTTCTTACTGCAGACGGCGACCACCACGGCTGCTTCCCTCCGCCGCGTCCACCACAGGAGCAGGAGCGGAAGCGGAAGAGGGAGCGTGGGTGCCGGCCCGGGCGACCCGCCTCCGGACATTAGCGATGTAGTCGCCGGTGTTCCCAGTAGCCCTGAAACGGATCAAGAAGATAAGCAACCGCAAAGGGGGCAGAGGTTCAGATCGGGTAAAGACTATCGAATAGCACAACTCAAGGGATTAGAGATCTCACCGCCGGCGCCGGTTGCTACTACCCTCCGCCTCGTCCTGGGCAGGACGCTTATTACGATCTCCGCCGCTCGCCATTGGTGATGGTGGGGGTTTTTTGGGCTTGAAGGCAAGGAGGAAGTGGAAGAGATTGAAGAAGATAGCAACTGCTTGTGTTTGATGTGGTGATGATGGGAGCCGACTGGTCCTATTTATGAACGTGGGAGCCGTGGAGACTGTGGGAAAGCCAAGCGACAGAGTAGGGTTTCCACGTTTATGGGCCGATGTTGAGTTGGGCCGAGCCCATCACTACTTGTGATTCAGTTACCATACGCTCGGTCGGCTAAATAGGCGATGAAAGTTATTCGGCTAAAGTGAACGCTTGAAGCGCAATAGTTACGTTCGGGCGATATACGCGTCTATGAGTACAGTTGTAATTGGAAGAGCCGAATGGTAACAGAAGCAGAGAAGAAAGAGAAAAAAGATAAAGATTATCTACTTTTCAAGAGAAAAGAAATTGTTTTCAAGTATGACAAGGCCAAGCCTAAGAGTCTACATCTTCAAGTACAAGCCAAGCATCTATACATTTAAGAAAGAATTGATAACAGCAAGAGCATCAATCTTGATTCGGTTGGCCTCATCAAGAGCTTTTTGGTCCTCTTCTTGAGAATCTTGGATATTGGACGGTTTGCTTTTGATTTGCCGCGTCTCCTTAATGACCGATTGTATTTTGGATTTAGCCGAATCAAGAGATGGCGGATTTGCGAGCTTAGTTTCATGAGACTGAATATTGGCATTCGGTTGAGCCAATTGAGCTTCAAGTTTGGCTTTTTCTTCTCTCATGACCAACGGCTACGGTTCTAAGGTGCTCAAGAGGTGCTCGATTGACTTGATGCTAGAATAGAGCTCCTTGGCTTTCTTGTTCCTTGGCCATTTTTCTTTTCTCCGAGATCAACTTTGGTGGACATATTCTTGTGTGCTCTCTTGATAGCGGCAAAGTGATCATCAAGGTGTGATAAAGCGTCTATGGCGGCCTTGAGATTGGAAGGAAGCTCTTGATCAATAAGCTCGCTATTTCCCTTATTTTGTCGAGTCTTGGGCCAAAGCAACAATATCCTTTTTCGGAATGAGATTATATCCTTTAGCTTGGCTTGACTCTCTCGATGACAAATGGCTGGTTGGAAGAAACTTCATCGTCTTTGTCCCCAAAGATACTCTTCGGCGATAAGGGAAAAGGCGGCTTGAGGGTGAGCTGTTGATGAACAAGGAAGGTAATTTAACCGAATGACTCGGTTGGAAGTAAAAATAATCGGGTGGAGTAAAATAATACCTCCTCGGCAAAAGCCGATCAATGGCATCCTGGGTAGCATCAAGACTCGAGTGACTAATGCGATTCTTTGCCGCGAGAGATAGCGATATCATGGCTTGTTGATGCATCTTGGATTGCCGAAGGAGTTAAAACAATCTGGTGAGAGAGATTTTTCTCTGCTACTTCTCCCGATCACTGTTTGTTCATCAACCCGATGAGAGGGAATTTCTTCTGCTATATCTCCTTGTTCACCTACTTGATCGTCTCGCACTGATGCATATCAAGATCATTGGTGAGCTCATTGTTTGCTTGACCAATGGAGGCTCCGGAGAGTTGTCCAAGATCACTACCCTATCGGGACTTTGAGGGTTGGCCGCACATGTTGAAAGAAAGTGATAAGTGCAAAACACACTTGCGATGGAAAATAAAGGATAAAAAACATTCATACCCGAGGGAGTGGTTTAGCTTTCTTGGATCTTGTTTTCTTGGGAATTGCGGTGTCCTTGATAGGGGAGGAAGAAGTTTTTCTTTTGAGATCTTTCGGGAGCACCGTATCGTCGGCAGGTATCTTGTTGAACACCGTCGGACTTGGAGCATCATGCCCCAAAGCGGCAACGGGGCCGGGTTGCCAATATTGAACCTCGGAGGACTTGGAGGAGCAATGTCTGTTCAAAGGAGATGTTTTAGAAACGAACAGAGATATGAAGTAAAAGGTGGCTGTGAGTGTGTACCTCATCATCGAAAGAAAATGAAGGCATCAAGACTTGGCATAAAGGGTGAACTTGTGCTCAAGATATGAGAATGCCATTCTTGCCACCAAAGGTTGAAGGAAGAATGAGTAGCTTCAATTATCACCGGAGGATTGGGCTCATATGTTGGAAGCTTGCATCCAAGATTGAAGACTTTGTTGGCCTCGGTTATATTCAGCAGTGTCTCCTGGGTCGATGATGCTCGAGAAATATGGCCTTGGGGGCAGGTGACCAAGTCCAAACTGTCGGCAACCATGTTTGGATTATAAAATTCATAAGTTGAGCTTATCAACCGACCATGGTGAAATTCTGGCGAGAGCACGGGGCTTGATGAAAGCATTGAAAATGTCCCTGGAATCATCATCTATGCAGCCCAACTCATAGCTGAATCGCAAGGGAGAGTTAAATTTTCATTTTCCCCGTAGGGAAACCAGATCATGTGGTTGAATCCCTTGTAGAAGATCTTGAAAAGATGACCCAGGTCTAAGTCAATAATGATTGAAGATGCAGCCTCTCCATATGTCGACAAGATTTGTATTTGGGGTCTTCACCTTCAAAGATAATTGATTGAAGGAAAGTTCGGATTGTGGAGATCTACGAGAGACAATCGATGCATGTATAGTTGCAACCACATCCGGAGAAGCCACCATGGTCCATTGACACGGAGATTTCGCCACGATTCCTCATCGGACAAGATGTCTGGTGCATCATGTGGTAGAAAGCTCCCGCAGATATTTGCCTAAAGGAATCGGCTTGCACGTAGCCAATTCTTCACCATCACTATGTGAATCGAGTGGGCTCATTGGACTTGCCACGAGAAAATGAATCTGCATAACCACATGTTCATGAATGCCCTATACTCTTTATCGGACACGGGGCCGGTTGAAGCATAAGCCTGGACATACTTGGCCCTCCTCCTCCCGATTTGACTGCCTTACGTGAGCTGGTGCTTTTGTATTTGAATGGGTATGTTGGCTTGGTAATGTTTAAACCGGTCATCATAAAAATGTCTCGAGAGAGTGATCGACATTGGGCCATGACCGAAGATGAACGCATTGATGGCGTCGGACCGAAGTGGGAAGCGGCTATCGGGAGGGAGTCGTTCCTAGGCATTTCGGCTAAAGAAAGCTCCGGACAATGCTGAATATCTTGGGATTCCCAAAAATCACTGCTCTGGATCGCATCCTACGGTACCAATCACGCCATCCTGTGATTGAAGGAAGGGGCCATGTTTTGAAAGTATTCGGCCATCTGTTTGGGGAGAAATCCTAGACTTAAAGGAGATCCTCGGGGTTTCCTTTTCAATAAATTCCCTTGGATTGGGGTCTCCCCGCGGACCAAGAAAAAATGATCCAGGACACGCAAGATTGGAGATCAAGATCTCATTCTTCATTTCCTTTAAGAAGAAATTGAAGCAAATGGATCAAAAGGTGCATCGGAATTTGATTCGAAAGAATTGCCGAATGGGTAAAGCAAGTAGGGTTACCTCTAGAAACTCCTCTTGAGTTCCTGTCGCCATGATGGAGCCGGTTGAAGTCTCGTCGCCATTGAAGTCAACGGCGAGCGCAGATCTCAAATGGCGGCTGCCGGGTGTTGGCGGTCTTGACCTAGATGAGAGCGGCGACAGTCAATTTCGAAATAAAATCCTTTTATCTCGAAATTGAGGGGGCATGTGTTAACACCAGAATTTGGTCAGGAATATGACAGGTGGACCCGCAGGGCGAGAGAGAGGAATTCGGCAAGTGCATATGCGGTCGGCTAATTTCCATGTGTTCGGCAAATGGCCAAGCGATCGGCAACTGCTTTATTTGAAGGCGGAGAAAGGAAAAAGGAAGCTGATCGAAAAGGGAAGGAGTCGTGATGATCAAGGACTCCGATTATGGATAGAGTTAGCATGTCTTTGTCTTTCCAATTTTGGTTAGATAGTTCGTAAGTGCTTAGGACTCATGTTTTGTCCAGGGTATAAATATAAACCCTCGACCATTGTAATAGGGGTTCACAACCAAATCAATACAACCGGCTACGCGCCACCCTTCGAGTCCTTTTAGTCGTGTCGTCGAGTTCTTCGAGAGGGCCAATCGATCCGTCGACCTCCGTAAGTCCCGCAACCTTGCTATCATGTCTAGTATCGTGCGGCGGATTTAGATTATGATGCAAGTAGTCTCATCCGTTTTGCTTAGTATCGTGCGGCAGATTTAAGCTTAATGATGGGAAGTTTTTGCTTGTGCCTTGTATCGTGCGGCAGATTAAGACATGAGTAAAGATAGTTATCGGCTCTTTTAGATTTGGCATGATCTAATAGATTCATTAAGTTATCACGTGTTGCTTGCTTTATTTAATGTTTAATTATTTGCAACACCCTTTTGCCCAATCTAGATTGATACTCTTTCGGCTCGTTGATCGTATCTCTCATGCTCATTCAATATTGAGTAGATCAAGCTCACATAGCCGAATTAGATCGATCTAGATTGTTACATGTTGTGGGTTCATTCACGTTATATGTAGATAAGCCTTGACAGGACCGGGTACCGTGCGGCAGATGCAGGTCTTTGGGTTACTCTAGAGCTAGTCATCCGGTGGACTAGAAATCGGTTTAATCTGATAGGCTCCTCTATATGTTACTTGTTTGTTCCTTCTTCATGGACCCCGATTCGGCAATCTTGCCGATACGGTTATGCTTATACATGTAGCAAGTATCTATAGATCTGTTAGATAATTATGTGCTTTTAGCTCTTTATTGCTAGATTGTATCATGCGGTGGATTGATCTAGTAGCAAGGAGTGGTGTAAATTCATAGTGAGTGGTATCATGCGGTGGATTAGCTTGCTTGGGTTTATGCTCGACGGGTTTATGAAGGCTAGACGTGCGGCGAGACTAGTTGGAGTAGCCTATGCATGTGTTGTTTAGTAGATTTATATTTATAACTTACTTATTCTTAATTTTTAGTGCTTAAAGATGCTTTAAACATGAGATGTAGTTTGATATGCTTCAATGATTCAATCTTGTTCAAACATGTCTTCATTTACTGTATTCGGCTAGTTTGTTCTGTTTACATCGGTTATGTTACTTTAGCCGAATGAACGCATCCTGTTGCGAGATAGCTTCCATAGCTATGTGTCGTCGTAAGTGGCTTCCGGGGCCGTAAAGATGGAACTGTCTGGTCTCACCCAGCACGTTCCAGTTATGATCTTACCGTTTTATCCCTTGATTTTCAGGTCAAATCGACTGGCACGCCACCGGATTCAGACGCCCGGGCACCCGATTGAAGCTAGGCTTTCCGGCTTGCTGTGTGTGAGACGCAGGGTGGTCACATTTTGCGTCAACAAGACCTCAAGGGGGTTGACAGGGAACTAGCACAGCACAGTCTCAACGTTAGCAAAACAGCAAAGCCAAGGAAGCAAAAGTTGAGGAAGATGTCATCCGAAAGAGCGGACGCGGCGGCCCTTGAAGTGCAAAGGCTTTTGGACGCGATGTGATAAGGCCGGTGCGGTATCCGGAATGGCTAGCCAATGTGGTAATGGTCAAGAAGAAAAGCGGCAAATGGCGCATGTGCGTGGATTTCACGAGATCTAAACAAACATTGCCCTAAAGACCCATACCCACTACCGCGGATCGACAAGATGGTCGATATCGCGTCGGGTTGCGAGCCGTTAAGTTTACTTGGATTGTTTCTCGGGGTACCATCGGATATGGCTGAATGAAGAGGATCAAGAGAAAACAAGTTTTATCATTCCCGGGGGACCTTTTGCTACAAGCGCATGCCCGAGGACTGTGCAATGCTGGCCCTACTTTCTCCCGAATGACAGACGAGGTCTTTAGGGAGCGAGAAAAAGAGGAAAAACCTAGTCGCATACATGGACGATATAGTGGTAAAGAGCGATAAAAAAGCACACACATCGAGGATCTAAAGGAAACTTTTGTGAACCTTCGAGCAAAGCGGATGAAGCTAAACCCGAAAAAATGCATATTCGGGGTTAGCAAGGGCAAGATGTTGGGATGTCTCGGTATCGACCGAGGCATAGAAGCTAACCCGGACAAGATTGCCGCTATTGTAAACATGAGACCGCCCGAGACTAAGAAGCGAGGTGCGAAGCTCACCGGCGGGATCGCCGCTCTAGGGAGGTTCATATCCAGAAGCGCGGAACGGGGACTTCCGTTTTTCCGCATCCTAAAAAATTCAGAAGGTTTCGGATGGGGCCCGGATCAGCAACGCGCATTTGATGACCTAAAAGCCTACCTGTCAAAGGCCACGACATTATCGAGCCCATCGCCAGATGCGATCTTGCTACTATATGTAGCAGCATCCCCAGCCGCGGTGAGCGCGGTCCTGGTGGAAGAAAAAGAGAACGAGGGGAAGTTACAGCAGTTCCCAATCTACTTTGTATCAGAAGCTTTGACATCAGCGAAGGCAAACTATTCCGAGCTGGAGAAAATCGCGTATGCGGTGGTCATGGCGTCGCGGAAGCTCAAGCACTATTTTCAGGCTCACCACATTCGGGTCTTGTCTGCTCAGCCCCTAGACGCCCTGTTCAGAAACGCAGAGGCGGTAGGACGGATAGGCAAGTGGGCTTCTGAGCTGAATGAATATGTCATTGACTTCGAGCACAGATCGGCCATCAAATCGCAGGTCATAGCGGACTTCATCGCAGATTGGACCCCTTGTGGGGATAACACTGCTCTCAGCTTCGAGGAACCAGAATGGACAGTGCACACGGATGGAGCATGGTGTTCAGCTGGAGCGGGCATATCCGCGGTATTGACACCTCCAGCCGGCCCAAAGCTGCGATACACTGCAAGATTACAATATCGCACCACCAACAACACAGCCGAATACGAGGCAGTTCTGCTGGGTCTCAGGAAACTCCGAGCGTTAGGAATCCGCAGATGCGTCATCAAGTCTGATTCGCAAGTAATTGTGGGGCACATCCGAAAGGAATACACAGCAAAGGAACCGGCTCTGGCCAGGTATCTGGAGGCCGTCCGGCGAATGGAGAAATACTTCCTTGGTTTCACTCTGCAATACATTCCAAGGGCGGACAACACAGAGGCGGATTCGGCGGCAAAAGCCGCACGACCCGAACACTCCTTTGCCCGCCGATGTTTTCTACCAAGTCTTGACAAATACCGCGGCGTGCGAGATGGAGGAGGAGCGACCGGCGGTAATTCACGCTATCGCAAGCGGCGACCGGAGAGCACCGATATGGGCATTCATTTCGGAACTTATGAGCCGGAGACGGGGAAGCGCGGCAAAGGATGGAGTCCGAGAACCAAGCAATACTCCATAATCGGAGAGAATCATGTACAAGGAGGGAGTCGTTGCGCCACTACTGAAGTGCATCAGCCGGAACGAGGGGGTCCAGCTTTTGCATGATATACATTCGGGAACTTGCGGGGCCCATAGAGGTCCGCATGAAATCGCTCACAGGGCAATGAGACAAGGCTTTTATTGGCCAACCGCTATCGAGGACGCCAAGCGATTGGTGAAATCGTGCCCGGGCTGCCAGAAGTTCGCAAAATACCAGAGGGCCCCAGCAAATCTAACCTCCCCGATATGCCCAACTTGGCCGCTACAGAGATGGGGCATCGACATAGTCGGACCGCTCCCGCCGGCGCCAGGAAATCTGAAATTCACTGCCGTGGCACTGGAATACTTCACCAAATGGGTTGAAGCTAAGGCATTGGCGACAATATCATCTGGCACCTTAGTCAACTTTGTGTGGCAGAGAATCATCTGCGATTCGGGTTCCATCCTACATAACGTGGACAACGGGAAGCAATTTGACAAAGCACCAAGTTCGAACCTTCGTGAAGACCTGGGGATCAAACCGACATTTGCTTCGAGAAATCACCCGAGAATCGAATGGCGCGGTGGAACGGGTCAACGGTGACATTTTCACTACCATATCAAAGACCCTCGAAAACACCGAGAAGAAAGGTAGATGGGCTCGGGAGTTAACGGCTACGGTTTGGGGGCACAATATATCCAAGTCGCGCGCAACCGGTTTCACGCCTTTCGGACTTCTCTTCGGGGAAGAAGTCAAGTTACCCCCGAAGAGGTTCGGCTGGGATCTTTTCGAACTGAGATCATGGCCACTACCCCAGAAAAATGATACACTCAGCTCGAAACGGCTGACTCGTTAAGGCTACAGGCGGCGGAAAACCTCGACAGATACCATCAGGAAACAAAGACTTGGAGAGATAAAAAAGTGCTGAGGCAGGTCATCAACCCAGGAGATATGGTCCTTATTCGGCAACCAGACAAGCAAGGCAAATTGCAGTCGCCGTGGTACGGGCCGTACATCGTCGCGAGAATGATAAAAGAAGGAGTCTACACGCTGGTGAAGGGGGACGGCACAGAGTCCAGCCACACCTGGAACGCCGACAATCTACGCCGCTTTTACCCGTGAAATTGCCCCACAGGGGTTGTAATTTTCTTTTCTTAATTCTCTGAAACACAATTCGGGGGGCGCGCTCTTTTTCCTCACAGGGGAAGCCTTTTCGAAGGTGTGAGGTTTTTTAATGAGGCATCCCTATGTACCCCTGTTTAATACTTTTCAATTCACGTTTCCCCTAAAGTGTGGATGCGTAACGTTTTCTCCGATCCAAAAAAGTCAGTGCCATATGTGTCACTGACCCTATTCGGAGAAGTTTTTGTCGGGTTGCAAGCAACCAAAAGCCAAAAACGGCTAGCAAACTCAGCAAAACGCTGAAGCATCAGGAATGCACCAAACAACCCAAATGCGCGAAACAAAGCGCTGCAGGCGAACTCGGCAAAAACGCTGAAGTATCGTGAAATCGGCAAGAAGCCGAATCCGGGCAAACAACGCCACCGGTGAATCGAGCCTCGGAGAAAAACACCCGAATGATTACGATACCGCAAAGTTGCAAACAAGCAATTTTCATCCGCGAGAACAAACTTCTTATTCATCATATTCAGGCGGTATAATTACATCGAAGGTGCTTGTGGTGTTTAATATCACAATCAAGAACAACACACCCTCTATATCGAGCAATGCCTCGAGAATGTGCGCGATTAGGGTCCCTCGGACTCTCGAAAGGAGCGCTGTACTGCACCATTATCGAGCGTGTTCCACCCGAATATGGCATACATAGCAGTCAAAAGGGCCGAAAGCGTGCACCCAAGGCGGTTAGTGAGGGCTGGGTAGTGGATGCAGCATTTGGCCTGATGACTCCGCAAATCCCAAAACCTCCCATTCCAGCTCAACATAAGCAAAGTACGCGGATAGTAAAACAAAAGGTCTCTGCAGCCATGATAAAAACAAAGAGCTTGGACAAGATTATATAGTCTAGCCACCCAGACGGGTTAAATTTATGTCTCACCTAACAAAAGTACGACGGCGTTGTGGCACTAAAAAGGTGTTTCACGGCGCTACGACCCAAGCAGTCTTATATATGCACAACATCCCCAATAATGCTAAGCCATGTCGGTCAAAACAAATTCATCCCGCTCCAAAGCTAAGGTTAGTAGGAATGAGAGGAGTCAGGAAAGGAGCCACCACTCGTCCTCCCGTTTCAGTTGTGAGCGCGGAGCGAATAGGCACAGCCAGGTTCAACTCGGGAGGAGTCAGGAGGGGAGTCAGTACTAGTCCTCCCGTTTCAGTTGTGAGCTTGGAGCAGTTAGGTGCAGACAGGGTCGAATCGACCGCCTAAGCAAAAGCAGAAAGCGCGCAATAGCAGAGATGCGCCGAATCGCGCGCATCCCTATTCCCAAGCATGACTTGAAGTTCCAGCTCCTGCACGGCGACTAGCCCTTATTCGGGATTCCAGCCCACAGCAAGTGTGGGGCAAACATAAGGCCTGGGATCTAGTCATCGAATGTGGTTTAGTGCTCTACGCGCTCATAAAAGAGAAAGGGCACATGCGCGCCCACTCGGGTGTCGGAAGCCGAATCCTACCACTTCGAGATAGGACTCATCCAGCTTCAGCCAATAGGGCCATACAGAGTTCCATTCAGTGGCTGGGCAGAGCGCATAAGCACTTTGTAACTACCATGACAAACTCAAAGTGAAAACAAACGCTGGAGGGCTTAGCGTGAAAAATCCCCGAATATGCCCTCCACCGCTTAAATTCGGGGGGGGAGGGGGGCGGCGCTCTAAGACTCCATGCAACGCTGGAGGGCTTAACTCAAAAACTCCCGAATGCGCCCTCCACCGCTTAAATTCGGGGGCGCTCTAAGACTCCATGCAACGCTGGAGGGCTTAACTCAAAAACGCCCGAATGCGCCCTCCACCGCTTAAATTCGGGGGGGGCGGCGCTCTAAGACTCCATGCAACGCTGGAGGGCTTAACTCAAAAACTCCCGAATGCGCCCTCCACCGCTTAAATTCGGGCGGCGCTCTAAGACTCCATGCAACGCTGGAGGGCTTAACTCAAAAACGCCCGAATGCGCCCTCCACCGCTTAAATTCGGGGGGGGGCGGCGCTCTAAGACTCCATGCAATGCTGGAGGGCTTAACTCAAAAACTCCCGAATGCGCCCTCCACCGCTTAAATTCGGGGGGGCGGCGCTCTAAGACTCCATGCAACGCTGGAGGGCTCAACTCTAAAATCCCCGAATACGCCTTCCACCGTTCAATTCGGGGGGCGGCGCTCTAAGACCGAATGCGACGCCGGAGGGCCTCTTGAGGAATTGTCCCGAATACGCCCACCACCGATCAAACTAAGCGCGGACGTGGCGTTTCACACAAAGGTGGTGCGCTAAACAAGAATTATTCCAAGGATCTATTCGCGGCCCCGGCGTTCTGTTTCTCCACAACTAGCGAGCCGCCGAATGCGCCGTCGGAACGAAAGCGGTAACATAATCGCATAGGAAAAAACCGGATAGTTAAATTGCGACCGTATACGGTGCAAATGCCACAAGGTATGTTCATACAGTTCTGGGGTTCCCCGAACACCGGCCACGTAGGGCCACAAGCACCGCCACGCAGGGCCAAATACAACAAAGCTAAGTTTTCACAAAAGAAAAGACGGATTAAGAGTCGGCGGCAGTTTCGGCTGCAGGAGACTGAGGACCAGGCGCGCCAGCTTCGGTGGACGCCGCCGCGGAGGGGTTCACGGCACCCGATTGATCGCCTTGCGCGGCACTTTAGGGCGCACGAGCCATCTCCGGAGACCGAAGCGTGCTGGACGACGGCGTGTCGCCCGCCGCGGCCGCCTCGCGCTCGTCCCTACCCCGAATGTAGGCCACGACCCGGTCACGGATAATGGCCTCTTCCGCCTCATCTCCCTAAAAGAAAGAAGCACGAAAATGGTCAAGTTAGCTAAAAGATTCCCAGCCACACCCATCATAAACGACAAGCGCCATTCGGCAGCGCATACCTCCGCCACGCTCAGTGCCGCGCACAGCAGACTGAGATTGCGACCGCCACCGCTCCACAAGCCGCTGAAGAACTTCACGGCGGCCTCGTGCGCATCCCGATCCGGGACCCAGAATCGGTCCGTGTCATCGGGAGCCGGAAGCGTCGCTGCGTGCGGACACCCCACGTCCTTCAGCGCCTTGCACAGCGCACGGGTGGTTTCGAGGGCAGCCCAGCGGTGCCCGAGCTCCATTTGGCCC
Organism: Themeda triandra; assembly: GCA_018135685.1. NCBI lineage: Eukaryota > Viridiplantae > Streptophyta > Magnoliopsida > Poales > Poaceae > Themeda > Themeda triandra. Next base: position 538,224 of record JAENPR010000262.1, on the reverse strand, counting down.
TCCAAGGCGGCGAGCCCAGTCCGGAGGAACCTGGTGAAGTCAAACACCGAGGTGTCGTCCCCGATAGTGGGCACCACCACCTCCTCGCCAACCCCAGCCACCAGGCGCGCGAAGATGGTAGCGGCCTGGTTGAGTTCGTCGAGCTGCTGGCGACGGGCGGAACGCTGCAGTTGGTTTTGGGTGTTCCTTTCGGTCCTGGCAGTCCGGGCGTCCGCTTCGGCCTCCTCGAGCGCCGTTTTCTCCCTATCAAGCTCGGTGCACGCTTGCTCCAACTCCTCCTTCAGCCTGCGCACCTCGGCCTCGCTTTCGGTGAGTTTAGACTCAACGAAAGCGACCGCGGCGCAATCTTGCTTGGCGAGCGCAGCACTTATAATAGATTGCTGCGCGAGGAAAAAGAGTGAGAATGTAAACAACCCGAATAGGAGAAGACTTCGATCATTCGGGCTCGACAACTTACAGAAATAGCGTGGAAGTTGATAGCCGAGAGGAGCTCCAGGCGATCCACCTTGGTCAAATCCCTTTCGGTGGTGGTGGCGCTAAAGGAGGTGCTGCACTGGTCCGCGAAAGCGACACCCGCCGCGCCCGGCAGCAAGCCACTCGCGCGGCAGTCCACCCCCGCGATTAAGCGAGCGTCTGAAGCCGCCCCTAGAGCACGAGCAAGTTGGTAAGTTCTTTCACGGTCTGGGCTCGTGTCTTCGGGAGATGAGCACCCCGAATACACGCGCATGTGGTCACACTCGTCTGGGGCTCGCTCTAAGGAGAGCCTGCCATGTCCAAATAGAGCACACGCCGCGGTTTCGGGGTCATGCGGCGAGCTCGCGATGGAATCGGGACTTACCGGTCTCCCGGCCGGATTCGGGTCCAAACGGACCGGGATGCTTCCGCGAAGCAGGCGGCGGCGTCGGAGCAGGCGCCGCACCGGCCGCTGGTACACCTGAGGCCCTGGGTCTTTTTGTCATCGCGAAAGCGCCCCCGGAGGCATCTGCCGGCCTTTTTAAGCTCACGCCCAGGGAACTCAGTGTTGGGTGCGCTTTCGGAGGTAAGCGGCATGGGTCAGCAATCTTCTTGCGCGTCCCGGCCATCGAGCTAGAACCGCCGATATCGTCCTGCAAAACATAAGGACGAAAATGTCACATTAGTTCATGGCGCCCGAGATGTCAACGGCTAAGCCCTAATGCGCAACGCGTATCTGGCTCTACCATTTCGGCATGCAAAGGCTCCGGGACCCCCAGGAAGTCCAATGAGAATTTAGAGCTGCTTTTCAGAGGTTTGGTCCACAATCGTCCGGCCATTTCGCGGCATACCTGAACATCGCGAGCCTCCGGTTCCGGGCGTTCCCGGCTTTGCCTTGCGCGCTTTCGCTTCTCGGCGGCAACGGTGCTGGCAGCCCGAATCGGCGCAGAAGGACCAGGGTGTTGTGCGGGGGCCGATCTGGGCGCTCCCGATTCTGCTCCGCGCCGTGTGCCACCCTCCGGCTCGTGGACGTCGCCGCTGCTCTGTGCCTTGGGCGCTTTCGGAGCTGGGGGCGGCCTTTCCGAATAGCGGATTCCCATGCAATCCAGAATGCGGTTTTTCCTTGGAGAATTTCCAAGTCGAAGCATTTTCTTCTTATGCTCCCTGTCTCCATATGGCCCGCACAATCGGGCGGCCTTCTTCTCCAAGCAGACCAAGTACGCAAAGATCATCGACTCAATGTGATCCGGCGCTCTAGGAGATAATCGGGACCCCGATAGCCGTTGATGTCCCGAATAGGCTCGAATTTCACAAGTTCACACAAGGGCCATTCGTCGATAGCAATCATTTCTTCTGCCAAGTCACGGCTAGTTTGCCGGCTGGCGGTAAGAGAATACGCTTCCGCGACAGCGTGATCTGCCGGACCGAAAGTGTCATGAGGCGGATGTTTCTCGCCAATCATCACGGCCATCAAGGACACCAGGGGGTTTGCCCGGCGACGCCTTACTCTCTGGGCGGCTTCTATCTCTTCGTCCGAGGCAACCCTAATGTAAAACCAAAACTTGGTCCAATCTTCCCACTTCTCCTTGAAGGTGGGCACCAAGCAGTTCTGCTCTTGCCCTGGAGCCGGCACGAAATTGTATGACCCATATTCGGCGCGAATATTGGGCCGCCCATCAACCTTCCCTACTTTCGAGTGGAAGTGCGTGCTATGGAGCTTCACGAAATGCGCAACGCTTGGCTTGTGGCCCATCATCTTCGTAGCCATTGCATATATGCTAAGCCGGGCGATTGCATTCGGGGTGAGGTGATGGATCTGAAGGCGGTATTTTTGCAGAACGGCTCCAAAAAATGGAATCACGGGAAACCTCAGCCCGGCGATGAAGAAGTCGCGGAACACAACTGCCTCATTCGGTCTCGGTTTTGGGGTAACCTCGTCCCCCGGGGCTCGGCTCCTTTCGCGCTCAAAGCCGCTCAGAAGGCCGCTGCGTTGATACGAGTCAAGTCGCTCCTCGTCAACTTTAGATCGGCATATGATGCCGGTGTGCCCCTCTATTCTGACCCGCCGACTTCTTCGGGCCGGGCCGAGATCCGCCCGCCTTCACTCCCATCCGGCCCGGCGGACGCCGTGCTCCCTCGCCCGTCATATTCCGCAGATTCGGCATATTCTTCACCCGCCGCTCCGGCGCTCCCTTGGCCGCTAATAGTTCCTTCAGCGGACAAGTCAACCACGGGTGCCACCATCGTGGGTGCTATGGCGCGAATAGGTTCAACCATCTCAGGCTCTCCCAGGCTGGCCCCAGATTCGCGTGGCATTTTCTCCGATCCGGATTGGCTAAGTTGGGCCGCCAGTTCAGCTCAAAAAGCGGAGAGCCCGGATGCGGTGTCGTGGGCTGTTCCGGATGAATCCCCGGACGTGGAGCTTTCGGACATAGGCGATCGCTCCGATAGGGCGCCCAGGCTTCCGAACTATGAAGAAAAACGAAACCGCGTTCAATAGGGCCGGTAGTAACATTCGTACCTTACCTAATTCTCCTTGCCCAGCCCCGAAATCCTAAATAACGCAAAACGAAACGAATGTGCAAAACACTTACCGAATGAGGAGGAAGAGTCCGGATGCGGAGACCGGAAGCGTTCCTCGAATGCGTCGGTCGCAGGCGCGCAGGAGCTAAGTGCTCGCCCCCTCACGCGTCTTTGCCTTTTATAGGCAGCGGGCGGCCGTGGGGGAGCCGACGCGTCGGTTCACGCGAATCGAGGCGTCGTTTCACGCGAATCGAGGCAAAAAAAAATCTAGCTAACGTCTCCTCATCCTGGGGGCGGCGCTTGCACATTCGGCGCGGCCACATTCGGCATAGCGAGTTATGGTCGGCCTTGCCCGGAAGGGACCGCCCTTTCGGGCAAGACCGGAGGGCTACTGTTGGGGGCAGGAGTGGAATTGGCCACCCCGTCCCCCCTAATCGTATACGCCTCATGTGTTTAATGTGCGCAGGAACGGGCGATAGCGCAAGAAGACGCGCATCCGGCGTCAGCGCCAGGCGGAAGCTCCGATAGCGGGGAAGCGCCGCGGAAGCCCCGGGAAGGCGGCGCGCATCCGCGCATCCGCCCGCGCCAGCGGAAGCCCCGATAGGGGACGGCGCACATCGGCGTCCGCGCCGCGGAAGCCCCGCGGGGCTACATTCGGCGTCGGAAAGCCCCGATAGCGGGAAGGCGCGCATCCGGCGTCCGCGCCGGTGGGAAACCCGAAAGCGGGAAGGCGCGCATTCGGGCCGGAGACCGGACGCATTCGGCGGCCGGGCGGGAAGGAGAGCCCGGATGTGTCCTGGTCGGCGGTTAACCGACAAATGTGGGCCCTCGGGCCATTTACTTGTCTGCCCCGTGTCGGCCGCTCCTGTACGTTGAAATTAGGGTTGCCAGGGGCATTCCCGTACAAAATGCCACACGGCTTCCTATAAGTAGACCCTTCTGGGGACGTTGTCAGAGACTTCTGGACTCCGTGCGTTTTAGCCGGAGCACAAGGAATATAAGGTTCGTGTTGTTCGTTTCGTTTTGTACTTCTACGTTTCCATTGTCACCTGTTTTGGTCCTTCAGGGGGTGCAACCCCAAAGGGCTGAAACAACAGATCTTTTCTTAAGGGGGGTAGCCACAAGGAAGAAGATGCAAGGTGAAAGTTTTATGCACTTAAGCACTTTACCTGGAAGGAAGTAACCATCTCCGTTGTTGAGAGGTCTATCCATGAGCAAGTATTAGTGACTTGTTGGGTGATCTATAAGAAGATGGATATAGAGTTGCAAGAGAAAGATTTCATTCACATTAGTTCGTCTCCATGGGGTGCTCTTTGTTACAAGAAGGATGATACTCAGCATATGTGTGTTGATCATTGTTTTCATTATGAAGTTACCATCAAGAACAAGTACAATTGCCGAGAATTGGTGACTTGTTGATCAGTTAAGAGGTGCTTGTGTGTTTTCTAAGATTGATCTACATTCCGGTTACCATCAGTCGAAGATTCGTAATGCAGATATACCGAATGCAACTTTCACTATAAGGTATGGGTTGCATTAGTACATGGTTATGTCTTTTGGTTTGACATATGCCCCTACCTATTTTATGCACATGATGAACAAGGTGTTCGTGGAGTATCTTGATAATTTTGTAGTGGTTTTTATTGATGACATCCTGGTGTTCCCTAAGACTGAAGGAGAACATGCTGAACACTTAAGGCTAGTCTTACAAAGCTTTCAGGAAATGAGTGGTGTGCAAACAGAGCAAGTGTGAGTTTTGGTTAAAGGAAGTTTATTTCCTGGGTCATGTTGTCTCTATAGGAGGTTCATTGAAGGATTCTTCAGACTTGCTAAGCTTATGACAACTCTACTAGAGATGAGTGCCAAGTTCGTATGGTCTGATAAGAGTCGAGCTAGTTTTGAAGAGACAAAGAAGAAGTTAACTATGGCTCAGTAATGATGTTACCAAATCATAGTAAGAAGTTTTCTATGTATTGTGATGCATCTCGTCAAGGTTTGAGGTGTGTTCTTATGCAAAGAAAAGTACAGTGGTTGCATATGGCTCAAGACGAGTTGGTGATAATGACATAGGAATAATGTGATGTTGGGGACCTCTACAATTGAATTCTATGGAAGCATGAGTTGGACTAATCAACTTACAAGATGTCAAGTTATCCATTGTGGAGCATAGAGGTATTTACTTGGACATAAAGAGTGACATCAAGGGCGATCATAAGAAATTCAAAGGATCGCTACTAAGTTGATGTTGATCTAGTGACACTATAACTGGAATGGAATTTAAAATGATGGAGCTATAGTGGGCCATAACCCATAGGTTCCGAACGTGGTTTATGCCTTGGAGAATTGGGGGTACCATCATATCGTGTCAAGTGTGGCATTAACAAGAACATGAGAGTACGAAGGACATTTTCACTATGGTTTGGATGAGGTTTGTAACATATCATTGCTGGGGTAAGCGTTCATGCTATCACTAGGAAGAAGCAAAGGTCGTTGCTAATACTCTTAGCACATGATCCTATGAAAGTTCGAAGGACACCAACATCTAGTTGAGTGCAAAAATCAAGTGATGTCACTAGTACTATATAGTTGATAGTTAACAAAACTCACCTTTGAACAAGAGGAATCACAAAGGTTAATGGGAAGTAGGAAGAAATAAGTAATTAAGTTTAAGGTTTGAGCAATTTAAACAAAGCACAGTTGCTAATGTTTTGGAATTGGTAGTACAGTCTACTATGGAACACAAGAATCTAGAGGACATATAAGCTTCGAGTTGAGACATCGTTATTGGATTGTACCAGTCAAGAGAATATAGGGAAGTGTTGGTGAACAAAATGTCATTATCATTGCTCTTGGCAAAAGAGAGTTATGGTAAGGAGTTTTGGATGCCACCATAGATTAAGATTATGTATGAGGTTTGAGGAACTTGACCTAAAAAAATCAGTTGCATATTAAAGTTGAAAATAGGAGAGGTGAAAGTATGATTAAAAGGTATGCAAAATAAAGTGGAATCATTTATGAGCAAGATGGTACTACTCAAAGGCAGTAAAGAAAGTTCAATGGCAGAATATCCCAATCTCTTCAACCATCATCTTTCGAATCTCGGGACGAGATTCATCTTAAGGGGGGTAGAGTTGTAACACCCTAAAATTTGTCTTTTCGAAAATAGAGCTAAAATGATTTAATTTGAGTTTTTGTGCTCATGAAAACGTAGGTAAATAATATTATTTCATTTAAATAAAATTTATCTTAGGCTTAGAAACATCGTTGTGCATACATGCTTTGGTGCATTTATACTTTTGTGATGTGTGGTTTTGACCAAAAGTGATAAGGCTTTTAAAATCTTTTTAATAGATCATCTTTTGTCCTTCTAAATTGTTTGTACCTCAGCTCAAGTTTTCTTTTGGGAGCTTCTCAAAGTCTTTTCTTTGCAATTCAAATCACTCCATTCGGTTCCTCGTTCGTCAATCAATCTTTATAAATTCCTTGGGAACTTTCTAGCTTATTCTGAATTTGTACCTCCTCTTTTGTGAGCATTATCTAATTTTTAGATGCTCCAAAATATTTTCTTATGAGCTCTAAATATTTTATTTAGGTTGCTCATGTTCCATAATGTCTCTTGAGAATTTTCTCCGAATTTTTGTAGCCTTTGGGATATTTTTCGCGCTTAAAATCAATTCTAGACTTCTCTAGAATTATTTTATCCACGAAATTAATTAATTCCAAAAAATAATAAAATCCCTCATTTTTTCTTCAATGCTTAAAGGCCTATGTCTTTATTTGCTAATGGGCTTTAATATTTAATTAGGCCTATTAGTAAAGATGGATGGTGCAATATCAATTAGCACCATATCGTTAATTGATGCAAAGGTGTGAAGTTCTCCTCCCTATTTATTTTTACCGACCCTATCAATTTTCTGTTCCTTTCTCTTTGGCCTCGTTGCCGTCATGGCCACCGAGGAAGCCACATCTCGATTCCACTAATACCATGGCGCCTCCATCTTTGGAAGCAAGCTGCCACCTTGGATAGTCTGAAAGTCGTGCACGGCAAGGATTTTATACAATCCACATCCATACTCTAAGTACCAACAAGGCAGTTCCATCGCATGTCTCCTTGCCATATATAGCTAGCTCGGCATCAACCGCCACCCATCGCCCTGGCTTGTCAAGCTAGCTTGGAGCGCAAAGTTCATGACAGATCAATCTCCATTGCCATCAACTTCGGTACGTTACTGTGCCGAGCCCTGCAGATTCACGTCGGACACATGCAGGCCAAGGCCATCGATCAACGCCCGGCTGTTAAGATGATGGAGAACTCGTGGACATGCATGCATGATAGTTTCATTCAGACGAACCTGAATTCCCGATGGGCCATGCAAGCTGACGTCTGCCATGGTTGTCATCCGTTTTCTGTTGATGGTGAGCACGTCTACTGAAACCTACGTCATGGTCTCTCTACCAACTTCATATCATAGCTCTTCATGTTTGCTCCCCAGGCCGCCATCGAGCCATTGATTGTTGGTTTTCTTGTCGGCCGTGCATCTATGGGCACCAGAGTTGCTGTCCCTTAAACATAGCAGGTCGATCTCATGGGTACCTGTTGTTGTGCACGCATTTTCTTGCCTAAGCCGGATCTCCAAGAACTTTGGCAAGCTGCCATGGAGCCGGAGCTCGTCATCGCCTATATATATGTACGCGTGGAGTTTGACCGCCACCGGCCGTGCCTACGTGTCGTCGCCCTCTCGTCTCACAAACTTCTGGAGCGCCATGGAGAGATCAAGATCAAGCCGTTGCCGTCAACTTTTATCTCTGGCAGATCGTTTCGGTACGTTGCTGTGTCTGGCCTGCCGATTACTCATCTACCATATCTGATGTTGCCTGTGTGCCGTGTAATGGTCATTCCCTCATCTGCAGTTGTGTGAGCAGGAGCATGCAAGCCACCATGCATGCTAGCTATCATCTACGTATCACCAGCTGTACATATGCACGGTGAGCATGCCATCTTCCATGTCTTCCTATCTTCTTTATCTTATTATGCCGTGCATGCTTTGAAGGCCATGTACGGTACGTGCACCTATAGTACATTCATCCTTCACGTTTTGCCTTTGGTCCATTCTATCTATGGTCTTCTTGTTCACGTAATCTAATTAGCTACCAACGTACATGTCTTTCCCAGCCGGTGGTGCTCACAGTCGCCATCTTGTCAAGTTGTCGCTAACTAGGAGGAGCCCAATGTCGCCAAGCCGCACCGCCGTGACCTAGTCGCCATTGTGTTGAGCTCTGTCGAGCTTGATTCATTGCATTTGCTTTGGGTGTAAAGCAAGTCTTAAGGCAAGTATAACTTGAGTTATCTTTTTTGCGACCATGATCTAGTAAACTTGATTAATTGTTATTACTGATGCTTAATTGTTATTCTTTAATTATGTTTACCTGATCATGTGGTTATGAGATTATACTTGTTATACTTGCGGAGTTCGACATGGACTCACTCTTGCAATTCCTACCACCTCAGGAGAAGTTTAGGCTTGTGATCAACCAGTCAGTTGGATCCAGTGGAGTCGAGTTCTTATCTGAAGATCGGAGTTGTCTTCCCATTGTTTGCTACCTAAGGGTATATCTTTTTTTTACTAAGTACGTTATTTATTAAGCATTGTCTACTGATACTACCCTTTACTTGTAGCTATATGTGGGAATTGACTCCTAGGACTCTCATATGGTGTATATCTAGTTCTGTTCTTAAAACCAGGTATTACAAAAATGCAAGAATGGACCTCACCATTGCGTTCCTCTCGTCAAGACGAACGAAAAGCATATATGGAACGTCCAATTTGGTGTCCGGATGCAAGAGTTATACCGCCGAGAGATTGCGTGCTTTTCGCGCAAAAATGTACTAGCGGTAGTACCGGTCCGGAGACCGGTACTACCGGTAATAAGTATATTTTTAGACCAGTTTTGCGCAAAGGGTGAGGTTCGCGCAAAAATGAACTACCGGTACTACCGGTAGGTTAGTTCCGAATCAAACTTTCAAATCTCGAACCCATCTTTTCCTAAATCGGTTTTGGGTCAGTTTTGGAGATTGTGTCTTGGAGTTGTTTCCTACTGGGATAAGACCACCCCCCTCTATATATATGAGAGGATCATGGCCGATTGATCCCATCCACATCAATCGACAAAACACAACACGATCAAACGTGATCTAATCTATCTTCTCCTACCTTTCTCCTCTCCCTCCTCCTTCTCCGTCGCCGCTGCCATGAACAGGTGATCGACGACGACAACAAGCCCTAGAGCGGTCAGGCCGGCTAGGGCGCCCCATTGCCGCCGTGCGCCCACAAGGGTCCGTCCAGGGGCGTGTGGGGTTTCGGGTTTCAAGAGACTTCGCCGGTGTGTCTTGCGTATCGCGCTCCCGACGAGGCTCCTCCGGCGACGTGTCTTGCGTATCACGCTCATCGCTGGAGGAACAAGGTCCAGGTGTGGACATCCCTTAGGCGCCGGCCGATCTCCGTATTCAGCTTGCCCTACATCTACCAGGCGTCGGCCGATCCCCGTATTCGGCTTGCCCTACAGCTACCAGGCGCCGGCCGATCCCCGTATTCGGCTTGCCCTACATCGAGCGATCTAGCTCGGTATCCGGTGTGCTATTTTAGCGTCAACACACTTTTTGGCAACTCTGTTGGGGAACAATTGCTTTGGCTCTACTTTGTAGCTGAATCTTTCTGACCTAGCCTATCCATTGGTTTCAATGTTTTGGTGTTCGCCATTACCGTTCCATCTGGCCCACAAGGCCGATTGCATCTTGTTGTGATCTCCCGTGATTTTTGTGCCATTCATTAGAAGAATTCAGCAAGGAGATCGAAGATCTAAGTCATGGAGTATCAAGGGGAATCATCGCATTATCACTACAATAACCCCAAGGTACAACTTGCAAATTCAGATGATGAATTTTACAATTATTTTGCAAGTAATACAAATCATGATGTTGATGTTGCTAGTTGTGATGATAATAGATATTTTGCATCGGTTAATGCTCTTGATGAATATCATGATCAAGAACCGATGTTTGATGATTTTGATTCCTTTAGTAACATGCAACGTGTAGATTCATATTCATCGGCTAATAGCTCACATTATTTGTTTTCACCACAAGAGGAGCCGATGAATAAGACAATTGGCTATGATGACAACTTAGCCAATTACTCTCAAAATTTAGCACCTTATTCCAATAAAATTCATGATTCAGCTTCATATGATTTTAGCCGAATCAATGAAAATTCAGCAAGGTGCATTAGTGGCAATTCTAATAATTCGGCTTCATGTGTTACTACTAACTCTAGCCGAACCAATGAGGATTCAACGGAGTGCAAGAAGGCCATTACTTGTGATTCGGCTTCATATGCTACTTGTAGCTTTAGTCGAATCGAAGAGGATTTAGCCCATGCTAGAAATCCATATGGATCTTCTCAATGGAAAGTGCCCGCTTATCATAGGCCATACCCATTACATTATGATTACCTAAAGTCACCTAGTGGTTGGACTGTACCAAAGTTTGAAAAATTTAGCGGTGAAGATGATTATACTGCTTCGGAACACGTTCGCTGGTATCTTGAGTATTTGCAGTTAAGTAGTGCAGGTAAAGAAGACTATATGAAAGTGCGGAATTTTCCTTTATCTCTTACTGGTACCGCTTTTGTATGGTTTACATCTTTACCAGAATGTTCTGTTGCATCATGGTCTTGTTTGGTGAAATTGTTCCGTAAATATTTTGGCAAGACCAATGAAAAAAGGCCGATTACAATTAAGTCATCGGCCAAAGGTCAATCCAAATTGGTCCCTTCGGCGTCTGAAACCGATAAGACTAGTTTAGGAAAGACTAACGTTATACCTCCCGGTATGAGCTTGTCCTATTGTTTCTTTGATCGACAGGGCAAGCTTGTTTTTAGGAAACATCCTAAATTAGTCCCTCCGACGCCTGAAACCGATAAGACCAGTTTAGAAAAGACTAACATTATACCTCCCGGTATATCTCCCGGTATGAGTTTGTCCTATTGTTTCATTGATCAACAGGGCAAACTTGTTTTCAGGAAACAACCTAAATTGGTCCCTTCGGCGCCTGAAACCGATAAGACCAATTTAGGAAAGGCTAGCACTATACTTCCTCGAGATGCAAATCCTTCACCCTGCAATAAAGTGCTTTCCATGGCTGAAACTTTAAAGATAAATAATCCGACCATCTTGATCCGACCGGAGCAAGCCGATTCTACTATTGGAAAGAATGTGATAATTGGCGAGCCAAGAGAGCCTAAGAAAGGAAAGCAGATTTTGGACCGTGAAGTGGTGCAAGAGAAGTCCAATGACAACCGGGAGAATCTCAAGATCACTATCAAGTCCTCTAGACTTGCGTGGCAAACCAAACTCCCAAGAATAAGCAAAAATCGGTTAGTAACACTACTGTGCAAAAGATAGCGACTAAGCCGACTTTAAGAGTCAGCCAAACCGATTTAAATATTACTAAGCAGGAAAAATCAGCAGGACCGATTTCTAGAAATCGGTCAAGCTAGTTATAAGCGGAAAACGCAGCAACGTGTTCCCCATGGCCGATTGAACTATAGCCAATCGAGCCTTAGCAAAGTAAGACCGATTAAGTCAGTTTCATGCAAACTTGCTAATCAGGTCCAGCAAAAGATCAATGAGCGAGTTATTGCTAAATTGTTTCTACAGGTGCTCCAATCAAAGAAAATAATGGACCGATTATCATTGATAATTTGGACCAGTTAAACATTGAGAAGATGTTAAGGGACACTAGTGCTAGTAATTGTGAAGCTCAGAGCAAAGCATCAACTCCTAAGAACTTCAAGCCACCATGGTGCCCTGCGGGTGTGTCAAGAACACAAAAGCATAAACTTCAGCGTACTCGGTGCATGAGAGATACATTTATTGTAGTGCCGACCAATGAAACTTTGGTTGATTCGGTTTCCACTGATGATGATCTTGCTTTTGTGCATGTCAGAGAATCTTCTGAAGGTCATGATGATTGCATGCCTCAGGACGCTATCTTCAAGAGGCCATCAAATCCAGTGAAACACCTTAGAGCATTGCATGTGACAGGGTATATCAATGACAATTTGGTCAATCACATGTTAGTAGACACCGGGGCCAGTGTAAATTTGATGCCTTATTTGCTTTATAAGGAGCTTGGTGGATCTGATGAGGAACTAGTTAAAACCAAGAGAAAGATCAATGGAATTGGAGGAGGAAAGCCTACTTTGGTCAAGGGACTTGTCTCAATGATGCTTACCATTGGGAGCAAGACATTAGCCACCAAATTCTCCATTGTAGAGGTGCAAGGGAACTACAATTTGATCCTTGGGCGAGATTGGATTCATAACAATCAATGTGTGCCTTCTAGTTTGCACCAGTTCCTCATTCAGTGGGTGGATAACAAGGTTGAAATTGTGCATGCAGATTTATTCACCTATGCTATGCTTGATGCCCCTATGCATGAGGGGCATGGTGATATGACATGCTTGTCAGGGAGAGATCTTACTAATGTTGAGTTAATAGAGGAAGTCATGTTCCAATCTCTCTAGAGCCGATCGACGATCGGCTCTATATCATCATATTATATGAATTCTGCTTGAACAGGAACATCATCGGCCAATCTATGCAAGTTGATATTGGAATTATTCCATGGCCGATGCATGCTGAACAAAATTTAGAAGCCGATTATAATTAATCGAGCTTCTCAAAGATTCTTTGTCAACACTACTTGTTCTTCGTGCATCTAGAAGTTGATTTTCATCCATAGCATTGCCGAAGTGACTGCAAATGTGTTGCCTTGATTCAAGAAGATAGAAAAAGGGAACATGCTATTATTGATTAATGTCTTCTTGATCCGCAGACAAGGTATGCCCATATTTTAATATATATGCATGCCACTATATTATATACTTGGTTTATTTCTTGCCAAACATATGTGTCATTGCATGCCAAGCCGATGTGTGCATTTTATATCGGCTAATCCTCATTGTTAGGATGGGCAAGTGGGCATACACTTTTGCTGAAATATCATTTGACTCTTGAGCCACTAGAAATAATTAAAAGTCAAGTCATTGCTGATTTTATTGTTGAGCATGTTTTGTTACCCATTGGAGGCTTTAATCTTGATTAATCGACTTGCAAATAAGGCCAAGGTGTTGGCATGATTATTGTTTCTTACAGTATGCATTATTTGAAACATCAAGCCGATTAAAATCATATTTGCATCAAACATTAGAGCCGAACATATTCTTTCATTCGGCTTTGGGTTGTTGCACTCCATGCAGGTAAAACATGTTGAGGCCAAAGGCATGAAAAATTAAAGGCTAACATGATAAGCTCAACTACCATCTGGCTATTGCATCGGTAATAACTTTCGGATATAAGAAAAGCCGATGCATATTTCTCTATGCGGATGCAAGTAAATTGGTTCAGCCGACCGTAATAATCGGATTAACCAATTCTTCTGGGACATATACCGATGATTTCTCAAATCGGTCTAGTTCAATTTAGTAACTCTAGTGCCGATTTAGGAAATTGGAAAACTCCCTTAATGAAATATTTGCAGGATCCTAGCATCAAGTTGATAAGAGCATCCGGAGAGTTGCATTTAAATATGCTTTGCAACATGATGAACTCTATCGGAAAGTTTATGATGGTTCGCTGCTCTAAGATCTAGGATCTGGTCAAGCAAAAGTGGCTGTGGGAGAAATCCATGAAGTGATTGGTGAAGTCATACAAGCTGGAGATGATGCAAAGTTAATGAATCTCCCAAGAGCAATCAACGGAAAATGCCTGAGAAATATTTTCCAAGTGTTTGGCAAGAAGCCTAGTGCTCTTCCAAATAATGGCCGATACATGTATCGCCCTTAGAACGAAAATGGCCTTTGTATACATCGCCCTTAGTCACTAGCTAGCCGATGTGATGGGTATCGTTGCTAGTTGGTTACAGGTGAAAGAGTATTTTCAGGTTCATTGACAAATTCACCTGAAAACAAGGGGGCATGTGTTGACACTCAAAATTGGCAATGGAAAGTCAACGGGTATAAAATGCAAGAATGGACCTCACCATTGCGTTCCTCTTGTCAAGACGATCGAAAAGCATATATGGAACGTCCAATTTGGTGTCCGGATGCAAGAGTTATGCCGCCGAGAGATTGCGTGCTTTTCGTGCGAAAATGTACTAGCGGAGACCGGTACTACCGGTAATAAGTATATTTTTTGGACCAGTTTTGTGCAAAGGGTCAGGTTCGCGCAAAAATGAACTACCGGTACTACCGGTCTTACACCAGTACTACCGATGGGTACTACCGGTAGGTCAGTTCCGAATCAAACTTCCAAATCTCGAACCGATCTTTTCCTAAATCGGTTTTGGGTCAGTTTTGGAAATGGAAAACTTGGAGATTGTGTCTTGGAGTTGTTTCCTACTGGGATAAGACCACCCCCCTCTATATATATGAGAGGATCATGGCCGATTGATCCCATCCACATCAATCGACAAAACACACAACACGATCAAATATGATCTAATCTATCTTCTCCTACATTTCTCCTCTCCCTCCTCCTTCTCCGTCGCCGCTGCCATGAACAGGTGATCGACGACGACAACAAGCCCTAGAGTGGTCAGGCCGGCTAGGGCGCCCCATTGCCGTTGTGCGCCCACAAGGGTCCGTCCCGGGCGTGTGGGGTTTCGGGTTTCAAGAGACTTCACCGGCGTGTCTTGCGTATCGCGCTCCCGACGAGGCTCCTCCGGCGACATGTCTTGCGTATCGCGCTCATCGCTGGAGGCACAAGGTCCAGGTGCGGACATCCGTTAGGCGCCGGCCGATCTCCATATTCAGCTTGCCCTACATCTACCAGGCGCCGGCCGATCCCCGTATTCGGCTTGCCCTACAGCTACCAGGCGCCGGCCGATCCCCGTATTCGGCTTGCCCTAAATCGAGCGATCTAGCTCCGTATCCGGTGTGCTGACCTATTTTAGCGTCAACACCATCCAACTAGAGTATTTATCTATCTAGGATTTTTTTATTTTATTTTTTATACATATTATATAAGGTCAAAAGAAATTATCCATCCTAATGTTTCATCCATTTCTTACTCTAATCAGCTCCTTTGATCATCATACGCTCCAATCTAGACTCCTCTTCAGTATGGATGTCACATGGCAAAAATCGACAGTCATGGTATAATGTTTTTTTCTCTCACAAATCTAGAATTTTTGGTCTAGCTTTTTCAGCGAAATGAACAGGGTAAAATTTAAATTCTAGAATTCGCCATGCATACTAGAAGTCACCTGCACACGAGGGAATAATGTGCAGCAAATAGAACCAAAGTTTTTTTGACATGTCAAATAGAGCCAAAGTCATCACTGTCTATTGTCTACTACTTGCTGCACACGAGGATCACACAAGCTGCCTGTCACCTCCGGTACGCGGTACTGCAGCACCCACGCTGTATCGATCTGAAACCACGCCTTTTTTTGTTAAACAAACACCGTACAAATCCGCATCATCTTCCCAAGATTTGGGTCGCCTTCTGGACCACGAGAACACCCAAAGTTTCTCTCCGATTTCTTCGCCCTATTCCGTACGTCGTACTCGTCGTGCTACACGAGTGGAGCACCGAAAATGTCGCTGCTCAGCCATGCCCGGCTGCCCGCGATCGGGCTCTCTCTCAAACAGGAATACCTGCTACAGGAATAATACAGGTACATTATGACAGAGAATTGAAGAGTGATGGGTTTCCGTTTCTGCCTTGCCTCGCAAGCAGATCACGACCAACCAATGTGATAATGGAGGACCCTTGGCCTCCACAGCGCGTACCATTCGCTGCGATGCATGCATGCTTGAAACATCGTGTCGCACGCAACGCCATAGCGTGATGCCCAAAACCGAAGGGTGATTTGAAGCATGGTGAATTCAATGCCGTGGCCCTAGGTTATGGACTCACATTTGGGCATTTCCAGAACCCGGCGTCTCACAAATTTTTGAATCGCTCATCAGGTTGCCACCCACACCATATCCCTATCAGTAGCTACCACAGTAACCACACACTAGCTCACACTAAATGCAGTGACCTATGACGGGATGATCATCGTTATTCCAACTAAACGTTCAGACCCCCTAAAAAAACACTAAATGTTCAGGTTTGCTAGTGAAGTTTAATTATTTGGTGTTTGATATTTTATTTGTATATCGATCGGTTCAATTTCATAGGTCACTGCATTTTTTTTTATCAAAATGTACTAGGATCGTGCCAGTATATTTATGTTAACAATGATAGGGCCTATGACCAAAAAAAATCCTCCAATAAGGGAAATTCTTCTAGAAAAATGTTTCGCTCGTCAAGAAAAGACAAGAATATGCTCTAGCTTCATAACAACTAATTTTTTAGGTCAAATATAAATATTGTGAGAACATATTTGATTTGTTCTATAGAAATGACTTACATGAAAGATAATTGGAACTATACATTGTGATTTGTTCGACTGATGGTTTATGTGGCAGATAAGCCAATTAAGTTATGAGAGAGAAACACTGTAAAATAACTAATAAATCGGGCTGATAAGTTTAAACAAACAGAGTCACATGTATCATCATATATGAAAAAAAACATGAAGAAGATAGTGTGAATGGTTTGATCCAATGATGGCAAGAAGAAGCTATCAAAAAGAAATACATCTAAAATACTATGTATGAGAACAGCTCGCTACATAAATACATACTTAAAAAAAAAGGAAAGAGAAAAACTTAAACAAACTTGCACATCCTCGGACTCCGGACCTGAAACAATGTTTTATGGACCGATAAATTTAAGCCAGCATGATGTCGCTCGTAGAAGACAGACCTCCGAGCACGGCAGGTACTCCGTACTCGGGCGGATCCAGCGAGACGAGCACCGCGACGCAAGCTTCACCATCTGCGTTCCTCTCTCTTCCCTGTAGACTGCGATAATAGCAAGTGCCGTGTGTGTGGGGGGGCGCAATTTTATAGGGGATGGGGGGGGGGCGCAATTTTTACAGGGGATGGCACGAACAGATCGCGGCATGGGCCGGTTCCCGGATGGGCAGGGCAGCGTACGGTCCCTGTGGCCTGTGGGCCGTGTGGTGCAGCCGTGGTCCAGCTGCGCCATCCTGTTTGAGGCTCAGGTTCCAACATGCAATGCACCCTCCAATTAGCAAAAGCCGAATCAACCAGCCACGTCCACATGTCCGTTCCGTCAATCAATTAGCAAAAGCCGAATCAACCAGCCACGTCAGAATTGTGTGTGGCAAGAGGTAAATTCCAACGTGCAGTACAGTAGTACTAGCTCACGCGCCAACAGGGCCGGCCTACTCGAGATGTGATAGGTGCTGCCCATTTACTTCATGAACTTCGACAAAGTACGTGCAAACAACCTTGATGAGCTTTTACATGGGAGGAGGAAATCAAGAACACCACTACTACTTTCCTCCGCTTCACTTGAGGACTTTTTTTTACGAGGTTACTTGAGGACTTTTGAGTCTTTGATTTCCGGATAGTCACGCAAGAGCAAAAGACCTCCTGGAGCCTGATAGGTGCTCCCATTTTCTTTATGAACTTCGACAAGGAACGTGCAAACAACCCTGATGTGCTTTTACAAGGAGGACGAAATCAAGAACACTACTACTTTCGTCAGTTCACTTGACTTTTTTTTTTACGAGGTCACTTGAGGACTTTGAGTCTTTGATTTCCGGATGGTTACGCAAGAGCAAAAGACCTTCTGGATCTTGCGCAAAAGACCTTCTGGATCTTGCGTCGAGGACTGCGTTGCCGAACTCACTCAGCCCAACCCCACATTTGTCGTCCACGGGGATCACGCAACGTGCCAGAGTCAGCTCGAGGACCAACAGCACGAAACGAAATCGCAATTATACAAGCTTCTGAGTAAGGTCTTGTTTAGATGGTGATATTTCTACCCGAAAATCTTGTAAGATTTCGTTTGTATTTGTGCAATATTATCTAATTATGGTGTAGGTTCAAAAGATTCGTCTCGTGATTTAACCCGTGTGATTAGTTATTTATTTTACCAATATTTAATACTACATGCATACGACACAATATTTGATGTGATGGAGAGAGAGTCATATTTCTAGCCTTTTTCAGGCAACTAAACAAAGCCTAAGCTTCCATGACTGGCCACGCGTTTTTTTCAAAACAAAATAGTACTGCTACGGGGACGCAGCGTTAGCTCGTTCGGTGAGTCTTCCAGGTGCGAAGCCACCGGTCTGGGGTTCGAGCGCTGCTCACCCCAGATTTCCCATCGGGAACAGCGTTTCCCAAATAATTTCCAGCCTCTCTCGCGTGGAGCCACAATGGTAGAGTGACGTGCGTTCTTTCCACGAAATCGGTGGATTTCGGTGATCTCGAAGGACGCGATCTTCAATCTGAGGTGTAGTTGTAGGTTTGTTTGTATGCGGGGTGGTGTGCGTGTGTGCGTGTGTTGAGTGAGGCGTGCGTGTGTATGAACAGATACTACAGCTGTACCCAGATGAGAGGCGCTCAAAAAAAAAAAAATAGTACTGCTACAGACCTGCGTCACCTCCGAACACTTGGGTCGCCTAGCGAGAGAATAATCCTAAGCTTCCCGCGCATTTCCTCGTCTGTCTCCTTCCGTCGTACGTACGGGTCGGAGCACCGATCGAAAATGTCACGGCTGACATGCCGTGCACGCTTGCCGCAAGCCGCCGTGTGGAAGTCGGGCGCGCGTGCGGATGACACCGACACGACCTCGCGTGCACCTTCATTGGGACCGGCTTCTTCGGCTGTAGGAATACAGCTGCAGGGCTATTACAGTTTGGATCACGGCCTCCGGCCAATGCCGGCCAGACAAGTGGTCCTGCCAGCCCAGGCGCTCGGAATAGAACGCCAGCGGCCAGCCAGGACGACTCAGAGATGACCAGCCATGCTTGAATGGGCGTATCACGAGCAATGCAAGCTCTGCTAGTAAAACGCTACAGTGTGCAGCCAGCACCACTCCCTAACTTCTCAGCGCCGGCGCACAGGAAAAATGGAAATTCGAGCACATCAGGGTGGCTTTAGTACTCGAGCAGACGAGCACCGGTACAAGCGATATGCCGAAACCAAAAGGTGACTTCAAGCATGAGTTTAATGCCGTCCGTGGCCCTAGGTTAAAGCTGGTCGAGGGATGCTGTAGACCAAGGAACAGCACATCACTCGTTTGTTGGAATGTTGACTGCAAATAAATTCAGTGTCCGGACTGGGCGCCACCGGCGTCATGCCCACCACGTCAACCTTCATCGTCTCTGTCTCCCTCTCTGTCCTCTCTCTCTCTTGGCTGTCGAGTGTTGAATGTTGATAGCTCCGTGTGTTCGTGTGAAGTGTGTGTGGAGCCGCAAAGTTAGGTAGTGTTTGGTTGGCAGGCAACTCTGATTTGAAAGGTGGGATGACTTTGGGTAGAGTTTTTGTTTTGAAGAGTTCCCTCACTCTTTGGTCCGGAGACATAAAAAATGGGATCAACCACCTGACAAGTGTAGCCCACCTGTCATTCTCTCTTTTTTATTATTTTCTTTCCTCTTCTTCCTCGTATCATCTTCCATATAGACCCGCCTTCCCTTCATGGCGTTGGGCCTGTGCGTCGTCGCCAGTGGAGGTCGTTGTGCCTAGAGCTCGTGGGCTCGTGAGCCATCTCTAGTGGAGCTCGCCGATCTGCCCGCGGAGCTTGCTCTGCCCCGCCCCGTTGAGCTCGCCATGCCCTTCGCCTGGACCTCGTCTCCAAGGCCGTTGAGCCAGCTCACCGCCCTACTCATTGTCGTAGGTCTCCCAATGCGGGATATTGATCGTGTTGTCTCTGCGGTTAAAGTGGGACGAGGATATATAACCCCTTCCGTTCTTTTTTCGAGGATTTAGGCGCCTCTATTTTTTGCAAATATGCTGAGAATATTTTCTAGGTGGGACGACTTAGTTTCACTGACTCCCAACCAAATAACGGATCACCTCACCCCATTTCACTGCATCCCACCACCCAAACACTTAAATACTCCTACCTCCTTTCATTTCATAAAATAATACAATTCTTATATTCCGAGAAATCAAAATTTTAAATATTAACTAAATTATATTAAGAATATACTAGTTTAAACATTTGATGACAAATCTAGTTTGGAACATAAATGCCAATATTATTTACGGTCAAAGTTGAACTAATTTGAGTAGCATTTTTTCCATAATTTTGGTTTGGACGGACAGGGGATTACCTCGTGAGCGTAAGGTGCCTATGGGCTATGTTGGCCTGTGGTCCAGCCGCGTCGTGCACTCTCAGCCGCGACGTGCACTCTCTCGTGCTATTTCTGTTCGTGGTTTCGAACAAGCACTGCACCCTCTAATAATTTTTTTTTACTGAAATTCCAACGTTGATCCCTCAAAAGTTATAGAATCCTAAGAAGTTAACTTTTATGAAATCGAACCAAATCTCTACAAGAATGTACTGATAATAACGATGTACATATAATAGATTGAGCATGAAGTGTACTTTTTTAATAAACTAGCAGGAACCCCGCGCATTTGCGCGGGCTAGGTACTTATAACATAAGTTTGCTCATGAAAAGAGTAGTCTACACTGTATAATAAACATGTTATGTTAAATTTCTGGATACAGGCACCCCGGGATGTAATCACACTTCGATCTTTTCAGCATAAAGTACAACTGGGGAAAATACTTCTTGAACTGATGGTTGTGTTTAGTCAGTGTGCAATACATCTGAAGGGACAGTTGTTGGTTTGCTGCACAGAAATGTCTTGTTGGATGGCATGAAGATTCCCAAACCGCATAATATCTATGAAGAGCAAACAACATAATAAAATGAAAATGAAATGGGCTGACAAAGCAATCGTTGCTTAAGTTATTCATCCAGGCATTGGTAGATGCATCAGCCAATGACTTAGAAATGCATAGTAGCAGAACAAATAATATTACTCCAAAATTGTGTAATGGATGAAGGGACCATCAATGTCACCTGATGGACTGAACTTGTATCAGCAACACACTTCTCTTCAGATGTAGTCTGTTATATATGAAAAGCAAGTTAGCAGCACTGCTTAGAAGACAATGTGCGTTTGATCTAGTATGCTATAACTTAGCCGCTAATTTTGTCGCATTGTGTTCATGGGAGAAGGACAATTGTTATAGAAAGAAGTACAAATCAGACCTCCTGTAACTGTTGCTGTTGCGGATAAGTTCCTCGCATACATTTTTTTAATTGGTTCCCTTTTTCTGTCAGCTGCATACAAAGTATGGAAATGCGTTCATCAGCTTCTTTTTGTGGAGGAAGCAAAATCCTGGAAATGAGGAAAAGGTAGGATACAGGGACGCAGTAATTAAAAGTATATATCAGAATCCATGGCTCGACTGAAGCAAATAAAATACCCAATGATGGAACAGACAATTTAGTAGGTCTGAAACAGGAATGTTAGGAAAAAAGCAATAACCGGAGGGCTTAGAGTAAAACAGGGCGCTAACTATTGTTAGATGCTGGAGCCGTGGGTAATTGGATCAAAGCGCACTTTGTTCGGTACACACAACACATTGCGGACAATTAGCGGCAATGGTTAAGCTATCTAGAAATATGGAGAGGCAATGAATTGCCGTACTTAGAAAATACTACCTAATCTATGTAATCGTGGACAATAGTAGATTGGGAGTAAAAACAGAAAGGAAGAAATATGGAACCTTAAACTATCCGGACGATGAACAACTCCATAGTTTTTTTTTCCTGGCCTTCCATCAATCACCTGAAAGAAGGAGAAAGGGAACAAAGACTGAATGACCTACTAAGGAAGAAGATGGCTGTACTTTTGCTTGGTCCGTGCGTCTGCGTGCAGCGGCCGCCGAACCCGGCCGTGAAGAGGGCTCCGGTGAAGCACTTTCTGTGTCCCTCCGTGTGTGGAGGCGCATATTGTGCGCTTGCGTGCGTACGCCGGGCTGCGGATGGCCATGCGCAGCAGCAGACGCAACCAGTCACTGTAGCAGCAGCAGAGTTAGAGACAGAGAGAGAGGCAGGAAGAAGGGGAGGGGGTCCGGGCACACCTGAAGGCCGGCGGCGCGACAGATGGGTACGCCGGGGCGAGGCGTCGTGCAACGACACCCGGTAGGAAGAAGCGGAGGGAGGTGGGCGACCTGACGGCCGGCGGCGTCGCCGGCGGGGCCGAGGAGGCGTGGCCTCGCGCTACAGCGCATAGGGACTTAGGGAGGCGAGGGCGGCGGAAGCAGAGGGTAGCGCGCGCGGTGGAGACGTTGCTGTCGGAGCGGATGCAGGGGCGGCGTGGTGGCCGGCGTGGATGCGGCGTCGGCGACGTGGCGTGAGGCAAGGGCCCATGTGGACGGAGAGAGTAGCGGGATGGTTTGGCCTCTTTTCTTCTTTTTTTTTTTTTTTTTACTTCCTTTTAGTTGGAAGGGTCTGGAAGAGCGGTGAAGGGAAGGATGGGCGTAGATGTGAAATCGTAGGGCTGGTAAAACATGGTGACGTGGCCGAATGCTGGAGCAGGGAAAACTCCACAGAAATAAGGTAGATGGTAGTAGATTTCCAGAATACTACAGAAGGAGATTGTGTAGGAGTATTTATTTTGACAGCGCTACAGCGAATAGAGCCAAAGTCTTCACTGTTCACACACGAGGATCACACAACAAGCTGGCCGTGTCACCTCCAGGACAGCAACACCAAGCAAGACACTCTAGCGATCAGGAACCACGCGTTTTTATTTAAACCAAAATCGTACAAGATCTGCATCATCTCCCAGGACTTGGGTCGCCTTCTGCACCAGTAAAATCCGCTAAAATTCCTCTGCTACTACTATTTCTTCGCCCCCCTACTATGTCGTATACGAGTCGGGGCACGAAACGGCGAAATGTCGCTGCTGCCATGCCGTGCTCGCCGTGGGGCTCTCGCACCGGAAATTTCGTAGCCGCCGCCTGACACCGACATACTTCGCGTACGGTGAGGAAGTCCAGGGCGCGCGCGCGGATGACACCGACACGCGACATCCGCGTGGACGTTCATTGGGGCCGGCATGCAAATACTCCGGCTACAGGAATACAGGTACGTGTCCATTATATCTAGCAGGAACTGCTTGGGTCACTACCTTCGGCCAATGCCCGGACAGACAACTGAACGTGCCCAGGCGCTCGAAATTGAACGGCTGGGGACGACGATGCCTCAGAGGCGTCGCTACATAGCGTCGGCGTGTCACATGTATTCACTGCGGATGCTTTGGAACCATATGTCACGCAACGCGAGAGGTACCGTCTCGACTCACATTTGGGCATTTTCCAGAACAATCTGGCGCTCGAAAATTTTGAACCGCTCATGTAGCCATGTCTCAACGTCAGCCTCAAAACCATTCAAATTTGAATAGCATGGCATTCAAAACCATTCAATAGAGCACATAAAAAGCTCGATAGTGCCTCTTTGTGTGTGTGAACAGAAGCTCGATGGTGTAAACTAAATTAGGGCCTTATTTGGTTTTTCATTCTCATGACAAGTAAGCTCTTCTAGTCTTCTTAAGCCATTGTGTGGAGGGGCTCCAGCGGCTCTGGCTCCGCTCCGAGTACTGTACCAGTACCGTTGAGGAGCCGCCGAAGCCACAAATCTCTAGCTCGTCCGGCTCCTGCTGTTGGCACGTTGTATTTTGATGGAGCTCCTCCCGTTTAGCTCCTTGCTACAAGGAGCCGAATGCACAGTGCTCAAGCGCAAGGAGCCGGAGCAGTAGGAGCGTTGCCAAACACTGCCGACAGTACTTCAGATCTGAATCGATCACCTCCAAACACCTGGGAACCCTATGTATTTCTTCATCTGTCTACTTCCGTCCTACGGGTCGCCGGGTCGTCGGGGCACAGAATATGTCACGGGCTCTCGGCTGTCATGCCGCGCACGCCGTCGGGCTTCGTAGCCTCCGCCTGACTACGTTTCGCATGCCGTGTGGAAATCCAGAGCGCGCGTGGCCGGATGACACCGACACGCACCCGCGGGGCACGTCAGGACCCCATAGTACAGTTGCCTCACAAACATCTGCGATCAAGTGGTCCACCCAAGGCGCCCGGAATTGAACTCCGGCCAGATTCGCTGCCACTCCCAATACCGGAATTGAACGCAAGCGGCCAGCGGCCCCAGTAGTACTGTACAGTACTCCCTCCACGCGTGTACACGAGCAATGCAAGCTTCGCTACGACTGCGTACACCGGCGCGCGGCGCACAGGCTTGCTAGAAAAAGGGTAATTCGAGCATCAGGGTGGCTGTATGGTTAAAGCTACTGCTAAATGGTCGTCAGGTCGTGAGAGAGGGCATTCAGATTGCGGACCAGGAACAGCACACTCCTGCACAATATTATTGCAAATAATTTCACAGTGTCCGTGATCAGCGCCACCAGCGTCATCCCCACCACGTCAATCCCTCTCTCTTGGCTGTTGAGTGTTGAATGCTGATAGCTCCGTGTGTTCGTCTGCGACTGCGATAACTATAGTAAGGGCATGTTTGATATGGTGGCCCAGCATAGCCTGGCCAACGAGCCAGGCTCTGGCCAGCCATGGCCTGACCCAAAGCAACCAAGGTTGCTTGTTTGGTTGCATTGTAGCTGGAGGATCTGGTCCAAGCCTTTCTGTTGTTTGATTGCAGCCTAGGAGTCTGGCCCATAACCTTGGCCCACGCGACAGCCTCCCGCGATGGCCAAGATTCTCTCCCGCGCGTGCAGCCACAGCCAGACCCAGGAGAAACGCGAGGGGGGGAGCGTGCGGCCAGAGCCAGGAGAGAGAGTGAAATTTGCATTGTCAGAGCCAGGCCCCAATCTTAGGCCAGGAACATCAAACACCAGGCTCTGGCGGGCCTGGCCGGCACATTTTGGCCACGCCCTAAGTGGCCTGGTCCAGCTACGTTGTGCGCTCTCTCGTCATCTCGTGCTATTTCTGTTTGTGGTATCTCGTGCTATTTCTGTTTGTGGTTTCGTACATGCAGCGCGCTTTCTACTGAAATTCCAACATTGATCCCTTAAAATTCTAGAATCCTCAAGCGTTTTTTTAAAAAAAATAACCAAATCTCTAGAAAAATATACTGATAATTATGATGCATAAGTAAGCATCATTAGATGCATAAGTAAGCATCATTAGATTGATCATGAAGTATACTTATATAATAAACCTATTTAGAAATGTAATTGTTCATACTATTCTTTGTCTAACAAAAATTGTTCATACTATTTTCTATATTTGTAATTAATTTCAAAAAACATTCTGACCCCTAAAACGAGACGTGTATCTACTCGTATTTTGATAGAGAGCCAATAATATGCCGCGAATGGAGCCAAAGTCATCGTTGTTAGTGTCAAAACACACGAGGATCACGCAACCTCTGCCAGTGTCACCTCCAGGACTGCGGCACCAAAATACCAATGCAAGCAAAACACACTAGCGATCCGGAACCACGCGTTTTGCTGATCGAAAAATCATACAAATCTTCGCCCCTTCTGTCGTACGAGTCGGGGGCACGAAACGCGGGGCGAAATGTGGCCGCTGCCATGTCGTGCCCGCCGTCGTCTCTCGCACCGGAAATGTCGCTGCTTGCGGTGTGGAAGTCCAGGCGCCCGGATGACACCGACACACTTCGTCTTATTCAGCTACAGGAATATAGGTGCACACTATTTACGACAAAGAAGAGTTTTTTTTTTTAAAAAAAAAAAGACAGACAAGGATGTGTCCATATAGGAGTACTATTTCTAGCAGGACCTGCTTGGATCACGACCTCCAGCCAATGCCCGCCGGCCAGACAAGCCAACGTGCCCAGGCGCTCGAAATTGAACGCCGGGGACGACGATGCCTCAGCGGTGGGACACATGAGGACGGAATCGGAGCCTGGCACTGGCAGTCGTGTCACACGCATTCGCTGCGGAACGTTGTGTCACGCCCAGTGCGAGAACTCGGAAGCGTCTCGCCCTCACACACACACACATTTGGGCATTTCCAGAACCCGGCGCTCAAAATTTTTGAACCGCTGAAATACGCGCAACGGCGCGGTCTTGATTTTTTTTTTTTTTGAACCGCTCATGTCTGCCACCCGCACCGCACCGCGCGTCTGTCATTAGTTACCACACGTTAACACCTTATTCTGCAGTAAAAGAGCTAGCTTTTTCTCTCTTCTTCTCCTATAAAAAATGAAAATGGAAGAAAATGCTTAGATTGTATGACGTTGCGCTTACATGACGACGGGACCATGGTTGTTCCAGCTAACACACCAGACTTGCTCGAGTGTATTTTGGTAATTGATATTTGAACATATTCATCGCTTCAATTCCATAGGCCACTGGAATTCCTTATACAAACTAATATCATATATTGGTGCGTTGCACGTAAGGAAAAACAAAATACGTCAAATAAGTTAGAATGTGGATGTATTATTTAAAAAACGATTCTTTAAGTGTAGTTTCCATCGACATATGGAAGTGCCTGCTACGTACCTGGTCATCATGACAAAGATGAACTCGTAGTTCATCGTATTCTAGCAGTTGATGACTTCAGTGCCGTCGTTGATGACGTACGAAAACTCTCTAACCATTCAAATTTAAAAATAAACTGTCTCTCATACTATCAAAACATTATTTTTAGCATCCATCCATAATGTAATGTTTGTAGTAAAATTGTCACAATCATACAAGTCTTCGTAAAAACATACAAAAAGCAAGATAATACCTCTTTAATTTGGGTATGAATATATAGAAGTTCGATTGTGTAAAGTAAAATCGGGTTTTATTTAGTTTTTCGTTCGCAAACAAGTAAACTCTTCTATTCTTCTTAATCATCAATCTAAATATACACAATTATTTCTATGTTAATCAAGTATAGTGAAAAGTTCCTAGGTTCCTTAGATCTGAGAAGACGTAATCATGAGAGCATTGATTTTTTAACATGTGTGATACGGCCCTCTCTTCTAAATTAAAGGCTGTTTTTTTTTTTTTACTTTTTTAGGTACAAATAGCTGTTGCTATATACCTAAATATATGATATGTTCAAAAATACAAAGTTTTTTTGTATTAAAAAATCAAAACGAATATAATTGGAATAGACGAAGTAATCAGAAGCAACTATGAATGTAGTGTGTAGTTATTTGTCTATACGACATGTTGAGTGCTGAGTTGCTTTGCATTCTGACCGAAGGTATCTAAAAACAAATACCCCTTAAGCTTATCAACGGAATCTGTCAGAGTTTATCAGTAGAATCTGCCAAGCAAACAGGGCGAAAGTCTATAATATGTGCTCCCAACCTTTATGGAAAAAACAGTTTCTAATTGTTGGGCCGACGAATCAAAACTCTAGCGGGGTGACGGATCAATCATAAGACACACCCGATCTGAATGGAGTACGAAAAGATATATACAGAATATAATTGGAACAGAGGAAGTAATCAGAAGCAATTTTGAATGTAGTGTGTAGCTGTTTGTCCATGCGACGTGTTGAGTGCTGTAAAGGGTCTCTAAAAATAAAGCCCACAATATGTGCACCCCACCTTTTGGGGAAATCAGTTTGTACTTGGGCCGACAGACGAATCAAAAATCGAGCGGAGCGACGAATCAATCAATCATAAGGAGCAGGACACACCCGATCTGAATCGAGTATGAAAAGATATAGTACTACTGAATATCCGAGAACAACTCGCTAGAGGAACACACACGTACAAAAATAGTAGGGAAAAAAAAAGAATACTACTCGAACGTGTAATAGCTTCACGCTTGCAGACTCGAGAGACTTGAGACAAGTAGCCATGACGTGTGGATCTCACTCGTTATAGAAGAAGACCTTCTCAAAGCTCGGCAGGTACTCGGGCTCCAGCGAGATGAGCACGGCGATGCCGTCGTCCCTGTCCGGACCACGCGGCGTCATATACGCCGTGCCGATGCCGAACATCTGCGCCGGCGCGACGAACTTGGGAGCGCCCGAGCCGAAGTCGGCGTCGTACATGGCCATCCCCAGCCAGCTCACCGCCCACAGGTCCGTCGCCGGCACGAGCTGCTCCCTTGGCGCCTGCTGCTGGCCGCCCTGCTTCTTGGCGTTATTCTGCAGCTCCAGATAGTCCAGCACCGACCGCGCGAAGGCGTCGTCCACGCGGTCCACCGCCTTCTTGATGGTCTCCGCCACGGACCCGAGCGAGCTGTCGAGGACGGTGCTCACGGGGGCGGTGACGAGGTCGCGCACGACGGCGTTGCCGAAGAAGGTGCGCGGGAGCGGGGGCGCAGGCGGTGCCGGACGTTGGCGGGCAGGCCGAGCAGGGTGTCCGCGCCCGGATCCAGCCCGCGCACGATGCAGACGTAGTGCCAGATGTGCGCGGTGACGGCGCAGTAGGTGGACACGCTGGGCACGCAGCGGGACTTGACGTCGGCGAGGAGCATCGGCGAGATGGTGTAGATGCAGGTGACGTAGGGCCTGGGGTGGCCGTTGAGGAACGCCGGGGAGTAGACGAAGTGGTCGGTGGTCGGGCACGGCGGGCTCCGTGCGTGGAGCAGGGTCCGGTCGTGGAACGGCGGCTGCGGCCCGCGCTCCTCCTCGACGCCGAGGCCGCGCGCCACCCCGGACCACGTCTGCATGAACTGGAACGCGCCCACGCCGTCCAAGACCGCGTGGTGGATGGCGGTGCCGAGCACCACGCCGCCGCACTTGAGGAACGTCACCTGGAACATGGCCATGGGGCTGGTGGTGGCGTCGCCGGGCGCTACCGGCACGAAAGTGTTCCTGATCTCCGCCGACGGCTCGTAGTCGTCGAAGACGTCCGCGCCGGTGAGGTCCGCGTTGGCGACGACGAAGAGCGCGCCCTCGCTGTTGCACTCGATCTGCAGCCGGCCGTCGGGGCCGACGCCGAGCCGCCCGGCGAGCGGGTAGAATGGCACCAGAGCGGTGGCCAGCGTGGCCTTCAGCCGGTCCGGCGCGAAGGAGCCTGTGCGCAAGGCGGCGCCGCCCTGCGCCGGCGCCGGGTAGTAGTAGACGAGCGGCGTGTGCGTCCTCGGAACGGCCAGGTCAAGGTTGGACAGCCACAGCGGCTGCCGCGGCGTCTCCTCGCTCGGCGCCACCAGCGCTGTGTCCACCACCACCACCTGCATCGTCATCTCTCTCCTCTGCCCTCTCGGCAGTCGCGCGTTGCCACCGCACACACAAAAGCAAAGAAAAAGCTGGAGCGACCGAGTGGTGCTGCTTGCGTCCACTCCGTGGCGAGTATTTATAGGCAAAGGCAAATGACAAAGGGCTCTGCGGCCTACGGTACTGTGGTGAGAGTCACGGACACGTATCGACTGCGTACGCTTTTATTGGACAACAAAACAGTTTTTGCTATACACTAGCAAAGCCGTGGTCAGCTACTCAGCTACGTACATGATTGGGCATTTTGGATTCCGTTGTCATTCAATGCTCGTGAAATGGTGCCACACATTGTGAACCAAATCAAATTTCATACCGTCAACTATCTCCGTATTGTCAATTGTTCTGACTCCTATAGGTTCGAATTTTGTGTAGCATATAACGTTTAATTTGTTACACTGTTATCATGATTTAGAAATCAAAGATTTATTATTTAACACTAGTGTCATACTATAACTTAGCTCCATACCATTCTTAAACACGAGTTATTCAAACTCGAATAAGTATAGACTGTGATGAGTCCAAATCACATACAAGTACAAGGTGGCTAATGCTGCTGTCAGGCGTCAGCACGACCCCACTATGCATGGCAGGGTTCGCACTGACTGGCCCATGATGCACCGACGATGCTCCATGAGCTGGTCGAGCCGCATGTTGGCGCACACACTCTGTTCCAGAGAATTATTTTATTATAAAAAATTCTGCCTTTTAGAAATAATTTTTACTATATATCAAGACTAGATATGATGTATATTTAAATGTATAGTTAAGTATATAAAAAAATTAGAGCGACTTACACTTGAAACAAAGAGAGTACAATCTTAGGGTGGTTTAGTTCAAAGATTTTTCCTAGTAAAATCAATGAAAAGCAAAAAGGAAAACATTTTCTTTCTTTCTTCTAGAAAAGTGTGTAGGATTGATTAATTCACACGAAGATTGAAAATTAGAGGGCCCAATGACTAAGGAATTTAAAAAATAAATTTTAAAGACTCCCGCATAAACACAAAATCTAATAGCTTATGTGTTTAGGTTCTAGTCTTCTAGATGAAACACCGTGTCTCCACTAAAACTGATCTAGATAAAGAAAAACAAAACCATAACTCCTATTGACGTCGACGTCGATAAACTAGGTGCAATTTGCATTGTGAACTAACCCAACTAGAATCAGATCAATCAGATAACTTGAGTTATAAAGTAAACAGGCTCGTTATGCCATATAGTACGTAATGAAAATTGGTAAAATGCTAATTTTCATGATTAAGAAAAAATCCAACAAAGTTCAACCAATCCAACTCCTCATATCATCATGATGCCCTAGCATAGATAGATCGAATAACTCTAATTTTGAAAACACCATTTTTGAAAAAAAAAGATCTAATTTTGAAAAGAAGGCAATCCAAACCAAAAGAAGGGCATATGAAATGGTGAGCAAAGAGAGGGAGCGAGATTATCAAGGCATCTATGTTTGAACGAATTAATCTTTATTTGAATCATATAAATGTTTAAAAACACTAAATGCGTATCATATAAGCTCCTTTTTATGCTCTCGGAGAAATAAAAGTCGTCGCATATAGTTTTCATGTCATCCGAGTAGAGACTGTTTCTTTGAGCTGTAGATTTTAGATTTTTGTTTTAAAAGCAACTTTCTGACTTTTAGCTTCTAGTTGTTGACGTTTTGCAATTAGCTGCTGCAATAAATTTTTAGCTTCTTTGCGTAACAAAAGCCAGCATCTTCTCAGTGTGTTTTTCAGCTTTTAATTTATTTCCATACATAAAAAAAAAAAGAAATTATTTTTCCAGCTTTCTAAAAGCTTTGAGATTATTGTAACTTCTGATTGATAGAAGAAAAAACAAACTAAAACAATCAAACCAATGTACCGCATCAACCCCTGCCACGAGATACGTCTCACGCGTGGCTTTCCTTGTGCCTTGCTAATCAGCAGCACGTGAAGCATGCTGACCCACATGACGCCATGTACTATCCTTGCAAGGTGCACAAAACAGCACAAAAGCCCATGATCCCCCACTTTCATTTGTCCCAAGCATCTAGTACAGTTGGCACTCGCGTGCCAAATCACCTCCACATGTGTTGTATCTAGTAATCTAAAATAAGAAGTCATCTACATCTATGTACTTCTCGCTAGCTATAGTACCACACCACGCCGTTGGCTATCCTCCCCCCCCCCCCCCCCCCCCCCACACACACACACACCCCCCACCCACCCACCCATCCACCCCCTGTGAATTTTTACTCGATGTGCGCCCCTTTGTGCACAGGAGTATTACTTCCCACATGTATGCAGCAATACGACGTGAATTACTAAGGGCCCTATTTTGGCATACCTGCGCTTCATTGGTGGAATTATTTATTTATTTATTTTGATTCGGCTCCATGACCACCATCGATAGTCTTGAAGCTATTTTAATAAACCATTTTATAAAATAGCTTCTGGTAGTAGATAAAAAAGATAAAATGTCCATAAACCCCTAATCATTTTTTTATTTTCTTCCTTCAGTTTTTTCCTCACTTACTTCACTTTTTCCTTTTCCCTTCTCTCTCGACCTTATCTTCTCGATTGTACGTCTCCTCACAACTCGCCCACTGTCGCCCATCTCTCCTCTGCTTGTCACCGTTGCTATATATATATCCTCCTTATGCCACTGTCGCCTTTGTGTCGTGCTGCCAATCTGCCATCAGCCGTGCCCGCCTCTGTCTCTCCCCTCCTTGCCTTGCCCCAACATCATCTCGCACTGCATCGGCACCATGTCCGACGGATGAGATCACAGTTCTTGTGTTGAGCCCACATGATGCAGAGCGAGCCAAGCGAAGTTATTATCTTTGGCGTGCACTCTCTCTCTCTCTCTCTCTCTCTCTCTGCACTCCTCTAAGTCCGATTTGCACCAAATGTGCCCAGTGAATTTTATGGACGACACTTCTTCGTGAACTAAATCAAAATATAGTTGAAGACAACATAAAACACAAAACAGTTTTTCGGCCAGTCGAGCAAAAATGAAAATGAATTTGTGATGGGGTCGACTTTGGCTGATCGTCTGATCTCCATGGGCATGGTTCCCAATACTCGCATGTGAGGACCAGGCAACCCCAAATTCGGTTTCTCTGTCTGTCCGTTGCAGTCCTGCAGAGTGCAGACGTAGACAGGGCCGTCCGAGGCAGCCACAAGAATTGAAGGGCGAGAATAGTCGTGGCGTGCCAGCTGCAATGTACACACTCCATAAATAAACAAAATACAATTCTAATACGTACTACTAGTTAAACAACTTTACTATTAATCACATCTATATAAAGTCATACTGATATTTTTTGTATCAAACAAATATCATTGGATTAATTGTAAATATATTTTCGATAACGCATCTATTTGAAGACATAAATTTTGATATTTTTTTCATACAAAATAGATCACCATTAAGAAAAATGGACTACTCTTAAATTTAGTATTGTATTTTCTGGGGGACAGAGAGTACAAGCTGCCACCGTGGCATGTCGTCCTTTTCCTATTTGGAATCTTGGACACTATCTGCAGCTTTTAAGCTCGCGCGCGTGGGACGTAGGTGTTCCATAATTTAATTTCCTGGTGGTTAGAGACCGTGACAGCTATCTGGCTGAAGTGAACGGCACTGTGAAGATTCTTCAAAAAAAAACGGCACTGTGAACATGAGGTGGTGAGGCTCAACTCAAAGGCAGCCATAGCAGCTGGCGACTGCCCACCTATTCCTCCTCCCTCCCCGACCTCGCAACGGGCCGGCCGGGGCGGGGGCTCACCGATTGATCTCGAGAGCTACGTCGAGCAACATTTCGATCCCGAAATACTGGCATATGCCTGCTCGTGAAAGAAAACGACATTCCGATCCCGATCTGTCGTGATGATATTCTCGTGGTGGATTTGACGGCACGTACGAGCTAGGAGTAGCCTGGTTGGTTCATTGCAACTTGCAATTGCAAATATATCCAGTGAAGGACTGTTTATTTTATGGTTTTGAAGGACTGTTTATTTTATGGTTTTGATTGAGCTACCAACACCATTTGTATGGTTGGCAGTTGGTTTACGTAGCACTAGTAGTAGGCTGCTAGTAGTCTAGTACTACTCAGCCTTGCATGGGAGGGAGGCAGCTCACGTGCGAGCTTGATGGCTGGACAGCGGTCGCCAGCAGAGACTCGTACGGTCGTGGCAGTGCAAGGACCTCACCTCATTGGATGCCGGCGATCGCAGTTGGTGCGCCGCGCGCAGCCCGGATCGCCGGGCATGGGGTCACTGGCGTAGCTCATGCATGTTGCTCATGCATGTGCCTGCTTTCGCCTTTAAACAAGTACAACAACTTGTCCAAATGACGGGGCTGCACACTGCACTGCGGCCAGCACAATTGCAACATTATTATTGCGCTAGTGCATCTGCTGCAGCAGCCGAGGCCTTGTTTAGTTCCAGAATTTCTCCCTAAATTTTACTACGCAAAAGTCTAAGATTCCTCATCACATTAAAACGCCCACGCATTTCGAAGTGTTAAATATGATAAAATCAAAAACTAATTGCACAGTTTTATCAGATTTCGGAGACGAATCTTTTGAAGTCTAATTAATCAATATTTGGACAATATTTCACAAATACAAACGAAATCGCTATAAGACGCTTACATTGCAAGTGAACACCCGAATTTAGCTTCCCAAATTTGGGATCTAAGGCCTTGTTTAGTTCAAGGCCAAAAGTTTTTACACTCTCTCTCCATCACATCAATTTTTACACTCTTCGCATTTGAAAGTACTAAATATAAGAAAAAAAATTAACTAATTACACAGTTTGGTTTGAAATCACGAGATGAATCTTTTGAGTCTAGTTGGTTCACGATTGGACAATATTTGTCAAATAAGACAAAAGAGTTACTATTCATCATGTTGAAATTTTTTGCAATCTAAACCAGGCCTAAACAAGGCCCGAGTTGAATCAAGATCCACAACAGGCTCCATGGGCAGCTTCGCAAGAAGCGGACACGAAAGTATGGGAATCCAATCCAAATTAACTGACTCCAACTCCAGCTCTCAGGGTCAGAAGAGATCCACAAAATTCGATTCAATGCAATGCACCGAACATTGAACAACCCGGACGTCTCTGCTTGGATATATAGTTGGATAAGGGGGAACTCGTCAGGTGTTCTGATCCTAATTAACCAGTGTTCGGCCATGTATGCCATTGCCTGTACGGGTACGGCTTTACGATGTGTCGATGTCTAGCCGTTCATGTTGCTCTCAGCGCCCGGTTCTGGCGCCAACAAACATGGGACGAACTGGGCTCGGCCGCTCCACGCTCCGGAGCCAAGCCTTGTTGAAGTTGGACGAACTGGACTTTGCATAGAAAGGTAGTTGCGTTGCAGTTCCTTCCTGTTTTCTTCCATGCCTTTGTGGGCTGCGGCGGCCTACTACGGTAGACGAACTAGGAGAAACCAGATTCCAGCAGCCCAGATAGCACGGGCCATTTGTATGGTTGGCCTCATTACATTTTTTAAATAGCATTTCCCTCCATCTTTTTCCCCAAACTTTTGCACGATCAGCTCTATTTCAGTTTTTCACCCAAGTTACTACATACTACACCGTTGCTCCTGCTTTTGGTGGGGGAAAGTGCAAAACCAATGGTGACGACGCGCCAGGTAAAATGACAAAACGTAGACCCATACTCCTCTCTGCTCCAAAATAAATGCATTACTGGAATACTGGATATACAATATACGATTGCATAGTTCGAAATGTATTTATTTTAGGACACAGGCGAGTTAACTAGAGGTGGTAGTTTTTTTTTTTTTTTTTTAGTTTAAGAGGCCGAGTCCCCTGTCTTAGCATTGCAAATACAGAGCGTTACGTCTGTCCAGGTAGCACTAGAGTACCAACGCTCAAACTAAAACCAGATTAAAGAACTTGCACCCCGCTAGAGTTTTCCAGGAAAACAACAGCATGATAACACCGTCTTTAGAGATCCGAGGACGAACTGCTTACTCTGTATTCACGTAATCCATGACGAACAATTTTTTTCCCCAGGCCATGTGGTTCCTCCCCAAAGCCATCATCAAAGGCACGCTGGTAAATGAACTGGTCCCATTTGTTCTTCACCTGATTCACCAACCAATTCTGGCTGGTACTAGAGTTTTTTTTTTTGAGAAACCGGGCGGCATTAGATTTATTGATATAAAAGTTTACATGCATTTCTTACAAAGATATCCCTGATAAAAGCAAAATTACATCCAAGTCCTTGTAAGACTTTCCCGGTCATCTTCATCGCCGGCCATCGGAGTCGCCGCTTGACGCGCCGTCCAACAAAGAGAGGAGCGCCATAACTGCAACCTGAAGCCGATTCCCAGCTCGACGAAGGAACTTCCGAAGAAGCAACATACATTTTCAACGCTACATCGCCGGCACACCAAAAAAATCGATGCACACTTGGATCGTTGAACGCCGAGCAATCCGTCATCGAGAGAGAGGAGATCCGTCGCCTCAAGATGAGTTGGCGACCTCCAAGCAACCAGCGACGAGAAGACCCCAAAAGGGAAACTCCAACCTGATTTCTCAAGGTAGGAGTAAACATACCTCACAGCTTCATCGCCAGAAGACACGGTGCCACCGCCGCAGCCGCTGGAGATGCTCTGGAGGGACAAAAGAACCGGTCGCTTGAACCCTAAGCCATTGTGATGAGCTCGCCCTCGCTTCACCGACGATGAAGCGAAGAACCCTAACCCTAACTAGCTAGAAAATACTCTAATAGGAGGGGATATATATACACCACCCACCGGATCCCTGACTCTCTAGGCTCACCGACGATAGAAAGGCCACGGCGAGAGAGAGCCGCGAATCCGGCGGCTTCATCACCAGAAGACACGGTGCCACCGCCGCAGCCACTGGAGATGCTCTGGAGGGACAAAAGAACCGGTCGCTTGAACCCTAGGCCATTGGGATGAGCTCGCCCTCGCTTCACCGACGATGAAGCGAAGAACCCTAACCCTAACTAGCTAGAAAATACTCTAATAGGAGGGGATATATATATACACCACCCACCGGATCCCTGACTCTCCAGGCTCACCGGCGATAGAAAGGCCACCGGCGGCGAGGAGAGCCGGCGAATCCGGCAGTGGGAGCAAGAATCACCTCGAATTCGCCTGTCTGAACTGTAGCAGGGGAAAACGAGATGCTTCGAGTCTCGAAAAGCGATAATTACCTAAGCGATCACTGGTATCGAGGTGGTAG
This sequence comes from Themeda triandra, assembly GCA_018135685.1. NCBI lineage: Eukaryota > Viridiplantae > Streptophyta > Magnoliopsida > Poales > Poaceae > Themeda > Themeda triandra. The sequence goes on along the minus strand of JAENPR010000262.1, from coordinate 501,833 downwards.
TTGCAAACCGAGCACAACTTCGTTGAGATTCTTCCGATAGAATGTGTCCATTCCGATTCAAGGCTCGGGCGACTAATCAATAACGTTCGCCCGAAATAGAATGAGCGAACACTTTCGGACATCCCGCAACTTTCCTTTTTTGGAAAAAAAATTCCACGACTTTCTTTTTTTGGAAAGTTTTTTATTTAGTAAAAGAAAGAGAAAGTTACAAATCCAGACACAGAACTTTCGTCTATAACTTATATGTGTAACTTATAATCTAATTTATACCCATAACTTACGTGATCTAACTTAGAACGCATAACTTACATGGTCAGAGACGTTGCAAAAGTTGAAATCTAACTTAGAACGCATAACTTACGTGATCTAACTTAAAACGTATGATTTAAGTGATCCAACACATTGCAAAGTTAGAAATCTAACTTAGAACACATTACTTAGGCGATCTAACTTAGAACGCATAATAGAATGATAGCAGTATAGGAAAAAAAAGTAAAAAGATAATCTTCGAAACATATTCATGTGGGATCTAGTTTTATTAGTCTCGTCGCGTAGAATACATCGGTACAAACGGAATTGAAAAAGAATATACCATTCCGAAGTTATACCATCTCTACTCCTAAAAAGGCAAAACAGGGGACGTCAACACCACTTCAGCGTGCCTCTTCAACGTGCCCGCACTCCACTCACGAGCCTCCCTCCCGCTCTCCTAAACGGCGCGGGTGGCGCCGCCGCCGCCACGGCATCGAGGGACTTCCCCGTTCCCCAACCTCGACCCAAGCCCGGCGCGGCGCGGCACCAACACCGGCGTCGCCGTCCTCCCGTCCCGCCTTCGTCGTCCTCTCGTCCGCCTTTCGCCGTCCTCCATCCGCCGTATGCAGTCCGGCGACAGCAACACCCCCCTCCCCGCCCGGTGCTCCCGCCGGCTCCGCAAGGCGCCCGTCCATCAGCGCCAACGCGCCGGCCGCCGGCCGTCCTGCAGGGGCTTGGAGCCCCGGGCTCCGGACGCTCATGAGTGCTTTTCTTCTTCATTCCACTGCTTTCTCCAACTTCCCAAATCTCATTCTTAGTGTTAGGGTTTGGACTACATTAGAGAGAAGATTGAACTGCACTATCTTTCGTTGTTGGGCAAACCTTTTTTAGGTGACCTTGTAGCTTCAATTTGATAGGAATGAGACCGAATCGGAACCGTAGGAGCAATGGCATGACAATCCAAAGAGTGATGGAAACAAATTCTAGAAAGAAATTTGTGAACCATGAATTTTATACTTTGGGCGGTCATTTTAATTTGTCGTCGCTGCAAAATTTTGTTATACACACGTGGTAGTGAAGGCAACAATCGATTAACGGAATAGATTTCTAATGATTAGTTCAGCATATATTGGTCACCGACCTTCAATTGCCCTTAAGACTACCTATGACGATCTCTGAATGAATGCACGATGGTTTAAAAAATATCGCTGAAGGTTTACAATGGAGCATGTTTCTCTGATCAAGTGAACAAGCATGATGATTGCCAAGTGGGGATCAATAATCCTGATATTACAGGAGTTGCATTGATCCGTCTAGAAGAAATGGGATATTTTCTCTGTATCCTTGATGTTTTCCTTTCCCAACTTGCACACATCCCTTTGAGTTGAAGTTTCTGTGTCTTCATTTCCTTCGAGTTAGTGCATGCATCTACAATTTTTTGTTTGGGAAACGATCATTGCTTCATGTACCACAAAATAATTACATGCTATGGTAAATAGAACCTTTGCCTATATTTCCACTGCAGCTGTAAACTACTTGATTAATAGAGATACACACGTGATAGCGAAGGCAACAATCTGATTAACGGAATGGAATTCTAATGATTAGTTCAATAGATATTGGTCAACGGCTTCTTGTAGTTACTTTTTATGGTGCTTTGTTACAAGAGGCACTTTGCTCCAGAATTATCCTAATAGACAATAGTCAAATAGTACAAAGTGGTCACATGCAGCTCAAGCAAAGAAACTAGAGTGGATTGGTTGGGAAATAGCACAAATGTATACAGGTTAGGCTCATTTCAGAATTAATTTCAGAAAACAGATAAATATCCCGCTAACTAATAGAGAGAAAAAAAGACCTAGGAAAAGTTAGCCGTGTAGCAACGGTAAAGACCTAAAAAGCTTTCCTGAATATATTACCCGAGAAGCTTTATTTGGTTGACGACTTGGGTTTATGCCATTAGAATAGAAGGGTCGGGGCTCAAATGGCTGCAAAGGACTTGGATTACCGTTATTATCATGTAAAATAGAGGGCACATGCTTTCCTTTCAAGGATATCTCATGGCTGTGCTGCATATCCATAATTTTAGAAATTGTGATATTGCTGAACTTAAGAGGATTTGTGATTAAATTATAGTATATGTTTCTTTGCACCTCTTCTCAAGGATAGTTTTCCTATTTCAATTTCAAGGAATGGATGCATGATTGATTCTAGCCTTGTGATTAATTCTATATGCATAGCCAATTAGGCATACACATAATGGCTTCCTGATGGTATCTAAGTGACTACGACTAAGAAGAAATTCCTCTGCTAAGTGTTGGTTGTAACTACAGAGTTTACTATTTGAGTTTAGGTTGTAAAATGATTAGGTATGCAATTCTTAATGTTAAGTGGTTGTAAAATTTACATGAGCGTGGTATAAGTACTGGTTTTGGTAACAGTATAAGTATAACAGTATATCTGAAATCACTGAATTTGCTGCAAGTTAATTAGGCTTAATGTGTTATTGTTGTTCAAGAGCTTTCCCCTACAGGTGCTTCCTGTCCTTTTTAACAACTAATTAACTGACAGATCTTGTACTTGCAGCAGTGGTGGTTGCGAAATTATAATCTATATGCATATGCATAAAAAACTGGTGATTCTAAGGATGTCTAAATATGGTTAATGTTACAACATATTATCTCTGCCCATTCTCCTCTTGACCTTATGGATTTTTTTTTGTTCTGCTGCAGATACATTTTGCTGCAAGTTCACAATACAGGAACAATTTGGTGTAGTATGATAGGAAAATGGATACTTTCAAATTACCGGCCTGGCAAGGATTTCCGGTTATTATTATATTAGTCATAGAACTATTATGGCACCGAGTGCCCGAAGCATACAATTGGGGATATTGAGATGTGATGGCTGTTTCCTCTTAGTGATAATTTGAGCATGTTGGTGCCAAGCTAGATGAGAAAATAGAACGGCAAAGCTTTTAGACCGTGTGCTTGATTCCTGTGAAAGGGAGCTTGGAGGATCCTAGCGCAAAGATCATTTTTTTGCCACGATATGGTATACATCGATAGGTAGCTTCCGGTACCGATTGGTCTAATAACTGTGGTATCTCCAAATTGTTACATTGGATTTCAAGTTGGTCAATTCCTGTTATTCATGTGTCTACCCTTGTGCTATTTCTTGTGCCGCATTTTTTTGCAGCACCAAAACAAGAGGAAAGACTATCTCGATGTTTTTACTTCGCTCATATGCTTGGGAGAGATGGCTATACGAATGACGAAGGCCGTGTAAGAAAATTATTTAATGCCATAGGAAAAGTTTTGGACAGCTCTAGAGAAATATTTTATGCTATAACAGGCCCGATGTATGTATCTCTAAATAGGTGTCAACCTCCAAGAATGAAGCTAATATCTATGATCTTTTTTTAATGTTAATATAGTTGTAGCAGCCTGGCCTACATTTTGTTAGTAATAGACAAGCCATTTCGATGGAGTTACTCCTAGGTTTTCTTGGGACCTTGCCCTTGGTCTTACATCTGAAATTGTGAGCATTCATTCCATTGAGATATGCTTTGTGATACACCCTTTGCATTTGATGTGTGATCCTTTCAAGTCACCACCTTATGGTAGATGTCTGTATCTTGCTTCAGAAAGTTGGGTTCCTCTATGCATTATACGTATATAATTTACTCGACTCGTTGTCCGCAACCTTGGTGAGACAAATTTCCGATTGGAAAACATCTAGGGCAACTCGAAAGATAAGGCCACTTCTCCTGCTGGAGCAAAGGAGGGTGTGTTTCGTGGAATGTTGATCAATGCTGTTGTTGCTGCCACAAAGTGGTGCCGCAGAGTCGTAGAGTTTGATTGATGTTTGTTTTGACGGATTTAGACAAGGTTGTATTTTGATGATATACATGCCTTATATATTTTGATTCATTTTTCATTTCGACCAATATCAGTGATGCAAATTAATAGGCCGTTTGTTATTTTATCTTTATTATTGGTGCCAACATTGTTTTGAAAACCCTTCTTATGGGAGTAAAAACAACTTTGATTTTGATTAACATAGTTTTGTCACCCGTAGCAGCGCACGGGCATTGGCTAGTTTATAAATAAATGCTTTACTTTTTTTGTATAACGTCATGCATGCAGCCATGTGGGGAGTGAGACAGAGCGGGAGTGACAACGAAGCTTGTAGATCGTTCGCTGGTAAAAAAAAACTAGTGAACGACCGTCATAATGGAACCCGTGTGGTTCTGTACATGCAAGACATTTGTTTGCTTGGCGAAGAATGCCGAGGCCCAAGATAAAAATTGGGCTCCAAGGTGACCGCGCGAGACTGGTCATGAGGAAACAAAGCTTGTTCCCTCAAAAAAAAAAAAACGAGGAAACAAAGCTTCAATGCGTTTGTAGAGAGCCCGGCCTTTGCATCTGCGGAGCCTGGAGAAGATAAATTCGTTGGCGGTCCTTTTTCTATCCTTTACTTTTCTTTTTCGTTCACTTTTCTAAAGTCAAGATGTACAGTGGGAACTGGGTAAGAAAGACTGGCCCCTGAAGAAACAACTAGCATCCCCTATGAAGATTGAAGAAAAAACAAACAGAAAAGAACTACAAAACGATGGACATCATCTACACCGTGTCTTTCCTCAAATACACCGTGAATCGCTGTTAGCTGCAGACTTGCAGAAATGCAGAGCGTCCACCGTGCCCAAGGACAGAGGACGTGTAATGGCGGTAGTATATGTGCAGTATGCAGTCTGTTACTCTTCTACTCATCTCTGCAGAGTCCTGTTTACTTTGGTAGGAGTATGTGTTCCAGTAGACTGATGTTGGCATGTTGATGTCAAAACCATGGTTAGTTTCGTCATCTTTGTCAGTTCATCATCCCGCAGCAGATCTCTGCCGCATTTGCATCAGATGCGTGTGAAGGCTGGTCTCCTGCACCTGACCAAAGATAAAACCATGTAACAATTAACCTACTATATCTTACATACAGTTTTTATAATTATATGGCGATCGCCCCTGTCATTGCATAGCAAGAACCAAAATATTCAGTTTTTACAGCACCTAGGTGGATCACATCTATCTTACATACAGTTCAAGTTTGTTGCTGCGAGATATGCACAATGCAGTGTCCATGGAAAATTCAGCACTTGAATCCGGGACGCCGGAGGCAAATAGATTCAATGGTTCGCTGTCAAATGGTCCAGAACTATGGACGGATTCCTACCAGAATTTGTCAGGTACCACGGTCCAGCCACAGCGCACAAGGAGCAAGCAATTCCAAAACATGATGGTATTGGTATGGCTGTATTGCAAGGCAAACTAAATCCATATGCAGACATGTACGGAGTACAATAATGATCAACAGCTCAAGACTGCTTTTCACGTACGAGTACGACGTACTATCCAACTGGAATAGCTGTACTGTAAGCCTATACGCTTAGGTGCAAACATGAATGTTCAAAAACATTCTTCTATCACTTGAATTTTTCAAAATGATGCACATCTATAATGATTAGTGAGTTTCGGTCAAAAAATAATTATTAATGAGTCCACAGATGTACTACTGCGCTGTAAAAGTTGAATTCAACTCAATCTAGAAAAATGTTGTCAAAAAAAAAAAAACTCAATCTAGAAAAATCCATGCACACACAAAAAAAAAAGACAACTAAAGTGGTGTGCACTAGAAGACGAATTTCCTCTAGATTTGTCTTGTAGTGCTTTATTTTTGCATGATTTTTTTCTAGATTGATTTTTAGTCTTAACATTATCGACAATATTCATATATGGATGGATTATGGATGTGTATTGTTTATTTTTTTCAAGGGATGAAATTATTTTTAATGAGTTCACATGTTTGCACCCTGTCTGTAGATTTGCAGTGCATGTTTTTTTTTAGTCAACTAGGGTCTGGAGTGCCAAGGTTTATTGAATTTAGATATCTAAGTGGGAACTAAAATGTGAATTATTAAGATGATAGGATAAATTGCGAAAGGTTATCAGCTTGGTCTGGTATAGAAGGTTTGACCTGACAGTAATCCAAAAATTACCTGCAGTTTTGCTGCCGTTGCTAAGAGCTCTCTGCATTGATCAAGGGCGACGTTTTCCTGTCTTGCCATAACCGAAAGTTCAGAAACCAAAGATGTCCTATCTTTGACCTGGCAAGCATGCATGTCCTAGCATCAGTAAGAGCAGCAAGGACGTCGCATTCCCATCTTACACCAAACAATGTACTACTAATAAACATTTTACAATTGTTCTTTTAAACAGAATAGTTTACAATGATTTTAATGTTCCAAATTATCAGAGTAATACATTGTGGAAGAACTGAAAACTAAAATCTAACCTTTGATTGCACGTAGTCAATAGAGGAACTTAAAGCTTGCATAACATCAACGGCTGAGCTTATAGCATTCCTAACTGCAATTCCGTCAGCCTGTTGATGCAATGGCAGTGTCAGTATATCCTAGAGACAATAAAGAACTTTCTTGAGTTCAAGATGAGGTAACTGGAAATCCAGAAACTATTTTGTTTACCACACACCTGTGCTCCTGATGTAACTGGAAGGCGAAGCGTGGTTGCTTTAAGAGCCTCCGTTGCCTCAACCAATGTATCACTGCATTCTTCTTCTAGTACAGGCCATTGCTCAAGGTAACCAATCTGAATCATAATAATAGTATGGTCAATAAAACGAAATATGGGGAAAACAAGGCTGCATGGCATAAGGTTTCCACATATATCCATTTAATATCTATTTTATTTTATTTTTACCTTAAAACTCCTATGGGTTCTTCAATCCTATCCTAATAAACAGGTAAAAAAAAAAAAAAAAAAAAAATGACTAGTTTGGGAACATGTGCACCTGCTCTGTTAGAATGGCATACAACTTCACTTCTAGCTGCAGTTGTCGCACATTGGTTCTTGTTATTGTTAGAGCATCCCGCAGTGTCAAGATAGTTTTCCAAACACCGTAAAGAATACTCTGCTTGTATGAGAGGAGAAAAGGTATCATGTCAGTTGAACGCTGATATAGAAAATTTACCTACAAAAACTTTTTTTAAAAAAATATACTTCAAGTACAAAAATATCAGTGTTCATAAATAGTAGGCACATTGTCTGGTTATATTACGCAAAAAAAAAAAAATTAAAACATAATTTGCATCACTAAACCAAGCATTGGTCAAACATCAAGTGCTGTATGGTTTTCCAGTAGAATGATTTCTGCTTGTGCAACAACCTTATAAGGTTGTTATATAAGATTTCTGCAGTAGAAAAGGAACATAAATACATAATAATCAACACATAAAGGTTGCCAGCATTACCTCAACACCATTTTTATGGGACAGCGTCTCTTCTGATTGCGCATTCACGAAGCGCCACTGCAGATACCTACTGCTCAGCAGACGAAGCTGATGTATATCTTCAATCTGGCCTGCACTCTTCTTCCCTTTCCGCGCATCAACGATGTAGCTAAAAACAGGCTGTTCAACAGCTGAAGACGCACATTTTGATTGGCAACAAGGTGCTGACGGCCTCGTCCGCGACGGGCTCTGGCAGGACCTGGAACTGGAATAAGCAGCTGACAACAAGCCCTGTCCCGGCGACGACGACGACCGGCGCAGAACTGGAACTGGCGAAGAAATGGGCTTGCTCGGCCGACATCGACAAGTTGATCTCGAGCTTTCCGACGTCTGTGAAGAGGTGTCGTCGCTGCTGGATTCTGCCTTATCTTTCCTTCTCCGGTGAACAATCTTTGGAGAACGTCCTGCTGAAGCATCTGACGAAAAGACTGACCTGCTGCTGGCCTTTTCAGCAGGAGCAGGAGCGCTTGTGGAAGCAGAGAGATCAGCAGAGCTCCGGCCACGGCCTGTCATCATCATCCTCGGCCACCAGTGTTTGACGGCGACACTGTTGGCAGGGGACGCCGATGGCCGAGCATTCTCACATTGGTCGCCGGCGTTGTTGGTGCTCGCTCTACGAGGACTCCTCTTCCTCGGCCACGGCCACAGCTCCTGCTGGCCTCGGTTTGGCCTGCTCGGAAGGCAGGCCCTGCACCAGCCTGTCTACCTTACTCGCAGGGGATGATTGCTGCACGGGAGGCGAGCTCCGCGATGCCGACGCCGATGCCCAGAGTTGAGTGGAGGCCTTGTTGGCATTCCTTGCGCGGGGAGGGGTGCTGCTGCGTCCATCGGCGGCAGACGCAGACCTTGAGGCCGCGGTGGAGGGCGGCATCGGCCGAGACGACGACGGGGCAGGCGAAGGCGAAGGCGCGGCAGCGGCAGCGGCAGGCCTTGCTCGGTCGGCCGACCGCGCTCTGCTGCTGCACGTTGCCGAGACGCCGCCGCCGTCTGCCGCAGCAGAGGCGCGGCTGCCGGGGCTCGGAGAAGTGCACCGCCTTGCTGCTGCGGGGGAGGCAGCCGGCGTCGGCGCGGGAGCCGGTGGCGCGACGGGCTTGAATCGGGAAGGGCTCTCTGTTCTCCGACCGGCATTGTTCTTCTCGGACGGCGCCAGCGGCTGCCGCGGCGCGCCATTGGTCGCAGCACCAGCAGCAGACGTCCTCCGCTCACGCTCAGCCTTCTTCACGGCTTCCATGAAGACGACGACGACGAAGATGAATAGCCACGCCCGCGCGCCCCGAGAGGCACCACCCACATCGGTGTGGTGTGGCTGTGGCTCTCATCAAATTATGTTACGCGGATCTACCACCCCACCGGAGAAGAGACAAAGACACGGCCGGCGGATCCAACCACCGGGATGATAATCAGCCGAGATATAGAAGCTACCATTAACCACCATCTGGGACTAGAGAGTAGAGAACAAACAAACAAAACCCAGTCGTCCCCCACCGTACCACGTCGCGAACGGGGGGGCAAGGGCATGCAGGACGACGACGGCGCACGCTGGCCAGTGGCCACCGGCAGCCGGTGCATGCATGCCCGTTGCCCGATGGTGACAGGCGAGTGCCGCGGTCACGCGCGCGTTCGGTTGTGGGAATGCCTCCTCCTCCGGGTTTGTTGCTACTTGTAACTAACGATCGAGTCGCTGTCGTCACGGGACGGGGATCCTGCCATTGCCGTCATGCCATGGACAGGACAGGTCGGGAACGGCCGGCGGTCCCAGCTCTCCGGCCGGTTTGTTGCCACTATAAACGCAACGTGGGGACGGACATGCACTGCTGTGAATTCCCCGTGACTGAAGAAGAAGTACTGCTAGCTCGGATGGAATCAAGCGACCGGCTCGTTTTTGGATCTGAACTCTGAAGCGAATGAAAGGCCCAACCAATCGCACGCACGGAAAGGGACGCTTGACTTGGGCGCAAAGGATTCACCGCAAAGGCGCCGTACGGTACGGCTCGGTTACAGGGTTAGCACAGCGCAGCGCGATGAGGACGACGCCATGCCAAGCGAGGAACACGGGCTTGAGTCATCGGTCGGCATCCCCAAAATGCACCGTCTCTTTCTTTTTCCCTTTTTCTTGGGAAAACAATGGACGAGACGGTTTGAAAGGCATGAGGCTTACCTTAGCAGAAGGCGGCACGCACGGAGGATGGGCTGGCATGGCCGTGGTGGTCGCCGCCGCCTGGTCGTCCACCTCGTGGGAGCGGTCCGAGGCCCGTGCTGTGGCTGTGGCGTGCGGCGAACTCCTGCGCTGCAGGTGTTTTCTTCTGTTGCAGCAGCGAATCAGCGGTTGCCGATTGGAGCAGAGCTGCTGCAGAGGTTACCGCACGTTCGCGCGGAACGGCCAGGGTATGAGCTATCTTTTACTTTGGCTTCAAACTAACTTTCCCAAAAGTACCAAAAAAAAAAAATCTTCTGTTTTGATCAAGCAAGAGGTTGTGAGTTACAATACTCACAATTATTTGAGTGTAAAATGTAGGGTCTTATTCTATCCGTTATCCATTGATGATAAGGTGGGAAACAGATTATGAGTTATGACCCTATTTGGATCAAGGGCTAGAGCTAGTTTGAGTCAAACTAGCTCAAAAATATCCAAAAGAAGGGCTAGAGCTATATTTTGCAACTAGCTCACTTAAAAAATAAACTAGCCCTGCAAATGGATGATTATTTGAGCTAGTTGTGGTTGGACCCATTGAAAAATTATTCTTTTTGCTAGAGCGCTAGGAATGATTAGAAAAGTGCATTTATTATTAAAGTAGCTCTGGGATCCAAATATCTTTTTGGCTAGAGCTAGTTTGAAACTAACTCTGTTAACCTCTAGCCTCTAGTCAAGTTAGAGTGATCCAAAGAAAGCCTATGTTGTTTGGTTGGAGACCTCCACTCTAGGCAGCTCTAAAAATTAGATGCCTAAGATTTATGCCTGGCCAAACAACTTTCTCTAGTCAACAAGAGGTAGACGGATACAGCTGATTAATTTGGTTCGTGTCAGAAAATTATTTACTGTCGATCCAGAGTTTTTTTACCGACCAACATAAGAAGAAATATAGACTAGTAAAATGGCACGGTACATTTTTTTAGTACCGTCGATCAAGATTTTTTTCTCTACAATTATTTGTCTCGTCACATAATACTTTTCACAAATTTTGTTTGTTACAATTTTTTGAAAGAATCGAAATGCCTAGAGGGAGTGAATAGGTGTAATCTAAAATCCACAAACTATTGCAGCGAGTTAAATGATTGGCATCGGAATTTCCAACCCCAAAAGGAATTATTGACTTGTCCAAAAATTCCGATGAGAACCCAATTTCCGAATCTCCAAGAGTAGCGAACTAACTAAATTATGAAATTACATATCTGATCAAATACTAAATCAAATTCACCACACTTGTTGAGTAGTAGTAGTAATTTATTTTCGTGCCTTTTTTTCTTGGGACATTTGTGCAACTGCCCCTATTCTGGAGGCTAATTCCTCGTTTGCCCTTATTTTTTTAACTTTGCTTTTTTGCCCCTGTTTTTCCAAACTGAACGCACCGTTTGCCCCTATTTTGATGAACCGTGAGTTGAGGTTAAGTAATGGGCAAATAAAAAAAAAAACAAGAAAAAAAAGCAGAAAAAAGACGAGAATACCCCTTATCCACACCCGTTCCCTTCTTCTGTTTTCTGGAGCAGGCGGGCGCGGCCTCCAGCGTCGGTCGGGCGGGCAGGCGGGCTTCAGCGGCGCGCGGCCTCCAGCCGCGTTGGGGGGCGCGGCCTCCAGCGGCGGCAGGCGGCGCAGGCGCCGGCGTGGAGGAGGTTGTCGCGGCGGCGGGCGACGCGGGCCGTCGCGGAGGAGGCCATCGCGGCGCCGTGCGGCGCGGAAGCCGTCGCGGTGTCGGGCGGCGCAGGCCGGCGCGGCATTGGGCAGCGCGGGCCGGCGCGGAGGCTGTCGCGGCGCGGGACGGCGCAGCGTGGAGGCCGGCGCGGTGCAGCCCCGGCGCGGGCCGGTGCACGGAGGACGCCATCGCGGCTCAGTCCCGGCCGGCGGGCGGATTTGCGGCGGCCCGAGGCCGTCGGGCGAAGTCGGGGCGGCGCGAGGCCGGCGTGCGGAGGCGGGCGTGCCAGCCGCATGTGTGCGTTGCGGCGGCGGCGGCTGGCCGGCTCACCTGCGCACCCGCGACAGTGAGTGCTCTCCAGCTCACCCACGTGGCTGCCGCTGCTCGCCAGCTCTCATGGATAGCGGTGGCTATTGCTGGGAAGAGAAGAGGAAGAAGAAGCTGACACGTGGGGCCCTCGTGTTACTGAGATGGAGAGGGGCTGCTCTGGATTGGGAACCAAGGGCATTTGTGTCTTTTTACCCTGCCCTTAACACCGTTAAGTCTCTTTCACGTAGTAGGGGCAAGGAGGGCAAGGAGAAGCTTCAGATTCGAAAAACAGGGGCAAACGAGTAAAGTTAAAAAAATTAGGGGCAAACGAGGAATTAGGCTCCAAAATAAGGGCAGTTGCACAAAAGACCCTTTTTTCTTACACCACCACACAATAGGGCCTACTTTCGCAGCCCAGAATCCCGGAGGGATCCCGGCCTTTTCCCGGGGCGAGAAGCCCGCGCGGAAACTGGCCACGGGCCAGATTATGGCGCCCTTTGGAAGCCCACGCAGAGGGGGAGGGCAGCCCCAATCCACGCATTTTCCCCGGGACGCTGTTGACGGTTGTTAATGATCAATTTTACATGTCAACCAGAGAGAGAAAGAGGGGCATAATCTGTCACCACCATAGACTTAGGGTTTAAACCGACGAGATTCCACAAGTTTTGGTGAATATGTGCTTTCGCGGGGATTATCGAAAACATCCAAGGAGGCCCACATGTCGATTACATAGAGAGAAAGACCGAACGGGTAAAAAAGAACAATCTGGAAGACTCGAGAAGGCAACCCCTGGAAGCGGAGCCCCACCTGTCATTGGCCAGGGGCGGCCAACTCTGGGTGTGGGGCGGCCGCCTCTCCACCTCCACCAATCAGGTGGAGTCTCGCGGATCTTGCCTCCACCGACCTTGAGGAGCAATAATTATCGTCCATTTAGGTCGGTTTGATCCGATGGCTGTGGTTCCTTCAAGGGGGCTATATATTCAGGGCCCCTCCCCCTGGGTGAAATCCTAATTCATTCAAGAATTCATTATTCAGAGGTAGCCATCAGCAAAGCCAGGGTTTAGAGAGATCTCTCTACCAGAGAATTAGAATAGCTCCTCTAGTTCTTCAAGTTCTACATAGGTTTAGACTAGATAGAGGAAGAATCGGGCGCTGTGCTCGGAATTCCAGATCTTCATCATCAAGAGTTGGTATTATCTTGTATCTATTCTTGTGACTTTATTCTAATATCATTATTTTTCTATTTATTATGTTCCTAGTTTATTCTAGTTCTACATTTGATATGGTTATGATTGATAATAAGTTTATGTATATGTTTGCAAAGCGCTTAGCTCTCTTCGCGGGAGGGGTTAGGTGGTAGATTTCATGTGAGCATGGTGCTTAGATGCCGTTTACTGCAAATGCACCCTATTGGCCGGGTCGTGTGGTAGATCGCGGAAGTGACAGTTCCGTTGAGTCCTTTGTATTCCATCCCCCCGTTGGTAGGTCTAGCGAGAACCAAAGTTGCGTAGTAAGTCCCGCTATGTCTTTGCTTGTTATAGCAATGATCCTTATACATAGATGAAGAGTCTTTTGTGCTATATGTGATAGTGTAGAGTTGGAGTAGATGAATGACTTAGTAGATTAGAACCTACATAGGATTTCTATTTCTTGTGCTAATCAGATGTCAGCCTACCTTATGTTGAGTAGTCTATATCTAATCTCTGTATGATTTATACCCTGAGCTTATTACTTTATATTCCCTTATTTATCATGGTTTACCCCTCTGCCAAAGTATGTGACTGTGCAATCAATCACTCATAAGTAGTCATGTTTAGCAAGTTTATCTCATTGTTTAAGTCCTTAGTTCTTTCCCTTGAGCTAAATATAAATTACGATACCTGGATTACTTTCCGGTAAAATGCTACGATGGTGTATTATCTGTTCGCTTGCGGATCCCATATTTTATGTACTCGAGGAGCAGTTTCTATACCAACACTTCTGGCGCCATGCTAGGGATGACAATTTAGCGTGAGTGGTGTTAGAAGTGTCAACAAGCATTTTTGGCGCCGTTGCCGGGAAGGAATAAACTTTTAGAGAAAAAATTGCTTAAGCGAGATACTTAGAAAATGAGTGATTGTCACTAGTCACCTCTACTTTGGCAGGTTCACCGCGTTGTTTTTCTTTGTTTATATTTTATACGGGGTATTAGCGGGATTGAATCGATTCATTCAAACTCTCGATCATCGAGTCGATCAATCAAGAAGGAAGCTCGTCACCAATCAAGATGGTCGAGAAGACCTTATTGGAGTTCTCTCGCTCCAACAAAAGAGAGCGTCCGTACGGTCCAAAGATTAGACACAACTAATGTTGAGTTCGAGCTCAAGCCAAGTCTCATCAACATGGTGCAAGCTATCCAATTCAAAGTGGAAAGGTACATGAAGATGCAAGTACACATTTACGGACTTCATGGAGATTGGAAACACCATCGCCATAGAAGGAGTTAAAGAAGACATCATACTTCTTCGACTCTTTCCATTCTCACTAGTGGGAAGAGCGGCAAAAGGTTCTATGCAAATAAAGAAGATATCAATACATGGGCGATGTGTTCCAAGGCCTTTCTAGCAAAATTCTTCCCAACAGGCAAAACCATACCTTAAGAGGAAAGATTACCAACTGAAACATCCTCAATTTTCCGCGAAGGGAAAATCCACAGAATGATATACAACAGTTGATAATCAATTCCATACATCGAATTCTGAGGATACAGAGTACAAGTAGAAGGGTTTACATTAATAATTACAACGCCACACTGGCGCAAACAATGTATTCCTAACATCCAAAACAGCTTGCGAAGGTGGAAGAATAACGCGGAAAGCGACTTCAAACTCCAACTTGAGCGCAGCACGAGACCTTCTAATCCTCTCAACCCTAACATCACAGAAAACGCACACCGCGGATGTGTGTGCCATGGTCGGACCGAATGAGCTTTAGTGGAAAATAGAAAATAAAGGGATCTCGCGATCCTATATTTGGCTGTGGTTTGCATCCTAGCGCATGCGAAGTAGCATCAAGTATAATATAATAATAATAATAATCAAGTTTAACACATTCCCAAATCCCACACACACATCCATCCACCAACCCATCCATCCCATCCACACATCACCACACCTCACGCCCCACACACCACACCCACCACGCTTCACGTGGCCGGCAAGACGACTCCCTCTCGTCAGGCCTCAACGACCCGCAGCCTCCCAGGCTCACGGTCGGATGTAACATACCCATATCCCAAGAAAGGCAGAAGACTCCTCTCCTAGTCAAGTAAGCATCACACGGGACTGGTCCATAGCCAACGAGTCGGCTATGTATCGATCGATCAACCATACACTCTGCGAGAGGTTTCACTATTCCACAAGATAGCCATCATCGATGCGCGCACATCTAGGCGTATATCGATCGCCATAAGCCTAGAGCGAATACCATCCCGCCACTCGACCACCGGCCGCCGAGACCGTGAGACATAGTACCGAGCCTCGGGGGTCACTATGTTGGTTAAGGAGGGTGTGAGCACTCTCGGCCCGTACCTCCCGACACATCCGCTTCCTCCGAGACGGTAATGGCATTCGTTCTACCGGATGGTTAGACCGTCTCTCTTCCCATTAGAGAGCGAGTGGAAAGTAAGCGTCCAATGATCCAATCACTAGCCCTCAAGTCCTTAGGTATTGGCCGGGACAAATGTCTCCCCGTATGGGCTAATCTTTACCGTGCCGCCACGGCACCCCCTTTCCAAGGCTCCACCCCAAGGAGCTCACACCAAGGACACCTCAATCCAAACCGGTTACCCGCCACGGTACTCACAAAGCGGGGATACCCGTGCCGTATCCCCTCGGCAAGACTCGCTCGAAGCTCGTCGTAATCCCCGTCCCCGACTCATCCCTCACCACACACCCAAGACTCACGCAAAGACACCGCTCATCACCATAACCACAAGTCCGGCATCCCAAGCCAAACCATTCCCAGGGGTTCACCACCCGCACCACATATACAATGCTAAGTGGAGTTATAATAAGTATGGTGATAATAAATGCAAGCACGCGAAAGGGGCGGTAATATATAAGTGCGAGCGCAAGGCTGGGTAACATGGTAAAAGGGCTTCGAACAAGGTAAATATAGCTCAGGCAATATCATGCATCATATACTAGCAAAGGAATAAATATAAAGCGCTAGCAGTTCTAAACATGCAATGTCTAATAGGATTCTCTAAAATAAAGGTGCTGCCATGACACCTGCGATGTCGAGGAAGTAGTGGTACGAATCCGTCAGTAGTGGTACAAGTCCTCCTCCGTAGTCGTTCAGCAGGTTCACTCCCTCGAGTTCGTAGTCTCCATCCTCAGATCGTTCCTTGCCCGAATCGACTCTGAAACCGAAACGTAATAGTCGCGTTAGCGACTCCTATAGAAGCCACAAAGAAGCAAATGAAATATAGAAGAACCAAATGCACTCAAACATAAGCTTAAACTGTACATCTCGATTTTAGATGAATTTCCATATAAAGATCATATTTTTCGGAGTTCGCACGAATAAGTTATGAATTTCCGAAGTTTATACCATTTTCTGAAAATAATAAATGGTTGATTTATAATAGGCCGCCACGTGTCGGACCGTAATAGGCTACGTGGCACGCCGACCGACAACGACATGTGGGACCATGGTGACGTCAGCATGACAACAGCGTTGACTTAGTCAACCCTAAATGGGCCACTAATGGGCCAGATGGGCCTTTACCGGGGCCATAAATGGGCCGTGAGGGCCGGGCCGGGCCCAACACGTGGCTTGCTCTGGTTGCGCCACGTCGGCGGTCTGGATCCAAAGCGGGCCGTGGTCTACGGAGCTGGTCCATGGTGGACAAGGTCATCTTGGTCCATGGACCGTCCACTGGCACACGGTGCACCGGGTGCATCCCCTTTTCCCCTCTCTTGGTCCACACGCACCCGGTCCATGGGGTCTCCTCCAGATGGGGCTCGGTCCATGGAATCAGGCACACGGTGGACAGGACCATAGGGACCCACCAAGGGTGGCTCGGTCCACCTGGACCATGTCCTCCCACCATGCGCCATCAAGTTTCATCCCCATCCACACACGCTCGCCGGACGGCATGGCGCCGCGGCGGCGGCGGCGCGCAGCGCCATGGTGGCTCGCCGGTCCTTCCGACGAGCGCTCGGCTTCGCGAAGCCATCGGCAACCCATCGGGGTCCACAAAGACGGCGGGGTCTCTAGTTTGGCCGGCCGCAGGCGGCGGCGGTGTCGTTGTGGTGGCGGCGACGCGAGGACAAAAGGAGGCCAATTGGCCTGGTTCAAGAGCCCGTACGCGCAATTGAGATCGCGCGGTAGCCAAAGGGCACACCGGTGGCGGCTAGTTCCGCGGCGGAGCTCTCGCGTGGCGGTGGCGCACGGCGGCGCTCCGGCCCGGCAACGGCGACGAGCGGCGCGTCAAGGCCTCATCTTCACCTCGCGGCGGCTGCGGCGCGGGTGCAGCAGCCCGCGGCCTTGCTCGGCACGGCGTGACCTCGACGATCGAGGCGGCCGGAGCGGGCCGCGCAAGCGCGCCACGGTGGCGCCCATGGCGTCCCGTGCGGACATGGCCGTCGGAGGGAGAGGTGGGGAGAGTCTTCCCCGCGGGTCGTCTCGCGCCGACGCGCGCATGGGATGCGCGCCGTCGCGGCGGACGTGCTCCCCGGGGTCCGGCGTGTCCAAGGCGTCTACTTTGCCGGGAAACGGCGGCGCACGGTGGCGGGCGTGGCCTCGGCGCGGCGAGCATGGCGGGCAGGTCTTCTCGGCGTATGGTGGCGCCGCGAACTGGTGGTCAGGGCCGGTCCGTGCTCATGTCGTGCGTGTGCCCAAGAGCCGGGTGATGGCTCTGGCCTACGCGTCCTTGGACACCATGGCCATGGGAGCAAAGGTCGGGGCTGGACAAGGGGTATGGCGGCTTACCTGCGCGACGCGGACGAGCAGACTCGGTGCGGCTCGAGGTGCGTGACGATGAGATGGCGAGGTAGTGGAAGTAGTCGGGGGCGAGCTCGCGGTACTGGCAGCAGCGCCTCCTCCTCTTCTTCTCCGGTGAAGTGCCTTCCTTGATCCGGCGGCGAGGAAGAGGTTCCGGCGACGGCGTCCCGCTCCGATCTTTCCCCGCCTCCTGTCTTCTCCTCACCACTCCTTCTCCGGCTCGTTGTGGCGAGATGATGGAACAAGGCCCCGCGGTTGGTCGGCGCAACAGCGTCGGGGTGGCGTCGCGGCTTGACGGCGAGGTGCGGTGCGCTCGGGCTGGCTGCGGGGCACGGCGGCTGTTGCGCTTGGCGTGGCTGTGCGGCAAGAAGGGAGTGGTGCCGGTGGAGAGGGCAGGGTGGAGATGAAGGCAAAGCGGCGGCGGATGAGGAGGGCGCTAGGGCTTCGGTGCTCAAGGCCCGGCTTTTATAGCCATGGACGCCCATGGCGAGCAGGGCGGACGGTGATCGCGGGCTCAGCGAGATCAGGCGGCTCCAGGTGGTCTCGCGGGTCGCTGTCGAGCTCCGGCGGGTCCCAATTGGCAGCGAGGGAGGCCAATTCGACTTCCCGGCCAAGAAAAGACGGGGGACAGGGGCATGTTCTCCCTTGCGGTGTCAGAGCGCGAGCGCGGGCGCGGAGGAAAAGCGTTGCGGCCGTGGGCGTCTTGCGCCAAGATTGTCGGCCCAGGTGGCATCTGTGGAGTCGTCCGATTGGTAGGTGGGGCGAGGGATGGCACGGACGGCGAGGATGGACGGGCGCGCCTGGGATTCCTTCCCGCGGCGTCGGTGCTCTGTTGCGGTGGAAAAGCAGAGTGGGGGAAAGGTATGACAGGCGGGGCCGGCTCGTCAGCGGTACAGGGGAAGGGAAGACGGGGTGCCTGTTGTTCGCGGGCCGCAGCGTCTTGCTGGGCTAGATGCGTTCGCGGGCCGCGAGAAGAGGAAGAGAGGGATGGGGTCCAGCAAGCCGGCTCGGTGAGGAGGTGGGAGGATCGGGCCGGTGGGAGCAGCTGGGCTGGGCTGGTAGTTCGTCTCGGGCCAGAGGCAGAGAAGGCCGAGGTTGAGTCATGGGCCAGAATGGCTTGTTCTTTTCGTTTTCTTTTTCCTTTGCTTTTTCTATTTCTGTTTCCTTTTGTAAACATGTATGTATATACTTTGTGATTTGTATTTCTTGTATAAAGTTCCATGGCGGTCATAATAGGTCATAGGCTTGTTGGGGTGTTGTTTCCCCATATAACATTTCATCTATTTATTGTATAGATAAAATAGATGTTTGGTTGTTGATTCCACAAGCAATACAGAAATCCAAATAAAAGCCAAATCATTCACAAAAATTAATCTACAAGGATGGCGCGTGCTTAAGACTAATCCAACAGGTGATCACGGTAGGTCTCGGTGTGGCATACCAATCCTTCTAGGGTTAGCACTAGGTACTCTATAAAGGTTAGCTAGGCATGTATGCACTATAGGTGGCACTATGATGATCTATTAGGTTTGTAAGCCTAGGGTTAGGGCACGCCTCTAGCTTGGCATACTAGGTAGGTTGTCTCTCTATGGCAGTCTCGTGCGGTTTATCCATCAGAGTGGTTAGGTAGCTAGTCGAGCTGAGGTAGGTAGTTTCTAGTGTCGGGGTATGTAGTTTGGCAACTACCTTCTCTGGGGTAAAGGTATTCTCCTAGGTTGGCATGGTGCCACTAGTCTCTAACCAACTAGAGTCAAGTAGTTAGGCTCTTGGTGTACTAGATAGGTTCTACTATCATGGCTTAAGGTCAAGGAGCAATACTCCCCATGTGGAGTCATGGTCATAGGTTTAAGTTACGGTTAGTGTGATAGTGCAACTACTAGCTAGCTCTAGTTAGGCACTAGTTGGTTGTAGGGTTTATACTATGGTAGGTGTACTCTCATACACATTACGCCATGGTTACATTGCTACTAATTCTAGCATAGGATCATTAGGGTTTAGGTTCATATCCTAGGGGCTATCACTAGGGCATATCGTGGTTAAATGATTGGTCACATACCCTCATCGGTAAGCATAGGAAGTTTTCCCTAAGGTCCTAATCACATGTGGCTTAAGGACTATATTAAGACACATGTGATCTTGCATCACAATGCTTAACAACTAAACAAAGGTACTTTGTATGCGAACTAATAGGGTTTCGTACATGACAAGCAACAAACAAAGGTTTATTTAGAAAAAATTTTGTAGTTCGGATTTTTGGGATGTTACACCAACTTCCAACAAGAAGACGGAGACCATGTCGAAGCATGGGAGCGTTTGCAAGGATACATTCAAGATTGTCCCCATCATGGAATGGAAGAATGGTTGCTCATGCAAGGCTTCTATCATGGATTAACTCCGAAAACACGCGAGCACCTAGATGCAACTGCTGAAGGATCATTTTTGTCACTCACTCTTGGGAGAGCTAAAAGACTTATGGAGAAGATAGCAGATAATCAAAGCTGGTCCCAAGACAACATTCAAGATTGCCACCAGAGTGAAGAAGCAATTGAAGAAGTAAATGCATTGTCAACCAATATGGATGCCTTACTCCACTGGCTTGACCAGAGGGCCAAGTACAAGGAAGATCAAAGGGCAATTGAAGCAACGTTCAAACATAATTCAAGTCCCCTCGTAAGAAAGGTTCCACATTGGGTGCAACCACCGATCAACCAAGGTACGCAGTCAGGTAATTTTGCCAAGCAACCTACTTTGAGAGAGTTGGTTCTACAACAGTCCAAGATCAATTCATCTATGGAGGATAGGCTTGCTGTTAATGACAAAACCTTGGAAAATTTAAGCACTAAAATGGATAGTTTCTCCTCTGCCATTAATGACCAACTAGAGTTCAATAAAAAGATAGAAGCAAAGATAGCACAACCGCCATTGCATTGCCCGTTGCCACTAACCCCGAGAAAGTAAGATCTATTACTACAAGAAGAGGGAGTTCCACTAGAGATCCTCCCTACCCCAAAGGAGCAAAAAGGCCAACCGTGTTACCGCCTGTGGCAGAAGAAGAGGACTATCAACCTAAGTTAGAAGTATTACCACAAGAATCTGTACAGAAGCCAGTGCAAGAGCCAGTACAAGACCAGGAAATGAGACAGAATTTCCGAGACACAAACTACTTACCGTTTCCTCGGAGGAAGAGAGGACCGGAATGCATGATGAGCAAGCTTGGTAAGTTCGTGGAGGTAATTCAAAAGTTATTTGTCAATATACCTCTGCTGGATGCCATACAAGTCCCCACTTATGCCAAGTACATAAGAGATATTCTTAACAAGAAGAGACCACCGCCATCCAATGAAGTGATCAAGCTAACCGAAGAATGTAGTGCGGCCATCCTCAACCAATTACCGAAAAGAAGAAAGATCCAGGGATGTCCCACTATCGATCGCACAATTGGAGATCAATATTTCAATAATGCACTCGTGATCTTGGAGCAAGTGTTAGTGTGATGCCCGCAGCAGTCTACTACAAGCTCAACCACACTACACTTGAGCCAACATCAATGTGTCTACAACTAGCCGACCAATCGGTTCGTTATCCATTGGGCATTGCTGAAAACATCCCGGTCAAGATAAGAGAGTTCTTCGTGCCAAAGTAGACTTTGTAGTACCGGATATGCATCCGACTCAAAGGTGTCACTCATCCTTGGAAGACCCTTCTTGAGCACCGCCAATGCACACATTGATGTCGGGAAGGGAGAAATCAAGTTCACTATAAATGGGCAAGAAGAGCAATTCGCATTCAAGTCAAAACAAGAGCTCAACAAATCCGCGAAGATGGTAGAAGAAGATCGACAAGACAACCACTAGAGGCGAGGATGCATTTACGGGAATATCGGCGGAATAAATATTTTGGAAGGTCCAATTCGGAGGACTTTAAAAATCAATCCTCGCCGGAAGGTAACTCGGTATTTATCCGCATTTTAAATTCCATCTCTTATAATTTTCTTAGACATATTTATATCCAGCATTGCATTATAAAAATTCTTCGCCCCATATAAATAATTTTACGGTGTGTGACAACCCGTCAAAAATATTTTATCGTGGTGGCACAAAAACTTATCATTTCATACATTTAAATTAGTTTACCTTCATTTAAATTTCTGCATTGTTTATAAATTTATCATGGCATTTAGTGCATGGTGGGTCCCTCACCATGGGTCCCACATGTCATAGACTACACCTCACATACATCAAATCACATAATTTTATCCACTTCCACTCACCTCCACTATCCTCTCTTTTCCACCTCCAATTCCACCCAACCGACAAAAATTTCTGGATGGACAAGAGATCACGCAATAGCATGTGAAATGGCAGCCAGGTTGGCCACCCTTGGTGGGCGGCCGCCCCCACCAGAGGGGCGCCCGCCCCCTCACCTCCTCCTCTATAAATAGGCCTCCTCCCATGGCTTCCTTGCACCACCCACACTCCAGAATTTTAGCCAAACCATCTGCTCTCGACTTCGAGTTTCCTAGAGAGAGCTAGAGAGAAGAGGAGAAGAGTAGAGAGAGAAAGAAGTGAGTAGAAAAATTAGAGAGTGAGCAAGAGTTTAGTAGCAAGTGAAGGAAGGGAATAGCGCTGAGTAGATCATCATAAAATTAGTGGAGATGCTGTCCAAATAGAGTAAGCCAATTTAAAATTGAGGGGAGGTTCTGTCAAAATCAAAGACCTGAAGTTTAGAAACATTGTCATGAAGAATGACTAACCCCTGGACCGCTGACTCTGGACGGCTAACCACTAACCTTGTGCTAATCCTTCTCTCCACTAGTGTTTGTTTTTGTTTCTTTTGAGCAACTTGCAGAATGAAGGGCCTCTTCAAGGAGATCTCTCGGAACCATCAAGAACATCGACAAGGAGTGCATCTCGCGAGAACTCGGTGGCTGGTTCCGACATGAGTGTCGACCCACCACCAAAGCAAAGCACCGCAGCAAAGACCAAAGCACCATCAAGCATCTCGAAGAGTTCTCATGAGAACATCCAACCTCGTCCCGAAGACCGCCCAAGAGAAGGAGATATACAAGAAGCTCAAGAACAAGCACTTCACCCACACGCCGCTCATCGATCCGACACTTCGCTAGAGACAGTATGGCTCATGAATTCGACACAATTTTTTCTCGCTAGTTGGATGGACTTCATTTGCAAACCTCACCGAGAAAGGGATCAAACTTTTGACCATAGAATTCCTTAGCACCCTCCGACACACGAAAATGGGGTTTATTTTAGAATGTTTGCTCGAATATTCTCGTCTCATGGAGAAACCTTAGTGACCTCCTAGGTTTCCCTCAAGATGCCCTCATAGACCTAAATGCAGCACTAGGTGATTTTGACGCACATAGGTTTTGGAGCTGCATTGCTAGAGGACCTTATCATTTAGCGCTCTGCACAGCAGACATAGAGCATCCTACGCTTAGATTTTTGCATCGCTGGATAGGAGCCACCTTTTTCCCACGACATGATGAAAGCAAGATCAGAATAGCCGACTTGCAGCTGCTTTACGCGGCTGTCAAGAAACAAAAAGTGTCTCCTATCCACCTCCTAGTGAACCATTGGGTGAGTGTCCCCCATTACAAGATAGGAAGTGTGACCGTTTGCTCTTATCACTCGCATTGCCACACGCTTGAAATTGTTAGAGGGAGCCACTTTTGAGTACATTGAGCATCATAGAGAATTTTATGACTACTACACTTTTGTCCAAGGTCACTTGCTGAAAAAAGTGAAAGATGTTTTATATGCAAAATATGGTAATGCTGCGATCCGGTTATCTAACCCGGAGCTGGCTTTGTATCATGTGCAAGAATATTATGTTGAGTTGCAGGCAGAACCGGTGAATGAGAGAGCACCCCTGAAGAGTCCGCTCGGAGAGGGTGACAGAAATCGTGAACCCGTTTGGCGTGGTGCCGAAACCGCCCGCAGGAACCAAGACATGCTAGTTTCAATGAGTGGAATGTACCTCAGCACCACTCACTAAACTCGGGTGTACGCACCACGAGCCAACCACATCAACCATTCTATGGTTTCTACCCACCATACACCACCCCAGGAACATCGAGCCGTGACCATCAGACGCAGGACCCTCACAGCCACCAAGATACTCTTGTGACCCCTTTGGTACAACCGATGAAGAAGAAGAACCCCACCATGACTTTGAGCCACATCGCCACTCCGATGCCACCAGATTCATTTTCACCTAGCAACACTATGATGAACAATTAGCCTTCCAGTACAACACCACTGCCACTCTGGATCGCCATGATCAGAGGTGGAATGACCAGCACCAGTGGAACCAGAACACCACCCAAACACTAGGCACCATTCAAGAGAACCAGGGAGAAGCCGCCTCCATGCTGCCTAGCTTGGTGGACCTGATGCACATCCACTATCCACCACCGCCGCCGCAAGACTAGCTTGGGGAGGACCCCCATTATCAATATAAGTATTTCTTTCCTTTTATTTCAGTTTGTTTGTTTTTCAGTTTGTTTTATGCATTTAAAAAAAACCCAATAAAAATTTGCTTGCTGTTTCAAGAGTTTGTTTAGTTTGTTTTCTTTAAGTGTGATTGTTTACATTTCGAGTTTGCCTTAAGATGAAAACCAAATAAAAAGAGTGTGTAAGTTTGCTTTTGATTCAGTTTGCTATAAATAAAATTGTGTAGACTTGAGGACTGCATGATGGAAATGATGAATAGTTGCTCTGCCGTAATTCTTTGCAAGTACTTAGCTTTAAATTTGAGTTCTCCCAAGATTTGGATACACTGTTTGACAACTGGATTTACTCTACACCTTAAACCTGTGGGAGCATATGCTTAAACTAAGTCTAGGTAGTTGACGGGCATGATATGATAATAGTCTGAGCTGCTGTTCATTGTGTTCCAAAGTGCCACTAAATTCTGGAGATTTGTTTGTGAAAATTATAAATGTTTCATGATGAGTTCCTTATATGACAGAGAGTTAAAATTCCTACCACAGCCAAACTTGATCATTAGAATAGGATGTCGACGAAATATCAGCGGCAGTTTACCTAGGGTATGCCTAAGGTAGTAGATTGATCGGTAAGGCACGCTAGATGACGAACAAGATGTAATCAAGAGGCACAAGACGCTGTATTTATACAGGTTCGGGCCACGATACGTGTAATACCCTACGTCCTGTGCTCTTGATCGAGTCTGTATATTAATGTGGAGATGAGTTTTGGGAGGGTGTCCTGCTCGCCTTATATAGTGGGGGAGCAGGATTACAAGCCTGATATTTTCGGGGCACAAATGTACATATAAGGTAACAACTTTTATCCGATCTAATCTCCTGTGATCGATATCTTCACCGCCGACCAGAAACACCAATTAGTCCGCCCTTCCTTCCTTGTCTTCCAAGGTAGCCGACCAGAGTTGGGCCCTGGTCGGCCTTGCGCTCTTAGGCCAAGGGTCTTTGTCCGAGCAGGCCTAAAGTCGGGTCGTGCGGGTATAGGGGTTTATACCCCCACGCCTAGTCCCCGAGCATCATGTGTCTTGAGGCATTTGAAGACTTGCATGCGTCCGACCGATGAATCGGTCGTTCTCTTTGAGCTTCTGCATGCTGCTTTGAACGAAAGATGCATGTTGCTCTTTTAGTGCGAAAAGAAAAATTTACCAATCATCCCATGACGTGGGCCCACAGTCGAAAGAAAAAAGTTTTCTTGACTGCGTAAAAACAATCATGCCGTCGTGGAATGCTGCATAAAAATTAGCCCAAGTCACTGCAAAGTGACGTGGGCCCACGTAGTCCCCGAGCCTGATATAAGGTGTGGAACAAGTTGTATCAGGATCTAGAGAGGGCCTGTTGTACCAAATTCATGATGGCGGCTGTGCCGACCAGTCCCCAGTACTGCAGATGGGACTATGTTAGCTCTGCTAACCAGCCCCCAGGCAAAAAATGGTGGCTTAGCCGACCAGTCCCCAGTGATGGGGATGAGACTGTGGTAGCTCTGCTAACCAGTCCCTAGGCACAAAAATGGTGGCTTAGCCGACCAGTCCCCAGCAATGGGGATGAGACTGTGCTAGCTCTGCTAACCAGTCCCTACTGACAAAATGGCGGCTTGGCCGACCAGTCCCCAGCAATGGGGAGGAGATCGACCACAACTGTGTTGTGTCTAGGCATACAGCTTTGCAGTTGCCTAGTGAACATGGCCAAAGTAAACGAGAGAGTGGAGTAGGGAAAACCGACATTGTCGATTGAATGGGAGGTAGCTTTGTGTACCGACCAAACCCCCAAATGCCATGTGTCGAGGAAGAAATAACATACCCAACACTAGCTCCATGGCTTTATCATGGGGAACACGGTTAGAACCGCACAGTTCCAGTCCTTGGCTATGCCGAAGGCTAGCTAGGTGGAAAATGATACATCTTTGATGTATCCTTGCGTAATACGCGATCGGTGTGGCCCGTGCTAGGCACAAAAGCCTCATAGTGGACCACGCCGCGCCGTGTTCCGTCGACGCCGTGCATCATTCCGAAAGCATGGTAGTTTTGCCGAGAAAGTGAAGGAGAGGAAAAATGACTTAGTCATTACTCTGGCCGAAGCTTTGCTGGTCGGCCGAGTCCTCTGTTACCATGCGTCCATAAGTATGCGTTGAACCATCCTAACTTTGTTAGGAGAGATGACAAAACTGTGCCTTTTGTACTCGGTCCCAAAGATATTGCTGGTGAACTAGGTCAACAAGGGTCGGAGAAAAATTGTGGCACGTGGAAAAATTCACACGCAGGCAAAAATTAAAAGGCAAAAATGAGCTTTGTGCGCACGTGCGTCCACGTGCGCCGCAAACGCTCTGGACGGAACTGCCAAAAGTAGGGCGATCCCGCTCGTTCCATTTTTGTCAAAGGGCGTAGCAGCCAAATAAAGGCGTCACCGTGGGAATAAAATACGAGAGGCCCACCTCTGCGGCCCATTTAGAAAAGGACCCCCGGGAGTCAACCCTAGGTCCCGTGCGGGGACCGCCGAGCTGTATAAAAAGGGAAGAAGCGGCTGCCGCCGCCGCCTCTTCACTTCCAAGCGCCCACACTCATCTCTTCTTCTCCCGAGCGTGCTTCGCATTCTCCAAACCCTAACCACCGCTGCCCCCATCTCGCGCCGCCCTCCACCGCCCCGCGACCCGCCGCCACCTATCGAGCCGGGTCGGAGCCGCACGACCGCGAGCCGGCGGGCGCACCGAAGAAAGAGACGGGGTAGACCGGAAATGGCGAGCGGGCAACTGCGGCTATCGGAGGCGACGCGGCGGAAGCTCTTGGTGGAGCACTGGGGCCCGTCGAAGACGACGAGGGAGTCGTTGCTGAAACTGGTGGAGCGGGGCCTGCTGCCGCCGGAGGACAGCGGGATCTGGCGAGCGCCGCCGTCAGGTGAGCGGTTCCCGCTTCCCGGTGATGGCGAGATGGTCGTCTTAGAAGATTATTTTGTGCAGGGGTTGGGGTCGCCGGTTCATCCGTTCATTCGCGATTTGTGTCGGCACTGGGAAATTTCGCTTTGCAACCTCCACCCCAATTCGATTCTGACATTGGCTGAGTTCATCGTCATTTGCGAGGCGTTTCTCGGTATTTGGCCGAACTTTAATCTTTTCTGCCACTTCTATTGCTTGAAGAAGAAAGGTGAAGGTACCGGTGGGTCCCAAATAGTCGGGGGTTGCTACATTGTGCTGCGGGACGGGATGAAATCCCTATGGGTGACGATCCCCCACTCCACCTCCATGAAGAACTGGTTTGACAAATGGTTCTACATGAGGCAAAATCCAGAAGGGAGGCCGGTCCCCAATGACGTGGCCCTGATCCCAAAGCCGAATGTGAAGTGGGTGGCGAAGCCCAATGTTACGGAGATGGAGCAGGTGAGCGAGCTGCTGCCGCTCTTGAATAGAGACCGTGTGCACGGCGCGATGGTAGCCATGATGTGGTGGCAGCGTCGCCTACAGCCGTGCAAGGAGAGGCCCACCCTGATGTATGAGTACCGGGGGTTGACGGACCCGTCCCGCGAGGGGACGGACTCTGTGGATGCGGCGGAGATGACCCCTCGGGGGACCGAGTGCTTCCACAACTTTGATCCGGCGAAGATGGCGCCAAAGAAACCTCAGACGCCGTACACTGCTGCCTATCCACCGCCAGCGGTATGTTGGCATCTTGCGCACCTTCGTATGCTAGGCTTATGCTTGTGTGGTTACTGACGGTGATATCCTTGTGCAGGGTCGTGCCGTCTAAATCTCAGACGTTCCGTCCGAGGAGTGGCCCCGCGGCGAGGTCCAGGGCTACGAGCGCATGCTGGAAGAGCGTCTTGCTCGGGTGGCGGCCCTTGACGACGAGTCGAGCGACGGGGAGGGCGAGGAGGAAGCCGTGCAGGGCTCTACGCCGCGGGCACAACGGGCGCTGCGGCGAGTGGCCGCCAAGCAGCCAGAGTCTCGAGCATCGCCACCGAAGACCAAGACACTGACCAAAAGGAGGAGGAGGGCGCAGATTTCGTCGTCGTCGTCGGGAGGCTCATTGGATGATATTCCATTGAGCCAGCTGTACAAGAAGGCCCGAACCGGGGGGTCACCGACTGCAACGCCACCAGCCGTGAGCCCAGAGGTGTCATTGGGAGCGGTCGCACCTGACCTGCCGTCGCCGAGCAGGCTGGCGAGCCGCGAGCCCTCACTGGCACCACTACGGCCGAAAGACGCGGAGGCGGCTGGTGGTGGAGAAGAGGGGCAGAGCCAAGAGGTGCCCCTGGAGGAGCAGCCCATAGTCTCCGAGGCCGTCCAGGATACTCCTCTGGAAGCGCCATGCGTCACGGTAGGCGAGAACGTGCCGACCACGGCCGTCGTCGAAGATCCTGCGGCCATGACGGACGAGCAGGTGGACGAGGCGGATGGCGCCGTGCCGACCACGGGGGATGGCGAGAACCCGGGCGCAACGGCGGTGGAGCAGGAGGCCGAGGTCAGTGATGCCGTTCCAACCATGAGAGTCGACGAAGGCCCGGCCGCGGAGGTGGTGGAGCAGGTGGCTATGACGGCGGAGCAAGCCACCGGAACTACCTCGCATGATGGAGGGAGTAGCCGTGGCCATCGCCGTGACCGCTTCCAATCGACCTTTCCTGTGGTCGCAAGGTAATGAGCGCGCCTCAAAGTCATTTGCAGGACATTCACCTTGGTAACGATTAAAAGACTGCTGATGATGTGCAGGGAAACTGAGGTGGTGGCTGAGCCGACCACTGCCCAGAACGTCGCTGACGGTGGAGCAGGTACGTCGACTGCCGAGCCGGGCATGATGGTGACGTACACTCCGGCGTTTGGTCCGCCTCCGCGTCCTGAAGCCGCGGCAACCACGCAGGAGACTGGGCAGAGCTCGAGAGGTGGAGCTGTCGACGCGGTGGTGGAGGAGGAAATTCCAGAGGATGCCATGCGTCAGATGGAGGGGACGGTGACCAAGCTGCTACGCCAAGTGCAGGTATACCATTGCACGGGGAGTCATTGCTTTTGTTGGAGATGATCGTCTTATGTAGCCTCGACCGACATTATATTCGGCGGAAGCGTCGGTCGGGCCGCGATCGACGTAAGCGTGCCTTGGAGCAACTTGAAGCGACGGCGGTGGAGAACGCCCAGCTACGCAGCGAGGCCGAGCACCTGAGGGGCTCCGTGCAGGTTCTGAATGCACAGCTGGCAGCTCGCGTGACCGAGCAGGAGGAGGTGGCCGAGCATGTCAGGCAGCTGGCGCAGCAGAAAAGAGGTATGTGATTTCCCAGGCGTGAACGAAGTGTGTTTTCCTATTGTAGTTGTAGTGATGTGCTGTTTGGACGCAGACACGGAGGAACGCGCCGAGCAGGCGGAGAAGAAGATAGCGGAGATGCGCCAACAGATGGAGGAGCAGGCTGCTCGTCATGCAATGGTGCAGCGGGATCTTGAAGGTATGACGTGTTCTCTTGTTTTGAACTAACAGATAGTTGGGGCTGTATCTCACGTGACTCGTGATGTGCAGGCCGCCTTCGATCATCGCAGGAACAGGTCCAAGGCTTGCACGCGGATGCCCAGCGCGTTCAAGGCGAGGTGGCGGAGCTCGTCAGTGGCATTGCTCCAGTGCTAAATGTGCTGGCCGAAGATGAAGCAGAGGCCATTACGGCGGCCACTCCCCTCGGCATGGTTATTACTGCCGGCCGGTCCTCTTGGTCCCGGCTGCAGGAGTTCGTCCGGGAGGGTGCCGAGCATGTGGGTTCCCACGTGCTCGCCGTGGTACGCTCCTACTGTCCTTCGATCAACCTGGAACATCTGCGGCAAGGGCTGGCACCGGGCACCGATGCAGATGCAGCGGAAGAACTCAGGCGCGACTCACTGGAGACGTCTAAGGCGATGGTGAAGAACATCCGCATAGTGCCCTGAACGTTGTGGTGATACTTTTGTTTTGGCTTGTTCCGGAGGGCGGTAGACTTGTTATGGTGTGGCGTGGAATATGGTCACTTTTGCTACATTGCGGCTATGGCCGCTTTATTATATGTAGACGCTTTTAGCTTTATTCTTGATCGTGTCTTGTAGAAGTAGGAATAAAGGATCGCGAATTATGCCCGGAGAAGCACTTTGAACAAGATGAAACAGCACGATCTTTATTCAATCGACATGAATCGAGAAAATACAAGATAGGTACATGTAACTCTTAGCGCTAGGTGTCCGTAGGTGGTCGATATGCCACGAATTTGGGACCTCTATCGGAGGGTCATCCAAGGTGCATAGCCAATACGAGGTCGGCCTAGTGACCGCCTTGATCATGAATGGCCCTTCCCAGTGGGAGGCGAGCTCGTGGATGCTGGCGAGGTTCTGTTTTCGCCGTAGAACCAAGTCACCGACCACGAAGAGACGTTTCCTCGATGGAGTCGACCTCTAGAGCTCGGGCGTCGTCGGATATACTTTCGTCGTACTGAGCGATGCGTGGAGATCGGAAGGCGATTTCGTCGGGGAGAACGGCTTCGGAACCGAACACCATGAAGTAAGGAGAAATGCCGGTGCTTCGACTTGGCTGCGTGCGGAGTCCCCAGATTACGGCCGGGAGCTCTTTGAGCCATCGACCCGGGGCGGCGTTCGTCGGTGTCGTCTTGGTATAGGCGTTTACGTAGAGCATCGAGTATCATGCCATTTGCACGCTCGACTGTCCATTGGCCCGTGGATGGGCAAGCGAGACATATTTGACCTTGATGCACTTGCCGTCGCAAAATCGAAGAAATCACCCGGTGAATGTGGAGCCGAGGTCGGTGATGATGGAGTTTGGGACGCCGAATCGATGGATGACGTCGTTTAGCATGTTGGCCGCCTTTTTGGCAGTAGCCTTAACCAACGGCATGTACTCGATCCATTTGGAGAATTTGTCGATGAGTACGTGGACATATCGAAATCCCCCAGGAGCTTTCTTGAAAGGACCGATCATGTCGAGGCCCCAACACGAGAAGGGCCATGAGGCCGTGATTGTCTGCAGTTGATGAGCCGGAACATGTGTTTGCTTGGCGAAAAATTGGCAGTTGACACAGTGCCGAACCAGCTGCTCGGCGTCGGCGACGGCGGTTGGCCAATAGAAACCGGCACGATAAGCCTTGCCGACCAGTGTTCTGGAGGCGGCGTGATTGCCGCACTCGCCGGAATGTATCTTGTCGAGGAGTTTTATGCCAGCGTCCTGCGTTATGCATTTTTGCAAGATTTCCTGCTTGGCATTTTTCCGCATGAGCTCGCCGTCCATGAGGACATAATGCTTGCTGCGTCGTACTATACGTTCGCGCAAGATGGGATCGTCTGGCACGTCTTCGTTGGTGATGTAACGGATGAAGTCCAGACGCCAGTCTGACTGGTCGGGCGTGGTCGGCGTGATGTCAGGTGTATGTTCTTGCGGTGCCGACGCATCTTCGGCCATGGCGTCTTCGTCGCCGTCGATGTCCATCAAGGCAACGTGGTCGGCTGTCACGTTGCTTGGTGACTGGGGGCGCGGAGGATTGAGATCCGGCTTTGCTGGGAAGGGAATTTGTGCCTCCGAAGGCACCGAAATGGATGGTTCGAGCAGGTCGTGAACGAACACACCGTGTGGGATAGCGGCTCTGGTGGAGCCAAGTTTTGATAACTTGTCGGCGGCGTCATTATTGTCGCGTACGACATGGTGGAACTCGAGGCCATAGAATTTGTCTTCGAGCTGTTGTATTGCGGCGACGTAGGCCTCTATTCGCTCGCTGGTGGTGTCCCACACTTTATTCACTTGGTTGACGACAAGGAGGGAGTCGCCGTATACCATTACGCGCTTGATACCGAGCTCGACGGTGTTGACGGTCGTTAAGTGCCAATTTTTACCGTCAACTAAACATGAAAAAGGACCTAAACATAATTACCTTCTAGATATAGGGCTTACACTAATGGAATTCCACGAGTTTTGGTGAATGTCCTGTTTTTACGGGGTGTCGGCTAAAAATACCCAAGGAAGGCCCACATGTCGGGTTTACATAGAGATAATCGGGAACCGGTGAAAATTCATGTCTGGAAGGTTCGAGAAGGCTCGGACCAAACGGGAGCCCGACCGGGCTCGGTGGAGAGTCGGCCGACTCCCCTTGGGTGGCCGGCGGCCATCTCGGCCAATCGGCGTCGGCCTCGCGGATCCCCGTTCCACCACCTTTGAGGATGAATAATAATCGTCCGTTTAGGTCGGTTTGATCCGAGGGCTGTGGTGCATCCTAGAGGGCTATATAAGCGGGCCCCGGCCCTGGAGGAGGCATCCCTTAAACCCTAATTCATTATCTCCCAGCGGGATCAGAGTTGTAGAGGCGTCCCTTGAATGGATGACTTCTCTTCTCTAGAGAATTAGAGCTAGACATTCCAATGTAGTAGATTAGATCTAGATAAGAGTTAGGGAGAGCGGAGCTACGCTCCGGTTCTGGAGAAGTCTTCAGAGATTTGGTATGTCTTTGTATCTACTCTTTGTAAGACTTATGCTTTAATATATTTATCTTCTCTATTTACTTTCATGCCTATCTTGTGATTGTTAGTATAGTAGTTATGCTTTAGTATGGGATCTTCGCTCGCATCGAGTGCTCTAGTTATCCTAGGTAATTAGAGTAGTAATTGATAGTGTAGATATGGCGTCTAGACTAGAGGTTACCTAAGATTGCACCCAATCCTGCGGATTGTTGTGGTAGCCCGTGGATCGTGGCATGTCGATGGCCGTCGTATTCCACCTCGTTCGGGTTGGTGTTTGTAGGACCGTAGTCGGAGCTTCCTAGCCCCCTTCTCATCCATTTCTGTGGCTAGTGTTCTGATGTCCCGAAGTGCTATTGTATGATTGCTATATCTAACCATCCCCTGTTATCATAGAACCAGAGTAATAGAGAAGTATATAGGAACCTTAATCTCTCCCGTTGTCCTCTCAATCTAGCTAGCTACTCATTAATCATAGAATTCTCATGTGTGCTTTATTATTTATATTACCTTACATATATATATCATTTACCCCTGCTTTAGTCTAGTTGGTTTACTAAGTTAGTAGATACATGATGGTGAGTTATCAGATTCTTTAACCCTTGCTTCCCTGTGGTAAAATATAAATAACGATACCTGGATACTCCCGGTAAAATGCTACAATGGTAAATTCTGTGCGCTTGCGGAATCATTCATATTTTAGTTGCACTTAATTTATACCAACAGACGGCGAGGCGCAATCCATGAAGCGCAGCTTCATACTCAGCAGCGTTGTTTGATGCCGGGAAATGGATGCGAAGGACGTAGCTGAGCTCGTCTCTCGAGGGGGCGGTAAATGCACACCGGCACCCGCGCCATCGATTTTGAGCGAACCATCGAAGTACATTTCCCAGTACTTGTGATTGGACTCGGACCAAGGGGTGGTAAGGTCCGACCACTCAGCCAGAAAATCGGCAAAGGCTTGTGACTTGATGGTGTTGCGGTTTTTGAACTTGACGGTATATGCCATAAGTTCGAGCGCCCATTTGACGATTCGACCACTGGCGTCCTTGTTGTACAGGATGTCGCCTAGCGGGAAGCTTGTGATCACCGTGATCTGCCGAGATTGGAAATAGTGTAGAAGTTTTCGCTTGGTAATCAAAATTGCGTATAGCAATTTTTCATAGTGGTGGTAGCGGTGTTTGGAATCGTTGAGCACTTCGCTAATGTAATAAACCGGGCGCTGGACCGGGTAAACGTGACCAGCTTCCGTTCGCTCGACCACCAGTACCGTGCTGACTACTCGGTCGGTGGCCGCGATGTAGAGGAGCATTTCTTCGCCGTCATTGGGTGCCGTAAGCACTGGAGGGTTGGTTAGGTAAGTTTTGAGTTCCATGAAGGCGGTGTCTTCCTCTGCCGACCACTCGAATTTTTCTTTTGCTTTTAGCAACCGAAAAAATGGTAATCCTTTTTGCCCCAATCGCGAGATAAAGCGGCTTAGGGCCGCCATGCACCCTGTTAACTTTTGGATGTCTTTGACACACTGAGGGGGACCGCATGTTAAGGACGGCTTGTATTTTTTTAGGATTTGGACGTATGCCGTCCTGGCTCACGACGTTGCCGAGCAGTATGCCGGAGGGTACGCCAAAGATGCACTTGGTGGGGTTGAGCTTCCATTGGAACACGTTTAGGGCGTCGAATGTTCATTGGAGGTCAGCGACCAGAGAGTCGGATTTTGCGGTTTTTACCACCACATCGTCCACGTACGCCTCGACCAGGCGGTCTCTGATCTCTTCTTTCAGGCAACTCTGGATTGCTCGTTGGTATGTAGCCCCGGCATTTTTGAGGCCGAAGGACATCGTTTTGTAGCAGTAGGCGCCGAAAGGGGTGATAAAGGAGGTTTTCTCCTGGTCGGCGATAGCGAGGGATATCTGGTGGTAGCCGGAGTAGCAATCCAAGAAGGAGAGCAGTTCGCAACCCGCCGTGGAGTCCACGACTTGGTCGATACGTGGTAAAGTGAAGGGGTCTTTAGGGCAGCATCTGTTGAGAGATTGGCCAGCCAATCGGGATGATACACTTCTTTTATAAAGCCTGCGGCTAATAGCTTTGCTACTTCTACCCTAATCACCTCCCTTTTGTCGTTCGCGCACCGTTGGAGCTTTTGCTTCACCGGCTTGGCGGTTTCGGAGACATTCAGGAAGTGCTCGGCCTGTTCCCTAGGAACACCCGGCATGTCTGTGGGTTTCCATGCAAACACGCTGATGTGATCCCGTAGGAACTGGACGAGCGTGCTTTCCTATTCGCTGGAGAGATTGGCCCCGACCAGGGCGGTTCTTGTCTTGTCTCCTGGGACGAGCTCGATCTCTTTGTACTCCCGGTTTTTCTTGGAGGAGCGCTTGGATTCCTTGAGTGGTATCTGGAGGTCGGCCGGGGGAATGGCCTTGGCCTCCAGCACCATATCCGCCATGCGGACTCGGAGGTCGGCGAGGTCGGTGGCGGCAAACTGACTCGCAGTGACACGCCATGAGGACGTTGCTGCGGAGAGAGAGGATGCCCTTCTCCGTGGGCATCTTGAGCGCCATGTAGCCGTAATGCGGGACCGCCATAAATTTGGCGATGCCTGGTCGGCCGAGGATCACGTGGTAGACACCTTCGAAGTCGGCGACGATGAAGTTAAGGTATTCGAAGCGAAAATGCTGCTTGGTACCAAATTGGACTCGGAGGGTGACTTGACCGAGGGGCATAGAGGGCTTTCCTGGCATCACCCCCCAGAATGGCGAGTCATAGGGTTCTAGGTCTTCTGTCTTGAGGCCGAGCTCTTTGTACGTCTGCAAAAACAGTATGTTTAGGGCGCTGCCTCCATCGACCAGCACTTTCTCGAAACGGAGGTGCTGGATGACTGGATCCAAGACAAGGGGGAAGCTGCCGGAATCCTCCCCTCGTGCCCACATGTCTGCTCGGCTGAAGGAGATTGGCTGCTCTGACCAGGCGGGTGCCTTGACTCTGCAACGCGCTCCTGGTCGGCGCTGCTGAAGGCGATTATCAACCGCCGGAGTAGCTTCTTGTGCCTTTGGGATTCGGTGGCAACCTTACCGCCAAAAATAACAGCAACATTTCTTTCGAGTTCTTTGAACTCCCGGCGGCCGTCATCGTTCGAGGTGTTGTCGTCTTTCTCCTTCTTGACGTCCTTGTCGGCGTTGCGGTTGTCCTTCCGATTCTTATTGCCACCCCGTGGTCGCCGCGTGTCAGCTTTTTTGAAAATATTGGCAAAGCCCCAACACTGACCCAT
Source organism: Themeda triandra (assembly GCA_018135685.1). Taxonomy (NCBI): domain Eukaryota; kingdom Viridiplantae; phylum Streptophyta; class Magnoliopsida; order Poales; family Poaceae; genus Themeda; species Themeda triandra. Next base: position 465,842 of record JAENPR010000262.1, on the reverse strand, counting down.
CGTGTGGCCTTTGTTTGGGTGCCTTGGGCAATCTTGGCTCAGGACCTTGTCATAGCCATCATCATATGGCTTATCCTGGTTGTTGACGTTGTGGGCGCGGTTTCCGCGGTAGCGCTGGCCATCATCGCGTCGGTTACGCTTGCGTCCGTGCCGATCGTCCTCGCGGCTGCGGCTGCGCTGCTCACGGCGGCGGGAATCACGTCGGTCGTCCTCGCGGCTGCGGCTGCGCCACTCGGGGCGCCGAGAGTCGCGTCTGTCGTCGCGGTTTCCGCGGTTCCGTGCGTGATGATCGCGATCGCGGTCGTCGTCGTCACCGCGGCGGGGTGGGCGCCGAGATGTACCATCCTCTTTGCTGGATCGCAAGGCGTCGTCGACACATGTCCATTCACCGGCGATTTTCAGGGCTTCGCCCATCGTCTTCAGCTGGGTTCGGAGGAGTTCGATCTTGCACTTCTCATTGCGGGGTTGGGTGAGCCCCTTGATGAAGAGCTCGACGGCTTCTTGCTGTGTGATGTCCGTCACCGTCGTCCACATGTCGTTGAAGCGACGTATGTACTCTCGTAGAGGTTCGTTGGGGTAGTCATGGATCTGGGCCAAGGCGTACTTGGAGCCAGGCTGATGACATGTGGCCTTGAAGTGCTCGGACAGCATCTGGCGAAGTTGAGGCCAGCTGTGGATCGAGCCCTCGCGTTGGCACATGAGCCAGTTGGTTGGAGAAGGTCCCAGGACCACCGGTAAGTAGTTTTCCATCACACTTTCGTCGCCTCCTGCGGCTCGGATTGCAGTTTCATAGAGGAATAGCCACTGGTCGGGATTCTTGCGGCCATCGTACGGCTGCACCTCACTGGCCTTGAAGTTCCGCGGCCAATGCACCTCCCTGAGTCGCTCTGAGTATGGCTTGGGGCTGGGGATCTCGAAACGGCCCCCATCATAGCGCCGGTCATCACCATCGTAGCGATCCCTGTGCCGTTGCTGGTCGGCGTCTGTGGGGGGTATAAATCCGGTATACCACCATGGACAGTTCCAGGGCTGCTCGGCAAGACGGCCTGCACTGCACAAAGACCCGGCCCATTACCGACCAGGTGCCGGGTGGTGGGCCGGACTTCAAGACGATGACGTGGTCCGCAACCGACCAGGGAGGTGGATCGCGTACAAGGATGCTTGTTCCGCAAGTATACTTAGTCGGTTAGATCAGATAGAGTCCTCCTAGGGCACGACTTGATGTAACCGACCACCTCTCATGTACCCTTGGCTGCTCAGCTATATAAAGCGGCCAAGGACCCCCCTAGAACGCAGGCTATTCTCTGGCATCCTAACCTAGAGAGCTTAGCGCTTCATTGTAATCCGACACTTGATAATACAGCATAACACGAGAAGAAGGATGTAGGGTATTACGCTTCCGAGTGGCCCGAACCTGGGTAAACCTTGTTGTCCCTGGTTTGTCTTGTTTCTTGAACGTCCAGATCGTAGATCGTAACACGCCCTTACCGAAACTCACCGCCGTGGGATACCCAGTGGTGGACTGCCGGTTATCCGTAATCGACAGTGGCGCGCCAGGTAGGGGGTGGAGTTTTCAATCTCAAGGCGATCCAGATGGTTTCCTTCCCCGCTTCCATGAATCTCGAGGTCAGCAGTGCCTTCACCTTCGGATCGGTCACCTGGACCACCAAGACGGCGGCGCCCCTCGCATCCGTGGAAGCATCCGGGCCGGTCTCGGCACCACCCGCCGGCGAGACGGTCTCGGCACCGCCCACCAAGCGAGATGGTCCACCATCCGCTCATCCGTCACGCGCTAATGACCTCACCGCCGATCACAGCACCCGCCGCGCAGGATTCCCCCTTGCCCTCGGCAATGGCGGATACAACGATCTCGAGCACTCGTAGATCGGCTATCTTGCTACAAAAGAAAGCCGATCGACAACTCGGATCCGATCGAGCTCATTGACCAACGGGGGTCGCGGGTTGGCCGAGATCACGAAGCTAGTTGAGGCCACACAGGAGTTGATCCGCAAAGGGCCAGACTTTTCTGATTTCACACCCGTCCGACCACGTCGGCGAAGTTCTGCCCGACGCAGCAATGCAGATTTCGTCGGTGACAATCAGCCCGTTGCTCGACCAGCTCCCTTCAGATCGGCTAGAGGTCCCCGTTGGTTAGATCCCAACCAGGACAGCTGCCTGATTTTGACTGAGCAGATCTAGCACAGAGCAAACATTCCTCCTCTCCCCAGGTTGAACGAGTTTATCGAAGCACGACAAAACCGCTGAGCACCCGCTCGACAGGACCAAGAAGACCGTGCTCTGCCAAACAAATCATCTACAGCAGATCCACCTGCTCCGCCGAGTGATCCAACCGTTCTTTCCTTCGAATTGAACAACTCGGCGTCGACCTATACAAGGGACATCCAACAACAATTCGATGCGCTCTTGATCCAGGATGTTATCCCGAGAAGTCCCGCGCACGTGATCGGGATGGTGGAGATCCGTGAGTTAGACATGTCCCAGGACGCCAACCCGGGCTCACCAACCATCTCCGAGTTGCTCGCTGGGTACCCCTCCGACTACGCCGATTACCTCTCCTCGGACGAGGATTACCTCATGGATACGGATCTCAATCAGACCACCGAGGACATGCCGATCACTCCCGAAAACCGGACGGAGACACCCAGCAGCGCCTTGGATTTTCCTAAGTATCCGCCCGGTTTCGGACCGATGATTTTGATGGTCAGCAAAGATGAGCCCCCGGCCCCAAACGAGACAGACGCCCAGCGTCAGGCAAGGGAAGATCATAACAATGGTCGTGCCCGACGTCGCATTGCCGAGCAAGGCCGTCCCAACGGAGGCACCGGACCATGGCACCGACCCTGGCGTCGCAACCTCAACCCCGAGTTCGACGGTGCTGGCGACCCAGTGGTCCACGAGACGCCCACGGCGAACATTGCTGTGGCCATGGAGAAGTTGAAGCAGCTTCCCCCCGAGACCCCTGGACTCAACGAGATTCAGGAATTCCTCGCAGCCGCCGAGGACCAAGTGAACGACCTTCGTTCCATGGGCTCCATGGCCAGCTCTTACCGATCCCGCCGTTCTCGGCAGAACCGGAATCGACGTGAGCAGCGAGTCGAGAGTGGAGGGGACAACTCATCTTACAACGGCAGATATGCCTATGAAGACAGAGGGGACTACGACGACCGTGTCGAGCAAATAGGCAGGGCTCCACGACGGGCACGCCCTCAGAACAGTCGCCGACGCCCTAATCGCTAGCAAGGCAACCAAGGCCGACAAGATGACGAAGTGCTCCAACCCGGGCGCCAAGACCTCCGAGAACGGATAGATGAGCGCCTCCGAGCACGCAGAAACATTGGTGGCATCCCACCCTTCTCCGAGGAGCTCAAGGCAGTCATATGGCCTAAAAATTTCCGTACCTCGGAGATCCGGGCGTACGATGCCAAAGCAGATCCATCCCACTGGATCATGCTCTATGAGGTAGCCGTCCGAGCAGCAGGGGGCGACGAGTACGTCATGGCGAACTACCTCCCCGTCATGCTCAACAATATGGTCACCACCTGGCTGCTCCGGCTACAACCCGGGTCCATCCACAGCTGGGCGCAGCTCCGCCAAGTCTTCGTCGACCACTTCAAGTCTACTTGTGTCCAACCAGGGACCAAGTACGCCTTGAAGCAGGTTCACCTTCGCCCAAAGGAGTCCTTACGACAGTTCTTTCGGCGCTTCTCAGACCAGTGGAATCGCGTACCAGAGATCTCTCAGGAGACAGCTGTCGAAGCATTCATCGATGGCCTGGTCCAACCACGTGGCCGAGATCTTCAATAGGCTCTCCTCCTCAGATAGCCAAAAACCATGGAGGAGCTACTCGCCATCGCACATGATTACACGCTCCTGGATGACGGCCTAAACCGGGGCGACGATGGCCCGTCAGACCGCAATTACAGTCGGAACAATTCCGACGACGAAAGCGACGCTGACCGACCACCGCACCGACAAGAGGAGCGCCGTAACAACCAGCGTTTCGTCCGTGGACCTGGTCCTCGCGACAACGAACCTAACTTCAGACGACGTGGCCAGGACAACTACGGTGGCGGCAAACGCAACCAAAATCGCAACGACAACACCGTCAACGCGGTTAAGGGGCAGAAGCCAGCCGGGGATGAGGTGCTCAACAAAATCTTTGCCCAGGACTGTCCTCGGCATCCTGGCAAAGGTCACACCATGGGCGAGTGCCGAGTTTTGACGGACGCCCTCATCAAGTCCACTTCCAAGAGGCCTCGACCCAACCCCAAGGCCAAAAGCAAGCCCGCCGACAAGCCAGAAGAAGAAGACGAGGACGAGACACGGGATGTCAACCCTCGCCACGCGTTCAAGGAACCTGAGCGAAACTTCACTGCCATGATCTTTGGTGGAAAGGTCGGGCTCGAAACAAATCATGACAGAAAGTTGTTGACTCGTGCCATCATCGCGATGCAAGAACCCGATGGCCTCGTTGCCGATGTCAAGCTACCGGCATGGTCCGAGCAGCCCATATCTTTCAGCCGCAAAGATATGTGGTCGGATTTCCACTGGTCCTTGACCCAGTGATAGCTAACATCCGCTTTGAGAAGGTGCTGGTCGGCGGCGGCAGTGCTCTGAACATCATATTCTACCCAGCCTTCAAGGCACTTGGCATACCACAGGAGCAACTACAGCCGTACGACACACCGTTCTGGGGCATCATGCCCGGAAAGCCTTCTTACCCGCTCGGGCAGATCACCCTTGACGTGCAGTTTGGGATCAAGCAGCACTTCCGTACCGAGCACATCACCTTCATCGTGGCCGACTTTGAAGGGACCTACCACGCCATCTTGGGCCGCCCTGGTATCGCCAAGTTCATGGCTGTCCCCCACTATGGCTACTTGGTGTTGAAGATGCCCACCGAGCAGGGAACGCTCTCCCTGCGTGGCAACGTCTTCATGGCTCATGAGTGCGAGACTGCCGCCTACGCCGCGGCAGAATTCCAAGACCTGCAACACGCTTTGCAGCACACCAGCTTGAGCGTCGACGACCTTCCGCCCGCAGAGCTCGAGCAACCTCTTGGATCTGGTCGGCGCCCATCCAACAAGGTGAAGAGCGCAAAGACGGTCCGCCTCTCTGACGAGGACCCTTCCAAGGTCACCAAAGTCGGAGCTGAGCTTGACCCCAAATAGGAAGACGCGCTCATCCAATTCCTTCAGAAAAACATCAGCATATTCGCTTGGAAACCCTCCGATATGCCTGGTGTCCCCAGGGAAAAGGCCGAGCACTACCTCGACGTCAAAACGACTGCCAAGCCAGTCAGACAGAAGATGCGCCGGTTCGCCCGTGACCGCAAGGAGCTTATTAGAATAGAAGTTGCCAAACTTTTAGCAACGGCTTTATCAAAGAAGTGTACCACCCGGACCGGTTAGCCAATCCGGTGCTTGTTCAAAAGAAGAATAAAGAGTGGAGGATGTGCGTTGATTATACGGATCTCAACAAACACCGCCCCAAGCAGGCATTCAATCTCCCTCGAATCGACGAGGTTGTTGACTCTACCGCCGGCCGCGAGTTGCTCTCGTTACTTGACAAGTACTCCGGGTATCACCAGATAGCCCTCAAAAAGGAGGACCAAGAAAAAACCACTTTCATCACCCCCTTCGGTGCTTTTTGTTGCACGACCATGGCTTTCGGTCTCAAAAACGCTAGATCTACGTACCAACGGGCTATCCAGTCTTGCCTCGAAAAAGAGATCGCCGATGATCTTGTAGAGGCCTACGTAGATGACGTGGTGATAAAATCAAGAACGGCGGACGCCCTGATCACGAACCTCGAACGCACCTTCAAGAAACTCAACGAGTTTCAATGGAAGCTCAACCCAAACAAGTGCGTTTTTGGAGTACCATCCGGTATCTTTCTCGGCCACCTGGTCAGCCAGGAAGGCATCAGGCCAAATCCCGAGAAGGTAGCCGACGTCCTGAAATTACGACCACCCCGGTGCGTCAAAGACATCCAAAAACTCACTGGGTGCCTAGCCGCTCTAAGCAGATACATCTCTCGGATGGGTGAAAAAGGACTCCCCTTTTTCAAACCGCTCAAAGCGAAAGAAAAGTTTGAATGGACCGAGGAGGCCGACCAGGCCTTTAAACAGCTTAAGGCTTACCTCACCTCTCCTTCACTCCTGACAGTCCCCAAGCAGGACGAGGAGTTGCTCCTATACATAGCTGCAACGACCAACGTGGTCAGCACTGTGTTAGTAGTCGAGCGTGAAGAGGAGGGGCACGTCTATGGAGTCCAAATGCCCCATATATTACATAAGCGAAGTGCTCGGTGAGTCCAAGCAGTGGTACAATCAAGTACAAAAACTCTTATACGCACTCCTGATCACCAAACGCAAGCTGCTTCATTACTTTCAAGCTTTCAAAATCACGGTTGTTACCGACGTACCACTTGGCGATATCCTCCGCAACCGAGATGCTAGTGGTCGGATCGTGAAATACGCACTAGAACTGTCCGAGTACACACTCCAGTTTCGTGCTCGACGGACGGTGAAGTCGCAGGCCCTGCCTGACTTTATCGTGGAGTGGACGGACATCGCCCTACCCTCGCCGATTCAAGCGCCGAGTACCGGACGATGTACTTTGACGGCTCCTCAACATCGATGGTGCTTGGGGCGTTTACTTTATCTCTCCTTCCAAGGACACGATAAAGTACGTCTTGCGTATCCACTTCAAAGCATCCAACAACATAGCCGAATACGAAGCAGCCTTACACGGCCTTCGTATCGCTGTTGAACTTGGCATCAAAAGACTCATGGTCTATGGGGACTCTGCTTTAGTCATCAAGAAGGTCAAGTACGTTTCCATCGCTCACCCGAGAGCTAACGGACAAGTTGAACGTGCTAACGGAATGATCCTCGACGCACTCAAAAAACGAGTCTTCCAGGTTGACACCAAGCTCAAACCCGGTCGGTGGCTCAAGGAGTTATCTGCGGTGGTCCGGGACTGCGTACCCAAACCAGCCGCAACACAGGAGTCTCACCATACTTCATGGTGTACGGCTCGGAGGCTGTCATACCAGCCGAGGTCGCTTTCCAATCCCCACGGGTAGCCTACCACGATGAAACCACCTCCGACGAAGCTAGAGAGGTGGACATAATCGCTAAGGAAGAGCAGGCCCTCGAGTCGTGTGCTCGGACCGAGAAGTACTTAGCTACGGTACGACGCTACTACAATCGCAACGTCCGAGGATGCTTGTTCATGGTTGGCGATCATGTGCTCCGTCGTATTCAAAACACGGCCGGCCTCCACAAGCTATCACCAAGGTGGGAAGGACCGTACAGAATTAAGGCTGTAACACGCCCAACATCGTACCGACTGGAGACACTAGATGGAGTCGAAGAGCCAAACTCTTGGCATATAGAGATGCTCATACGCTTTTACCCATAAAGATATGTATCTTGTACTTTTTCCTCTATTAACAAAGTTCCTCTTTTGTCGTCTCTTTTTCGTCCTGTTGCAATTTCTTTTCTGAAATTTCGCACCACCTTGCACACATGCGCCCTGCATAAGTCACATCTAAACTTTGCGTTCTGCTCACCGAGAACGATTCGATAAGGTCCTGCGTCTCGGTCCTCTGTCGATGTGCTACAGCTCCGCGCTACACAAAGACTAGGAGATCCGGCGGGCACCCTCTAATAGGTACTTAGGATCGTACCTAGTGATCCCGGCGTACCGCGCTGTTCACTAGTGCGTCCCTTTGTCACCTTGACAGAGCTAATCGCTTCGAGAGTGGGCGCAAAACTTATTTGTCGACATAATTTTTCTATAAAAACGTTACGCATTAAGTTATGCCTAACGATAAGTTATAAAAACGGCAAAATACTTATCACCCGCTTAAGTATGCCTACCTTGTCTGCATCTTAAACACGGCCTTAAGTTTTGTTTCGAGCACCCCGTGCTCAGCACCACTTATATACACGTTTTAAATGACAAATTTAAAACAAAAGGCCCTACTGACCACCATCTTCCTCTGCAGGGTCCTCGATCAGCGTCATGTCGCCGACCAACTGCTCTGCCACAGGGACGAAGGTGGTGCGGAGCTCCTCGGCGTCGGCGTCGCTGAGTTCCGGCGCGATCCCAAGCGCGACGGTGGCTGGATCAGCAGCCACCACCCTTGAGCGGACCACCGCCAACGCCGTGGACACCGCATAGGTGCTAGCCCGCGCGACGAGGTCCCGCAGTGCCGGCCACAGCCGTTGACACTAGTCAGCGACCACCGTGTCTTCGCCGACCGGATCTGCTGGGTGCACCTCCTCTGGGAAGACAGCACGGAGAACCGGCTTTATGTGCTCGGTCCTCCGATCAATCTTCTTTTGGAGGTAGGCGCAGGTCTCCCGCAGACACTGGAACTGAGCAGTATGACGATCTTTAATATCTGCAGACGACAACAATGTGGTTAGCATGTGCTGTTAGATCCAGTACATGGCGATAAACCTATACAACTAATCTAAGTTGTACAACTTACCGGTCGCTCCGCGATCGCGCAAAGATCCGCCTTGGCCTCGCTCCGGGCGGCCTCCAACTGCTTAGCCAGAGCGGCTTTTTCCCGCTCCAGTGCAGTAGCCTTCTCCTCCAGTCCCGACGCAGAGGCAGAAGTTATCAATTTTCATGACAACAGAACTATGCTTAGCCTGGTTACAAAGGATATGGCCACATACCTTGCTGGCCCTCCTCCAGCACCGCCACTTGTTGCTCTAGCGCCAGCCGAGCAGCCTCCTTTTCGGCGAGCCGGGTCTCATAGACCTGCGCCTGCGCCAGCATATTGGCCTTCTCCTCCCGGAGGGTCCTATATTCCTCATCAATCGGCGCGAACCGTTGAATGGTCCACGCGCGCTGGGCATTGGTGGTCTGCAGGGTCCATACACAACGATGCAGTCAGTATGCGCTCGGCACATATATTTGCCACAAGCACCAAAACCAACCATACCTGGATCCGGGAGGTGAGCGTCTCCAGGGCCTCCCTAATGCCCTCCTCCATCACCACCTCAGGCACCTCATCATATGAGGTCCACTTCTCCCCCACCATCCTCGAAATCATGATACGATTCGGAGGAAAGGTGGTGGCGGGTGCCTGAGGGGGCTCCCTGTGGATCTCTTCCACAGGGGAGGACGGGGGACTGGGCTGAGCAGTTGCCCCGGGCTCCTGCTGGGCTGCTGGCTCCGGCATGGCCTGCGCGGTCGGCCCTGGTGTGGCCCGCGCTGGCCCCGGATTCGGCTCGGTGGGGCGACGAACCGGCTCCGGCGATGGGACCATCTCCTGCTCCACCGGTTCCTTGGCCCGTGGTGTTTCTACATGTGGCGGAGCACTGGTGGCATCCGCCTCGCCCTACTGAGGCTCTACGCTCGACGCCGCAGCTGCGGCAGGCGGTGTGGCAGCAGTCCCGGTGGAGCTCTGGGTGGGGCCAGTGCTTGGCCGACTACAAATTACAAACATTGGCATGAACACACAGCTAATTCTTATGCAAGTAATTAAAAGATTAAAGTACGCAGCTACTTACCGGCAAAAGCCGCCCTTGAACTTGGGCATGCCGCTGCTCCTCGGTGCCTCGCTTCCAGACCCTGTACTGGGCTTGGGGACTGCTTTGGGCGGGACCTGCCGCCCACCCGGGGACTGCTCGGCGCCCTATTTGGCAGCCGCCCCCGAAGTTGGCGAAGAGGGGGTGGCGGCGGGCTTCGGCTTCGGCGGAGCAGGTGTCGACCCGACGTTCCGCGGCGACCGCCGCGGCACTGGTTGGGGCGACTTAGAGCCGCCACTCCCATCCCCGGTGCACGCCTGGCATTTGCGCCGGTGCTCGGCTAGGGTAATGGTGTCGTCGGAGTCCGACGACACCGGGCTGTCCGGGGCCGGCCTCTTGCTGCCGACCTCGGCACCAGCCTCCTTACCGAGGTTTAGGCTACCCCCGGTGCCAAGGTTGGCCGGCTTCTTCTTCTCCTTGGGGGCTGCACTGGCCGGCTTCTTCATTGCCGCACGCCGTTGCCCCCTGGTGGTCGTTCCCACCACGATATCATCATCATCATCATCATCTTCAGGGCTAAGGTCTTCGACCTCGCCCTAGTCGGCAGTCCTCTGCGGACGCCACTGCCAATGCAGGGCATCGCCCTCTGGCCAGTTCTCCACTGGTACAGCAGAGAAGTAATGGTCGCTTCGACCCTGCACAAATGTTAAAGTGCTCAGCAACATACCAGTGGTCAGACACACTATCACATTGCATAGAAAGTGAAACTTTTTGTTGCATTACCTGTGGTGGAGGATTGCTGAGACGGTACGGCAGCTGCTTGGTGGTCGGCAGAGAAGTATTTGAGTTATACTTCTCAAACAGGACCGAGAGCAGATGGTGGACGTCGTTCTCGTCGGCCTTCTCGTCCGTCTCCCGTGCTGGATCCTTCAACCCGCTGTATTGCCACAGTGGGTTGGTCCTTTCCTTGCACGGTTGCACGCGACGGACCATCCACATCCCGGCCACCAGCGCTCCGTTCACCTTCTCGGTTGTCAATCAACTCCGCCGCTCCGCCACCCGGACATCCCCAACAGGTGGTGCCTCTCCCCACCTGGGATTTGCCTCTGGGATCTGGTGGATGTCGCATGGCACCTTCCTCCCAATGGCGACATCTTGGCTCATATAGAACCAGCTCCTTTTCCACTTCTTGGGGGCGGAGTTGAACTTACTCCCTAGCCAAGACGCGGCCAACCCATCCCGGAGCCGGATGTAACATCCCCCGGCTATTTGGGACCCCCCGGTCTCCACCCCCTTCTTCTGGAGCACGAAGAAATGGCGGAACAGATTGAAATGGGGGGATGCCCAAAAACATCTCGCAATATGCAATGAAGATGGACACGGTTAAGATGGAGTTGGGGTCCAGGTTGCATATGGAGATCGACCACCATATGCACAGGTCCCGAAGGAACCCGTTCACCGGTTGCCCCAACCCGCGAACAACTTGGTCCTCAAAGACGACGAACTCACCCGGCAATGGCGTCGGCTCGTCCTCGCCGCGAGGCTCCCTCCACACTCCCATCTCCCGTGGCGGCAGGTATCCATGGTCCGCCAGCGCTTGGAGCGACTCCCGGGATGAGGTGGATTGGACCCAGTCCGGCCCGTGCCTTGCGGACTCCCCGCCCTTCGCGACCTTCTTGGTCGACCGCTTCGCTCCCATCTCCGGCGGCGGCGAGTCGATGCGGTGGCGAAACCCTAGCGGGATGAGCGGCGACGGCTGGATCTACGCGGCACAGCGGTTCCGGCGCAAGGGCAGGCGACTGGATCTCGTCGGTTGCCCCTGCTGGTGCTGGCTGCGCGGCGGATCTAGAGGCGAAATGGACGGTGGCGGCGGCGGTTTTCTCTAGAGCGCAGGAATGCGGAGGGCTCGAGAACTGCTCGAGTGCTAGTGCAATGAGTGCGGAACCGTCTACCCCCGGCGGCGCCTGTTATTTATAGTCTCCGGATGACGTCCGGTTGACTTCTAGGGTTGGACCCCCTCTGACTCAGGTGGACCGCCCCATTTTTTACCCTAGTGGGCCGCGGTCCCATGGGCCGTACAGTACATGTGCAACCGACAAATTTTTTACTATTCCGGTAAAATATTTTATGGGCCCAGTTCCCCGGGGACTGGCCAGTCAGCTCCCTGGTAGTCCTTTTTTAACACGCCTATGTCCTTGGTCCTTGGAATTTTTTTCCTGATCTGTTTCCTAAGCAGAGGGCCATAGGTAATATGGTTGGACTTTTTTCTTAAAAAGTTCAATAGAACATATACTATCTTCCATCGAACTTGGGGACTACGTGGGCCCGTGTCACCTCACGGTGACTTAGGGCCTACTGTTTCTGAACAGTTCTGGTTGATTTTCTTCCCTGGCTTATGTTGCGCACTTTGCCCGACGGTTACGTCACGTGTCAACGTGGCCCACGTCTCGGGACAATAAAAAAGAAAAAAATTCTTTTTCTTTTTGAGCACCATGCATCTTTCGACAAGATCAACTTCCTTGACATAGCAGTGGTCGGATACAGACTGCTCGGGAAACATGCTCGGATGAATGTGGTCAGCACTGCATGTGGTCGGCACTACATGTGGACAGCACTGTACGTGGTCGGCATGACTATGCGTGGTCGGTACTACGTGCTCGGCACATCATCACCAGCGCTCAACGTGGGCTGCATCTACACTGCTCATCACAGGTCAAGACGATGGACTTTCCTCAAAGGTACATGGTGCTCGGGGACTAGCTGTGGGGGGTATAAATCCGGTATACCACCATGGACAGTTCCAGGGCTGCTCGGCAAGACGGCCCAGACCAGACAAAGACCCGGCTGGACTTCAAGACGATGACGTGGTCTGCAACCGACCAGGAGGTGGATCGCGTACAAGGATGCTTGTTCCGCAAGTATACTTAGTCAGTTAGATCAGATAGAGTCCTCCTAGGGCACGACTTGATGTAATGGACCACCTCTCATGTACCCTTGGCTGCTCAGCTATATAAAGCGGCCAAGGACCCCCTAGAACGCAGGCTATTCTCTGGCATCCTAACCTAGAGAGCTTAGCGCTTCATTGTAATCTGACACTTGATAATACAGCATAACACGAGAAGCAGGACGTAGGGTATTACGCTTCCGAGCGGCCCGAACCTGGGTAAACCTTGTTGTCCCTGGTTTGTCTTGTTTCTCGAACGTCCAGATCGTAGATCATAACACGCCCTTACCGAAACTCACCGCCGTGGGATACCCCGTGGTGGACTACCGGTTATCCGTAATCGACAGCGTCATCATCACGGAAAGCCCGGTGGCCGCGCCGCTCCCGAGGTCGTCGCGGTGAGTCGTCACGGCGGCGCCTGTCCGGCGAGCGTCGGCGGCGGTCGTGGTTTATGGATCGTATGTCATGGCTGGAGGAGTCGGAACTGGAGTTGCTGGAGTGATCTGAAGAGTTGGCCGATCTATTGCTTGGGACGTGATTCGCAGATCTTTCCCCTAATTCCGGGTGGCGGCTGCGTTGAGCGGACGCTGCCGGGACTTCTGGAGGTATCTCGGCCCGGCGCATGCGATTTACCTGCCCTTCAGCTGCCATCAGGTGGTCGATGATCTCCTGGACCGCGGGGGTGTGAGGCAATGCCTTCAACTTGCTCTTGGCTACCGCGATGTTAGCTGTCGGGGTTTTGTGAACCCGACGCTGTTCGACGAGATCGAACTCATCGGCCAAATTGCGGTTGATGTGACGGGCTTGGTCGGCCCGCTGCTGCGCTTCTTGCTGCTCTCGATCGCGCCGGACACCACGATGTGCATTGCGTGCGGTGCGGTCGCGGCGTTGATCGGGAGTTTCATTATCAACGGTGGGCTCGTCGTTGCTGACCATGAACACGGTGTTGCCGAAGCCGGGAGGGCGCTCGGGGCTATCCTCTTCTCTGTTCGGCTCAGCGACCGAGTGGAGAATCTCCTCATCTGGGGCGTTGTTATCGACGATTCTATCGACGTCCATCGCCATTGGCGACACTTGTGTCGTCATGGAGCTCGGCATCTCTGTGGGAGCGGGAGGCATATAACCAATTGCGTCGAGGAGTTGACCTGGAGATCCTGCTTCGAGTGCTGCCTGAACGGCGGAAGGGAGCGATGGGATGCTGGACTCATCCATGCCAGATGGCTGTGCTGCAACGTCCGGCGCCCCTCCGGACGCGATCATGTTGACGAGGTGGGGCGAGGTCGGTGGTAGCCGCATCCGACCAGCGTGTTGAGGGATCAGCGGAGGGAAGAGCTCCTGGTAGGATGCGGCGGCGTTCTTAAGCCCAAACGCAAAGGGGCTGACATGGCCGTCGTTCAGCAGGTGGTGTGGCGGGTGGGTAAGCGGCGTCCTCGGGCGATCTGATCCAGATAGATCTGGATCTGACCGGGCGACCTGTTTGCAGCGCCTTCGTCGCTGCACGGGGACAAACCCATCATCGACTCGGAGGTCGGCGAGCTGCTTGAGCGCAGATTCCGCGAGGGCGAGAGTTTCCGCCAATCCTTCTCTATGGCGATCGATCATCTTGATCAGATCAGAATTGTCGACCCGGCGCCTTTGATAGCGTGGGATCGGTGATCGGACCATCGGCCCGGCGGCTTCTCGGCGTGGTCGGGGCTTGATTCTTTGGGGGAGTTGCGGCCCGACAAGCGAGTGCGGTCACCTCGGCAAGCCCGGCACGGCCTTCGCCGCTTCGTAGGAGCCGAAAGAGCCGAAGGTGATCGGAAGCGATGTCGTCGAGGTCCATGGAGGCAGGGAACGAAACCACCTTGCTCATCTTGAGATCTATGCGCACAACCCCTACCTGGCGTGCCACTGTCGACGAAATATCGGCGGCAGTCTACCTAGGGTATGCCTAAGGTAGTAGATTGATCGGTAAGGCACGCTAGATGACGAACAAGATGTAATCAAGAGGCACAAGACGCTGTATTTATACAGGTTCGGGCCACGATACGTGTAATACCCTACGTCCTGTGCTCTTGATCAAGTCTGTATATTAATGTGGAGATGAGTTTTGGGAGGGTGTCTTGCTCGCCTTATATAGTGGGGGAGCAGGATTACAAGCCCGATATTTTCGGGGCACAAATGTACATATAAGGTAACAAATTTTATCCGATCTAATCTCCTGTGATCGATATCTTCACCGCCGACCAGAAACACCAATTAGTCTGCCCTTCCTTCCTTGTCTTCCAAGGTAGCCGACCAGAGTTGGGCCCTGGTCGGCCTTGCGCTCTTGGGCCAAGGGTCTTTGTCCGAGCAGGCCTAAAGTCGGGTCGTGTGGGTATAAAACCACACATGCACACACCGATTGGTTGTATGTTGAGTTCCTTCGGATCCATGGTTTGATCAGGCCAATGCATTAGTTCTCCATACCTATAAGCTCTACATAAACCTTTATTAGACTAGGGTGAGAGAGAGAGAGAGAGTGAAGGCTCATCTATAAATGCCTTGAATCACAAATACCACATATTCTGAGAGTAAGAGAGAAGGCATACTTCCTTTCAATGCCTTAGAAAGGATCCAAAAATACCACATATTGAGAGACTTGAAAGGGACGTATTAAGGAACTCTGAGTTTTATTGAAAATCTTGTAAAAACTCCAGAACAGAGGTGGAACAACAGAGCATGAGACAACATTGCTTGACTTAATTGTTCTGTCTTTCAACTACTCAAGACCCAAGTGCGAGTAAAAGCCCCATGGTTGAAAGAAACATGAGTAAGTTTGGAAGTTATGATAGTTCACTCTAGTCTCGGGGATGAATTCTTGTTTAGAGCATGTGTGTTTGTAAAGCGTGAAAGCATTGCGGCAACTCCCGATCCATCTTCGTAGCCGTTTGCTCGAGGACGAGCAAAGGGTAAGCTTGGGGGAGTTTGTTGACGGTTGTTAATGATCAATTTTACATGTCAACCGAGAGAGAAAGAAAGGGGCATAATGTTCACCACCATAGACTTAGGGTTTAAACTGACAGATTCCACAAGTTTTGGTGAATATGTGCTTTCGTAGGGGATTATCAGGAAAACATCCAAGGAGGCCCACATGTCAGGATTACATAGAGAGAAAGACCGAACGGGTAAAAAAGAACAATATGGAAAACTCGAGAAGGCAACCCCTGGAAGCGGAGCCCACCTGTCATTGGCCAGGGGCGGCCAACTCTGGGTGTGGGGCGGCCGCCTCTCCACCTCCACCAATCAGGTGGAGTCTCGCGGATCCTGCCTCCACCGACCTTGAGGAGCAATAATTATCGTCCATTTAGGTCGGTTTGATCCGATGGCCGTGGTTCCTTCAAGGGGGCTATATATTCGGGGCCCCTCCCCCGGGTGAAACCCTAATTCATTCAAGAATTCATTATTCGAGAGGTAGCCATCGGCAAAGCCGGGGTTTAGAGAGATCTCTCCATCGTAGAATTAGAATAGCTACTCTAGTTCTTCAAGTTCTACATAGGTTTAGACTAGATAGAGGAAGAATCGGGTGCCTGTGCTCGGAATTCCGGATCTTCATCATCAAGAGTTGGTATTATCTTGTATCTATTC
This sequence comes from Themeda triandra, assembly GCA_018135685.1. Classification (NCBI taxonomy): domain Eukaryota; kingdom Viridiplantae; phylum Streptophyta; class Magnoliopsida; order Poales; family Poaceae; genus Themeda; species Themeda triandra. Next base: position 449,772 of record JAENPR010000262.1, on the reverse strand, counting down.
TTGTGACTTTATTCTAATATCATTATGTTTCTATTTATTATGTTCCTAGTTTATTCTAGTTCTACATTTGATATGGTTATGATTGATAATAAGTTTATGTATATGTTTGCAAAGCGCTTAGCTCTCTTCGCGGGAGGGTTAGGTGGTAGATTTCATGTGAGCATGGTGCTTAGATGCCATTTACCTGCAAATGCACCCTATTGGCTGGGTCGTGTGGTAGATCGCGGAAGTGACAGTTCCGTTGAGTCCTTTGTATTCCATCCCCGTTGGTAGGTCTAGCGGAAACCAAAGTTGCGTAGTAAGTCCCGCTATGTCTTGGCTTGTTATAGCAATGATCCTTATACATAGATGAAGAGTCTTTTGTGCTATATGTGATAGTGTAGAGTTGGAGTAGATGAATGACTTAGTAGATTAGAACCTACATAGGATTTCTATTTCTTGTGCTAATCAGATGTCAACCTACCTTATGTTGAGTACTCTATATCTAATCTCTGTGTGATTTATACCCCGAGCTTATTACTTTATATTCCTTTATTTATCATGGTTTACCCCTCTGCCAAAGTATGTGACTCAGTGCAATCAATCACTCATAAGTAGTCGTGTTTAGCAAGTTTATCTCATTGTTTAAGTCCTTAGTTCTTTCCCTTGAGCTAAATATAAATTACGATACCTGGAATACTTCCCGGTAAAATGCTACGATGGTGTATTATCTGTTCGCTTGCGGATTCCATATTTTATGTACTAGAGGAGCAGTTTCTATACCAACACTTCTGGCGCCATGCTAGGGATGACAACTTAGTGTGAGTGGTGTTAGAAGTGTCAACAGACGCCGCTCCACGTCTCTTGGCACCGGGCGCCGTTCCCCCGTCCTCTCGAGCTCGCCTGCTCGGGGTCGCGCGTTTCGACGCAAAGAAGAAGAGCGCCGCCGCCGGAAGAACAAGAGCGCCGCCGCCGCCGCCGCCCGTCCCTCCAGGAGAGCTGCGCCGCCGCCTATCCTTCCTTCGGGTTCGGGGCGAGGAGAGGTGCGCCGCCGCCGTCCACCACAGGCCACTGCTGTCACATCTGGGATTTTTGAGCACTTTCAAAAAAATCCCAATGCACTTTCACTTTGCATTTTATCATGAGCATTTGCATTTATCTAGTTGAATTTAGTTGTGTGCAAATGTTTGCTAATAATAAGTGCTTGATGTGATGTTTATTAAGTTCACTTAGATTTGAGGATGACTTAAATTTGACTAGGGGTCATGCTCGTGACCCTAGAGAAGTTAATTATGTTTTTAGACCTAGTTAGTTTCGGAGTTTCTGTCTAGAGTCGTCAGAAAGTGTTTTCCGGAAACTCCAAATGCTTTTGGGGTCTAAAGGTTCTAGTTAGAGTTTTTCATGAGGATTAAAACTCCTAATGACAACTTTGTTTGAAAATGGGTCTAAGTAATATGTTTAAGGGGTTCAAGATCAGCATAGGGGCTGATTCTCTTTTTACTAGATTTTATAAGTGATTTTCTTTGGAAATTTCTAATTCAAAAATGGTTGGGAATTTGCCAAAACTTTTAAAAGATGAAATGATCTACTCTTGGAGAGGATCATTTTCTATGTTGGGAGGTTTTCCAAATTCGGCCTATTTTGGGAGATATGAGAGGGTGAAAACAGGGGTTTAATTCGGTTTTTAAAATAAAAAAAAAGAAAGAGGGCCCCACCTGTCGGCCTCTTCCACCGACAGGGGAGCTCCTCTGCTTCGCCAGCGACGCGTGGGGGGAGATGCGTGTCGATGCCGGCGCCGCTCCACCGCCCCCGGCGAGGGGTATACCCCCTCCGCCTCGAGCGCGTCGTCGTCATCTCGTCATTTCCGTCGCCCCGTTCTCTCCTTCTCCTCGCCCTACCTCGAGAGCTCCGAGCTTCGCTTCTCGCCCACCTCCGCTGTCGCCCGCCATGGCCGCCGCCCCGACCTAGCGCAGCGCCGCGTCGCCGTCACCATGGCGCTGTTGCCGAGCCATACAGCTCGCGCGAGCGCGCAGTGCTCGCTTTGACCGACCGTGAGAGGAAGGTGAGGGTCGGACCGGGCCGCCCTTCCCTCTTCTTCTTCCCCTCCGGTGAGGTCGCCACCGTGGTGTTGGATGACCGGGCACCCGATTCGCCGTGCTCGAGCGCCTGCGCCGGTCGTGGATGCCCCTTGGAGCTCGGGACGCCGCCCGACTGGATACCCATGGCGAAGGACGCCGGGCCGAAGTTGAGCTGCCGCCGCCGGCCGCCATTTTCGCCTGTGCGGTGTGCTCCGGTGCGCTCGCGAGGCGCCCTGGGCACCGTCGGCCTCGTCTCGCGCTGGGGAACCCACCGGGAGGAACCACGAGGGCCAGGACCTCACCGTCGGCGAGTTCGCCGCCGGCGGGAGGCCATCCTCTGCCCCTGGCTCGCTGGCCAGTGGGTCCCGCGTGGCCCACGGGCCCAGCTGGCAGCCGGGAGGCTGGGTGGCCGAGAGGATCTGGGGTACAACCCTCGGGTGCACCTAGCAGAGCAGCGCAAGGCAGTGGGTGAACGGGTCTGGGTACCCGTAGCATTTTGGAAAGGAAATTCTGGAAATGGAATTTCCAGAATTTTGGATGTACCTTGTGAATTTTGTAACTCGAGTTGTACTTGTCCAAATGAGATGATTCAAGTTCCCAAATTCATATCTTTATGAACTTTATGCTGTGGAATTTTATGGGAAATTTTGGAGAAACTTTGCTGTGCAAAGTATTTTAAATTTGGGTAAAATGGGTTTTAGGCTTTTTCTTTGGAAAATCATAACTAATTCTTGGGTGACCCAAAAATAGTGATTTTGGTTTCTAAAATCATCTTATTTAGAGCACTTTGTGATGGTGTATTAACATGCTCATGTTCTGTTATAGGAATTAGAGTTCCTTTAGAGGGTGCTAGTGATGTGTGCTAGCAAATAAATTAAAAGGGCTTGATTTATGATGGATTAGGCTTTGATAAATTTTGTGTGATGGTTCTTCACTCATGTGAAGCCACTGGTGAAGCCTGATTTGGCTCTTGACATGTTTCCTAGTGCAATCTATTTTTGGTTCATTATTTGGCCATGAATGGTTGCCAACTTGTGAATTTTGTGTAGCCTTGATCATAGGTCCGAATGAGGTCAAATTTGGACAGTAGGCTATGATCAACCTGATGTTGCTACTGTAATTTTTTCAGGATTTTAGGACATGTAGAAATAGAGGTCGCTGTTGTGACCTATGTTTTAACTAGTGGTTAATTATGCTTGTTTATATGCCTTGATCATGATACTCATTTCAAATGAGGATTAGTGGGATGTTATACTTGATCAATGGTCATGTTAGGGTCAGGTTTTGATCAATGATATGTTGGTGTTGGGCATGTTGGTCGAAGGGTAGTGACTATGGGCGAAGTCTATTCGCGCCATGGCGTAATGTGGTTATGGTGGTTCGCCCATGTCGTCTTGAATAGTCATGTTGTCTTGTTAGGATCAACTTGTGTTATGCACTTGCATCGATCATCGACATGTAGTAAGTAATATAAGTTACTCAATCACGCATTGCATCATGACAGGATCGCTGAACGACGCCCAGCAGCTGGTACCGGTGGAGCGGAAGGGGAACCCCGGAGAGTCGGAGGAGCAAGTAGCAGCCGGGGAGGACTCGGACGCTGAACTTCCGGAGTGCCCGAACCACTACCCCAGCTCCTTCGAGAAAGGCAAGCCCCGGAGCATTTCTCCTACGGTTTGCCAAAACTAACTTGCGTCTTTTATTGTTTATGCTGCATTACGTGATAGGCGTTGATTGATACCTTTGTTGCATTACCTGCCTTGACTACTTGATATACCTATCCTAAGTAAGTCTAGGACATTATTGCTTAGCCTGGAATGTTTAAACGGTAGAAGTCGGGTGGTTGAGAAATCATCCGCGAGGTTAGGGAAAAACCTTCACATGATATGGTTGGATCAAATGGGAAATTCTGGCACATACCCAAACGGGAAATAAGCAGAACACTGTATTGTTCCGGCCTTCCGTCAAGATTGAATGCACCTCCACGCTTAGGGCTTACCCGAAGTCTAGTAGCCAATTTGGTTTGGGTTATCAGGTCGACACCAGTGTGTTGGTGTTGGGGTGAGACAGGCCGTGGCAGTAAGACTGATGTTGGTACCCGACTCGATGCAGCCATCGAGAGGTCTGGGCACGATTGGTTCCTGTTGATTCCTAATTCCGAATAGGTGAACGATGACCAACCACTCACTTTAGCAGGTGAGTGGGGTGAGTGTGTTGAGCTTTTTACCCTCAGCTGAGTAGGAATCGATTATAATCGCCATCGTCCCTAGATAGTGGATAACTTGATTGGAATACATGCAATACAGGGCATAAACTGGAAAATTGGTAAGGGGGTTATGTTGCCTGGATGGATTGTGGATATCGTTTATGATCAACCATGTGAACGGATGTTTGTTTTATACTTCTACTTGATGTTGTTATAGATCAGGAGCAAAATCTATCATATGCAGGATATACTAATGTGGATAAGCTTAGTATAGATCACCTAATGAAGATAAATAAGCTCAAGTCATTTATGCAAGAAAGGGTCAGCCAAACCACCATATGGCCTTGCATATGCTTATAAGAGTCCTTATTTTCTGGTTTTAGACGGGTAAGTCTAGCTGAGTACCCCACGTACTCAGGGTTTTATTCCCATGTTGTTGCAGATGGAGAGATGTTCTATGGATACTGTGAGACTTGCTACTACCCAGCTTTGGGAGACTACTAGACTGTGGGCACAGTCATATATCTTTCTCTCCTTATAATACTTTTGGTTGGACTCGGTCATGGACAAGGCACTTTGTTTTAAACTCTAGTGGTTTGTAAGACTTAACTATGTAGCTTCCGCAAACTTATTTCACTATGGCTTGTAATAATGGTACTTGATACTCCGATGTAATATATTTGTGAACTTGTGTGATGTATGATGAATGTTGAACTTATTACGATTCCTGGCTTAATGGAAAAAGTTTAAAATCCTTCGGGATTTTGGATGACTGCCGGGTTTACATGGGCTTAAGTGTGTTCTTCGACGCCTAGGTGTTGATATTCATACTTATGCTTATGTAAATTGGTCGGGTCTGTGACAGCTGGCATCGGAGCATGGTTCAACGTGACGTCATGCATCACGTAATAAAAACAAGTGTTTTGGAAATAAAAGTGAGTTAAAACTTGTAGCCACTTACAAAGGAATAGAAGTAGGATGATATAGTCTTAAATCCTAGAGTGTGCCAATGTCCGACCGTCCATTATGCCCGTATAAGGACTATTCAGGTGGCTTAGCTAGGGACTGACTTGGGGGAATTATTGCATCATATTTTCTTGGTCGCGCTCATACACGACGGTTTTGTATGAGGGCCATTCACTTGAATGGTTGTGTATGGATCAATTATTGCCTCTACGCCCAAGGTAAGGTGAGTTGTGAGGGCATGACTGGATACACTGCCAGTCTAGGGGAGTGCTTAATGGTGCTTGATTATCTTCATGTTTCACACATGACTATGAGAGAGTACCCCATGTTAGGATCGTCTTCTGGCGATGATTTTTGGGAGTAGCATGCACCTACACGCAGGGATATTGGGATATGCCTGTGTGGAGTAGGGTGTTGAATAGGACTAGTTATAGGTCGGAGATTTGACCTTATTCTTAAGGTGCCGATTTTTGAACATCGCTTGCATTCATGGGGTTGGGCTGAAATGGATTTTCTACAGGTACGCTAACCGCGCGAAACGTGTAGATCACCCTAACTTCGTGAATGAGAGTGCGTTTTGTGCCACCGTTTAGGACGAATATTGGTTTATCACTATATTTATATAAGTAATAAATTTGGTGATGACGTAATAAAAATTTTGTGCATACCATGAAATTAAAATTTGTCATACCATCATGATAATTAGCTTTTTCCCCTTGAAGAATTGAGTACACCATGCTTATGAGACAATTATATAATTTATAATTATATAATTGTGCTTATCAGGATATGTCGCTATTTCAGATGCCGAGGACCAAGCAGACCGCCCGCAAGAGTTTGGGAGGTGCAGCACCTGGACACCCCAGGCAGGCGCCACCTGTGGTTGAGCCGCCTGTGGTTGTTCCAGCTCCTGTTGTGCCGCCGTTACCCACTCGTGTGGACAGGAGTACAAAGACCTTCCCGGAGAAGTTTGGTACGCCTACCCTTCTCTCGGAGGATTCTCAACGATCTTGCCGGCTACCCCGAGCGCAACCCGCCTCTCTACTTTTGGGATCGAGATATGATAGTGAGGCGTGGGTATGCCACTGTGTCGCTTGTGGTTCCTCAGTTGGATGATGACCCGCACTGGATTGGTTGGAGAGTCTGTGGAGAGGGCAAGACGCCGTGGTGTGCAGCACAGGTAGCCGCCTACCACCTGTTGAACTTGTTGGTGGGCGAGGTGCCTGATCAGCTTGCGGAGATCTTGCCGGGTGCTTTTCCCTCTCTAGACCCTACCTACGCGGTGTGGAGTCAGGAGGAGGGGACTGCACTTGTGACAGGACCTCGGGAGGCTGAGGAGGGAGGTTCGCACACCGCTAGTGCGATGTTCGCCGTGATGCAGGTGTACGATGCACTTGAGACTGTGCACCTCCACGGGCGCTGTGGGGGGTATAAATCCGGTATACCACCATAGACAGTTCCAGGGCTGCTCGGCAAGACGGCCCAGACCAAACAAGACCCGGCCCATTACCGACCAGGTTGGTGGGCCAGACGTCAAGACGATGACGTGGTCCGCAACCGACCAGGAGGCGGATCACGCACAAGGATGCTTGTCCCGCAAGTATACTTAGTCGGTTAGATCAGATAGAGTCCTCCTAGGGCACGACTTGATGTAACCGACCACCTCACGTGTACCCTTGGCTGCTCGGCTATATAAAGCGGCCAAGGACCCCCTAGAACGCAGGCTATTCTCTGGCATCCTAACCTAGAGAGCTTAGCGTTTCATTGTAATCCGACACTTGATCATACAGCATAACACGAGAAGCAGGACGTAGGGTATTACGCTTCCGAGCGGCCTGAACCTGGGTAAACCTAGTTGTCCTTGGTTTGTCTTGTTTCTCGAACGTCCAGATCGTAGATCGTAACACGCCCTTACCAAAACTCACCGCCGTGGGATACCCCGTGGTGGACTGCCGGTTATCCGTAATCGACAGTGGCGCGCCAGGTAGGGGGTGGAGTTTTTGATCTCAAGGCGATCCAGATGGTTTCCTTCCCCGCTTCCATGAATCTCGAGGCGAGCGACGCTTTCACCTTCGGATCGGTCACCTGGACCACCAAGATGGCGGCGCCCCTCGCCTCCGTGGAAGCATCCGGGCCGGTCCCAGCACCGCCCGCTGGGCAGACGGTCTCAGCACCGCCCACCGCACAGATGGTCCCAGCACCATCCGCTCACCCGCCACGCGCGCCAACCACCTCGCCGCCGGTCGCAAAGACACCCGCCGCGCGGGATACATCGATCTCCGAGCACTCGTAGATCGGCTACCTTGCTACAAAAGAAAGCCGATCGACAACTCAGATCTGATCGAGCTCATTGACCAACAGGGTCACGGGTTGGCCGAGATCACGAAGCTAGTTGAGGCCACGCAGGAGTTGATTCGCAAAGGGCCAGACTTTTCTGATTTCACACCCGTCCGACCACGCCGGCAAAGTTACGTCCGTCGCGGCAATACGGATCTCGTCGGCAACAATCAGCCCGTCGCTCGACCCAGCTCCCTTCGGATCGGCTAGGAGTCCCCGTTGGTTAGATCCCAACCGGACACGGCCGATTTCGATCGAACGATCCAAGGCGGAGCGAACGTTCCTCCTCTCCCCAGGTTGAACGAGTTCATCGAAGCACGACGGAATCGGCGAGCACCTGCCTGACAGTACCAAGAAGGCCGTGCTTCGCCAAACAAGTTACCTACAGCAGACCCATCTGCTCCGCCGCATGATCCAACCGTTCTGTCCTTTGGATTGAACAACGCGGCGTCGACCTATACAAGGGACATCCAACAACAGTTTGATGCGCTCTTGATCCAGGAGGTTATCCCGAGGTGTCCCGCGCACGTGATCGGGATGGTGGAGATCCGTGAGTTAGACACGTCCCAGGACGCCAACCCGGACTCCCCAACTATCTCCGAACTGCTTGCCGGGTACCCCTCAGACTACGCCAATTACCTCTCCTCGGACGAAGATCACCTCATGGACACGGAACCCAATCCGACCACCGAGGACACGCCGATCACTCCCGACCACCGGACGGAGACACCCAGCAGCGCGCTGGATTTTCCAAAGTACCCGCCCGGTTTCGGACCGACAATTTTGATGGTTAGCAATGACGAGCCCCCGGCTCCAAACGAGACGGACACCCAGCGTCAGGCAAGGGAAGATCGTAACAACGGTCGTGCCCGACGACGCATTGCCGAGCAGGGCCGTCCCAACAGAGGCGCCGGACCACGGCACCGACCCTGGCGTCGCAACCTCAACCCCGAGTTCGACGGTGCTGGCGACCCAGTGGTTCACGAGACGCCTACGGCGAACATTGTTGTGGCCATGGAGAAACTGAAGCAGCTTCCCCCCGAGACCCCTAGACTCAACGAGATTCAGGAATTCCTCGCGGCGGCCGAGGACCAAGTGAACGACCTCCGTTCCATGGGCTCCATGGCCAGCTCTTACCGATCCCATCGAGAGTGAAGGGGACAATTCGTCCTACAATGGCAGATATGCCTATGAAGACAGAGGGGACTACGACGAACGTGTCGAGCAACTAGGCAGGGCTCCACGACGCGCACGCCCTCAAAACAATCGCCGACGCCCTAATCGCCAGCAAGGCAACCAGGGCAGACAAGACGACGAAGTAATCCAACCCGAGCGCCAGGACCTCCGAGAATGGATAGATGAGCGCCTCCGAGCACGCAGAAACATTGGCGGCATCCCACCCTTCTCCGAGGAGCTCAAGGTAGTCATATGGCCTAAAAATTTCCGTACCTCGAAGATCCGGGCGTATGATGGCAAAGCAGATCCATCTCACTGGATCATGCTCTACGAGGTGGCCGTCCGAGCAGCAGGGGGCGACGAGTACGTCATGGCGAACTACCTTCCCATCGTGCTCAACAATACGGTCACCACCTGGCTGCTCCGGCTACAACCCGGTTCCATCCACAGCTGGGCACAGCTCCGCCAAGTCTTCGTCGACCACTTCAAGTCTACTTGTGTCCAACCAGGGACCAAGTACGCCTTGAAGCAAGTCCGCCTTCACCCAAAGGAATCCTTACGACAGTTCATTCGGCGCTTCTCGGACCAGTGGAATCACGTACCAGAGATCTCTCAGGAGACAGCTGTCGAGGCATTCATCGATGGCCTGGTCCAACCACGTGGCCGAGACCTCCAAAAGGCTCTCCTCCTCAGACAGCCGAAAACCATGGAGGAGTTACTCGCCATCATGCACGACTACACTCTCCTGGACGACGACCTAAACCGGAGCGACGATGGCCCGTCAGACCGCAATTACCGTCGGAACAATTTCGACGACGAAAGCGACGCTGACCGACCACCGCGCCGACAAGAGGAGCGCCGCAACAATCAGCGTTTCATCCGTGGACCTGGTCCCCGCGACAGCGAGCCTAACTTCAGACGCCGCGGCCAGGACAACTACGGCAGCGGCAAACGCAACCGAAACCGCAACGACAATGCTGTCAACTCGGTTAAGGGGCAGAAGCCAGCCGGGATGAGGTGCTCGACAAAATCTTTGCCCAGGACTGTCCTCGGCATCCTGGCAAAGGCCACACCATGGGTGAGTGCCGAGTTTTGACGGACGCCCTCATCAAGTCCGCTTCCAAAAGGCCTCGACCCAACCCCAAGGCCAAAAGCAAGCCCGCCGACAAGCCAGAAGAAGAGGACGAGGACGAGACACGAGATGTCAACCCTCGCCACGCATTCAAGGAACCCGAGCGGAACTTCATTGCCGTGATCTTTGGCGGAAAAGTTGGGCTTGAAACAAGTCACGACAGAAAATTGTTGACTCGCGCCATTATCGTGATGCAAGAGCCTGATGGCCTCGTTGCCGATGTCAAGCTACCAGCGTGGTCCGAGCAGCCCATATCTTTCAGCCGCAAAGATATGTGGGCGCGCATCCCAGACGCCGGGCGATTTCCACTGGTCCTCGACCCAGTAATAGCTAACATCCGCTTCGAGAAGGTGCTCGTCGACGGCGGCAGTGCTCTGAACATCATATTCTACCCAGCCTTCAAGGCACTTGGCATACCACAGGAGCAACTACAGCCGTACGACACACCGTTCTGGGGCATCATGCCCGGAAAGCCTTCTTACCCACTCGGGCGATCACTCTCGACGTGCGCTTTGGGACCAAGCGGCACTTCCGTACCGAGCACATCACCTTCATCGTGGCCGACTTCGAAGGGACATACCACGCCATCTTGGGCCGCCCTGGCATCGCCAAGTTCATGGCTGTCCCCCACTATGGCTACTTGGTGTTGAAGATGCCCACCGAGCAGGGAACGCTCTCCCTGCGTGGCAACGTCTTCATGGCTCGTGAGTGCGAGACTGCCGCCTACGCCGCAGCAGAGTTCTAAGACCTGCAACACGCTTTGCGATACCGGCTGGGTGTCGACGACTTACCACCCGCAGAGCTCGAGCAACCTATTGGATCTAATCGGCGTCCATCCAACAAAGTCAAAAGCGCAAAGACGGTCCGCCTCTCCGACGACGACCCTTCCAAGGTCACTAAGGTCGGAGCTGAGCTCGACCCCAAATAGGAAGACGCGCTCGTCCAATTCCTTCGGAAAAACATCAGCATATTCACATGGAAACCCTCCGATATGCCTGGTGTCCCCAGGGAAAAGGCCGAGCACTACCTCGACATCAAGACGACGCCAAGCGGTTCGACGTAAGATGCGCCCGGTTCGCCGTGACCGCAAGGAGCTCATTAGAGTAGAAGTTGCCAAGCTTTTAGCAGTGGCTTTATCAAAGAAGTGTACCACCCGGACCGGTTAGCCAATCCGGTGCTTGTTCAAAAGAAGAATAAAGAGTGGAGGATGTGCGTTGATTATACGGATCTCAACAAACACTGCCCCAAGCAGGCATTCAATCTCCCTCGAATCGACGAGGTCGTAGATTCTACCGCCGGCTGCGAGTTGCTCTCGTTTCTTGACTGTTACTCCGGGTATCACCAGATAGCCCTTAAAAAGGAGGACCAAGAAAAAACCGCTTTTATCACCCCCTTCGGAGCTTTTTGTTACACGACCATGGCTTTCGGTCTCAAAAACGCCGGGGGCTACGTACCAACGGGCTATCCAGTCCTGCCTCGAGAAAGAGATCGCCGATGATCTCATAGAGGCCTACGTAGACGACGTGGTGATAAAATTCAGAAAGGCGGACACCCTGATCACCAATCTTGAGCGCACATTCGAGAAACTCAACGAGTTCCAATGGAAACTCAACCCAAACAAGTGTGTTTTTGGAGTACCATCCGGCATCCTCCTCGGCCACCTGGTCAGCCAGGACGGCATCAAGCCAAATCCCGAGAAGGTAGCCGACATCTTGAAACTACGACCACCCCGGTGCGTCAAAGACATCCAAAAACTCACAGGGTGCTTAGCCGCCCTGAGCAGATACATCTCTCGGATGGGTGAAAAAGGACTCCCCTTTTTCAAACTGCTCAAAACCAAGGATAAGTTTGAGTGGACCGAGGAGGCCGACCAGGCCTTCAAACAGCTCAAAGCTTATCTCACCTCCCCCTCACTCCTGACAGTCCCAAAGCAGGACGAGGAGTTGCTCCTATACATAGCTGCAACGACCAACGTGGTCAGCACTGTGTTAGTAGTCGAGCGTGAGGAGGAAGGACACGTCTACGGAGTCCAGCGCCCCATATACTACATAAGCGAAGTGCTCAGCGAGTCCAAGCAGCGATACAATCAAGTACAAAAGCTCTTGTACGCACTCCTGATCACCAAACGCAAGCTGCTCCATTACTTTCAAGCCTTTAAAATCACGGTCGTTACCGACGTACCACTCGGCGACATCCTTCACAACCGGGACACCAGTGGTCGGATCGTGAAGTATGCGCTAGAACTGTCCGAGTACACACTCCAGTTTCACGCTCGACGGACGGTGAAGTCACAGGCCTTGCCTGACTTCATCGTAGAGTGGACGGACATCGCCTACCCTCGCCGATTCAAACGCCGAATCCGGACGATGTACTTTGACGGCTCCCTCAACATCGATGGTGTCAGGGGCTGGTGTCTACTTTATCTCTCCTTCCAATGATACGATAAAGTACGTCTTGCGTATCCACTTCAAAGCATCCAACAACGTAGCCGAGTATGAGGCAGCCTTACACGGCCTTCGTATCGCCGTTGAACTTGGCGTCAAGCGACTCATGGTCTATGGGGACTCTGCTTTAGTCATCAAGCAGGTCAACAAAGATTGGGATACAGTCCACGAAAAGATGGATGCCTACGTTGCCGAAATTCGCAAACTTGAGAACACGTTTTACGGCCTGGAATTCATCCACGTTCCCCGCAAAAAGAACGTAGGAGCCGATAAGCTGTCCAAACTGGGCTCATCCCGTGCCAAGTTACCCCCTGGTGTTTTTGTTCAAGATTTAATCAAACCTTCTGTTGACACAAAATGTGGTGCACTGTGTCTCACACACAGCAAGCCGGAAAGCCTAACTTCAATCGGGTGCCCGGGCGTCTGAATCCGGTGGCGTGCCAGTCGATTTGACCTGAAAAATCGACAAGGGATAAAACGGTAAGATCATAACTGGAACGTGCTGGGTGAGACCAGACAGTTCCATCTTTACGGCCCTGAAGCCACTTACGACGACACATAGCTATAGAAGCTATCTGCCAACAGATTGCAGTCCATTCGGCTAAAGTAACATAACTGGTGTAAACAGAATGATTTTGCCGAATACAGTGAATGAAGACATGTTTGAACAAGATTAAATCATTAAAGCATATCAAACTATATCTCAGGTTTAAAGCATCATCAAGCACTAGTAACTAAAGATAAGTAGCTTATAAATATAAATCTACTAAATAACACATGCATAGGCTACTCCAACTAGTCTCGCCGCACGTCTAGCCTTCATAAACCCGTCGAGCATAAACCCAAGCAAGCTAATCCACCGCATGATACCACTCGCTATGAATTCACACCACTCCTTACTACTAGATCAATCCACCGCATGATACAATCTAGCAATAAAGAGCTAAAAGCACGTAATTACCTAACAAATCTATAAATACTTGCTACATGTATAAGCATAACCGTATCGGCAAGATTGCCGAATCGGGGTCCATGAAGAAGGAACAAACAAGTAACATGTAAAAAGAACCTATCAGATTAAACCGATCTCTAGTCCACCGGATGACTACCTCTAGAGTAACCCAAAGACCTCGCATCTGCGCACGGTACCCGGTCCTGTCAAGGCTTATCTACATCTAACGTGAATGAACCCACAACACGTAACAATCTAGATCGATCTAATTCGGCTATATGAAATTGATCTACTTGATATTGAATAAGCATGAGATTATGACCAAAAAGCCGAAAAGAGCATCAATCTAGATTGGGCAAAAGAGTGTTGCAAATAATTAAACATTAAATAAAGCAAGCAACACGTGATAACTTAATGAATCTATTAGATCTTGCCAAATCTAAGAGAGCCGATAACTATCTTTACTCATGTCTTAATCCGCCGCACGATACAAGGCACAAGCAAAAACTTCCCATCATTAAGCTTAAATCCGCCGCAGGATACTAAGCAAAATGGATGAGACTACTTGCATCATAATCTAAATCCGCCGCACGATACTAGACATGATAGCAAGGTTGCCGGGACTTACGGAGGTCGACGGATCGATTGGCCCTCTCGAAGAACTCGACGACACGACTAAAGGACTCGAAGGGTGGCACGTAGCCGGTTGTATTGATTTGGTTGTGAACCCTTATTACAATGGTCGAGGGTTTATATTTATACCCTGGACAGAACATGAGTTCTAAGTACTTACGAACTATCTAAACAAAATTGGAAAGACAAAGACACGCTAACTCTATCCATAATCGGAGTCCTTGATCATCACGACTCCTTCCCTTTTCAATCAGCTTCCTTTTTCCTTTCTCTGCCTTCAAATAAAGCAGTTGCCGACCGCTTGGCCATTTGCCGAACACACGGAAATTAGCCGACCGCATACGCATTTGCCGAATTGCTCTCTCTGTTCCCTGCGGGTCCACCTGTCATATTCCTGACCAAATTCTGGTGTTAACACATGCCCCCTCAATTTCGAGATAAAAGGGTTTTATTTCGAAATTGATTATCAGCGCCTTTCATCTAGGTCAGCACCACCGACGCCCGCAGCCGCCACTTGAGATCTGCGCTTGTAGCTGTCTTCAATGGCGACGGAGACTTCAACCAGCTCCATCATGGCAACAGGAACTCAAGAGGAACTTCTAGAGGTAACCCTACTTGCTTTGCTTATTCGGCAATTTTCTCGAATCAATTTCCAGATGCACCTCTTGATCCATTCGCTTCAATTTCTTCTTAAAGGAAATGAAGAATGAGATCCTGATTTCCAACCTTGCGTGTCCTGGATCATTTTTCCTTGGTCCGCGGGGAGACCCCAATCCGAGGGAATTTATTGAAAAGGAAACCCTGAGGATCCCCTTTAAGTCTAGGATTGCTTCCCCAAACAGATGGCCGAATACTTTCAAAACATGGCCCTTCCCCTCAATCACAGGATGGCGCGATTGGTACTGTAGAATGCAGTCCAGGAACAGTGACTTTTGGGAATCTCAGGATATTCAGCACTGTTTGGAGCTTTCTTTAGCCGAAATGCCTAGAAATGACTCCCTTCTTATAGCTGCTTCCCACTTCTGGTCCGATGCTATCAATGCATTTGTCTTTGGTCATGGCCCAATGTCAATTACACTATCAGACATTTTTATGATGACCGGTTTGAACATCACCAAACCAACTTATCCCTTCAAATACAAAAGCACTAGCTCACAGAAGGCAATCAAATCAGGTGGAGGTTGGGCCAAGTATGTTCAGACTTATGCTTCAACTGGCTCTGTGTCTGATAAAGAGTATAGGGCCTTCATGAACATGTGGTTATGCAGATTTATCTTTTGTGGCAAGTCCAATGAGCCTACCCCGAATCACATAGTGATGGCTGAAGATTTAGGCTGCGTGCAAGCCGATTCCTTTAGGGAAATATCTCGCTTTGGAGCATTTTACCACATGATGCATCAAATCACTGTTCGAGATGAGGAATCAAGGTGAAATCTCCCGTGTCAATGGACCATGGTGGCTTCTTCGTATGTGGTTGCAACTATATATGCATCGATTGTCTCGTTGATCTCCACAACCCGAACTTTCCTTCAATCAACTATCTTTGAAGGTGAAGATCCCGAGATACAAGTCTTGTCGACATATGGAGAGGCTGCATCTTCAATTATCATTGATTTGGACCTAGGTCATCTTTTCAAGATCTTCTACAAGGGATTTAACCACATGATCTGGTTCCCCTACAGAGAGAATGAAAATTTAACCCTCCCCTGTAGATTCAGCTATGAGTTGGGCCGCATAGATGATGATTCCAGGGACATCTTTAATTCTTTCATCGTGCCCCGTGCTCTACCGGCGGAATTTCATCATGGCCGGCTGATAAGCTCAACTTATGAATTTTACAACCCAAACATGGTTGCCGTGCAGCTTGGACTTGGTCAATTGCCCCCAAGGCCATACTTTTCAAGCATAATCGGACCCGGGAGTCATTGCTTTGAATGCAATCGAGGCCAACAAAGTTTTCAATCTTGGATGCAAGCTTCCAATATATGAACCCAATCCTCTGGTGATAATTGAAGCCGCTCATCCTTCATTCAACCTTTGGTGGCGGGAATGGCATTCTCACATTTTCGAGCACAAGTCCATCCTCTATGCCAAGTTTTAATGCCCTCATTCTCTTCGATGATGAGGTACACTTTTATAACTACCCGTTATTTGATGTCTTTGCTCTATTTCTAAAACATCCTCTTGAACAGACAATGCTCCTCCAAGTCCTCCAAAGGTTCAATACCGGCAACCCGGCCCCATAGCTGCTCTTGGACATGATGCTCCAAATGACGAAAGATTCAACAAAATACTTGCCGATGACACAAAGTGCTCTTGAAGGACCTCAAAAGAAAAACTCCTTCTTCCCCTATCAAGGACACCGCAATTCCCAAGAAAACAAGATCAAAGAAAGCTAAGCCACTCCCTCGGGTATGAATGTTTTTGACCTTTATTTTCTATCTCGCAAAGGTATTTGCACTTATCACTTTCTTTCAACAGTACAGGGCCAATCCTCAAAGTCCCGATAGGGTAGTGAACTTGGATAACTCCCCCGAAACTCCTACGGCCAAGCAAATGCCAATGAGTCTCGCTAGCAATCTTGGTATGTACTCATACTTGTCATTTTCATCTTTTTGTTCACACACCAATCTTATCTTATGTTTTTTTTTCGATAATCAAGGAAGAATAGAAGAAATTTCTCTTTATCGAGCGGGTGAACAAGGAGAAGCCGTAGAAGAAATTCCTTCTCACCAGTCGATGAACAAACGAGACATAGCAACGAATGGCACCTCTCTTCATCGGTCGGGAGAAGTAACGAAAAAAATTCTTCCTCAAGACATACCAGATTTAACTCCTTCGGCTATTCAAGATATATCAACAAGCCACGATATCGCTATCCATGAAATAGCATCTCGTACCGGTTACTCAAAGTCTTGATGCTACTCGGGAGGCTATTGATCGGGCTTTTGCCAAGAGGTATTATCTTTAATCTTTCCCAATCATTCCTTTTTTGAATTAAGTCATTCGGCTAAAATAAATTTCCCTTCTATCACCAGGGTCCTGCTCTCCCAACAAAGGCTAGCTTTTCTCTTATTGCCGAAGAGTTTGCCGATGATGATGAAGTCTCTTCCAAATCGGCAATTATCATCGAGAGTCGGAGTTAACCGAAGGCCATAATTTCATTTTTGGAGAGGGATATCGTTGACTGACTCGAGAATCGACAAAATAAGAGAAATAGCGAGCCACTTGGCCAAGAGCTTCCTTCGACCTCAAGGATGCCATAAATGCTTTGTCTCATCTTGATGACCATTTTGCCGTTGTCAAGAGAGCACACAAGAACACATCGACAAGATCATCCCGGAGTCGACAAGGCGGCCGAGAACAGCAAGTTAAGGTACTCTACTCGAATTTAAATCAGCCAAACAATCTTGGGATATCTTGGAGCCGAGTTGCAGTATGAGAGATGAGAGAATTAAACGGCGGCTCGGTTGGCTCAATTGGATGCCAATATCCAATCTCATGAGGCCAAACTTGCTACTCGCCACCCCTTGATTCGGCTAAGACCAAAATAAGCTCTCTTGTCGAGAGACCAAGCAAATCAAGAATGTTGCACAGATCCAAAGCTCGAAGTTGAAGATAAAAGAGCCCTTGACGAGGTCAACGAATCAAGACGATGCCCCGAATATCATCGCCTCTTATCTCGAATGTGTAAAACCTTCAATGCGTAGGATGAAATTTGTAAACATTATGCTTTGAATGCATCATACTTCTTCAACATTTCATTCCTTTTGATTTAATATTTTGTTTTTCTCTTTCTTCTCTCTTTCGTTATCATTCGGCTCTTCCAATCACAACCGTACTCGTGCATTTTAACCGAATGTAACCGCTTCCGCCTCAAGCGCTCACTTTAGCCGAATAGCTCTCATCAGCTATTTAGCCGACCGAGCGTATGGTAACTGAATCGCCAGCGGTGATGGGCTCGGCCCAATTCAACATCGGCCCATAAGTGTGGAAACCCTATCCTGTCGCTTGGCTTTCCCGCAATCATCGCCACGGCTCCCACGTTCATAAATAGGACCCGCCGGCTCCCACCATCATCACATCAAGCACAAGCGGTTGCTATCATCTTCAATCTCTTCCACTTCCTCTCCGCCTTCAAGCCCCAAAAACCCCAACCACCACCAATGGCGAGTGGCGGTGATCGCAACAAGCGTCCCGCTCGGACGAGGCGAGGGAAGCAAGAACCGGCGCCGGCGGTGAGATTTTCAATCCTTTGAGTTGTGCTTTTGATAATTTTTACCCGATCCGAGTCTCTCGCCCCTTGCGGTTGTTCATCTTCTCGATCTTTTCGGGGCCGTCGGGAACACCGGCGACTACGTCGCCAACGTCCGGAGGCGGGTCGCCGGCCCGGCACCCACACTCCTTCTTACGCTTCCGCTCCTGCTCCTGCCGGCGGATGCGGCGGAGGGGAAGCGGCCGTGGTGGTCACCGTCTCGCGAAGAGATAACCTCTCCATCTCGTTTGCGGTTTCCTTTCGTTTTAGCCGATCTTGATTGCACTTTGTTTGCAGGACGGCAAGGATCAGCACCGGCCAATGGCGTTTCCTGGCGCCGGCCGCGGCGTTCGACGCACCTGCCCCCGCACCGGCTCCGGCTCCAGCCCCGGCTCCTGCTCCTGCTCCGGCATCGGCTTCCGCCTCGGGCTCATCGGGGTCCGCTTCTTCGTACCGTCCCATATGGGACAGGAACGACGAGGAGATCCCGCCGTACAGCCGCTACGACGCCGCCGCGTACCGCCGCGAGCGGGACGAGGCGATGGAGCTTCTTGGTGAAGAAACCAAGAAGTTTGGGATCGCCAGTGGAGTTGGAGGACAACCGCCGGCGCCGAGCGAGGCCGTCACCGCATTTGCTCTTCAACAATTGCTTTCGACTCCCGTTCTTCCCGATTCATCTCGCTCACTAATGCATCGATGTTTCTTTGCGTAGACCTCACCGCGGAGCCGGACCGCCTGAAGGTGGCGGCGACGGCGGCGGCCCAACCACGTGAACGCCCGGGGGCGACCACCGCGATCGCCTTGAGGCGGTGCCTGGCCGGATTGACCAGGCTGCTCTTCATGGCGTGCGCCTCGGCACCGCGCTTGGCCTGGCGGGGATGTCGTCCTGGACCGGGGACGACTACACTCCGATGCCGACCGGCTTCCGCGGCGGGCTTCCTCACGAGGTCGACGACATCGAGGGCCTCCTGGCGGGGTACGACGCCCACGCCGACGCCATGGCCAACGCCACCAACCCGGAGTCCGTCCTCAACAAGCTCTTCACCGAAGAAGAGGAGTAGCTTGTATTAGGATTGGCGCGGGTTGTAAATAAAAATTTAAATGAAGAATGTTGGTCTTTTCCTTGTTCTTGCTTGTCTGTGATGGTGTTCATCTGTCGCATTTGCCCTTTTTGCAAATTTTCCTTAGCTAGAACTCGACTGCAACACTCTTCCCGAACGAAATCTCCCGAATCGCATGACATCACCTTAGCCGATTAGATCTCGGTCCTGTTCCACGACTTGACGGTTTGTAGCGTAGTACTTCAATTCTCTTTATCTTCTCCCGATAAACCTATCATCCGAGAGATAAGATCAAACTGTTCACTTATACTTTTTTAAAATCGACTAAAGGCAATACAACCGTATCGGCTATTTTTGTTCTGAAGACAATACACACGATTTCGGCTATTTTTGTACTAGAGGCGATACACACGATATCGGCTATTTTTTGTACTAGAGGCGATACAATAATATCGGCTATTTCTCTCCAATCCTCTTTTCTTTGCTCTGAAGGCAATTTTATTCAATCGGCTATACCACGTTTACGTCATAATCACAATTAAGATCCAACTTCGATACTTGGATAAAACTTCTTAAGGTATCGCCATTGATGGCTCTAGTAAGTTCTTCTCCAAACAGCGTTTTCAATATATACGCATTGCCGGTGCACAACTTGACAACCCGAAAAGGTCCTTCCCAATTCGGAGACCACTTGCCGAATGTTTTGTCTTTGGTACCAATCGGCAATATTGTTTTCCAAACCAATTCTCCTTCGCAAATTGCTTAATTTTAACTCTCTTGTTGTAGTACTTGGCAACACGTATTTTATTCTTCTCAATGTTCTCCAAGGCCTTAAGACGAATCAAATGCAAATCCTCTAATTCATCCATCATCAGATCCTTATAATCTTTATTCGTTAAATCCTTTTGCAATTCAACTCTCCTTGATCCTGATTGCAACTCCCAAGGCATTATAGCATTATGTCCATAAACCAACTCATATGGAGATGCTTGTGTGGACCCATGGCAAGCCATTCGGTAAGCCCACAATGCTTCATTAAGGACCAAGTGCCATCTCCTTGGCTTCTCATCGATCTTCTTCTCGGATAATCTTGATCATGATCTTATTTGATGCCTCTCGCTTGGCCATTGGCTTGTGCATAATAAGGAGAAGAATTATATAACCTTATCCCCATGCTTTCGGCAAAGTCACAAAACTCGAAGAAGTAAACCGAGTCCCCGATCGGTTGTAATGGTCTCATGGGATCCCAAACCTATGAATTATATGTTCTTTGACAAAACTGATCATATTTTCTGATGTGACCTATTTCAAAGGGATAGCTTCAACCCACTTGGTGAAATAATCTGTTGCCAGCAACACAAATTTGTGTCCTTTGCTAGATGGAGGATTGATCTGTCCAATTAAATCTATACCCCATCCTCACGAACGGCCAAGGTTTGATTATTGGATTCGGAGCGGATGCAGGTGCTCTTTGAACATTACCAAATATCGACAATCTCGACACCCTTTGTAATATTCAAAGCAATCCTCCAACATAGTCGGCCAAAAGTACCCCGTCCTCCCGATTATCCACTTCATTCGGTAAGCCGACGATGTGCACCACAAGCTCCTTCATGAACTTCAAACATAATCTTTTTAGCTTCTTCTTGACTCAAGCACTTGAGCAATACTCCATCTATAGACTTGTGGTACAACTGATCATCAAGAAGCACGAATTTAAGGGCTTTATACCTGAGCCTTCAGGAAACTTTTTGAGATGGGTCTTTCGGATAGTTGATAATGTCACTTCTCCGGTCATCTTTTATCGATCACCATTGAAAGCACCTTCTTCTCGCATAAATTTCACGATTTTCCCGATATCCGAAGCAGCTTGAGCTAATTTGTTTGCTTCTCCATTGTGCTCTCTGGGTATATGATGCAAAGTAACTACTGAAAAGCTTTTCAGAAGTTCCCTACATTGCTCATGATATTCTTGCAATATATCGTTCTTGCATTCATATTGCCCCGTCAATTGATTGATCACCAATTCAGAGTCACCAAACACCTCAACAGCAACAGCCTTCACTTCTATTAATAGCCGAAGCCCTCTAAGCAAAGCCTCATACTCTGCTTGATTGTTAGTGACAGGATATTCAATTGAAAAAGCAAACTCAAATGTCTTTCCACGTGGGGATATCAAAAGAATACCAGCACCACCACCTTTGTCACATGATGATCCATCAAAAAATAATGCCCATGGGGCAATGTTAATCATATCAACAGATAAATCACGATGTTGAGTAATAAAATCGGCAATTGCTGTCCTTTTACTTGCTTTTGCCGACTCATACTTTAAATTAAACTCGATGCGGTGCTAATACCCATTTGCCGATTCTTCCACTTAAAATCGGCATTGACAACATGTGTTTAATTACATCAAAACTAGATATCACCACACATTCGGCATTTAACAAATAGTGCCGAAATTTTGTGCATGAGTAATAAACACACAAACAGAGCTTTTCTATAGCCGAATACCTTGTTTCAGGATCTAGCAGTTTTCGGCTAAGGTAAGCTATTACCCTTTCTTTTCCATCAAACTCTTGCATAAGGGCCGATCCTATTGTTAAGCCATCGGCCGCCACATACAGCTTAAAAGGCTTTTCAAGTTGTGGAGGTACCAACACTGGTGGTGCCTTCATATATTGCTTGATCTCATCAAAAGCCTTTTGCTGTATGTCACCCCAGATAAATTTTTGATCCTTCTTGAGCTTCAACAATGGAGAGAAAGGCAATACTCTTTCTGATAAATTGGATATGAATCTTCTCACGAAATTGATCTTGCCCAACAATGATTGCAACTCTGTAAGGTTAGTTGGGGGCACAACTTTGTCTATTGCTTCCATGCTCTTTTTCCCAACTTCTATCCCTCCTTTGTGGATCAAGAACCCCAAGAACTCACCGTAGAGACTCCAAAAGCACACTTATTTGGATTCATCTTTAAACCATGTTTCCTCGTGCACTCCGAGTCTTCCTTAAATCGGCTAAATGTCCTTCATGGTCTCTGGATTTGACTACCACATCATCAATATAAATCTCCACAATTTTGCCGATCAACTCATGAAAGATATAATTCATGGCTCTCGATAAGTTGCACCAAAGATTCTTCAATCCAAATGTCATTACTATCCATTCAAATAACCCAATGTGGCCGGGACATCGAATGCGGTCTTTGCAATATCTTCGACTCGCCATGAAAATCTGATTGTAGCCGCATTGCCGTCCATAAAGCCGAAGACTTCATAACCCGCTGCATCCACTAGTAAATCGGCAATCGGCATTGGGTAACCATCCATGGGAGTAGCATTGTTGAGATCTCTCGAAATCTATGCATACTCTCATCTTCCCATTCTTTTTGTAGACAGTACTATGTTTGAAATCCACTCGCATACCGCATGGCCGAATAAAGTTTGCTTCAATCGCCTTTCAACCTCTTTCTTTACATCGGCCAATACCTCCTTCTTATAAATCTTACGTGGAGGTTGTTTGAAAGGACGAAATCCGGGTTTTATAGGCAACTTATGTTCAACAATTGATCGATCCAATCCAGCATCTCTCAGTATAATCCCAAGCAAAACAATCTTTGAACTCCTTCAAAACTCTATTAATTTCAATTTATATTCGGGTCTAAATCTGCACCGATATACATCGGCCTTGACTTTGTGCTATCACCAACATCGATTTCTTCTAACTTGTCGGCCGACATAAAACCACGACCCGGTTGCCCTTGTTGCCATCGATTGGATTGCCCATTAAAAGTTACTTTGTCGAGCCGATCGCTTGGATCGGGTGTTGATCTCTGTCGAACACATTGACGGGACCTTCCTTCCATATCTTACCCGAAAGGCGTCTAATCCATCATACTCCCAATAAGCGAGGCTCGGAAGTGGCAACACTCACCGAATCATCGCTTGAACAACCTCTACATCATCTCCTATCCACCGAATGAGAATTTGATGCATAGTTGAGGGTATACGGCAATTAGCATGGATCCAATCCCTTCCAAGAAGCATGCTATATGCCCCCTTGCCATCAATGACAAAGAAAGTAGTGATCAAAGTCTTGGATCCAATCATCGGTTCCACATGTACTTGCTCCACGAGTATCGAAGCATTGCCAAAAATCTCTAAGGATCATGTCGATCATAGCAACAAATCCTCACTTGTCATACCAAGCTTTCGAAAGTAGCATAGGGCATAATATTGATAGCAGCCCCTCCATCAACAAGCATCTTGGTTAAAGGCTTGCCATTGACATATCCTTTCGGTATAATGGTTTCGGATGACGGTTTTTAATCGGCTTGTCAAAGACCGCTTGCCGAGTCAATACAAGTTGAGCCATCGAGATCTCGGCATTCGGTTTCATCAAAGTCCGAGTACACTTCATCTTGAACTTCTTGATCTTGAGGAGCTTTGAACTCCAATGGAATAAAGAACACCATGTTAGTATCGGCCGAAGGACCCCGTCCATCATCTTTTTTCTTAGGACGCCACACCGGTTTCTTTTCGGCTAATTCCCGCTTCAGCTCTTGATTTCTCAAACGCCGAACTCTTCTCTTTCCGGCTTTTCCTCAAACCAGGAGGACACCATTGACCTCTTTGCCACCTCGTATGAGCTCTCTTCCGCATTATGGGCACTGCCGTGAACCCAAGCTTGGTCTCGCAAATCTTTTCCTCCGATGTCCATCAAAACCGTTTATTTTTAGGCGCCGATCGTTCTCCGGAACTTTCATTCCAAGTCTATCATGAACGGGACGGTTGACTCGAGATTGCTCGTACTCGAATATTGATCACCGCATTCGGGGCAATTGTTTCGCGAGCAACTTCAAGCCTTCATTCCAACGAAGTGTCGAAGAAGGAACAGGTTCCAATGCGATCGCTCTTGTTCTCTCCCTTTGTACTCCTCTTGTTCTCTTTGGCGCACCTCTGCCTCATATTTTCGACGCTCTGCCATGAATCTGCGCTCCTCTTCAATGTACTGCCGTTCCTCATCATATTCCATCTTCTTTTCCCACTGCCACTTATTCAACAAGTGTCGTCTTTGTAACTCTCGCGCTTCGGTTCGCGTGTATTCGGCAATTTCCCTTAGCTGCATCTCAAGTCCGACCCTTCTCTCGTTCGGCTATTTCGAACCGTACTTGTTGCACTTCTTCTTTGGTAACTTGCCGATTAGAGTCAACAGCACCACTCTCCTTGGCTCTTTCAGAAGTCAGAACCTTCATCTTCCCCTTTTCCTTGGACTCACTGGCATCAACCATGCCTATAGAGAAAGAGACCATGTTCTGAGGGAATGGGTTTTTGTCTACTTTCATCTTGCCATCAAATCTCAAGTGTCCATCTTGAATAGCCTTCTGAATCTTTACTCTGAACACTCGGCAATCATTGATATGATGAGAACTTGTATCATGGAACCCACAGTACTTCTTATCTTTCACCCCTTCAGGGCGTAGCATAGGATGTCCTTCTGGCAGCTTGACGCGTCCCTCTTGAATCAAATACAAAAAGAGCTTATCTGCTTTACTGACATCAAAATCATAAGATCCCTTTTGCTGCTTCACCCATCGATGACTGACCAAAGTAGGCTCTTTTGTCCAGCTCAACTCTCGCGGCTACTTCATCTTCATCTTCATATTCGATGCTTCTTCTAGAAATCCTCGATACATGTCAACGGTTGCACTTGTTCTTCCGAAAACGAGCATCTCTTCGAACCCTTGGGCTTGATTGCTCATGGCTGTCAATTTTTGTGCAAGCCGTCCAAGGTCTTCAAACTCCATACCGAATAGCTTGTCTCGATATGTGGCGGCATGCCCGCAATGACCAATTGTGCGAGTTGATCATCGGGAATAGTCGAGAATAGCACATATTCTTCGCTTCTCGAATCTACGAAGATACTCCATTGGTGTCTCGCAGTCTTCATCCTCATAGCCCAAAGATCAACCATCTTCTTCTCATTGGTTCCCGTATAAAAGTATGAATGGAACTTTTGCTCCAATTTCGCCCATGTACCAATGGAATTAGCCGGCTGCGATGCAAACCATGTGAAAGCCGGTCCTGTCGAGACATAGGAAAATATCTCGATCCTCCATGCTTCATCGCCAGACGACTTCTCCAAGTTGCATCGGATATCTCGCGACATGCTCAATGGTACTGGTGTCATCCCGACCGCAGAATTTGGTCAAATCTGTTGGTGGCTTAACTCTTGGTGGAAGAGCTACCCTATTGTACCACTCGGGAAAGGAGATTTGTATGCATATGTCTCGATGCTTTGGTTTCGGCCGAATTGATTCGCATCATGTCGGCCATTACGCTTAGGAGGTCATCATTTGCATCTTTTGCTCCCCGTCTTCTAGAAGGCATTCCCGATGCACTCCCGTACCTGGATTCGGCAAAGCACTCGAGCATTGTAATCGGTGAATTCACCGTATCCATCTCCATAGACACCCTTCGCAATCTATTTGCCACCGGGGAGATCTTGTAAGCGAGATGCGGGTATATCTCGTTGTTGCACCAAAAGTTACTTGACCATAAGTTTGCTGCTCGGCAACGGAGGCTTCTCTTTTTCATCATGAACAGCTCCATCCTTGCTTGTACCGATCATCTCTTCTCCTCCAGTTGACTTCCCCGAAGATTGCTTTGAGTGTTGAAGTACACCGGCCCAACAAGCTCTCCAAATCTTTCTTCAAAGCGCTTGTCAACCGCTGGACCAAAAGTGTCGGCCATGATTTTGTGGAAGGTGCCCCGAGAAAAGCCGTGTTGTGATTCAACATAGTGTCTCCCACGGCTTGTATATGGCCGCAACTACCCTCTCGCATTTCCTCCTCGTCGCAATGTCGATCGACCCGAGAAGAACTCGTGGCGTGATTGCTTGACGATCACTCGCCACTCTTGTTCTTGGAAAAAGACATCGACATTTCGCTGAAACCGCTCCATTGCCTGTTCCACTATCCGGCGTTGCTCGTCGCAGCTCGTCTATGGTCACGTTTAGAACGTGATCGTTGTCAATTTCCGATCCCATCCTAGGCGAGAAGTTGTCCCACCGGCGTGCCAAAAGTGTGTTGACACAAAATGTGGTGCACCGTGTCTCACACACAAAAGCGGAAAGCCTAACTTCAATCGGGTGCCCGGGCGTACGAATCCGGTGGCGTGCCGATCGATTTGACACGAAAAATCAACAAGGGATAAAACGGTAAGATCATAACTGGAACGTGGCTTTGGGTGAGACCGACAGTTCCATCTTTACGGCCCCGAAGCCACTTACGACGACACATAGCTATAGAAGCTATCTCGCAACGGTTGCGGTCCATTCGGCTAAAGTAACATAACGGTGTAAAAGAATGATTTTGCCGAATACGTTGAATGAAGACATGTTTGAACAAGATTAAATCATTAAAGCATATCAAACTATATCTCAGGTTTAAAGCATCATCAAGCACTAGTAACTAAAGATAAGTAGCTTATAAATATAAATCTACTAAATAACACATGCATAGGCTACTCCAACTAGTCTGCCGCACGTCTAGCCTTCATAAACCCGTCGAGCATAAACCCAAGCAAGCTAATCCACCGCATGATACCACTCGCTATGAATTCACACCACTCCTTACTACTAGATCAATCCACCGCATGATACAATCTAGCAATAAAGAGCTAAAAGCACGTAATTACCTAACAAATCTATAAATACTTGCTACATGTATAAGCATAACCGTATCGGCAAGATTGCCGAATCGGGGTCCATGAAGAAGGAACAAACAAGTAACATGTAAAAAGAACCTATCAGATTAAACCGATCTCTAGTCCACCGGATGACTACCTCTAGAGTAACCCAAAGACCTGCATCTGCCGCACGGTACCCGGTCCTGTCAAGGCTTATCTACATCTAACGTGAATGAACCCGCAACACGTAACAATCTAGATCGATCTAATTCGGCTATATGAAATTGATCTACTTGATATTGAATAAGCATGAGATTATGACCAAAAAGCCGAAAAGAGCATCAATCTAGATTGGGCAAAAGAGTGTTGCAAATAATTAAACATTAAATAAAGCAAGCAACACGTGATAACTTAATGAATCTATTAGATCTTGCCAAATCTAAGAGAGCCGATAACTATCTTTACTCATGTCTTAATCCGCCGCACGATACAAGGCACAAGCAAAAACTTCCCATCATTAAGCTTAAATCCGCCGCACGATACTAAGCAAAACGGATGAGACTACTTGCATCATAATCTAAATCCGCCGCACGATACTAGACATGATAGCAAGGTTGCCGGGACTTACGGAGGTCGACGGATCGATTGGCCCTCTCGAAGAACTCGACGACACGACTAAAGGACTCGAAGGGTGGCACGTAGCCGGTTGTATTGATTTGGTTGTGAACCCTTATTACAATGGTCGAGGGTTTATATTTATACCCCGGATGTAACATGAGTTCTAAGTACTTACGAACTATCTAAACAAAATTGGAAAGACAAAGACACGCTAACTCTATCCATAATCGGAGTCCTTGATCATCACGACTCCTTCCCTTTTCGATCGCCTTCCTTTTTCCTTTCTCTCGCCTTCAAATAAAGCAGCTTGCCGACCGCTTGGCCATTTGCCGAACACACGTAAATTAGCCGACCGCATACGCATTTGCCGAATTGCTCTCTCTGTTCCCTGCGGGTCCACCTGTCATATTCCTGACCAAATTCTGGTGTTAACACCTTCGATCCCCGATCAGGTTGACCATACACCAGAACCCACTTCAAAGGTCAATATCCTGACCACACTGCTCAGTAACGCTAACGTCGAGGACGACGATGGTCTCCTCAGCCGGCAGGCAGATGATGAGGGTACAGAGTCAGCCGACCAGGCGACACCTCTCCAAGAAGACTCGGAGAGAGCCCTTTATCAAATACCGAATGACCACCTTGTCCCGCAGGACAAACTTGCTGCTCAACAGTGGTCCGCGAGCCAAGGCCTACGCTATGGTCAACGGCGAGTTGATGCGCAAGGCACCCAAGTCCATCATCTTCCAGAAGTGTATCACTCGGGAAGCCGGGATTGAGCTTCTTAAAGCCATCCACGAAGGGACTTGTGGCAACCATGCAGCGTCCCGGACACTGGTCGGCAAGGCCTACCGGGCAGGTTTCTACTGGCCAACTGCCATTACTGACGCCGAGGATTACGTACGACGGTGCGTAAACGCGCATGTTTGCCAAACAGATTCATGTCCCAAGACATGATTTGCAAACAATCCCGCCGCTTGGCCCTTCTCATGCCGGGACCGGACATGATTGGCCCTTTTAAACCAGCTCACGGTGGCCACACCAACGTCTTTGTGCTTATTGACAAATTCTCCAAGTGGATTGAATACAAACCGATCAAGAAAGCCACAAACCGAGAAGGCGATCCGGTTCCTCGACGAGGTCGTCCACGATACGGTGTTCCGAACACCATCATCACCGATCTAGGCTCGCAATTTACAAGTGATGCATTCTTCAATTATTGCGACGACAGCCTGATCAAAGTCAAGTACGTTTCCATCGCTCACCCGAGAGCCAACGGACAAGTTGAACGTGCTAACGGAATGATCCTCGACGCACTCAAAAACGAGTCTTCCGGTTGACACCAAGCTCAAACCCGGTCGGTGGCTCAAGGAGTTATCTGCGGTGGTCCGGGACCGCGTACCCAAACCAGCCCGCAACACGGGGTCTCACCATACTTCATGGTGTACGGCTCGGAGGTTGTCATACCAGCCGAGGTCGCTTTCCAATCCCCACGGGTAGCCTACCACGAAGAAACCACCTCCAACGAAGCTAGAGAGGTGGACATAATCGCTAAGGAAGAACAGGCCCTCGAGTCATGTGCTCGGACCGAGAAGTACTTAGCTACGGTACGACGCTACTACAATCGCAACGTCCGAGGACGCTTGTTCGTGGTTGGGGATCATGTGCTCCGTCGTATTCAAAACACGGCCGGCCTCCACAAGTTATCACCAAGGTGGGAAGGACCGTACAGAATTAAGGCTGTAACACGCCCAACATCTTACCGACTGGAGACACTAGATGGAGTCGAAGAGCCAAACTCTTGGCATATAGAGATGCTCATACGCTTTTACCCATGAAGATATGTATCTTGTACCTTTTTCTCTATTAACAAAGTTCCTCTTTTGTCGTCTCTTTTTTCGTCCTGCTGCAATTTCATCTCTGAAATTTTGCACCGCCTTGCATACATGCGCCCTGCATAAGTCACATCTAAACTTTGCGTTTCACTCGCCGAGAACGATTCGATAAGGTCCTGCGTCTCGGTCCTCTGTCGATGTGCTACAGCTCCGTGCTACACAGTACTAGGAGATCCGGCAGGCACCCTCTAATAGGTACTTAGGATTGTACCTAGTGATCCCGGCGTACCGCGCTGTTCACTAGTGCGTCCCTTTGTCACCTTGACAGAGCTAATCGCTTCGAGAGTGGTCGCAAAACTTATTTGTTGACATGATTTTTTCTAAAAACGTTACGCATCGAAGTCATGCCTAACGATAAGTTATAAAAACGGCAAAATACTTATCACCCGCTTAAGTATGCCTACCTTGTCTCGCACCTTAACACGGCCATAAGTTTTGTTTCGAGCACCCCGTGCTCGGACCACTTAATTACAAGTTTTAAATAAACAAGTTTAAAACAAACGGCCCTACCGACCACCATCTTCCTCTGCGCAGGTCCTCGATCGGCGTCATGTTGCCAACCGGGCCCGCCACGGGACGAAGGTGGTGCGGAGCTCCTCGGCGTCGGCGTCGCTGAGTTCCGGCGTGATCCCAAGCACGACGGTGGCTGGATCAGCAGCCGCCACCCTTGAGCGGACCACCACCAATGCTGTGGACACCGCATAGGTGCCAGCCCGAGCGACGAGGTCCCGCAGCGCCGGCCACAGCCGTTGACACTGATCGGCTACCATCGTGTTTTCGCCGACCGGATCCGCTGGGTGCACCTCCTCCGGGAAGACAGCGCGGAGAACCGGCTTAATGTGCTCGGTCCTCCGATCAATCTTCTTTTGGAGGTAGGCGCAGGTCTCCCGCAGGCACTGGAACTGAGCAGTGTGACGATCTTTAATATCTGCAAAAGACAACAACGTGGTTAGCATGTGCTGTTAGATCCAGTACATGGCAGACAACATATGCAATCAACCTAAGTTGTGCAACTTACCGGTCAGCTCCGCGATCTGCGCAGCATCCGCCTTGGCCTGCTCCTGGGCGGCTTCCAACTGTTTGGCCAGAGCGGTTTTCTCCCGCTCCAAGGCCGCAGCTTTCTCCTCCAGCCCTGATGCAGAGGTAGAAGTTATCAATTTTACCGACAACAGCACCGTGCTTTGCCGGGCGACAGAGGTTATGGCCACATACCTTGTTGGCCCTCCTCCAGCACCGCCACCTATTGCTCCAGCGCCAGCCGAGCAGCCTCCTTCTCGGCAAGCCGGGTCTCATAGACCTGCGCTTGCGCCAGCATGTTGGCATTCTCCTCTCGGAGGGCCCTGCACTCCTCATCAATCGGCGCGAACCGTTGAATGGTCCGCGCACGCTGAGCGTTGGTGGTCTGCAGGGTCTGTTAACAACACAATCAATACGTGCTCCGCACATTCGTCTACCACAAGCGACAAAACAACCATACCTGGATCCAGGAGGTGAGCGTCTCCAGGGCCTCCCTAATGCCCTCCTCCATCACCACCTCAGGCACTTCATCATATGAGGTCCACTCCTTCCCCACCATCCTCGAAATCACGATACGATTCGGAGGAAAGGAGGTGGCGGGTCCCTGAGGGGGCTCCCTGTGGATCTCTTCCACAGGAGAGGACGGGGGACTGGGTTGAGCAGTCGCCCCAGGCTCCTGCTGGGATGCTGGCTCCGAGGTAGCCTGCGCGGTTGGCCCCGGCGTGGCCCGCGCCGGCTCTGGACTCGGCTTGGCGGGGCGACGGACGGGCTCCGGCGACAGGACCATCTCATGCTCCGCCGGCTCCTTGGCCAGTGGCGAGCCCACATGTGGCGGAGCACTGGTGGCATCCGCCTCGCCCTGCTGGGGCTCTGCGCTCGATGCCGCAGCTGCTGGTGGTGGCGTGGCCGCAGTCCCGGGCCGAGCTTCCGGGTGGGGCCGCCTTGGCCGACTACATATCAAACAACATCAACATGAACACAATTGATTCTCGTGCAAGCAATCGAAATTGCAAAGTATACAATTACTTACCGGCAAAACCGCCCTTGAACTTGGGCACGCCGCCGCTCCTCGGGGCCCCGCCCCGCACCCCCGACCGGGCTTGGGGACTGGCTTGGGCGGAACCTGCTGCCACCTGGGGACTGCTCGGCGCCCTCCTTGGTAGCTGCCCTCGTGGTTGGTGTAGAGGGGGCAGCGGCAGGCTTCGGCTTCGGTGGAGCGGGAGTCGGCCCGACGTTCCGCGGCGATCGCCGCGGCACCGGTTGGGGCGACTTTGAGCCACCACTCCCATCCCCGGCGCATGCCTGGCGCTTGCGCCGGTGCTCGGCTATGGTGATGGTGTCGTCGAAGTCCGACGACACCGGCCGTCCGGCCGCCTCTTGCCGCGACCTTGGCGCCGGCCTCCTTGCCGAGGTTTAATTTACCCCCGGTACCAAGGTTGGCCGGTTTCTCCTTCTCCTTGGGGGCAGCACTGGCCAGTTTCTTCATTGCCGCGCGCCGTTGCCCCCTGGTGGTCGTTCCCACCACGATCTCGTCCTCATCATCATCATCTTCAGGGCTAAGGTCCTCGACCTCGGCCTGGTCGGCAGTCCTCTGCGGACGCCGCTGCCAATGCAGGGCATCGCCCTCGCCGATCCTCCACCGGTACAATGAAGAAATGCGGCCGCTTCGACCCTACACAAAATGTTTAAGTGCTCAGCACCATATCAGTGGTCAACCACATTGTCACATTGCACAGAAAGTACAACTTTTTTGCATTACCTGAGGTGGAGGATTGCTGAGACGGTACGGCAGCTGCTTGGTGGTCGGCAGAGAAGTAGTTGAGTTATACCTCTCAAACAGGACCGAGAGCGTATGGTGGACATCGTTCTCATCGGCCTTCTCCTCCGTCTCCCGTGCCGGATCCTTCACCCCACTGTATTGCCACAGTGGGTTGGTCCTTTCTTTGCACGGTTGCACGCGACGGACCATCCACATCCTGGACACCTTCTGGTTGTCAATCAACTCTAGCAGCTCCGCCACCTGGACATCCCCAACAGGTGGTGCTTCTCCCCACCTGGGATTTGCCTCTGGGATCTGGTGAATGTCGCATGGCACCTTCCTCCCAATGGCGATATCCTGGCTCATATAGAACCAGGCCCTGTTCCATTTCTTGGGGGCGGATTTGAAATTACTCCCCAGCCAAGACGCGGCCAACCCATCCCGGAGCCAGATGTAACATCCCCCGGCTACTTGGGACCCCCCGGTATCCACCCCCTTCTTCCGGAGCACGAAGAAATGGCGGAACAGATTGAAATGGGGGGGGATGCCCAAGAACATCTCACAGTATGCGATGAAGATGGACACAGTCAAAATGGAGTTGGGGTCCAGGTTGCATATGGAGATTGCCCACCATATGCACAGGTCCCGGAGGAACCCGTTCACTGGTTGCCCCAACCCGCGAACAACTTGGTCCTCAAAGACGACGAACTCACTCGGCAATGGCGTCGGCTCGTCCTCACCGCGAGGCTCCCTCCATACCCCCATCTCACGCGGCGGCAGGTACCCGTGGCTCGCCAGCAAATCGAGCGATTCCCGGGACGAGGTTGACTGGACCCAGTCCGGCCCGCGCCTCGCCGACTCCCCGCCTTTCGCGGCCTTCTTGGTCGACCGCTTCGCTCCCATCTCCGGCGGCGGCGATGCGATGGTGAAACCCTAGCGGATGCGCGGTGATGGCGGCTGGATCTACGCGGCGCAGCGGCTCCGGCGCAAGAGCAGGCGATTGGATCTCGTCGGTTGCCCCTGCTGGTGCTGGCTGCGCGGCGGATCTGGGGGCGAAATGGACGGCGGCGGCGGCGGTTTTCTCTAGCGCGCAGGAATGCGGAGAGCTCGCTTGAGTGCGACTGTAATGAGTGCGGAACCGTCCACTAGCGGCGGCGCCCGCTATTTATAGTCTCCGGATGACGTCCGGTTGACTTCTAGGGTTGGACCCCCTCTGACTCATGTGGACCACCCCATTTTTTACCCTAGTGGGCCGCGGTCCCATGGGCCGTACCGGCCACGTGCGGCCGCCGATTTTTTACTATTCCTAGTAAATTTTTAACGGGCCCAGCTTCCCTTTGGCGCTGCACGTGGGCTTTATTTTTTATCCTGGGACCGCCCGGCTCCCCGGTAGTCCTTTTTTAAACACGCCTATGTCCTTGGTCTTCGGAATTTTTTCCGGTTCGTTTCTTGCGTAGGGCCGTAGGTATTTTGTTTGGACTTTTCTTAAAAAGTTCAATCGAACATATACTATCTTCCATCGAACTTGGGGACTACGTGGGCCCACGTCACCTTGCGGTGACTTAGGGCCTACCGTTCGGACAGCGATTCGGTTGATTTTCTTCCCTGGCTTACGTTGTGCACCGCCCTGACAATTCGGTCACGTGTCAACGTGGGCCCACGTCTCAGGACAATTAAAAAGAAAAATTTCTTTTTTATTTTTGAGCACCATGCATCTTTCGACAAGATCAACTTCCTTGACATAGCAGTGGTCGGACACAGACTGCTCGGGAAACCTGCTCGGCTAAACGGGCTCGGCACTACGTGTGGTCAGCATTACACGTGGTCAGCACTGCATGTGGTTGGCACTACGTGTGGTCGGCACTACACGTGGTCAGCACTTTGTGTGGACAGCACTGTGCGTGGTCAGTACTACGTGCTCAGCACATCATCGCCAGTGCTCAACGCGGTCTGCATCTATACTGCTCAGCACAGGTCAAGACGATGGACTTCCCTCAAGATACATAGTGCTCGGGGACTAGCTGTGGGGGGTATAAATCCGGTATACCACCATAGACAGTTCCAGGGCTGCTCGGCAAGATGGCCCAGACCAAACAAGACCCGGCCCATTACCGACCAGGTTGGTGGGCCGGACGTCAAGACGATGACATGGTCCGCAACCGACCAGGAGGCGGATCACGCACAAGGATGCTTGTCCCGCAAGTATACTTAGTCGGTTAGATCAGATAGAGTCCTCCTAGGGCATGACTTGATGTAACCGACCACCTCACATGTACCCTTGGCTGCTCGGCTATATAAAGCGGCCAAGGACCCCCTAGAACGCAGGCTATTCTCTGGCATCCTAACCTAGAGAGCTTAGCATTTCATTGTAATCCGACACTTGATCATACAGCATAACACGAGAAGCAGGACGTAGGGTATTACACTTCCGAGCGGCCTGAACCTGGGTAAACCTGGTTGTCCTTGGTTTGTCTTGTTTCTCGAACGTCCAGATCATAGATCGTAACACGCCCTTACCAAAACTCACCGCCGTGGGATACCCTGTGGTGGACTGCCCGTTATCCGTAATCGACAAGCGCAACTTGCTGTGGGACAAGATCAGCCATGAGCGCCAGCAGAAGGCTTAGTTTGACGAACAGGTGAAGAAGCTCAGTGAGGACTTAGCTACAGAGACAGAGGCCAAGGCAGAGGCTGTGAGAGGCAGTGCAGTGTTGGCAGAGCAGGTTGAGCAGCTTCAGCAGAGGGTTGCACAGTTGACAGCTAGTTTGGAGTACACAGAGAGCACGCTAGGGAAGGTGGTGGACGACAGGACCGCCGCTTGGGACCAGGTGCGAGGACTGCGTGAGAGCAAGCGCCAGTTGCACAGGGAGTTAGACCACCTCGAGGAGTACAACGACCGTCTGCGTGAGGAGGTGTACCTGAGGCAGTATGGCCAGTGGCACGCACCTCGTGCAGAGGGCACCGACGAGGCTGTTAGTGGTCTACGTGTGGCTGATGAGAAGATGGGACCAGTGGCCTACAAACTAGCTTTACCAGTAGAGATGGACTTGATATTTCCTGTTTTCCATGTGTCGCAACTTAAGAAGTGTCTGAGAGTATCAACTGAGCAAATCAAGACTAAAGAAGTTGAGGTCAGGTCTGATCTGTCATATGATGAGCAACCAAATCGATTGCGGATGAGAAAGAGCGAGTAACTCGCGGCCGTGTGTCTTGAAGACATATAAAGTGATATGGAGTCACCATGATGACCGTGAGGCTACTTGGGAAACCGAAGCATATCTCGGAAGAAGTTTATCCCGATTTCCATAGGAAATGGTTAGTCCACTCAAATCTCGGGACGAGATTTCTTTAAGGGGGAAAGGCTGTCACATCTGGGATTTTTGAGCACTTTCAAAAAAATCCCAATGCACTTTCACTTTGCATTTCATCATGAGCATTTGCATTTATCTAGTTGAATTTAGTTGTGTGCAAATGTTTGCTAATAATAAGTGCTTGACGTGATGTTTATTAAGTTCACTTAGATTTGAGGATGACTTAAATTTGACTAGGGGTCATGCTCGTGACCCTAGAGAAGTTAATTATGTTTTTAGACCTAGTTAGTTTCGGAGTTTCGTCTAGAGTCATCGAAAAGTGTTTTTCGGAAACTCCAAATGCTTTTGGGGTCTAAAGGTTCTAGTTAGAGTTTTTCATAAGGATTAAAACTCCAAATGACCACTTTGTTTGAAAATGGGTCTAAGTAATATGTTTAAGGGGTTCAAGATCAAAGCATAGGGGCTGATTCTCTTTTTACTAGATTTTATAAGTGATTTTCTTTGGAAATTTCTAATTCAAAAATGGTTGGGAATTTGCCAAAACTTTTAAAAGATGAAATGATCTACTCTTGGAGAGGATCATTTTCTATGTTGGGAGTTTTTCCAAATTCGGCCTATTTTGGGAGATATGAGAGGGTGAAAACAGGGGTTTAATTTGGTTTTTAAAATAAAAAATAAAAAAAAAAGAAAGAGGGCCCCACCCGTCGGCCTCTTCCACCGACGGGGAGCTCCTCGTTCGCCGCCGATGCGTGGGGGGATGCGTGTCGATGCCGGCGCTGCTCCACCGCCCCCGGCGAGGGGTATACCCCCTCCGCCTCGAGCGCGTCGTCGTCATCTCGTCATTTTCGTCGCCCCGTTCTCTCCTTCTCCTCGCCCTACCTCAAGAGCTCCGAGCTTCGCTTCTCGCCCACCTCCGCCGTCGCTCGCCATGGCCGCCGCCCCAACCTAGCGCAGCGCCGCGTCGCCGTCACCATCGCGCCGTTGCCGAGCCATCCAGCTCGCGCGAGCGCGCGGTGCTCGCCTCGACCGACCGTGAGAGGAAGGTGAGGGTCGGACCGGGCCGCCCCTTCCCTCTTCTTCTTCCCCTCCGGTGAGGTCGCCGCCGTGGTGTTGGATGACCGGGCGCCCGATTCACCGTGCTCGAGCGCCTGCGCCGGTCGTGGATGCCCCTTGGAGCTCGGGACGCCGCCCGATTGGATTCCCATGGCGAAGGACGCCGGGCCGCCGTTGAGCTGCCGCCGCCGGCCGCCATTTTCGCCGGTGCGGTGTGCTCCGGTGCGCTCGCGAGGCGCCCTGGGCACCGTCGGCCTCGTCTCGCGCTGGGGAACCCGCCGGGAGGAACCACGAGGGCCAGGACCTCACCGTCGGCGAGTTCGCCGCCGGCGGGAGGCCATCCCCTGCCCCTGGCTCGCTGGCCAGTGGGTCCCGCGTGGCCCACGGGCCCAGCTGGCAGCCGGGAGGCTGGGTGGCCGAGAGGATCCGGGGTACAACCCTCGGGTGCACCTAGCAGAGCAGCGCAAGGCAGTGGGTGAACGGGTCTGGGTACCCGTAGCATTTTGGAAAGGAAATTCTGGAAATGGAATTTCCGAATTTTGGATGTACCTTGTGAATTTTGTAACTCGAGTTGTACTTGTCCAAATGAGATGATTCAAGTTCCCAAATTCATATCTTGATGAACTTTATGCTGTGGAATTTTATGGGAAATTTTGGAGAAACTTTGCTGTGCAAAGTATTTTAAATTTGGGTAAAATGGGTTTTAGGCTTTTTCTTTGGAAAATCATAACTAATTCTTGGGTGATCCAAAAATAGTGATTTTGGTTTATAAAATCATCTTATTTAGAGCACTTTGTGATGGTGTATTAACATGCTCATGTTCTGTTATAGGAATTAGAGTTCCTTTAGAGGGTGCTAGTGATGTGTGCTAGCAAATAAATTAAAAGGGCTTGATTTATGATGGATTAGGCTTTGATAAATTTTGTGTGATGGTTCTTCACTCATGTGAAGCCACTGGTGAAGCCTGATTTGGCTCTTGGCATGTTTCCTAGTGCAATCTATTTTTGGTTCATTATTTGGCCATGAATGGTTGCCAACTTGTGAATTTTGTGTAGCCTTGATCATAGGTCCGAATGAGGTCAAATTTGGACAGTAGGCTATGATCAACCTGATGTTGCTACTGTAATTTTTTAAGGATTTTAGGACATGTCGAAATAGAGGTCGCTGTTGTGACCTATGTTTTAACTAGTGGTTAATTATGCTTGTTTATATGCCTTGATCATGATACTCATTTCAAATGAGGATTAGTGGGATGTTATACTTGATCAATGGTCATGTTAGGGTCAGGTTTTAATCAATGATATGTTGGTGTTGGGCATGTTGGTCGAAGGGTAGTGACTATGGGCGAAGTCTATTCGCGCCATGGCGTAATGTGGTTATGCCTTGGTTCGCCCATGTCGTCTTGAATAGTCATGTTGTCTTGTTAGGATCAACTTGTGTTATGCACTTGCATCGATCATCGACATGTAGTAAGTAATATAAGTTACTCAATCACGCATTGCATCATGACAGGATCGCTGAACGACGCCTGCCACTGGTACCGCGGAGCAGAAAGGGAACCCAAAGAGAGTCGGAGGAGCAAGTAGCAGCCAGGGAGGACTCGGACGCTGAACTTCCGGAGTGCCCGAACCACTACCCCAGCTCCTTCGAGAAAGGCAAGCCCCGGAGCATTTCTCCTATGGTTTTCCAAAACTAACTTGCGTCTTTTATTGTTTATGCTGCATTACGTGATAGGCGTTGATCGATACCTTTGTTGCATTACCTGCCTTGACTACTTGATATACCTATCCTAAGTAAGTCTAGGACGTTATTGCTTAGCCTGGAATGTTTAAACGGTAGAAGTCGGGTGGTTGAGAAATCATCCGCGAGGTTAGGGAAAAACCTTCACATGATATGGTTGGATCAAATGGGAAATTCTGGCACATACCCAAACGGGAAATAAGCAGAACACTGTATTGTTCCGGCCTTCCGTCAAGATTGAACGCACCTCCACGCTTAGGGCTTACCCGAAGTCTAGTAGCCAATTTGGTTTGGGTTATCAGGTCGACACCAGTGTGTTGGTGTTGGGGTGAGACAGGCCGTGGCAGTAAGACTGATGTTGGTACCCGACTAGATGCAGCCATCGAGAGGTCTGGGCACGATTGGTTCCTGTTGATTCCCAATTCCGAATAGGTGAACGATGACCGACCACTCACTTTAGCGGGTGAGTGGGGTGAGTGTGTTGAGCTTTTTACCCTCAGCTGAGTAGGAATCGATTATAATCGCCATCGTCCCTAGATAGTGGATAACTTGATTGGAATACATGCAATACAGGGCATAAACTGGAAAATTGGTAAGGGGGTTATGTTGCCTGGATGGATTGTGGATATCGTTTATGATCAACCATGTGAACGGATGTTTGTTTTATACTTCTACTTGATGTTGTTATAGATCGGGGAGCAAAATCTATCATATGCGGGATATACTAATGTGGATAAGCTTAGTATAGATCACCTAATGAAGATAAATAAGCTCAAGTCATTTATGCAAGAAAGGGTCACCAAACCACCATATGGCCTTGCATATGCTTATAAGAGTCCTTATTTTCTGGTTTTAGACGGGTAAGTCTAGCTGAGTACCCCACGTACTCAGGGTTTTATTCCCATGTTGTTGCAGATGGAGAGATGTTCTATGGATACTGTGAGACTTGCTACTACCCAGCTTTGGGAGACTACTAGACTGTGGGCACAGTCATATATCTTTCTCTCCTTATAATACTTTTGGTTGGACTCGGTCATGGACAAGGCACTGTTTTAAACTCTAGTGGTTTGTAAGACTTAACTATGTAGCTTCCGCAAACTTATTTCACTATGGCTTGTAATAATGGTACTTGATACTCCGATGTAATATATTTGTGAACTTGTGTGATGTATGATGAATGTTGAACTTATTACGATTCCTGGCTTAACGGAAAAAGTTTAAAATCCTTCGGGATTTTGGATGACTGCCGGGTTTACATGGGCTTAAGTGTGTTCTTCGACGCCTTGGTGTTGATATTCATACTTATGCTTATGTAAATTGGTCGGGTCTGTGACAACTGCGGTGCCATCCCTTCGGCGATCTCAGGTGTGCGGTGATCCTCCTCCCTGCTGCGCCGATCTATGAACTACGTCTTGTTTCATCCCCGTCGGTGCTCGCTGGGTGAGGTTATGTGCCTATTAGGATCTCTGGTAGGGTCTTTCTAGGGGAACAGCGGCTGGGGATTTTGGTGGTTTTGTAGATTGGTACACGTGATTCCACAGTGGGGGGAAGAGATGTCATGGGGGAATTTTGGAATCATGGCGAGTTCTAGCGTTTTGATTTGGTCTTTCTGCGTTCAGCACGAGGCTTCTATGAATTATTTAGTGCTCTAGTCAAACTTCTACATATGCGAATCCTTTTCTATGAAGCTTGTTGTACTCAATAATGGCATTGATAGACAGAAATGCCTGGAAACTGTCTGTTGATAACTTGCTCGTAAGAGCTCCCTGCCTTCTCTGGTGGTGCTTTACATGTATATGAAAGGGCTCTGCATGATACTAGCTTATTACAATGAAATTGTATGACAATGGGTTACAATGTTGCTGCATGATACTAGCTTATTACAATGTATGCTCGTGGCTCATGGCTAGGGTTGGAACTTCTGCGTTGTTTTGATTTTATAGGTTCCACGTCTAGGCGACTACTCCGTGCTAGATATGGATTGTTCTCGTGATTATTATTAATTTCCAGTGCAGATACTATGTAGTCAAGCCTGTGTTTGTTCCTTTTGCATTGCAAACCATCCTTTTTGCGGTGCAATCCGTTCCTGCATCTATGATCTTGTTGCTGCATCTATGATCCTGTTCCTGTATGGTACTAGATGGGTGCCCTTGGTTCTGTTCACGAAACCTCTGGTTGGATACTGGTCGATAGTAGGTTTGTGCGCCTGACTGCGCCTAGGATCAGTTTTGTCGCTCTCGGTCTCGTTGCTTTGCCCTTCTAGATCATCAGTTGATAATGATCACCTAAACTATGAATTTGGATCTGCATGTTGTATGTTCACAAATAGTATTGCTGTATTTTCCCTATAGATGGCACCATCAGGTTACAACAATGGATGATGAAGGGCAAGATAAAAAAAATTTGCAGCTATTGTAGCCTTGTAGGCCTGTAGCAATTATTTTAGGCTTTTTAACTACGTTCATTAATCCAGTTGCAGGATCGTGTGCTAGCAGGTCATATATATTTACTACCTCTGAACTTATGGCACTAAAGATAGCTCCTTGGTTCCTTCACATGTTAAGTGGCACTGTACCTCTGTGCTGCACATGTTAAGGTGTTGAGATGTACCTCTGTGCACATGTTAAGGTGTTGAGATGTTTCACTTCCTGGGTGTATTACATTGCAAGAAACTCAGTTGAAGGAGCTGGTAGATTGGGGCGGCAATTTTTTTTTACTGACTTGCTGGGCTACTTTGGCAGCAGGGGGCTAATTTTCTAAAAAAATTCAGTTCAGTCAGTTTTTTCTTCAGAAATGATTAGCTGATCTTATTCTTTCCTCTAAACTATTCTGCTTGCTGCCGTCTTGCTATTGGATGCATGGGTTGTAGGTCCTTTTCTTGTTCATTTTTCAATCATGCCGATCGTATTGAAGTTTCGATCATGACTCTTGCTTGGGGGTACTGCAATAAGAGTTAGCTTAGCTTGTACAGTCAAATTGATATGATACTGTTTCCAGGCTGAGTTGTGATCGATAGGTGCCTGCATTAGCTAGCTTGAAAGTAACCATGTGCACCGTCCACGGTATCATCAAGACCTCAATTATAGACGTGATTAGTTTATCTACTTTGCTTGACCTAGTTGCCTCCTGATCAATAAGTACAAGGTGCAAACACTGACAATCTGACATAGAGCCCCAAGAAGGCCTGACTTTGCTTTTAACTCGGATGAGTTGAGCTCTAGAAAGCAACTTCTATCAAGCTCTAGGTGATTATTCTAATCCAGGAATAGGATCTCCAAGGCATAAGTATGGTTCTGAAATGCTGCAGACCTGAGCATTTTTTATTCTGAAATGTTGGATTTGTAGGCAGTATGGGATGGCTTGCTGCTTCATTTCAGTGAATTATGCATGTGTTCACCTTTGTTGTTTCAATTATTCTCCCTTGTTAATTTGTCCGGCCGATTGATTTCATGTGGACTGCTACTTATCAATAAACTGATCTATTTATTTTAATCTATTGTACTTTTTCTTTGTGTTACATGATACACGCAGACGGCTTGGTGGATGCAATGCACGATCTGATAGAAGTGAAGTGATGCAGTGCTACTTATCTGCTCAGTGTAAGGATATTGATACAAGTGAAGTGTGAGAGGATTTGGTGGAAGAAATGCATGAAACAAGTTTAGTGTGGTCAAATTTTGTGATGATCATTGACATTTTTTACTTCTGTGTAGTTGTGCGAAGAATTGATTTCAATGTGATACCTGTATATTTTTTATGTTAACAGATTGTTAAAACCAGAATTTGGTCAGGATATGACAGGTGGGCCCGTGAATGGCAGAGAGATTCGGCAAACACCTGTGCGGTCGGCTAACTTTCCATGTGTTCGGCAAATGATCAAGCGGTCGGTTATCCTTGGCTGAGCGATGGCTTCGGAAAAAGGAAAGGAGGAACTGGCTAGAAAGGGAAGGAGTCATAAAAATCAAGGATTCCGATTTTGGTTAGAGTTAGCATTTTGTATCTTTCCAATTTTGTTTAATAGCTCGTAGTCGTTTAGGACTCATGTTTTGTCCAGGGTATAAATATAAGCCCTCGACCATTGTAATAAGGGTTCACAACCAAATCAATACAACCGGCTACGTGCCACCTTTCGAGTCCTTTTTAGTCGTGTCGTCGAGTTCTTCGAGAGGGCCAATCGATCCGTCGACCTCCGTAAGTCCCGGCAACCTTGTATCATGTCTAGTATCATGCGGTGGATTTAGATGTGATGCAAGTAGTCTCATTGTTTTAGCTTAGAACATGCGGTAGATCTAAGCTCGATCATGGGAAGTTTTTGCTTGTGCCTTGTATCGTGCGGCGGATTAAGACATGAGTAAAGATAGTTATCGGCTCTTTTAGATTTGGCAAGATCTAATTGATTCATTAAGTTATCATGTGTTGCTTTTATTTAATGTTTAATTATTTGCAACACTCTTTTGCCCAATCTAGATTGATACTCTTTTCGGCTCTCGATCATCCTTTCATACTTATTCAATATAAAGTAGATCGAGTTCAAATAGCCGAATTAGATCAATCAAGATTGTTACGTGTCGCGGGTTCATACAAGTTAGAGCATCTAGGTCTTGGTCAAAGCTGGATATCGTGCGGCAGGTGTAGGCTTTGCTTTGCTCTAGATCGTAATAGTTTGCTTGTTCCTTCTTCATGGACCCCGATTCGGTAATCTTGCCGATACGGTTAAGTTTACACGTGTAATGAGTATTTATAGATCTGTTTAGACAATTGCTTGCTTTTAACTCTTTATTGTTAGATTGTATCATGCGGTGGATTGATCTAAGAGTAAGGAGTGGCGCATAATCATGGTAGGTCGTATCATGCGGTGGATTAACTTACTTTGGTTTTACGCTTGACGGGTTTATGAAGGCTAGACGTGCGGCAGACTAGTTGGATTAGCCTATGCATGTGTTATCTTAATAGATTTATATTTGCAAGTTGCCTATTTATGATACTTTTTCTTTACGCACACGTATTCGGGGTCATCGCCAATCATATTTGCAAGTGGTATATGCTTATAGCAGGTCGTATCATGCAGTGGATTAACTTGCTTTAGTATGTGCTCGACGGGTTTATGAAAGCTAGACGTGCGGCAGACTAGTTGGAGTAGCCTATGCATGTGTTATCTTAGCAGATTTATATTTATAAGTTACTTATCTTTAATTGTTCGTGCTTGATGATGCTTTAAGCCTGAGATATAGTTTGATATGCTTTAATGATTTAATCTTGTTCAAACATGTCTTCATACACATGTATTCGGCAGTTCAGTTATATTCACATTATTCATATTATATTAGCCGAATGAATTGCAAACATGTTGGCAGATAGCTTCTATAGCTATATGTCGTCGTAAGTGGCTTCAGGGCCGTAAAGATGGAACTGCCTGGTCTTACCCAGACGTTCCGTTTTGATCTTACTGTTTTATCCCTTGTCGACTTTCGTGTCAAATCGATCGCACGCTTCCGGATTCAACACCCGGGCACCCGATTGAAGCTAGGCTTTCCGGCTTGTCATTGTGTGAGACACGGTGCGCCACTTTTTGTGTCAACACAGATATATTCCTGAGATTTCTTTTATCACTATGAGATGCTAGAATTGTTATGTAGTGATTTTCTCATATTATTTTCCTTTTTGAATTTTCTTATTTTTTAGATGCCTATGTACTATATCTATAGTGAAGTTATCAAATAAGCCAAGACATCGTAGATGACAGCAGAGAAACACGAGAGTGATCAGGAAGGTTAATCCATGCATGCTTGCTGA
This sequence comes from Themeda triandra, assembly GCA_018135685.1. Lineage (NCBI taxonomy): Eukaryota > Viridiplantae > Streptophyta > Magnoliopsida > Poales > Poaceae > Themeda > Themeda triandra. Next base: position 405,673 of record JAENPR010000262.1, on the reverse strand, counting down.
GCTTTGGATCGCATCACCCATACCTCCCCTGCATCTGCTTCCAAACAGCCGCCGAGAAAAGTGCGGTCCTCTGTGCGCTACCGCGCCACTGCTCTTTGGGCATGTTGGCGCGCGCCGTCGCAAGCGCACGGTCAGGGAGGCCCTACATAATAGGACCTGGACACAGGACGTGCGAGGCGCGTAGACGGTGACTTATGTCACTCAGTTTGCGCAGGTATGGAACCTGACGGAGTCGGTGCACCTGGACCCTTCCACCCCAGACCGTATGATCTGGCGGTGGACTCCTGCCGGTGTCTACTCCAGCGCCTCTGAATACCAGGCCTTCTTCATCGGCAGGACGCGGCTGGCGGGGGCCTCCGAGCTATGGAAGGCTTCAGCACTGCCTAAGGTGAAGTTCTTCTTCTGGCTTGCTCTGCTTGGCCGCCTATGGATAGCGGAGCGCAGAAAATGGCATGGTCTACAAGAGCACGACACTTGTGCCTTCTGCGACCAGTCGGCTGAGACCACGGACCACTTGCTGGCCGGCTGCGTCCTCTCCAGGGAGGTGTGGTACCGTACGTTGCTGCGTGCTGGGCGAGTCGACCTCGTCCCACCTTCGGACGCCGTTCTGTCCGACTGGTGGTTGACGGCAAGGGAGCGGATCTCTCGTCAGTTCCAGAAGGGTTTCGATTCCGTCGTCCTCCTCGTCTCTTGGGTGCTGTGGAAAGAGCGCAACAGGAGAACCTTTGTTGGCGGTCCTTAACTCAGATTTATACCCGCCAACTAGAGGTCATTATGGGGAAAATAAATATTTTATTTCACATATATCTTTACCATTGACCTAGTTCCACCTGTGCTTGGAGAAAATATTGTTTTGCAGAATATACACCAAGTGCAGGAATTTCCGGAATAAAAAGTACGCTTTTCGGAAAGCGTAAAACAAGCTAGAGAGCAAGTGGGCCATATGGAGGCCACATGGGCCAGAAACACCAGCATGGATGCAGCCCAGGAGGTGGCACGGGCCCATTGGCTAAAGTCGGTCGGGGGGCGGCGCCATCCAGGCGCGGCCGCGCCTGCGCCCCCCTGACTGACCTGTGGGCCCGGCCAAAGGCGGTTGCCTCCTGCCATCTGAAGAAGGACGGTTCCGCTGGTAATTTTGACCATAGTACCCCTGAACCGCCTCCAGCGCCCTATTTAAGAAGAGGAGAGGCCCCCCACCTTCACACACACCATTTGGAGCCATCTCTATACTTCTCACTTGTTCATTAGTCTTAGCATTAGTCCTTTGGAGCTAGGCAAAGCTACTTGGAGAGCTTGTCTCCAGGAAGAAAAGCTACACTCTTGGTATAAATCTATGGAGCGTTCTTCCTTAGTCAAGTTCTCATTACATTTATATAGTCGTGCATATGAACTAGAGTATAGTCTAGTACATGATATATTCGATGATCAAGAACTAGGCCATAGTTCTTGTGAGAGTTGTTCATCGTGTTCTACATTGTTCTTCATCGTTCATATGTTTTACTTGTTTAGATTAGAGTGTAGAAGAGGAATAGCGGTTCGATGTGCCTTCGGGCTTGCCTATGTTCTAGCTCGTCCATCCGTAGGGTGGGAGTCCTGGGGGACGTAGGTAGCTCCTTAGTATGCGGACGTGGTGTTCGGTGCGAGGAACCTTCGGATATGTCGGCATGCCACGGTTGAGGTGGTAGGCGGCGGGTGGTGACAGCCCCGTCCGTCCTTTGTAATCCCCCACGTTCGCATGTTGAGTAGGAGTTCGTAAATGCCGCCATCGACCGCGCACCGGTTGCCGCGGTCTCCCCATATTCCTAGTCTATAGTCGAGTCTTGACTTGTATAACATGTGGAATTAGCCGTTCTAGCATTGACCGTATAGGACCCGCTCGCTCCGCATAGATTATTCTTTATTCTTTATTTTATCTTTATTCCATTGAGGTTGCTCTAAGCGTGTGTCTACTATCCAAACTACCGTATGCTTACCCCTGTATAGCACATCGGTCGGTTTCTCCTCATGCTAGATATCATATTCATACCCATGCTAGAATACTTGACTACCCCATGCCTTCCTTTGGGAAATTATAAATAACGATACCCTGAATACTTCCGGGTGAAATGCTGCGACGATAGATCCGTGCGCTTGCGGATATTTATCTACTAGGATGTGATCTATCTCCGGCAACACTCGCGTAGTTGCTAGAACCAGCTTTCTAGGAATTATGCCGAGTAAAGCCATTTAGCATTTCGGCGCTGTTATCGAATTGGGCTCTAAGTCTATTTTGGTAATCGCGCTAAGAAATGCCAACAAGCATTTACGGCGCCGTTGCCGGGGAAGGCATGGAAGTTAAGGATCTAGCAGCATGGATATGCATATGATATATAAAATGAGAAACGACAATGTCTATACAGGCTAACTTTTATGTTTTCTCCTGTTGTGGATGAAAACAGGATAGTGCATGACCGGTTTCTCCCTGCCGGAAAATTTCAACTCAAATCCGGAGGCACTCCTAAGGAGGAAGAGGACTCGTGCCATTTCCTCTTCTGCTACTCCGCCGACAGATAAACCAGTCACCACCGCACCTACTACGCCGCACTCCATGGCCAAGTCCCTGTGCGAGTTCTCCGTCCCCAATGTTGCCAACGTGCCCACTGGGCCCGCTGTCAACTTGGGAGACAAGAATTTCGAGCTCAGGACTGGGCTCATTACCATGGTGCAGGCAAGTTCATTCTGTGGACTACCTAGTGAGGACGCCAACGCCCACCTCCAGCGTTTCTTGGAGATATGCGACACCATCGTTATCAAGGATGTCGCACCTGATGCGATCAGGCTCAGGCTCTTCGCTTTCTCCCTAGTGGGAAAGGCGAAGACCTGGTTCTACAAGGACAAGGCCACTATTGACACATGGAGCAAGTGCTCCACCGCGTTCCTCGCTAAGTTCTTCCCCATGGGCAAAACCAATGCCCTGCGGGGAAGAATCGCCAACTTCCAGCGACTCCGCCGGAACCCATCCCCGAGGCATGGGAGAGGCTCCAGGAGTACATCCGGGAATGCCCTCACCATGGGATGGAAAGTTGGCAGGTGCTCCGAACTTCTACAATGGGTTAACACCCATGTCAAAGGGGCACTGGACGCCGCAGCGGCGGCGCCTTTCTATCATTGATCGTTGACGGTGCTACGACCGATCAACAAAATGGTAGAAAACCAAGCTTGGGGAGGACCGCGCTCCCACCAAGGGACAAAAAGGCATGCATACCGTGAAGGAGGCGGATATGCTTGCCGCAAAAATAGACCTACTCCCGAAGAAGATTGACGGTGGTGCCATCAATGATGCATCCGGCACCGTCAACGCCATGGACGCTCGCATGACGTGCGAGGTCGTGTGAAATGGACACTCGGGGAATGACTCGCCCGAGACCCGTGAAGAGGCCGCCTACCTCAACAATGGGTTTCGCCGAAGAAGGAGGAGGGAATGGCTGGAATAACCGGTCCGTCCTCCATTCCAAGGTAATTCGAATTACGCCTCCGGGTTTAATTCTAATCAACCTTCATTGAAGGACCCGGTTTACGGCCAAGCCAAGATCAACGAAAATCTCACCAAAAAGATGATCCAAAATGACAAGATCTTGGAGAACATGAATAACAAGATAGAGGGCCTATCATCAGCAGTCAAGAACCAGCTAAGCTTCAACAAGATGATAGAGACCCAGCTCACCCAGATTGCCGCAGCGATCCCGACAAACGCTGACACAAGCAGGATCACGGGGCAACCCGAGGTCCCGCCCGAGTCAGTAAACATGGTCGCGACAGGGTTTGGTCACCCCTGTTAAGCCAAGCAAGCTTGGGGGGAGAAATAAGAGCACCGACAAAAGCAGGTCGGTAAGTACTAAAAAAAAGAAAGAGAAAAAGAAAGAGAGTAGATGAAAAAAAAAGAGAGAGAATAAAATAAAACATCTTCTACGAAAAAAAAAAGAGAGAGAAGATTTTATTTTAGAAAAAAAATATTTTCAAACGGCCAGGGCAGGATCACCAACGGCTAGCGCCAAGGGCTAGCCGTTGGCGCCCAACGGCCAAGGTAGGGCGTCAGCGGGGCCCACCTGGGCGCGCGCGCCGAGCGCGGCCGCGCCGCCTCGCCGAGGTGGGGCCCGGCCGGCGACCAATGGCTCTTAGCCGTTGCCCCTCCCCTTGCCGCTTTGGTTATTCCGCTATAAAAGGAGGGGGTGGCCGGGTGCTCAAACCACCTCCCATTCTCAATCTCTCACTCTCTTTCACTCCCACTTCCCACACAACAAGCTTCCACAAGCAATTTTTGAGCAAGAGAGCAAGAGTTGGAGCTAGTCTCGGGTGTGGAAAATCAACCTCCACCAGTTCTTTCGCACCCGAGAGCTAGCCACCGACGTAGTTCGCCATGAGTGACTACAGTTCGTGGGGATACGGTGAGGCCTCGAGCTCTTACCAAGGTGCCCCCTACGAGCCGGGCGGCCGAGGAGGCGGCGCCCGCAACCCCGAGCCCGGGGATCTACGCGGCCGACGCCCCGTACCTCGACTGGAGGGAGAGCAGGAGCTGCAGAGGTACCATCGCCTCAAGGATCGGCTCTTCAACCACACGATGATCTACGACGCCAACCTCATCGAGAAAATAGGTATGGACACCGACTTCGACACCATTTGGAAGGCGGTTGGTTGGGAAAGCTTCGAGCCCGTCGATGAGCAAGGTTCGCGTCTCTTGACCATCCAGTTTCTTTGCACACTTGATTATGATGATGAGCGTATTTACTTCCGTTTGTTTGGCACGGATTATTCTCTTACCTGGGGGGGAACTCGCTCATCATCTAGGCTTTCACTATAAGTGTGCACTTAAACTAGATGCATCTATCCCTGGTTTTGATCGCAATTCTTTTTGGGAGAAGATTTCGGGTAGGGTAGAAGTTGGACCTTTCAAACCCCTGAACACGCAGATCCAACACCCTACCCTTAGACTCATGCATCGCTGGATTTCCATGACTTTATTTCCTGCTGGCAGGACTAGATGGGTGCATTCGGTAGAACTTAAGCTTCTCTATGCCATAGTTCACAAGTTCAAGGTCGCTCCTGTAAAGGAGATGTGCCTCCACTGGCTAGATATGGTTAAGAAGTCTTATGCTATCGATTGCACCTCTCTTGTTACTCGCATTGCCAATGCCGTAGGAGCATTAGATGGTAACGATGTTGAGTACATTCCCCTTGATCGGCCGATTTGTGATTTGCGTGCCCTAACCCAAGGACACACTTTGAAGGCCGATGGGAAAGATCATATCTCTTTTCTTCTTTGCCGGTTATGTAAATAAGATCCGGTTACCTAACCCGGATCTCTATTTATATAACCGTGATATGCTCACCTTTGATTTGAAAACTATAGAAGAAGCACGCGAGGGAAGAACAGGACTCCGAGAGCCACTAGAGGAGGGTGAGGCTTATGCACGGTCGACTCCCCGCTCGCCCGGATGCTCCTGTACAGCCTCTGTTGGCATTTCTTAGCATCATCACCAGGATTGCAAAGTCCTTGGCAATGTCACTAGAAACACCACTAGGTATTCGTAGCATTCACGTAACAAATCCGCAAGCGCACGGAAATACCGTTGTAGCATTTCACCCTAAGTATTCGGGGTATCGTTATTTATAATTTCCCAAAGGAAGGCATGGTATAAAAGAGTCTAATTTGGACATGGACAAGATAACATGATTGCATAATAGACCAATGTTCATAACAAAGGGGTAAATGGGATTTATATTTGGATACATGATACACACACTCAAGCCAATCTCAAGGATAAAGAGGAAAGAAAGAATAAAGAATAACCTAGACTCTGGAGCAAGCATTCCTACATAGCCATGTTTAGACAACAGATAATCATACAAACACACGTTTGTTATATAGGGTCAGAGGTTCCGAGTTAAGATAGTCCGTCGCCGATGATCTACTTCGGGCACCCGGTTAACACTTGGTCTCGCCAAGTGATGCCGGCCTACGGCTCTACGTCGAACCCGACGTGGGGGATTACGAGGGACGGACAGGGCTGTCACCACCTGCCGCCTACCACCTCAACCGTGGGGCACGAGGCAAACGAAGGTAGTATCTAGCCTAGACACCATGTCTATGCTATAACTACTACTCTAGCGTGAATTCAAGGCTTACCCGTCCCCGGGGTCCTTCTACTAGAGTATCCGCCATGAGGACGGACGACGAACCCGCAAACCAACATTGACCAAGACTAAGTTAAGAAAGAACTCATCACATCAACTTAGCTCGAGATCTAAACATGCATGTATGATAGGTTAAGCATAAAGTTCTATAAGACAAGAATGTAACATAGGAACTATATGCTAGTTCATATGTAAACAATATATGTCATAAGAACTTTGCTCTAAATCAAGAACATAGCTATATTGATAGAATGAGAACAAGAACATAGAAGGATTCTCCAAAGTATTCATACCAAGATTCTCCTTCTAGAGATCCTTGCCTCTCTCTTACAAAGCTCTTGCCAAACTCCTACTACTACATCCTAAAACTACTAAAGAGAGTACAAGTGTGGAGGGAGATAGACTCTTGTGTTGGTGTGTGGAAGGTGGGAGGCTCTCCTCCTCTTTTATAGGGCGTGGAAGGCGGTTCGGGGGCACTATCGTCAAAAGCACCAGCGGGACCGCCTTCTCCACATGGAAAGAGGACGAACCGCCTTTGGCTGGGCCCGCACCGCCTCTGGACAGGCGCGCCCGCGCCTCGAGCGCGTGCGCCCATTGTGGGCCTGCTGGGCCTCTGCTTTTTCCACCAGTGCGTGGGCCTTTCAGCTGGCTTCGAATCGGCTGGTCATTTGCCCAAATCGGAGTCCGGATGCATCCGTGGCGCCCAATTTACTGAGACATGGTCCTACAGCCCAAGATAGAATTGGTCTAGACTTTGGCCCTTCACCTCATGGGTTCATCTTGGATACTTGCACCCATATTTGGATCTCCGGCACTCTGGTAAGAAGCACCCGCGCCCCAGGCGCGCCCGCGCCTGGGTGACACCGCCCCGCGCCGCCCTTTGGCGTGTGGGCCCGGGTCAACTCCTAGGCCGGGTGGTGGTGGTGCTTTTGGCCCATCACGACCCCCGTGGGCTGGCCCTTGTTCTCTTGGCCTTTTACGCTTTCCGAAAAGCGCCTTTTTATTCTCGGGAAATTCCTGCACTTGGTGTATATTCTGCAAAATAATATTTTCTCCAAGTACAAGTGGGACTAGGTCAATAGTAAAGATATATGTGCAATAAAATATTTATTTCTCCCAAAATGATCTATAATTGGCGGGTAAAAATCAGAGTTAAGGACCGCCAACAGCCTCCCCAGCAGTATGGTTATGGTGGATGGGAGGCCTACCAGGGCTACGCAGGCTACTGTTGACGATCGTTAAGTATCAAATTTATACCGTCAACGCAGCAAGAGAAAGGACTAATATGAGTTCACCTGTTAGATATAGGGGTTACACTGACAGAATTCCACTAGTTTTGGTGATTGTCTATTTCGGGGGGGTTATCGAGAAAGAGAACCAAAGGAGGCCCACATGTCATGATTACATAGAGATAAAGACCGAACGGGTAAAATTGTATAATCTAGAAGACTCCGAAAGGCAAACCCCGGAAGCCGGGGCCCACTGGGGGTGGCCACTCGGCCGACCCGGGGGAGTCGGCCGACTCCCCACCTCCACCAATCGGGTGGAGTCTCGTGGATCCCGCCTCCACCGCCTTTGAGGATGAATAATTATCGTCCATTTAGGTCGGTTTGATCCGAGGGCTATGGTTCATCCTAGGGGCTATATATTCGAGCCCCCGGCCCCCCGGGTGAAACCCTAATTCATTCAAGAGTTCATTCTCTCATCGGAATTCGAGAAGCCGAGCCACCATCTCAATTAGAGCTCCATAGTTTAGTAGCATAGCTACATAGGAATAGATCTAGAGGGAATCAAGCCTAGCTTGGAGTCCGGATCTGTCGGAGTTCTTGGTAATTCCCCTCTACATTCTTGTAATATTCATTATTGTTCGTGATACTTGTGAGTAGTACTTTATTCTATTCTATTATATCGAGACTTGACTTTGCTCTATTTGATTATATTCTCAATTATATCGTTCTTAGTTTACTTTGATTATATGTTTAGCATAGTTGGACTAGAATTATATTTATGCATAGGATCGTATAGCGCTTGCTCATTAGGCCAATGGGTGAGTGGTAGATATTGTGTAGGCATGGTGCCTATACCGTATTTATCTGCGATTGCACCCTATATTCCGGATCGTGAGGTAGATCGCGGGAGTGACAAATCTGTTGAGTCCTTTGTAGCCCTTCTCCCGAGTATAGGTCTAGCGAACAAACCTATTACATTGAAGTCATTGCTATGTCTCTTGTCTTTTACGGTAATATCACTATGCATAGATGTAACCTTTTCCCGCCATGATTGCTAGATGTTCTTGCACTAATCATTGTATGCTTTGACTTTATAGTTAGAATAACATAGGATTATACCCTAGATCGTCCTAGTCCATGCTAGTGTTATAAGCTTAGAGTGCTAAGTTGAGATGGCTTATTACTATTATTTTATGTGGCTAAATGCTCTCATTTATCTTATGTCATTTATCATTCATTCCTATATTTTATGTGACACTTACCCCGTATGAGATGATCGATACGTACAAGGTTAAGCTCTCCATTATAGCATGTGCATTGCTCATCACTCATTGTCCAGTGCCTTCCCTTCCCGGGTAAAATTATAAATAACGATACCTGGATTACTCCTGGTTAAAATGCTACATTGGTATTATCTCGTGCGCTTGCGGATCCCATATTTATTTCTAGTAGCAAGTTGCATTATTTAGTACCAGCATTTTTGGCGCCATGTTAGGGATGACAACCTAACACCGAGTGGCGTTAGAAATGTCAACAAGCATTTTTGGCGCCGTTCTCGGGGAAGGTTGAAAGCCAATGGATAATGAGCAAGCATTGCACTAGATAATGTGATCGAGTAGTCTTTTTCATACTAACCCATCTCTACAGGATTACCCTTGTTTTGTCTACTTGTGTATTTTATGCAGGGTAATCAAGACTACTCTTCCTGATAACTATATTGACGATCCAGAAGCTTTATTCAGGAAAGCCAGAAGTAGGTTGAAGAAGACCAATCAATCATCATCATCATCAACTCAACTTGGAAGTTTGTCAGAAGCAGAAAGTCAACCTTTCGTGCGAGACTTGACACCAGCGTTTGAAGCCATGGCGAACAAATCACTCCGCGAGTTCTCGGCTCCAACTACGGACAACATTCGTATCTTGGACCAACCTGCGGACATCGAAGGAGCTTTTGAGCTCAAGCTGCGCGATCAACATGGTGCAAGCAAGCCGGTTACGTGGGAAGGCCCATGAAGATGCTAGTGCTCATCTCCAACACTTTCGGAGATTTGTAGCACATTCACTATCAAGGATGTCCCCGAGAGATGCTATACTACTTCGCCTCTTTCCATTCTCACTCTTGGGGAGAGCGAAGCGATGGTTCTACGCCAATAAGGAAAAGAATCCTACGTGGGCACTATGTTCCACCAATTTCTTGGCGAAGTTCTTCCCCATGGGCAAGACAAATGCTCTTCGTGGGAAGATATCAAGCTTTCAAAGAACATCATGATGAGACTGTCCCGAGAAGCTTGGGAGCGCTTTCAAGATTACATCCTCGAGTGTCCTCATCATGGCATGGAGAATTGGCTACTTATGCGGACATTCTACCATGGGCTTAGCAACAAGACACGTGAGACGATGGATGCCGCTGCCGGAGGTGCATTCTTATCACTCACTATTCCTCAAGCCACAGCTCTTGTGGAGAAAATGGCATCCAACCAAGGTTGGAGTGAAGAAAGAACTCGACCCGCAAGAGAGTGGAGGAATGCACCAGCTGAAAGAGGTAGACATGCTTTGTCGCCAAAATGGATTTGCTAATGAAGAGGCTCGATGAGAGAGCCCCGGAGAAGAAAGAAGTCATACATATACATGATGCTCGCATGACATGTGAAGAGTGTGGAGAGACTGGGCACACAGTGCTAACGCCCCGTAGCCGAAGGAGGACGTGAACTACCTCAATAACAACAACAACAACAATTACTACCGTCCTCGCAGAATCAAGGTTGGAATCAACAGCAGAGGCCTAACTACTCGTGCAATTATTCGTGCAACTATCAAGGTAACAACTCCTCCTACAATAATTACAACCAAATAGCCTTTGAGAGAGTTAGTGCTTGAATCAAGGCAAGATGATGGACAATCTGTCCAAGAAGCCGACATCAAATGACAAGGTCCTAGAGACACTCGGCAATAGAATGGATGGCTTCTCTAATGCCATCAAGAGTCACTCGGCTTCAACAAGATACTTGAGTCGCAGGTACAACGCTTGTTAACCTTGCTCCCTCCACTCGGTCAAGGTAACCGGCGGGACAACCCGAAGAGCTCGAGACTCGCAAATCTTGTTGATATATTCAATGTAGAAGATAACCGGAGTGATCCATCGAAGGGGTCATGGATTGACTCAACTCGCCAATCAAGAAGGGCGATCCGGGAGACCGGTCATTCCGATCTCCATTGGAAGTACCAACTTCAATGAAGCAATCGTGACTTCGGTGCAAGCATCAACATCATGCCAAGAGTGATATATGAAAAGCTATTCGATGCCCCTTAGCATACACAACTATGTGCTTACGGCTTGGATCGGTCACTCCGTGTTCCTTTGGGAGTGCTTGAAGACATATGTGTACGAGTAGGCAACTCGTATGTTCCAGCGAGACTTCGTGGTAGTGGATACGAGCGGTGATGAAAGGTCCCCTGTCATTGGGACGACCATTCTTGAACACTTCTGGAGCCATCATGTATGCCAACACGCCAAGATCATCTTCAACATCAAGGGCAAGAGAGAAACCTTCTTCTTCAAGAACAGAGTGCTGCAGCTTCCAAAGACACCCTCATCCGCAAACGGTGAGAAGAAGAAGAGTCCAAGCTAAGAAGAGCAAGAATAAGAATAAGAAGACTAAGAAGACGGAGACGGTAAGGATGGTCACCGCAGTCCACAAGGAGCATGACCACTTACTCGAGATCCCCACGTCGATCAAGAAGGATGACCCAGTGTCCCAACCATTCAATGCTCCATCAACAAGCTCTTTCAATAAAGCTCATGCGTGACACCGGATCGGGCATCAACATCATGGCCAAGATAACTTATGAGTATCTATATGGCACTATGCCTTTGGAGCCTACCTATGCGCGGCTGCAAATGGCGGATCGAGACATTCCGCTTCGTCGAAGGAGAAGTGAAGGATGTCCTCATCCGGATAGATGACCATTATGTCCCTACGGACTTCCTAGTCATTGACATGGGAGATGACTACGATCCTCCAATCATCCTAGGAAGACCATTCCCGAACACCACCAAAGCTATCATCTATATTGGGACGGGAGAGATCCATTTCCACTTTCCCACCGAGAAGGTACGCCGCTACTTCAATAATAATTATATAATCACCGAGGAGCCCAAGAAGAACAGCAAGGAGAAGGCAACGTACCCGTCGCGTAACAAGAAGAACATCACTACGTAGATGGATGGGCGACTATGAGGGAGAAGTGTCTAGATATGAAGATCGGTACCCGGAAGAGAAGAACATTGCGAGAAGAACCCAAAGAGGTGCTACCGAAGAAAACCAAGTGCCCCAAGAAACTTCCTCCTCAAGGTCATCTTCTCCAACAAAGAAGGTGTGGAAAGTAAAAGTAAAATCGAATCAATTCCTACACACGAGGCGACGTCATCGAGGCGCCGGCCAATGCGCCCCTTGAAAAATGAACGAACATGACAAGTCCCGTTCGGAGGACTTAAAACCACCGAACGCCGCGCCAAGAGGTAACTTGGTATTTATCGGCATTACTTTTCAAAGATTATATTTTTACCTTAGCATATTTATTTCCCTACTTGCTTCTTAGTTGCATCTTTACTCTTTTATCTCCGCATTTGAAAAGAATTATAAAGATGTTGTGCATTTGCATCCGAAAATTGTTAAGCCCCATGTGGATAATCATTCACCGTGGTGGCACAAAAATAATTTCTCGGCATATTTATTTCCCCCGTCTCGCATTCCTTAAATAATAAAAAGATAAAAATATTTCTTGTGATCCCGTTAGAACAAGTCTAAGTTAGGAAAGTTCTAGACAACCGAGGCCTAGAGGTTTTATCACTAACGCTTAATTAGTTCCACAAGCTTTGTTGTCTATTTTGAGCTTCACAAGAACATCAAGGATCAAGAAGAGCCAACGGGCGAAGGACATCCAAATCCCCCGTCGGAGTGCTTTGCCGCGACACTTGAACGCTCTCCAACAAAGAACTATCTATGACACTCCCGGAGGACTAGAACGTCTTCGGTGCACTCGCCGCAACATCGCGGACTATGTCAACATCCAGCTTGGGGGAGAGCATCCCCGTATACCAAGCTAAGTGTCTCCAACTTATCTAATTATGCTTTATTAAAGTATGCTTTGTTAAAACAACTAAAAAGATGCATAACCATAGAAACCCGTAAAAGATTTCCTTATTTATCTTTTCTACTTTTGGAGAGCTCTTGCAATGTTTGTCTTTAAAAGTGATCCCTAGAATAAACTCTACATGGATATGATGAATAGTTGCTCGCGTAATTCCTTTCAAGTACCTAGTTTTCAACCTTGCACTCTCCCGAGTTTTGGACACAACCGTTTAGATTTGAGATTTGCTCGAACCCGAAACTTGTGGGTAGCGAACACTTGATCTAAGTCTAGGTGGTTGACGGGTATGATATGGGAAGGTTTTGAGTCAGTGTCCATCTTGTTCCTAGAGATACTAGAGTTACGGAGAATTTATCTTTGAAAATATTAATTCCCGCATGATGAGTTCCTTTATGATGAGAGTTTAAATTCCTACCACAGCCATATATTCATGCTTACTAGATTAGAAAAAACCCATCTGTTTATATAGATCATATTGTAGGTTTGAGTGTAGACTTTATAGGCATTGAGTGTGGTTATGCTTTGTGGACCCATAAGGAATTAGTCACGCGGTAAAGTCAATACTATGTGCTCTCCATCCATTAATCTATGCTACTTCGTCCTCAGAAGCATGCACCCATTTTATAAATGTTATATTCATTCTGTGCTACTTCCGTTCCTCGAAGTACCACCCACATATAGATCTATATCCACCACATATTGTGCTATCTCTACCCTGGAGATACGCACTTATGCTGCTCCTACCCTAGGAGTACGCATTCCCCACATATTGTGCTATCTCTACCTTAGAGACACGCACTTATGCTGCTCCTACACTGGGAGTACGCATCCATCCATTCATCCATCCACATATACATACGCCATTCATTTCACATCATCCAGAAAAGGTTCCATTCCTATCCTGGGAGTGAACATCTAGATATAATCATCGCCGTTCTATTTGCCTACACAAAAGCTCCGGTCATTATCATTTCAAGTTATACACTCCCTGTGCTAAAGTTTCATTTTCGGAGGATTGGTTGCTCTAAAAAAAGAAAAAAAAAAGAGAAAAAGAAAAAGAAAGAGTAGCCAAGTCCTTCCGGTCAAGAAGTTTCAAGGTTTCCGAATAAAGGGAGTCATGTTATCCCCAAAGGAGTAAGTGTAGAAGTAGATGTTCACCGGTTGAGTACCCCTCATAATCATTTTCTTATCACCATCATCCTATCATCATCTCATCCATTCCACTTCCTCATTCACATGCACATATGACTTTATTATTATTTTAGTTCCTATTGGATCCATGTCTTAACTGTGCAATATATGCAAGTGAGTTTGAGTGTCTCCCCACCTATGAGCTCCACATAAGTCTATTAGAAAGTAGGGTGAGAGAGAGAAGGCACTTTTCACTATGCCTTAGTTCCACAAATACCACATATTTTGAGAGAAGAGAGAAGGCATACACTACTCATGCCTTAGAGAGGATCCAGAAATACCACAAATGAGAGACTTGAAAGGTTCATACAAGGAACTCGAGTTTTATTTCAAAACTTTGCAAAAACTCCGGGATAATAGTTGATCAAAGAGCGAGAAACATGGCGCTTGACTTGACCGTTCTATCTTTCAACTACTCAAGACCCAAGTGACGGTTACAAGCCCCATGGTGAAAGGTAATATGAGTGAGTTTTGAGTCAGGATAGTTCACTCTAATCCAGAGGAGAATTCTTGTTTGAACGCATGTGTACTTGTGAGGAGTGAAAGTATTGCAGCAACTCCTGATCCATCACTGAGTCTATCTTTGCTCAGGGACGAGCAAAAGGTAAGCTTGGGGGAGTTTGTTGACGATCGTTAAGTATCAAATTTATACCGTCAACGCAGCAAGAGAAAGGACTAATATGAGTTCACCTGTTAGATATAGGGGTTACACTGACAGAATTCCACTAGTTTTGGTGATTGTCTATTTCTGCGGGGGGTTATCAGAAAGAGAACCAAAGGAGGCCCACATGTCATGATTACATAGAGATAAAGACCGAACGGGTAAAATTGTATAATCTAGAAGACTCCGGAAGGCAAACCCCGGAAGCTGGGGCCCACTGGGCGGGTGGCCGGTCGGCCGACCCAGGGGAGTCGGCCGACTCCCCACCTCCACCAATCGGGTGGAGTCTCGTGGATCCCGCCTCCACCGCCTTTGAGGATGAATAATTATCGTCCATTTAGGTCGGTTTGATCCGAGGGCTACGGTTCATCCTAGGGGGCTATATATTCGAGCCCCGCCCCCGGGTGAAACCCTAATTCATTCAAGAGTTCATTCTCTCATCGAATTCGAGAAGCCGAGCCACCATCTCAATTAGAGCTCCATAGTTTAGTAGCATAGCTACATAGGAATAGATCTAGAGGGAATCAAGCCTAGCTTGGAGTCCGGATCTGTCGAAGTTCTTGGTAATTCCCCTCTACATTCTTGTAATATTCATTATTGTTCGTGATACTATGAGTAGTACTTTATTCTATTCTATTATATCAGACTTGACTTTGCTCTATTTGATTATATTCTCAATTATATCGTTCTTAGTTTACTTTGATTATATGTTTAGCATAGTTGGACTAGAATTATGTTTATGCATAGGATCGTATAGCGCTTGCTCATTAGGCCAATGGGTGAGTGGTAGATATTGTGTAGGCATGGTGCCTATACCGTATTTATCTGCGATTGCACCCTATATTCCGGATCGTGAGGTAGATCGCGGGAGTGACAGTCTGTTGAGTCCTTTGTAGCCCTTCTCCCGAGTATAGGTCTAGCGTAAAAAAACCTATTACATTGAAGTCATTGCTATGTCTCTTGTCTTTTTCGGTAATATCACTATGCATAGATGTAACCTTTTCCCGCCATTATTGCTAGATGTTCTTGCACTAATCATTGTATGCTTTGACTTTATAGTTAGAATAACATAGGATTATACCCTAGATCGTCCTAGTCCATGCTAGTGTTATAAGCTTAGAGTGCTAAGTTGAGATGGCTTATTACTATTATTTTATGTGGCTAAATGCTCTCATTTATCTTATGTCATTTATCATTCATTCCTATATTTTATGTGACACTTACCCGTATGAGATGATCGATACGAGACAAGGTTAAGCTCTCCATTATAGCATGTGCATTGCTCATCACTCATTATCCAGTGCCTTCCCTTCCCGGTGGTAAAATTATAAATAACGATACCTGGATTACTCCCCGGTTAAAATGCTACATCGGTATTATCTCAAGTAAACCGGATCCCATATTTATTTCTAGTAGCAAATTGCATTATTTAGTACCAGCATTTTTGGCGCCATGTTAGGGATGACAACCTAACACCGAGTGGCGTTAGAAATGTCAACAGCTACTCGGGTGGGAGCAGTACCCCCAGCCGGCACAGACCGCTGAGGGGGCATGGTCCGATGCAGGGACCGACGAGTGGGAGCGACGGGCGGTGTCGACTCGCCACCACCCCGAGCAAGAGCCGACGTTGGCCTCGGTCAACACCCGCATTGGACAAATGCAGATCCGGACGAACGACATCGGAACACCACCCCTGGCGGCTTCATGCGATCCGACGACCCGGTGGCGAGCCGGCACGGGCAGCGGTTTGACGCTCTTGCCGAGAGCCTCCGCATCCGGCGGGAGCGAGAGGGCCTATTGGAGGTCCTGTGGATACAACCCACTGGGCCATGAGCTTCAGGATAAGCTTGGGGAGGACCCCCATTGAGGTACCTGCATTGCATATTTACCTTCTCGTAATTTTATTTTTTATTTATTTTAGCATGTTTAAATTCAAGTTTCTTGCATTGAAAAATTCAAAAAAATATTTATATATATTTATATAATTCCATTCCATATATGTGCTATGAAATGTTTAGTTCCACCCATGTTGAAATGATTGGTTGCTGTTTTATGTCTCGTTTGTACTTGTCTAAAATAGAGTTTTCTCTAATATTTGGGTTTATCGGCTTTACATTATCATGCTCTAGAAATTTGATTTAGTGGGTTGCATACAATTACTCTCATCTAGGTTATTGCACGATATGATATAGTGACTTAGACCACAACAATGAAACGTCCCTTTGAGAAAACCTGATGTCCGGAGTCTTTGTTTCAAAATTTTTCAAAAACAATAGTTCCTCAGTGATCGCGAAATACCCACCAGAGCCATATGATCTATCCATAGAATAAGAACCTTCTTACGCTACTTGTTCGTACATTGAGTTCGGTCGGATTATTACCGACGTGAGATTATGACTCTACACCCATGATTGAGATCCACTTGCACCCACTGTTGACGATCGTTAAGTATCAATTTTATACCGTCAACGCAGCAAGAGAAAGGACTAATATGAGTTCACCTGTTAGATATAGGGGTTACACTGACAGAATTCCACGAGTTTTGGTGATTGTCTATTTCTGCAGGGGGTTATCAGAAAGAGAACCAAAGGAGGCCCACATGTCATGATTACATAGAGATAAAGACCGAACGGGTAAAATTGTATAATCTAGAAGACTCCAGAAGGCAACACCTGGAAGCGGGGACCCACCTGGCATTGTGGTGGGTCGGCCGACCCAGGGGGGGAGTCGGCCGACTCCCCACCTCCACCAATCAGGTGGAGTCTCGTGGATCCTGCCTCCACCGCCTTTGAGGATGAATAATTATCGTCCATTTAGGTCGGTTTGATCCGAGGGCTGTGGTTAATCCTAGGGGGCTATATATTCAGAGCCCCTGGCCCCTGGGTGAAACCAGAATTCATTCCTAATTCATTCAAGAGTTCATTCTCTCATCAGAATTCAGAGAAGCCAGAGCCACCATCTCAATTAGAGCTCCATAGTTTAGTAGCATAGCTACATAGGAATAGATCTAGAGGGAATCAAGCCTAGCTTGGAGTCCGGATCTGTCGGAGTTCTTGGTAATTCTCCTCTACATTCTTGTAATATTCATCATTGTTCGTGATACTATGAGTAGTACTTTATTCTATTCTATTATATCATACTTGACTTTGCTCTATTTGATTATATTCTCAATTATATTGTTCTTAGTTTACTTTGATTATATGTTTAGCATAGTTGGACTAGAATTATGTTTATGCATAGGATCGTATAGCGCTTACTCATTAGATCGATGGGTGAGTGGTAAATATTGTGTAGGCGTGGTGCTTAGACCGTATTTATCTGCGATTACACCTTATTGGCCGGGTCGTGTGGTAGATCGCGGAAGTGACAGTTCCGTTGAGTCCTTTGTATTCCATCCCCGTTGGTAGGTCTTAGTAGAACAACCTATTACATTGAAGTCATTGCTATGTCTCTTGTCTTCTCGGTAATATCACTATGCATAGATGTAACCTTTTCCCGCCATGATTGCTAGATGTTCTTGCACTAATCATTGTATGCTTTGACCTTATAGTTAGAATAACATAGGATTATACCCTAGATCGACCTAGTCCATGCTAGTGTTATAAGCTTAGAGTGCTAAGTTGAGATGGCTTATTACTATTATTTTATGTGGCTAAATGCTCTCATTTATCTTATGTCATTTATCATTCATTCCTATATTTTATGTGACACTTACCCTATATGAGATGATCGATACGAGACAAGGTTAAGCTCTCCATTACAAAGCATGTGCATTGCTCATCACTCATTATCCAAAGTGCATTCCTTCCCAAAGTGGTAAAAATATAAATAACGATACCTGGATTACTCCTGGTTAAAATGCTACATCGGTATTATCGTGCGCTTGCGGATCCCATATTTATTTCTAGTAGCAGTTGCATTATTTAGTACCGGCATTTTTGGCGCCATGTTGGGGATGACAACCTAACACCGAGTGGCGTTAGAAATGTCAACAAGCATTTTGGCGCCGTTGCGGGGAAGGTTGAAAGCCAATGGATAATGAGCACATTGCACTACATAATGAGATTGAGCACTTGTCACCATTCTCTACTCATACGCCTTACCCTTGTTTTTCATCTATTTTTATATCTTATGCGGGGTAATGTATGAAAAAGACAATTCTTCCCGATAATTATATTGACGATCCGAAGCTTTATTTAGGAAGGCCGGAAGCAAGTTGAAGAAGACCAATCAATCATCATCATCATCAACTCAACTTGGAAGCTTGTCGGAAGAAAGTCGACCTTTCATTCGAGACTTGACACCAGCATTTGAAGCCATGGCGCACAAGTCACTCCGCGAGTTCTCGGCTCAACTACGGACAACATTCGTGCTTGGACCAGTGCGGACATCGAAGGAGCTTTTGAGCTCAAGCTGCGCTAATCAACATGGTGCAAGCAAGCCGGTTCTGTGGGAAGGCCCATGAAGATGCTAGTGCTCATCTCCAACACTTCTGGAGATTTGTAGCACATTCACTATTAAGGATGTCCCCGGAGAGATGCTATACTACTTCGCCTCTTCCCATTCTCACTCTTGGGGAGAGCGAAAGGTGGTTCTACGCCAATAAAGAGAAGAATCCTACGTGGGCACTATGTTCCACCAATTTCTTGGCGAAGTTCTTCCCATGGGCAAGACAAATGCTCTTCGTGGGAAGATATCAAGCTTTCAGCAACATCATGATGAGGCTGTCCCGAGAAGCTTGGGAGCGCTTTCAAGATTACATCCTCGAGTGTCCTCATCATGGCATGGAGAATTGGCTGCTCATGCGAGACATTCTACCATGGGCTCGGCAACAACGACACACGTGAGACGATGGATGCTTTGTTTGGAGGTGCATTCTTATCACTCACTATTCCTCAAGCCACGGCTCTTGTGGAGAAGATGGCATCCAACCAAGGTTGGAGTGAAGAAAGAACTCGAGACCCGCAAGAGAGGTGGAGGAATGCACCAGTGAAAGAGGTAGACATCTTTGTCTGCGCAAAATGGATCTGCTAATGAAGAGGCTCGATGAGAGAGCCACGGAGAAGAAAGAAGTCATGCATATACATGATGCTCGCATGACATGTGAAGAGTGTGGAGAGATCGGGCACACGTGCTAACGCCCGAGCTGAAGGAGGACGTGAACTACCTCAACAACAACAACAATAATTACTATCGTCCTCGGCGAATCAAGGTTGGAATCAGCGGCGAGAGGCCTAACTACTCGGGCAATTATTCGAGCAACTATCAAGGTAACAACTCCTCCTACAATAATTACAACCGGCCGCCTTTGAGAGAGTTAGTGCTTTGAATCAAGGCAAGATGATGGACAATCTGTCCAAGAAGCTAACATCAAATGACAAGGTCCTAGAGACACTCGGCAACGAGAATGGATGGCTTTTCCAATGCCATCAAGAATCGGCTTCGGCTTCAACAAAATACTTGAGTCGCAGTACAACGGCTTGTTAACCTTGCTCCCTCTGGCAGCCAAGGTAAATTGGCGGGACAACCCGAAGAGCTCGAAACTGCAAATCTTGTTGATATATTCAATGTAGAAGATAGCCGGAGTGATCCATCGAAGGGGTCATGGATTGACTCAACTCTACCAATCAAGAAGGGCGATCCAGGGAGACCAGTCATTCCATTGGAAGTACTAACTTTAATGAGGCAATCTGTGACTTCGGTGCAAGCATCAACATCATGCCAAGAGTGATATATGAGAAGCTATTCGGATGCCCCTTAGCATACACAACCATGTGCTTGCGGCTTGCGGATCACTCCGTGTTCCTTTGGGAGTACTAGAAGATATATGTGTACGAGTGGGCAACTCATATGTTCCGCCCGAGACTTCGTGGTAGTGGATACGAGCGGTGATGAAAGGTCCCCTATCATTTTGGGACGACCATTCTTGAACACTGGCTGGAGCCATCATGTATGCCAACACGCCAAGTTCATCTTCAACATCAAGGGCAAGCGAGAAACCTTCTTCTTCAAGAACGAGTCTTTGCGGTTCCCGCACACCCTCATCAACGAACAGTGAGAAGAAGAAGAATCCGGCTAAGAAGAGCAAGAACAAAGATAAGAAGACCAAGAAGACGGAGACGGTGAGGATGGTCACTGCAGTCCACAAGAGCATGACCACTTACTCGGGTCCCCACGTCGATCAAGAAGGATGACCCGGGTATCCCAACCATTCAATGCTCCATCAACGAAGCTCTTTCAATAAAGGCATGTGACACCGGATCGGCGTCAACATTATGGCCAAAGTAACTTATGAGTATCTATATGGCACTATGCCTTTGGAGCCTACCTATGCACAAATGCGGATGGCGAGATCGGACATTCCGCCGTCGAAGGAGAAGTGAAGGATGTCCTCATCCGAGATAGATGACCATTATGTCCCTACGGACTTCCTAGTCATTGACATGGGAGATGACTACGATCCTCCAATCATCCTAGGAAGACCATTCCTAAACACCACGAGCTATCATCTATATCGGGACGGGAGAGATCCATTTCCACTTTCCCACCGAGAAGGTACGCCGCTACTTCAACAATAATTATATAATCACCGAAGAGCCCAAGAAGAACGTAACAAGGAGAAGGCGGCGTACCCGTCGCGAACAAGAAGAACATCACTAAAGATGGATGGGTGACTATGAGGAGAAGTATTCGAGATATGAAGATCGGTACCTAGAAGAGAAGAACATTGTAGAAGAACCCGAAGAGGTGCTACCAGAAGAGAAACAAGTGCCCCAAGAAGCTTCCTCCTCAAGGTCACCCTCTCCAACGAAGAAGGTGTGGAAGGTAAAAGCAAAATCGAATCAATTCCTACACACGAGGCGACATCATCCGAGCGCCGGCCAATGCGCCCCTTGAAAAATGAGCGAACATGACAAGTCCTGTTCGGAGGACTTAAAACCACCGAACGCCGCGCCAAGAGGTAACTTGGTATTTATCAGCAATTACTTTCTAGCATTGCATTTTTACCTTAGCATATTTGTTTTCCTATTTGCATCTTAGTTGCATCTTTACCATCTACGCATTAGAAAAGAAAATAAAGATGTTGTGCATTCGCATCAAAAAATCGTCAAGCCCCATGTGAATAGTCATTCACTGTGGTGGCACAAAAATAATTTCTCGGCATATTTATTTCCCCTGTCATTCCTTAAATAATAAAAAGATAAAAATATTTCTTGTGATCTGTTAGAACAAGTCTAAGTTAAGAAAGTTCTAGACAACCAAGGCCTGGAGGTTTTATCACTAACGCTTAATCGGTTCCACAAGCTTTGTTGTCTATTTGAGCTTCCAGAACATCAAGGATCATGAAGAGCTAACAGCAAAAGGACATCCGGTCCCCTGTCGGAGTCTTGCCAGCGAAAATTGAATCTTTGTCTCCAACGGCAACTATCTACGACACTCTGGAGGACTAGAACGTCTTCGATGCACATCGGCAACATCGGCGAGACTATGTCAACATCCGGCTTGGGGGAGAGCATCCCCCGTGTACCAAGCTAAGTGTTTCCAACTTATCTATTTATGCTTTATTAGAGTGTGCTTTGATTAAAACAACTAAAAAAGTTGCATAACCATAGAAACCCGAAAGATTTCCTTATTTATCTTTTCTACTTTTGGAGAGCTCTTGCAATCTTTGTCTTTAAAAGTGATCCCTAGAATAAACTCTACATGGAGATGATGAATAGTTGCTCTGCCGTAATTCCTTTCAAGTACCTAGTTTTCAACCTTGCACTCTCCCGAGTTTTGGACACAACTTGTTTAGATTTGAGATTTGCTCTGAACCGAAATTTGTGGGTAGCGAACACTTGATCTAAGTCTAGGTGGTTGACGGGTATGATATGGGAAGGTTTTGAGCTGCTTTGTTCATCTTGTTCCTAGACATACTAGAGTTACGGAGAATTTATCTTTGAAAATATTAAATTCTGCATGATGAGTTCCTTTATGATGAGAGTTTAAATTCCTACCACGACCATATATTCATGTCTACTAGATAAGGAAAACCCATCTGTTTATATAGATCATATTGTAGGTTTGAGTGTAGACTTTATAGGCATTGAGTGTGGTTATCTTTGTGGACCCATAAGGAATTAGTCACGCGAGATAAAGTCAATACTATGTGCTCTCCATCCATTGATCTATGCTACTTCGTCCTCGAAGCATGCACCCATGTTATAAATGTTACATTCATTACGTGCTACTTGTTTCCTCGAAGTACCACCCACATATAGATCCATATCCACCACATATTGTGCTATTTCTACCCTAGAGATATGCACTTATGCTACTCCTATCCTGGGAGTACGCATTCCCCACATATTGTGCTGTCTCTACCCTAGAGATACGCACTTATGCTGCTCCTACACTGGGAGTACGCATCCATCCATTCATCCATCCACATATACATACGCCATTTATTTCACTTCATCCAGAGAGGTACTATTCCTATTCTGGGAGTGAACATCTAGACATAATCATCGCCGTTCTATTTGCCTACATAAAAGCTCCAGTTATTATCATTTCAAGTTATATGAATCCCCGTTGCTAAAGTTTTGTTTCCGGAGGATTGGTTGCTCTAAAAAAAAAAAAAAAAGAGAAAAGAAGAAAGAAAGAAAAAGAAAGAGTAGCCAAGTCCTTCCATTCAAGAAGTTTCAAGGTTTCCAAATAAAGGGAGTCATGTTATCCTCGAAGGAGCAAGTGTAGAAGTAGATGTTCACCGGTTGAGTACCCCTCATAATCATTTCCTTATCACCATCATCCTATCATCTCTTCATCCATTCCATTTCCTCATTCACATGCACATATGACTTTATTATTATTTTAGTTCCTATTGGATCCATGTCTTAAGCTGTGCAATATATGCAAGTGAGTTTGAGTGTCTCCCCACCTATGAGCCCCACATAAGCCTATTAGAAAGTAGGGTGAGAGAGAGAAGGCACTTTCCACTATGCCTTAGTTCCATAAATACCACATATTCTTGAGAGAAGAGAGAAGGCATACACTACTCATGCCTTAGAAAGGATCCAAAAATACCACAAATGAGAGACTTGAAAGGTTCATACAAGGAACTCTGAGTTTTATTTCAAAACTTTTCAAAAACTCCGGGATAATAGTTGATCAAAGAGCGAGAAACATGGCGCTTGACTTGACCGTTCTATCTTTCAACTACTCAAGACCCAAGTGACGGTTACAAGCCCCATGGTGAAAGGTAATATGAGTGAGTTTTGAGTCAGGATAGTTCACTCTAATCCGGAGGAGAGTTCTTGTTTGAACGCATGTGTACTTGTGAGGAGTGAAAGCATTGTAGCAACTCTGATCCATCACTTGAGTCTATCTTTGCTCGGGGACGAGCAAAAGGTAAGCTTGGGGGAGTTTGTTGACGATCGTTAAGTATCAATTTTATACCGTCAACGCGGCAAGAGAAAGGACTAATATGAGTTCACTGTTAGATATAGGGGTTACAACTTGACGAATTCCACGAGTTTTGGTGATTGTCTATTTACGCGGGGGTTATCGAGAAAGAGAACCAAAGGAGGCCCACATGTCATGATTACATAGAGATAAAGACCGAACGGGTAAAATTGTATAATCTAGAAGACTCCGAGAAGGCAACACACAGGCGGGGACCCACTGGCATTATGGTGGGTCGGCCGACCCGAGGAGTCGGCCGACTCCCCACCTCCACCAATCGGTGGAGTCTCGTGGATCTGCCTCCACCGCCTTTGAGGATGAATAATTATCGTCCATTTAGGTCGGTTTGATCCGAGGGCCGTGGTTAATCCTAGGGGGCTATATATTGAGCCCACGGCCCCAGGTGAAACCGAAATTCATTCCTAATTCATTCAAGAGTTCATTCTCTCATCGGAATTCGGAGAAGCGAGCCACCATCTCAATTAGAGCTCCATAGTTTAGTAGCATAGCTACATAGGAATAGATCTAGAGGGAATCAAGCCTAGCTTGGAGTCCGGATCTGTCGGAGTTCTTGGTAATTCCCCTCTACATTCTTGTAATATTCATCATTGTTCGTGATACTATGAGTAGTACTTTATTCTATTCTATTATATCATACTTGACTTTGCTCTATTTGATTATATTCTCAATTATATTGTTCTTAGTTTACTTTGATTATATGTTTAGCATAGTTGGACTAGAATTATGTTTATGCATAGGATCGTATAGCGCTTACTCATTAGATCGATGGGTGAGTGGTAAATATTGTGTAGGCGTGGTGCTTAGACCGTATTTATGCTGCGATTACACCCTATTGGCCGGGTCGTGTGGTAGATCGCGGAAGTGACAGTTCCGTTGAGTCCTTTGTATTCCATCCCCCGTTGGTAGGTCTTAGTAGAACAACCTATTACATTGAAGTCATTGCTATGTCTCTTGTCTTCTCTGGTAATATCACTATGCATAGATGTAACCTTTTCCCGCCATGATTGCTAGATGTTCTTGCACTAATCATTGTATGCTTTGACCTTATAGTTAGAATAACATAGGATTATACCCTAGATCGACCTAGTCCATGCTAGTGTTATAAGCTTAGAGTGCTAAGTTGAGATGGCTTATTACTATTATTTTATGTGGCTAAATGCTCTCATTTATCTTATGTCATTTATCATTCATTCCTATATTTTATGTGACACTTACCACCGTATGAGATGATCGATACGGACAAGGTTAAGCTCTCCATTACAGCATGTGCATTGCTCATCACTCATTATCCAGTGCATTCCCTTCCCTGTGGTAAAATATAAATAACGATACCTGGTTTACTCCCGGTAAAATGCTACAATGGTATTATCTCGTGCGCTTGCGGATCCCATATTTATTTCTAGTAGCGGTTGCATTATTTAGTACCAGCATTTTTTGGCGCCATGTTGGGGATGACAACCTAACAACGAGTGGCGTTAGAAATGTCAACACCCACCAAATAAAAGCCAACTCTTACACGAGAGTTGCGCACAACATGCACCCTTCACCATCCGCCGACTCTTACAGAGTTGCGCACCATTTTCCGCCAAATAAAAAAGCCGACCCTTACCACGAGGATCGCGCACCCACTCTCCCGTAGTTTGCAAAATTCTCCATGCATTGTTTATCATGACATCTCTCTCCACCTCATCCCATCCATCAATAAAGATTTGGGCTATGTTCTTAGTCAGAAAAAAAAATGAGTGAAGAGAAAAGAAAGAGAGGAAAAGAAAAAAAAAAGGAGAGAGAGAGATTGTTATAGTTAGAAGATTTATCACTCTTATAGGCAAACGGGAAAAGTCTTAGATCCCCGTTCAAAAAAAATGAGAGAATAAATTTAGTTGTTCTTTGATAGCCCATCATTTCTTCATCTCATTCATCAATAAAAGAGAGCATGTCATAATGCATGGAGACCCAAAAATACCACAAAAATTAGGAATCATCTTTCATTCCATCCACACACTTGCACATCTCAATCAAGGTGTATAGCTTAATCTCCGTAAGGTTCAATCCTTGACCTTACAACATATGTGATACAAGTATGCCCACTTACATACCTACCCAAAACTCCACTCTCAGCTTTAGTGGTAGGAAGAAGGCAATGCGAAAATGCCTTTGGTGAGGTTACTATACACTTTTGAGCGATCAAGTGGGTCATTTGAGGAACTTGGTTTATTTATAAAAACTTACAAAACCTCCGGACTGAAAGTTGATCTTGGGACGAATGAAAAGCACCGGTCTTTGGAACTTGTTCTATTTTGCAATCGCCCAAGACTTGAGAAAATTAGAAGCCCCACTTCATCAGGAATCATAGAGTAGGTACAATTGCCGATTTATCTAAATAACGTAGAACGCTCTCTTTTAGCTTGTACACTTGAGATATAATCGGCATCGTAGCAACCCACGATCAACAACCCAAAGCAAAGACTTGCTCGGGACGAGCAAGGGTAAGCTTGGGGTATCTTGTTGGCGGTCCTTAACTCAGTTTATACCCGCCAACTAGAGGTCATTATGGGGGAAATAAATATTTTATTTCACATATATCTTTACTATTGACCTAGTTCCACCTGTGCTTGGAGAAAATATTGTTTTGCGGGAATATACACCAAGTGCGGAATTTTCGGAATAAAAAGTACGCTTTTCGGAAGCGTAAAACAAGCTAGAGAGCAAGTGGGCCATATGGAGGCCACATGGGCCGAAAACACCCCCGCATGGATGCGGCCCGGGGAGGTGGCACGGGCCCACGGCCAAAGTCGGTCGGGGGCGGCGCCATCCGAGCGCGGCGCGCTGGGCGCGGCCGCGCCCCCGACCGACTGTGGGCCGCCAAAGGCGGTTGCCTCTTGCCATCGAAGAAGGACGGTTCCGGCTGGTGATTTTGACCATAGTACCCCCGAACGCCTCCGGCGCCCTATTTAAGAAGAGGAGAGGCCCCCACCTTCACACACACCATTTGGAGCCATCTCTACACTTCTCACTTGTTCATTAGTCTTAGCATTAGTCCTTTGGAGCTAGGCAAAGCTACTTGGAGAGCTTGTCTCCAGGAAGAAAAGCTACACTCTTGGTATAAATCTATGGAGCGTTCTTCCTTAGTCAAGTTCTCATTACATTTATATAGTCGTGCATATGAACTAGAGTATAGTCTAGTACACGATATATTCGATGATTAAGAACTAGGCCATAGTTCTTGTGAGAGTTGTTCATCGTGTTCTACATTGTTCTTCATCGTTCATATGTTTTACTTGTTTAGATTAGAGTGTAGAAGAGGAATAGCGGTTCGATGTGCCTTCGGGCTTGCCTATGTTCTAGCTCGTCCATCCGTAGGGTGGGAGTCCTGGGGGGACGTAGGTAGCTCCTTAGTATGCGGATGTGGTGTCCAGGTGCGAGGAACCTTCGGATATGTCGGCATGCCACGGTTGAGGTGGTAGGCGGCGGCGGTGACACCTGTCCGTCCTTTGTAATCCCCACGTTCGCATGTTGAGTAGGAGTTCGTAAATGCCGCCATCGGCGCCGGACCGATTGCGCGGTCTCCCCATATTCCTAGTCTATAGTCGAGTCTTGACTTGTATAACATGTGGAATTAGGCTGTTCTAGCATTGATTTGTATAGGACCTGCCGTGCTCCGCATAGATTATTCTTTATTCTTTATTTTATTTTTATTCCTTTGAGGTTGTTCTAAGTGTGTGTCCGCTATCCAAACTACCGTATGCTTACCCCCGTATAGCACATTGGTCGGTTTCTCCTCATGCTAGATATCATATTCATACCCATGCTAGAATACTTGACTACCCCATGCCTTCCTTTGGGAAATTATAAATAACGATACCCCCGAATACTTCCGGTGAAATGCTTTGCGACGATAGATCCGTGCGCTTGCGGATATTTATCTACTAGGATGTGATCTATCTCCGGCAACACTCGCGTAGTTGCTAGAACCGGTTTCTAGTAATTATGCCGAGTAAAGCCATTTAGCGTTTCTAGCGCGTTATCAGAATTGGGCTCTAAGTCTATTTTGGTAATCGCGCTAAGAAATGCCAACAACCTTCGACAACATCCACAAGACACTGCCAGAGATCTTGGGAACCGTCAGTGAAGAGGCCGACGCTTGGCTGGCGGCGGGCTTCCGTAGCATCGCCCCGCTTTTCGCGGCCTAGAGCTCACACTCTTCTGTCTTCCTAGTCGCAAATCGGTTTCCTTAGAAAGTCACATCTTTTAGCACCACCGTTCCAGCCGGTGATATTTGTAAGTGTGTCCGTCCGCCCACCGGCTCGGCTTGGGATGGCGGGGTGTAAAACTCTAACTTCCCTTAATGAAAAACGTGCCCATGACACGGTTTCGAAAAAATATACCCACCGGGTGGAGAGGGGATTTGCATGTCCAGAAAAATCCCTCCCCCGCCCTTTTTTCCCTGGGTTAATTACCCTGAGTTGCCAAAGTAGCCCTAGATGCTGCTCAGGTAGATTCCCTTGCCTCGATGAAAACGGGCCATGGTGTCGGCCCAAGCCCAACAACTCCAATGGTATCTCACGTCCACATCGGAAATTCCGTCACGCCTCGCCCTCTCCGCCCCCGAAGTCCAGGATCGTCGTCGCCTCGCCCGACTCCGGCGATCTCCTCCGCCGCCGCCGCCCGCGGTCCGACCGAGATGGGGAGCACTTCCTCTATGCTCACCCAATACGACATCGAGGAGGTCCAGGACCATTGTGACCACGCATGTGAGTCGCTCTGACGCCTAATCCGCTCCCCTGATCTGATCTGGTCTGATCTAATCTGACGCGCCGCGCCGCGCCGCGGCCATGGGCGCTAGTCTCGCAGCAGGAGATCGTGTCTCTGTACCACCGCTTCTGCCAGCTCGACCGCAACGGAGGTGGCTTCGTCTCCGCTGACGAGTTCATGTCGGTCCCTGAGTTCGCCGTAAATCCCCTGTCCCAGGTACACCTACCGCTGAACTCGCCTCATGTCACTAACCACTCTCCTCCATTCCGACATCATCCTCGGATTTGTGGAGAGGGTTTTGGCTGGAACCAAGTGAATTGTGTCATTGTTGTTCCCTGATAATTAGCAATTGAAGGTTGCTTTGTTCTATATCAGAGGCTTCTGAGGATGCTGGATGGCCTCAACTTCAAGGAGTTTGTAGCATTTTTGTCGGCTTTTAGCCCCCGCACAAGCCCGCAGCAAAAGATTGAATGTAAGTTATTAATATTCTCCATTATTTGTCAATATGTAGTGTGGATCTTCTTTCAAATCCCTTTTTTGTGTCTGATAATGCTGTTTTCTCTCCAGTTATTTTCAAGGTTTATGATACTGACTGCAACGGGAAGGTTGCTTTTGATGACATCTTGAGCATCTTGCGGGATCTTACTGGTTCATTTATGACAGAGGAACAGAGACAGGTTTGTACTCTGGATTTCTGGTTCCTTCCTGTGCTATCACACGATAGCTTTAGTCTTTTCTGGATATGCTCACCTGAAGGCACTTATTGTGTATTACAGAAAGTCTTGACTCATGTGTTAGAAGAAGCTGGGTACACAAAAGATTCACATTTCACACTCCCAGACTTTATGAAGGTAAGCTTAATTTACTCAGTCATAAATGTGTTATCGCCATTCATAATCTACTTTGGACATTAAAAAAAAAAACTTTCTGGGTATCCGAAGTTACTATATCATTTTGACTGATTTAACAAAGTATGCTCATAAGTTTATGGCAGTTACAAAACTAAATCTAGCTGTGATACTATTCCTTACACTCGGTTATCCACACCAAGTGTTGGCAACTTAGCAAGTATTGGAACTCATGTTGTTTCAAATCTGTTATTCGAAGGAGTGGTTTTTCTGTGGAAGAGCTTTACTATTTGTAAAGCTGTCAAAAAGTCATTATAACAGTCTACAAAGTACATATTTAAACTTTAGGAGGGTTCAGAATATTTTCTGAATAAAAATCTGAATGTTGGATTGTTGGTACTTTTTTCTATCGAATACACGCTGATGGCTTCCAATGTAACATATATACACTGTCAGAAAAAGTGACAGTTACCTTCTCAAATGTACATTTTTCAGACAACGTTGAACTCTTCTGATCCATTTGTTGCTGCTTGCATGCTTTTTTTTTTATTAGTTGCTGCTTGCATACCTTTTTTTTTATAAAAGGAACGAAATAGTTTTCTTATGGCCTCTCCTGTCTGCAAATACCTTTACAACCAAATTGAGGCATTATCATCTGCCACATGCTATTGTCCATTAGCTTACCTTGGCCAAATATTCACAACACATGCACAATTGCACATTATGCATTGTTATGCAGTAAATCAAACAATCAACAGTGTGTATGACCATATGATATGGATAGTCCAAACGTATTTTTTTTTTGACCAGGAAAAACTGTGGGGGAGATCCCCACAGTACAGATCATTTTTCATTTATAAAAGGGTAAAGAGTTCATACATACATCGATTAACTGAAGGAATCTAGCCACACACAGAAGGATGATCGCAGATCATCTCTAAATCTAATTGACTGAAGAATACATTGAAATTTAAAATTACAAAGCCATGAACTTGGAGTCAGGTCACGCCGCTGAAACACCTTGTCATTTCTTTGCTTCCATAGCTCCCAAGCCGCTATCATCACTGCCTCCACAAAGCAGGGAGTATTGCTAACCATTCTGGCCTGATTCACTCTGTCTAGCAATGCAATATTCAAGTCCCAATTGATGCCAATACGCTGCCAGCATTGCTTGTTATATTCTGAAATACATGAAGCAATTATTCGTTGCAAACACAATTTCTTTGTTTTCATATACCTTAGAAATTCTATGATATTCACTTATAAAAGTTATGATGCATCAATGTAACCACCACACATCTGTATTGCACTATTTCAGCTGGAAGGAAGCACCATTTTTTTCCTTGACAAACTTGGTATTTGTTTTCAGATTATTGGCAGTTCTGAGCTCAAGATGGAGGTTGAAGTTCCAATTGACTAAAAACCTAATAAGTGTCATCTAGTTGTACTGTGATGCTGTTGCCCAGACTGTATGTTCATTTATGTTAAATTAAGTTGATGGTATATTTATATCCTTGTAACTCAAATCATGATCAGAGATGTAATTAAGGAAACATATGTATCTGCTATTTGGCGGTTTAGTTGACTCACACTTGTGCTCCTTAACGCTTGTTATACGCCATTTGATCTTCCACATACCCTTACTGATGTTAAGGTTCACTACTCGACCAAATATGTCAAAAATAATCAGATGTTCAAGGCATCAGTGAATTTAGGTTCTTAATACTTCTATATAGTATAATACTAGTTAGTACTCCCTCCATTCCAAATTGTAAGTCATTCTGGCTTTTCTAGATACATAGATGTTGCTATGCAACTAGATGTACATTATATCTAGATACAGAGTAAAATTTATGTATCTAGAAAATGCAAACCAACTTACAATTTGGAATGGAGTGAGTCTTTTGGAAAAGGGCATATGTTGTATCGTTTATTGTTAGGATTGTTTTTTTTTTCTAGATTATCTTGTGCCAAACAAAAGATAGAAACATGGTGAACATTTCAGGTAACTTGGAAGACTCTATTCATTTGACCAGGATGATTGATCCGTGCAAGGATCTCCCTGGTTGCTTATTATCAAACATGCAAGGCAGCATGAGTCAATAATATCGAGTTGCATTTGTGTCTGTCATGGCCTACTTGAGGAAACCCTAAAAATGGTACTCTCATCAAGAAAAACAGCTAGATTCTAGATGGGGAGATTGTTTTTTCGATAATTTAGTTTGATAAAAAAAAAAAAGTTCAGATGGTTCAAGAAAAGAAATCAGATAACTTCCAGGTCCACATCCCAAAAATAAATCGCACCTTCCTGTCTTTCTCTCTTTAAGATGAGGCGTCCAATGTTTCGTCTATTAATAGACATTATCCTGACTACCTGCAAGCTCTTCCTCCCATGCAGGAAGGGAAGGCAGAGCCATTGCAGATCAGCTAAGGAAGATCGTTAGCTCATTGGTGCCAATCTTGGTGAGTTTGCTGTAACTACTGTGATTTCTTTATAACTTTTCCAAGCTATGCCCAATCATTGGAAATTATGACCTCAAACAATTTGTATTTAGTTGTTGACAAAATCTCTTTATTTTTTGTTGAAACTGATCACACAATCTTTTTCTAATAGCGTTGACATACAATCTCTATATCGTAATTTGTAGTTAGCATGGGCTCTAACTTTTGCATGTTGCGGTCCTTCACGTTCTTGGCAGCACCATTTCATCTCAGATTATTACCATTTTCATTTGCTTGCTTGAGATGGGCTTAATTGTGCATTTATAAAATTATATCTTGACCCACTATGTTGTTTGGTTGTTCTACATAGTTTCTGAGTTAGTTTTATATTGGTGGGTTGGTTTGCTGGCTAAAATGCTCAATGATGCTGTTAGTGAACAAAACTTAGACCATGAGATTTCATTATATGGGCAAGTAGTTCAACCTGACCAGTTGGTTTTTCCCCTTCTGAATTCTGCTTTATTGATTTCATTTTCCCTTGTAAAATAAATTATGAGAATCAAACATGCTGCTGTTGTAATCCATTTTTCTGCTTGTCATGGAAGGATAATGTAAAAGATTTTTTTCTTGAACGTGCAGGAGAGCTTCACATCATTATATTAAATAGAAAAAGGGGTGGCTTTAAGATGACTCATGCAAACCTGTTAGGGCATGGTTCTTACAAGAGTGCTTGTCGGAAAAACAGAACTGCGACCAGTGTCCTATAGGAACCACAACCTGGCCTCATCCCTAAAATTCACACACCTGGTGTCTAATCAACGGTGAAGTTTGTAGTTTGTAAATTATGAGTATCACAGGAATAACTGCATGCAAAACATTAAAATGATGATATATTGAAGTAAGAGTAAAGATAAACTGGAAAGTGGGATCAAGATTAGGGGCTTACATATATGTTGAATTGGCATATTTGTTTCCATGCATGGCTTGTGATGTTTAGCATTTGTAGTGATTTTAGAAGTCGTAGTGACAATAGGTTTCAAGCTTCAAGAAATGTTATGTTGGAAATATTGCCAAACTTTTGTGGCTCCATTGAAATGTAAATAATATGTGGCCATCTAAGGAGGTTAGTTGAAGAAATGAAATGCTTGTGGCTCAGGACTGTTGTGGCTATGGACTTAAAGTGACAATTTCTTGAGAAACTTAAAAGTTGCAACACACTGCATGAGATACTGAACAAGGGGTGGGGTATATAAGATACGTATTACCTGTATAACGAGGGCAATGACGCGGTAGGCATCTAGAATAAAATTTTCTGAAAGATCTTTGTTCTACATCTCTGCTCATATGTGCAGTTATCAACTACTAAGGATAATACATATGTCTAATTATGACATATTCTAGTGCCTGTTTGTTGAGAATATTGATTTAATAAGCTCCTTGTAAGCAGTCGTGCTTAGGATTAGTCAACTCATCTTTTTATCCTAGTTTCCTGGTGAAGGCATGCATAGGATTAGTCAACTCCTCTTTTTATCCTAGTTTTTTGGTCGTGCATCTTTCAGAACACTGATCAATGTATATTTAAATAGTACAGATCTGACAGATGGATTGAGATTTTCATCTTAAGACAAATGACAAACATTGAATATCAATCAGAGCCTATTACCAAGATGGAAGAAAACGATACTATTCAGTTACAGAGAGCAATATTCGCCCAGTACATTATGATGAAAAAGTTATTCATGGAGTTAGAAGTGGAAAGAGAAGCTTCAGCAACTGCTGCAAGCGCGGCCATGTCAATGATTCGAAAACTTCAAAAAGAGAAGGATGCAGAGAGAATGGAAGCATGGCAGTACAAGAGAATAGCTGAGGAAAAGATCAACCACACTAACAGAGCACTAGAGATTCTAAAGGAGGTCATGGAACTGAAAGAATTGGAGATATCCTATCTGAGGAACCAACTGCAGGTGTATAAACACAAGCTATTGGATGCTGGTATTGATGATTGTGACATTGCAGATGAGACAATAGATAGTGATAAGTCTTTGTTTGTAAGCAAAAACATGGAGAATCTTTGTCATAAAATCAAAAGAAACCTCTCTCTGCCAACTTTGCAGTTGAATAAACTATATACTGATATGGACATCAAGAAAAATGGTGGAGTACAATCAGCAAGGAGCAGGCTGAACGATGACTGTTGGGAGCAGATTTCAAGAAATGTTATGGCTTTCGAGCCCAAGGAAAGCTTCTCAACAGATTTGAACGGTACAGAAAAGCATGGTGAAGAACCACATTCTCCAAGCAGTGGTGTTTTATGTGACTCTCAGACTTCGGATGAGCCTCCCTGTTCTTCCTCGTTCTCAGTGGCGAGTCATCAGGCAGATATATGTACTGATGGAGCAGTTCAGGCCAGGGAAAATATGGAATGCACAGTCAACCATGATCAACTCGAGGATTCTTGTGTAGGTGACTCTCGGACTTTGGATGAGCCTCCGTGTTCTTCCTCGCTCTCAGTGGTGAATTATCAGGCAGATATATGCAATGATGGAGCAGTTCAGGCCAGGGAAGATATGGAATGCGCAGTAAACCATGGTCAACTCAATGATTCTTGTGTACGTGACTCTCAGACTTTGGATGAGCCTCCATGTTCTTCCTCGCTCTCAGTGGTGAGTCATCATGCAGATATATGCAGTGATGGAGCGGTTCAGGCCAGGGAAGATATGGAATGCACAGTAAATCATGATAAACTCAAGGATTCTTGTGTAGGTACTGAAATGGGTGAACTAGTAGTTCATCCTTTAAGTGAAGTTGATCCACACCAAATTCCAGAAACAAGCAATACGACAACTGATTCCTCGTGTACTGAAAGTGAAATAATGACAGAGGAATCTCAACTGTCTCCCACGATTGTTACCAAAGGGCGAGGGCCACGTAATCTGTCCAGGTTTGCTGCAACAAGAAAAGTTGGATCGATGAATAATGTTGATAGACATGTCCGTCGAGGCTCCGGAACTTACACACCAGCTGGAACTAACACACCACGAGCTGGTGTTGAGAGAACCAGATCAAGGCTGAAGCGTGTGCAGAGTGCAAAGATGGTGGAGCTAAGTGACCCTAGGAATAGCAAGGAACAGATCATAATGCTGAAGGAGGTATATGAGCAGCTTGGTATGATAGAATCACATATGAGACCTTCTGGTTCCCAGGAAAGCCCCCGAAATGACACGTCATTAGATTCTGTGATGGAGGTATTTCTTTTAAGCCTACTTTATGGATATATCTAAGTGCAATATCTTCAACCATTAATGTTTTTTTCATCACTAAACGAATTAAGTTGATCATCATATTTTGATCATTAAACGAACTAATACAACAATATTTGTCACTGAGTATGAGCATAAACTATTTCAGTGATCCTAGCACGTCTCTGCTGCACTGCTGCTTTTGACAATGTAGACATCACTAGCTGAAGTAAAATGATTCAGATCATGTTCTCTTCTAGTAAAATTGTATGTTGATTGCCACTGCTTCATCTTTCTGTGCCCATGTAGAACAAAACAAAAAATAGAAGAGAAATAAGACATGAAGTATAAGCATGGAGATAATTCTCTGCCTATTATTAATTTATATTAACTTTTGCAGTGGCATTTGCTTTCCTTTTCCTCTAATAATGCAAAAACTTGTGCAACAGGCAGCTCTCTCCTTCTCCATATAGATTGAAGCATGTCTTGAGGCTATGTGCCACAAATCCAGTGTTGGGAATTAGATGTACAAGATTGGGTGTTTGGTTGCCGGCCACATTTAGCCACACCACGTTGTGGGAGCGCCGAAGCTGAGGTGGTAAATCAAACGCCACAGATGTGGTGAGATTCTCTACTGCGAACCAGAGAAAAAGGCAGCTCTGTGGTGGCGCGCTGTGGTGGGCAACCAAACGTACATGCTTCACATTTTTAAGGACAAAATGAAGAAGATTGACAGGCCTTTCTAATTAGACATCTCCATCAACACAGCACAGCGAAAACTGGGGTACTTGGTGTGTATATATTGTATATGTAAGACATGTATATATTGTATATGTATGGTAGTTCGTGCATACTGTGGGTGTGGCCTGCAGTTGTACCAGTTATGTATGTTCATGAAGCCAAGTAGACCAGCAAAGACAGGAGGCTATGCTGCATGCAACTTTGCTTCATTTAGGTTTCATTTGCAGAAACCGGCATCACTCATGCTCCTGGCTGTAAAGAAGGGTTTTTTGACAACCAGTTAGATCTGTGTCTTGACAAATCAGAGCACCTGGAGGCATTCAAAATTCCAAAGGAAAAAAAAAAGCGCCCAAGAGACCACCCAACAATGTCAGCACGACAGCATTCCCTAAGGAACATTACTTAAACTTCTATGTGGGTTCGAGGAATATTGGAATCAGATCGGTTATTTCAGCTGGCTTTGTCACTGCCTCTAAACCTCAGAATTTCTATGCGTGGCCTAACCACTTGCACAAGGTAGCTAGCTCCACGCTGTCTGGAAGGCAGCATCGGTGCAATCCAAAAGCCCAACAATGTAGGCACCAAGCTGGAGCATTACTATGAACAACGAAAATGCTTTGTCTTCATTCGATTTATATACCTGGTCAATTGCTGGCTTTGCCTCCAACACCAAGCTGGTCCTCGAATTCTTCAGGCACATCCCAAAGTGTCCATTTCGATTAGTGTTTCTTGTGGACAACGGACAGACAAAAAGTGCGACCCAGGCAGCCAGGCTCCAGGGGCGAATCGTAGCCGAGTATTAGATAGGTCATTTGTATAGGTTATTTGTGAAGGCGTACAAAAAACATGCTTCCTCTTAGTTAAAAAGAAAAAAAAGAGTTTCCTGAATCCATGTATATAATATAGTACATAACAAGGCAAAAAATGAATTGATTGGACTTGGATTCCTCACATGGCGATTGACCCAATTTTGTTTAGCCTGTAGATCACCTAAAAACTGTCAGAAAAAAAAATCATGAGATCAGTTGACTGGCTCTGTTAAATTTGTATGGTCCGTCCACGAGTGATGGAATTGAAGTACAGCTGCCCGCGGTTGTATCGTGTGTGATGGGCACGGCACACCTCATGAGTGATGCCACGATGCTTGTATGCAACGCGAGTGATGGATGACACGATGCTTTGTATGCAACGCTCATGTCTTGGGCAGCTGGTCGGTGAGACTGTCGGCCTTGTTCGATTCAACTTATCAGCCTAATTTATGAGTCATGATACAATGTTTTTCTCTTATATAGCCTGACTTAGCAACCACCAACCGCGAACCGGCAAGACTTGTTACAGCTATGGAGAACAGGTGGGTGGTGACATGCTGTGAGGCATGGCCAAGAATTGGCCATAGATCCTGCCGAGCTATCAATTACAGGCAACGCATGTACTCTGATCTGTCGGATTTCGACAGTTTAGTAGTGTTCGATACTTCGATTCAACGGGGACCAAATCGACTGACATGGGTTGGCACTCTTTTTCCTTTATTCGTCTAATAGAAATCACAACAAAGTTGTTGCCGTCCTTTCGAAAAAAATCGACCGATATCATGGGTTATGCTTAACATCATAATGATGATTCTGGCGATGATGGGGCACCATGAATGAAGACTCGAAGATATAGCAACGGTTATGCTCCATCAAGACCACGAGTGTGTAGTATTGACTCACTCACTGTCAGGTACCCGGAATTAGAACAGGTCCAGGACGACGGCTGCTCTGCTTTGATGTCAAAATCTGCAGGCCAGCCAAATTGCTGCAGCCAGCCGCCATAGGCCATACAGTTAGGAGCATGGCTGTTCGCTTGTAGTTGCCGCAGGACCAAATTGAATATTTCTGGTGCTAGTTAGGGGCCGGGATCACAACTGTTTATACTATAATTTTGACGGCAAAATTCTGTTGGGGGTTATCGGATCTGTCATAAAGTTGTGCCCAACTGCCCATCCTGTCGCAAGAAAATGGTCGCTGCATATTTATTGGCTTAGCTTAGAATGTTTATGGAATCAGAAGGACAAGCAAATGTTTCTTTTTCCCCTCATTTTTCCTCATCTGCATTTAAGTTTTCAGCTAGTGAATAGAAAAGTTCTCCTATAAACAGAGGAGACAGATTTTGACCACAGAAAGAGATGACTAGGAATAGGTCTGCCAAACCTGAAATGTAGAATCTCTTCTATAATCTCTAATGGTGCCTCCCAAGGTCCACTGAGGCTGCTACACGCTAGTGATATCAGCACTTGCTCTTGGTCAACTCCTGTTGAACAGCACTAAAAAAACAAACAAACAAACAAAAAAGGCTCTCCAGGATCTCACGCGAAAATTGCAAGTGACCTGGGTGCATATATTTTTTCCACGCTATCTTCATCACTTACATGTACTGTATGTACGAGCAAAACAGGAGAAGAAAGAGGAAGGACCTGTTTGGAATAGAGTATTTTCATAGGAAAAGTAGAAGAAACAAAAACAGAGAAAAGTTTTTTTTGGAAAAATATTTAGTGCAAACAATATACTCGGTGCAATCGTGAAAATCATTTGCAAAACACTACTTCGGAGTTTTCAAATAATTTAAAACTTTGCACCCAATAGTGCATCTATAGATGCACATTGTCACAAAATTTTAGTTTCAAACTCGGATTGTACAAATTCATGTGAAAATAACAATTTCACTTGCATATGCACTAGAGGACAAAATTCGAGAAGTTTTGTCCTCTAGTGCATATGTAAGTGAATTTTATTATTTTCATATGAATTTTTATAAAAACAAGTTTGAATCCTAAATTTTATGACAATGTCCATCTATAGATTAACTATTGGTAATGCATAGGTTCAATTTTTTTAAAAAAAAAACTCCTAATCAAAGTTCTAGTGAGATTTTCATTGATTGCACTGAGAACATGCACCGAATATTTTGCCAAATTATTTGGACATGGAACGCAGTTGCAGGCTTCTTATTTCGAATGAAAACAAAAATCCAATCTGAACTCAGGTTTCTCTTCCTTCACAAAGTACAAGACAACCAGCTACCTTGTACACATCACTGTCCAATCTCTTTTGCTCTACAGCTTGCACTGATTAAGTAGTAAAGCTTGTTGTATTATCTCTATAATATTTGATTCTACCATTCCGATCGAACTCCTAGGTTCCAAACACCTCTATCTATATTTTCGGTGTTTTCCGTTCTTGTGTTTTTCCATAACACATGTACTTCGTTCCTACGTTTCTCTCTCTTCGTCCATTTTGCATTCTTATGTTCCAAACAGGTCCGCAAAAATGGCACGGTTCGTAACACAGTATTTCATATTGATGTGCAGGCTGCACAGTAAACCAACCGTTTGTATTATCAGGGACAGGGATCTTGAACTACTAAAACCAGTCATCACATTCAGATACGAGCTGCTTTCGGACCATAAAAACTGGAAGTGACAACCGAAACGGATTCAAATTTATTGGGTCGTCGCAAGCTCTTTTGCTTGACCGTTCACCGTTCCCGTATGTGACTGTGAGTAGCACTACCAGCAGCACCACTCGGTCTCGCGCCGGGGCCCTTGCTCGAAAACCAGCCATGTCCAATCGCGAAATTCTTGTATGTAGAGAGAGAACTTTGATTGACATTTTGAAATTCTGAATGGAGTGTCATAGTGACATGTACACGGGGCCTTCCATTGTAGACCTGGTAAAGTCCACGGGGCCCCTTCCAGCGTGCCCGGGGGCACTCAAGAATTGACCTCTCCCCCGGTCAAGTCCTGGGTCCGGTCAAGAAG
Organism: Themeda triandra; assembly: GCA_018135685.1. Lineage (NCBI taxonomy): Eukaryota > Viridiplantae > Streptophyta > Magnoliopsida > Poales > Poaceae > Themeda > Themeda triandra. The sequence goes on along the minus strand of JAENPR010000262.1, from coordinate 365,984 downwards.
CACTTCATCAGCAGATCGCAATCCGCACGCTGGGTCATACACACTGCGTTTCGCACCTGCGGCTTCGCCATTACCGGCTGCACAATTGCTCGCTTATCTATCGTTTAACGCTGGTTCCTTTTTTAATAGTAAAGCATAACGGTTTTTCACAAACCTGGAACTTAATTTTGCTGTGTATAGTACCCTGACATTGGGTCCCGGCCGGTCTGTACGACTGTACGTCTGTACCAGGCAAGCCCAAGTCAAACCCCCCACGAGTGACACATGCGCAGGTGTGATCGTCGGCACACGAAAACGATGGCGCAGCGAGATGGCGCCAAAGTTGCCGCACCAATCCGCCGGCAATGCCCCAGCAGCCCCAGGGCCGGCAGAGTCTAGTGGAGTAACCAAGGGGACGACAGCAGGCAGTCAGCTCTCAGCTCCTTGTTTCTCGCTCCGTTTCCCCTCGCTCTCGCCTGCTCATTTGGCACGCTCGCGTTGACCTGTCAGGCTGTCACCTGTCCCAAGCCCAACCAATCTGCCGCCGCCGCATCAGCCATCAGTCTCTCTCGCTCGGCTGTGTGGCCAGTGGCCACAGTCTGCGTCTTTAAAACCCCCTCCGTCGTCCATCCTTGGGCAGCTAGCTGCTAGCGCCCTCGCCGATCGAGCCACTTCGATCGCCACTGTCCACCGCTCCACCTCCACCCCCGACGACGACTCCTCTCCGCAATGGCCAGGCCCCGCAAGAACGCCGGACCCGACGAGGATCCTAACACCACCGCCGCCACGGGCGTCAGCGTCAGCGTCACTACCGTCACCGGGAAGCCGAAGCCGAAGCGTGTGCGGAGGAAGAGCGAGCCGCGGGAGAGCCCCTCCCAGCGCAGCTCCGCGTACCGCGGCGTCACACGGCACCGGTGGACGGGGCGGTTCGAGGCGCACCTGTGGGACAAGGACGCGCGCAACGGCACCAGGAAGAAGAAAGGCAAGCAGGTTTATCTCGGTGAGCAAAGAGCAGAGCTCTGATCTCCTCCTCGCTGCCTCCATGGCTTCGTTCGGCTTTGTGGTTGGCTCAACTCAACCGCCTTCTCCTTGCAGGTGCGTACGACGACGAGGAAGCGGCGGCGCGCGCGCACGACCTGGCGGCGCTCAAGTACTGGGGCCCGGGCACCGTCCTCAACTTCCCGGTACGCGTACGCACGGCTGCTTCTTTTCAGCAAAATCCGCAGCCGGGTTGGACTCTGACCAAACCGAGACCGTGCAGCTGTGCGGCTACGAGGAGGAGCTGAGGGAGATGGAGGGGCAGCCGAGGGAGGAGTACATCGGGTCGCTGCGCCGGCGGAGCAGCGGCTTCTCGCGAGGCGTATCCAAGTACAGGGGCGTTGCCAGGTACGTAGCTTCAGAGTTTATCCTCAACATCTATCTGATCGGAAATCCTCGGTCGATCCCGATTCAGAGCTGGAGTTTCCATCCGATTCTGCATGCATGCAGGCACCATCACAACGGGAGGTGGGAGGCCAGGATCGGGCGCGTGCTGGGCAACAAGTACCTCTATCTGGGCACTTACGGTATACCATCTCATCTCTTGATCTTGGTCACATTTTTGCTGGTCCCAGAATATATATTCCTATCGTGTGAGTCAGCATGGGCTATCCATCCAGAAGATAGCCATCTGGTGTCGTTACTAGCAATCGTGTTATTCATTCGTCTTCTGATGAACAATAGAGGAAACAAACGAAATCTTTTGCTTTTTGTGGGAAAAAATATAAAACCTTTTGAGATGGTCCCGTCCACGCGTTCTGAAACTCTGCTGATGCGTTGCCGGTTGGTGTTTAGCTGAGCACTGAAGTCAAAAGGTACGATCATCAAGGAGGACGTGTCCAGAATAACCGAACCGTAATCTTAGGCCCCGTTTGATTAGTTCTAGTCAAGGTTTGATTAGTTCTAGTCATAGATTTATTTGTAAAAAATTTGAGTACCTTTATGCCGCCTGGTTGTTATAAGTACTGTAAATCAGAGATTCAGAGTTACACTCGTATACTTTACTGCTAACTTTACTCCACATTCGTGGGTGACACACGCAGCAACGCAAGAGGAGGCGGCGGTGGCGTACGACATCGCGGCGATAGAGCACCGCGGCCTCAACGCGGTCACCAACTTCGACATCAACCACTACGTCAACCACTGGCACCGGCACCGCCACGGCCCCTGCGACGCCGACGACAGCCTCGGCGCGACGATTGACGTCGTCCCGTTCGAGCTACCAGACGACCTGCCCGAGCGCCCCGCGGCCGCCGTCGGCGTCGAGGCGGACACCACGGGCGACGCGGAGTTCCACGACGGCGAGGGGGGCTACCTTCATCAGCACCACACCAGCGGACAACCCTTCGCCGCGCAGGCGCAGCAGCTTCCTGGCGAGATGGGAGCGCCGCCGCCGGCTCATCGTCAAGTGGCGCCAAAGTCGTCGGCGCTCGACATGGTGTTGCAGTCTCCGAAGTTCAAGGAGCTGATGGAGCAGGTCTCCGCGGCGGCAGCGGCCTCCGCCGAGAGCACCAGCGGCGGCGGCATGAGCAGCAGCTCGCCGTCGCCGTCTTTGTCCTCGTTCTCGCCTTCGCCTGATCTGCAGCTGCCGTCGCCGTCGTCTTTGTCCTCGTTCTTGCCGTTGCCTCTGCAGCTGCCATCGCCGCCGCCGCCGCAGCAGCAGCAGCCTGATGAGTTCGTCGAAGAAGGCGCGCCGGCTCGGTGCAGCTTCCCGGACGACGTGCAGACGTTCTTCGATTTCGAGAACGAGAACGACATGAGCTTCGTGTACGCGGAGGTTGACACGTTCCTCTTCGGGGACCTGGGCACGTACGATGCGCCGTTATTCAACTTCGAATTAGACGTCTGATCTGGATCGGACGGCTGGGGTTTAAAGACGTTAGTCTTTTTTTTAAAAAAAAAAAGAACGGCTTCATAAATTTTGTTTGTGATGAGATATGACTGCTACCAAAAGGTTACTTGCAAGAGGTAGGATTAGTTGAGTATTCTCGCCCCTGTGTTTCAAATAGCTAGAATGGGGAAATATGTTTCTCATTTTTTCATTTTTTTTTCCCAAGAAGCTCAAAGGTGTAGAAGGCCATATGAAGGAACAAGAACTAATCAGCATTGATATGTAAAAATATATATGGGACATGATGCTATACTCGGAAATTTTGCTTTTTACCGTTGATGCATGTAGTCTTTGAATTAAAATTGTGTGCAAAACGTCTATTCCGACCCAACTCGACAATGTTTATCTTCAACCTCCATCTTGCTCCCCCTCGTTTCTCTCTTGCATTGCACTCACAAATCTCTTGGATGATGCCTTGCCTTCTCGTGGTTTTAAAGTTTGAAGGGTAAATGAATTTATAGAGGTGTTTGGTTTGAAGAACAATCTTATCTCAAGAGGTATATCATGATTTTGTTCCATGATATTTGATAGAATGACTCTATTTCTCATATTTATATGAACAACTTGTCTGGATTTCCAGTCCAAAAGAATTGGAGGGAATTGGGAAGTAAACGATAAAGCCCTAGCCCCTAAGTGCATTTGGCTTGTGAGGAAAAAGGTATTAATAAACCAAAATTCATATAAATTTGAAAATAAAGTCATTAAAAATATTAATAAGTGAGCAGAATGGATTATTTTTGAGAAAAAAAATAATGGGTTAGTAAATTATCCTAACCAAACATCCAATAATATAAAATATCCAACGGTACGAAAGCAAATACACAAATAAACCTCCAGCACACCCAACCAATTTTCTAGAATTCTCCATAGCAATACAAGAACATAGCACATGCTTATCAAATTGTGATGTCGAAAAATATTTACTTAAAGTAACCCCTCTCTAAGAATTAATAAACAAGTGCACTAGGATAAATATTGTTAATTAGGTCATGGATGGTTTGTTGTACTTGGAGTGCAAAATTTGACGTAGGGAACGGTGAGGCATGAGCTCTTATGTGTATAGACCTTGGTCACCCGGTTAGACCTTAGATCAATAGTGAAGAGCTCATCTTTCAATGTAAGAAATATAGGGGAGCAAATGAGTGAGTTGTATGGTCTTCCTTAGCATCCATCCTGCACGTTCTTCAACATCCTAGACCAAAGGCAAAGGGTTGAGTAATGTTCCACTCTTACAAATCCTAGGCGACCGTCCTCCATGGTTGTGAGCTCAATTGGTTCAAAGGGTTCACGTATTATGCCGCTGCATGCTCTAGGTAGTTGTACAATTGATATTCTTCATGCGCCCAAATTATACTCGAGGATATTCTGATAATTATATCGGTGGAATTTTCGATGGTTATTCCAAAACTCGGAGTAGTTTTCAGACCCGTGGAGCACGAAGTAAAGTGTATTCCCCACGAGGATGCTGCGAACTGATCTGTCAATAGTAGAGCCATCGGAGTACGAAGCAAAAGTTGGCTCACTCCATGCACCAGTCTCTGAGTCGTAGATGCAAATAAGATTTTTGTAAGGTGTTGTGGCCGCAAGGACCACGATGAAGGGCCCGCAATTGCAGTCGAGATGGTCGCACACACCAGCGGCGGCACAGATCACCGCAGCGGTCCACTCATATGGATTCCACCGTGGCGGCTCGGGGAGTTTCAGCTGCTCGCCGGTGATAGGGTTCCAGACCATGATGCGGATGGAGGTGTGGTACTCGCGCCCAGTGTTGCGGAGGAGGACACGACCATGGCGCGAGTCACACGCTTTGAATCCGCAGAGATCGGCGTGGGAACGAAGCGGGTGGCCCCACGAGAGTAGACCATGAAGCCGAGCATGGGTGGTGCTCGACCATGGAAGTCGATGAACCGGCGCCGGAAGCGGGGATCGGAGACGATGCGACACCAGCGCTTGCAGACAAGGCCCGCGCGGGCGAGGCTCGCCGGGCTGTCGGGCGGTAGCCGGAGCAGAACCTCTTGGACGAGCTCGTCCATCAGCGTTGGAGGCGGCGGCATCCTACTATTCAATTCCAAGCGCCGATTGCAGCAGCAGATCGGAGATGGCAACTAGCAGGGCTTTGCGTTGCGAGGCGGCGGCGGCCTCTCGGAGATCCCAACTTGTAGCTCTCTCTCCTCGTGCCTGCACATCTGATTCGATTCGATTCGAATATTCTGCAGAGTACGCACGGCCTGCAAATAAGGCCCACATCCTGACGATCTTGTTTCCTTCCTTACATAAGAGGGCCAAGGCCTTATCTGGGCCTTTCCAGTTATAGCCCATCGCTGCACACCCTAAATGGACCCGGAACAAGCCCAATAAACAAAGGAAACCGACCAACGCCGCAACGGCATTTCCCTTCCCTCTTCTTCTTCTTCCCGCCTCGGCCTCCCCCTCTCGCCGACGCTCCCCTCCGCAACTGCTCCAAGTTCCCAATCGCACGGAACCCTAAGCCCTAACCGCCCCCATCGCCGCCGCGAAGGCAATGGGGGCACCTCATGCCGCCGTGGCCTCCACCTCCGCCGCTCCCCGGCGCCGTTCCACTCGTCTGATCGATCCCCCGCGCCGGGACAACGACGAGCAGGATCATCAGTCCCCGCCGTGTTCCGAGACCGCCTCGACGCCATCGCAGCCCCAGCGCCGCTCCACAAGCCTGATCAGGGTCCTGCGGCGGGTCTCTCAACCGCCCCCGCCACCGCCAGCGGCCGAGGCGGACGCGCCTGCTTCTTCATCCGGCGCGGTAACTCCCTGCCGCCGCTCGGCCCGAGTCCAACTCCGTGTCCGCGGCCTCCCCTCGGCGTCGTCTTCCTCCACTCCCAGGAGGCATCGCAGGTCCCCTAAGGCTACTACGCCGCGCACTTCGATCGACGCGAAAGCGGAGGATTGGGGTAGGGAGAAGGCGGCGGCGGGTGCTCCCGAGGAGGAGTGCGTCCTTCCCTTTCTCCGGAAAGGTGCCCCCAGGAAGGTGTGTACGTACATGGTTCAGCAAATCTCTCTATTCCGTATTTACCTTTCTATGGTTTGTATGTACGCATGGTGAATTTTGGCCTGTTGTGGTGGTGTCGCGTCCGAATTGAATTGGCCCTGAAACAAATTAACAAACGCTTTAATTCGACTCTTGCTGGTCTGTTGCTTTGATTTGGTCACGTACGGAATCCTGTATTTTGGTTTCGGGGTAAACTGGGGTGTTGAACACACTTAACTGTTGATATTATCAGGTTTGCTCGCCCAATTCTACATTCAAGCGTTGTGAGTTGGGACTGGAAGGTTTTCTTGAATTGTACTCACAATATATTCTCGATTGATACTATCTTGCTAAGCACCTCGTTCGATATTATATATGAAATATGAATCAAGCAACTTATCCTGATTTCGTCCATACTTGTACTAGCAAACGCTAGCTTCCCCATTTCACTATTTTCAGGATCGTATTTCTTGTTCTTTGGTTATGTTTTACACGTCCTAGAATATATAGTGGTGGTAAAATATATGAAACACTTCATGGAACGCAACTATTCAGTAATATGGTCCATTTCAATTTGGATCTATGCGATCCTTTTGAATTCAGAGAATGCTGCTTCTTCTGTTCAGTTCTTTCATGGTAGATCAGAAACTAGACTGTTCGAAACTAGGTCCTGGCAAACATTTTTGTACAAATATATAGTGTGAATGTGTTGCCGTGTAATGGGTGTGCATTTGCACCTACATACTAGCTGATTTTATCTAAGCATCTATACTTCTGTACTGAACTGTTTTGAGAAGGATAAACCAAAAATTGTTGCGGGTGCATTATAAAATGACATTAGGTTTCTTAATGTTTCAGGAATCAAGAGTTTTGGATCTCAATGATGTAGAATTTTGAGCAATTGTATCATTACTGTGCAGTGCTGATTAATTTGGGTTATCCATAGAGCATCATGTTTTCTATTTGTGGTAGATCGACCAACATTTACTGAAATTGTTCCTGTTCCTGGCACCGATGTAGAGATGGTTGGATTGTGATATAGACAGTTACCAACATGGTTCATCCAGGAATTTGGCAATTGTATTGTTAGGTGTTTGTCTATATAGAAAGGGATGAACAATTGGGATGATGGCCTGATGGAAGGAAAATTTGTATCCAGTCCAGTACATAAAAGGTCAGAGGATTCTGGACAAAGGGCATCGAGTGCTATTATAGACTTATATTGTATCATCTTTACAAGTTCCACAATAGAGGAAGAAAATCCATGAATTCGGATAATTAAGATATAGTGGACTTGGAGAATTAACAAAATGGTCTGACAGGATTAAATCAGTAGAGCAAGGAGGAGCACCACTGCATGACAATAGGAACCGGGAGTAGATTCCACCCTTTTAGCACAACTGTACTAAGGCAACCACTTGCGTTTCCTTGCAAGCTCGTTTGATTAAGATTGAGGGGACCACTATCGATCAAAGCATAATTAAGGGAAAACGCAAACACAGTGGTAGGATTCAAGTGTTTCCCACAGAAGGAGAGCAGAGAATTTTATTAGGAATAAGATTCATGGAAATTATTGGTTAAGTTTTGTATATTCAGAGTACACCCAGTCACCCACATAGAATGAGAAATTAATGTGGTTTCTACGCAGGTATGAGTGTTGGTCTATAGACTATAGACAACCTGAATAACTGGGTTGCATTGAACATGTCAGATTTTTCTTGGTTTTCCTAATGTATACGACTCTTGGCGATAATGATATGAAAGTTTGCTGAGTGTTTGATTACCCAAATGCAATAGAATTGGCAGGAGGCCGTCAGATAGCATTAGTGGTAATAATGGAAGAGTGAAGAAAGAAGGTTTGTCAATGAATGATGAAAAGATGTCAAGAGTAATAAACTTGAAATGCTTCTGGAGAAAAATATGTCTTCACAGTTCACACAGTACTGCTCTGGTGGCCTTTGTATCAGATCTAATCTTGATCGGTAGAAAACGTGTTGAGATGTTATACTCATTTACTTACTGTAAAAATAATCTAAAAGTCTTTCCTATTTAGGTTGAGTGCCTGATTTGTTCAGAGAGTATTCTGCCTGATGAAAGGATGCAATGTTCAGTTAATCACTGTGATGTAACTTTGCACAAGGCTTGTTCAGAAGAAACTGATGGATGCTGCCCTCGGCATGTGAGTTGTCTGAAACCAAGCTGTAGGTCTAATATTTCCTTTCATTTCATTCATAGCCTTTTAATTTTCGCCTTTTTTATTTTACTGAGTGTAGTCAGGATATATAACATATAACTGAGTTCTGCTTTCTTCTGGTCAAACAGCAACATGTTTTGTTGACCCTATGCTGACTTTAAAAGTAGTAGTGTTGGTAGGTGCTGTGATGGAAGACGCTTGCTACAGTTATCTTTCCTTTTTTTAAATTCAGTGGTCTTGTCCAAAAAAAAGATACTGTAAGGCAAACTACATTTCTGTTTTTACAGAAAACTGGAAGTGGCCATTTTTAGTTCAGCAATATCATGACATACTAGGGATTCCTATTTTTTTCTATTTGTGCATTCGATTGGTAATTATTTTTGTTCTATATAAGTGATAGTTTTTATGTAACTAACATTGGTGTATCATCTTCTACTTTTTAACTGCATAGATATGTTTTTGCTGCAAAAGGAGGACATCTAGACACCGCATACAACGCAGACTGCCTGTTTGTACTGAATGTTTAATAAAGAAGAACAGGATGGTTGATTCTGAAGATCTTTCAAGGAAAATGATTTGTTGGAGTATTTGGCCATCAACAATTGAGGTTGCCATGCTGCATCCACATTATTTTCTGCTTTGTTTTCAGTTACTCCTATATGATGCATGTTAGCTGTGTGCAATACCAATAAGATATGTCAACCAGAAACCTATTAACCCTATCTGGCAGCTGAACCATAATTCCTCAAGAGAAGACAGGGGTTAATACAGTAGCAGGACATGGGTTATATAATTCTGCACTTTGTTTAATATACTATTTTATTATTATTAGAGAGGTCATAGTCATAAAATCACTTGTACTATTAAAATATTCTCGATGATGAAAGTTATTGGCTGTTGACACTTTGACCCGTCCATGTAGTTCTCTAGGTATTTGTACTAGCTAAACAAATCATTTCCTTTTTTTTAATCTGTTGAGAAAAAAAATCCTATTTTCATCAATAGAAAGGAGAGTTGCCTATCGTTGCATTACGAAGAAGATAAAAATAAATTACAACAGACCCACCATCATGGTCACACACGCGGGCATGCAAACCAGAAATAAACATGTCTTTTACATTAAACCACAATTGAAAGGCAAAGTTCCTGCCATTGCGTTAAAAAAATCCACCAGTTTATTGTCTACTACTCCGTATTAGCGACCTCCAGGTGGGCAAGACCTCTAGTGCCTGCAAGGCTCCAGAGGTGTGCCTATTCAATTCCTTGCATGCATCTCAAGCACTCTGAATGGCTAAGTTAGCTGCATACCTATAATTAGAAGTGTTTTGCATCATACTAGCACTTTCAAAGTACTAAATATATTTGAACCTTCTTTGTGTATTATTATCAAGGTTGAATGCATGTTTGTTAGGCTTTTTTTTGCAGTAAGCTTTGACGCTATTATTTTGTTGGTAATTTTGCTGATGTTATGGTATGTGCTTCTTACAGGATGCTGGCCCTACAGATGACATAAAGGTGATCGATATCTAGTATCATTTATTACATTGATATTGATATATTGAACATATTAGAGCCTTTTTCTCAGTTTTTCCAAGTTATAATAATAACTTATTTGCAAGTTGGTCGCTCAGATGAGGTTGGATTGATGCACAGTCAATCAGTCATTGTGTTAGATTCTTCTGTTTTTGTTTTCTTCACTGTCAATGTAATTCTAAGAGAACTTCACAAACGAATTTACTATGGAGATTGCATTTGTCTCTTGGCGGTAAATCATAAGGAAAACAAGACAACATTTGGTGTCTCTTTACATGTTTTTCAGGTCATGATCTATTTTAAATTGTTTGACTTACTGAAACTGATCAATGTACAGGAAGCATTCCAGCGCTTACCTCTCCCATACATTGACCAAGAGTTCAATATTGACCCTCTTAATAAACAGGATCTGGAAACTGAAAGCGAACCACCTCCATATGTACATATTAATCACAGTATCCTTTGTTAGCTGTAAGATTTAATATTTGCGACTATATATGATATCTCATAGTTGTTATTTATAAGTTGTAACCTTGACACCGCAGCAATTGCCATTTCCTTAATGAACGAAGATGCAATTGACGTTTCCTTAATGAACTAAGATTTTTATCTTGTCAAGAAGAAAAGTGATGGTGATACAATTGAAGGTGGATGCATCAGCTGTGATCACGACTCAACCTGTGAAAGTAGTTGTTCCTGCAGGTATTTCTTGTGCTCACTACTCGTCCCATTTCTTGGCTCAAGATGTCAGTTCTTTTCCAATTTTTTATCTGCTGTGTCAAGTTTTAGTCTAAATCTGTTTTATAAAGAAAACACATATCAGGTTTCAATGGATTTATACTCTCTTGCAGTCTTGCTGCACTTCTTGTGCCTGCAGAGTATTTGTAATTTGTAGTCTTCAGACTGTTGTGTTATCTTGTACGTGCTCTTTGGATACCAATGCAGATATAATATTTTCTATGACATGCTGAATTTTTATATAGAAATTTAAGACTGTTATTGCAGATCTTCAATGTCCAGCTGCTCTTTGGATTGTCCTTGCTCAGTTAAGTGCTCCAATAAACCATTTCGCAGAGAGAAAAAGATAGAGATTGTTAAGGTAAGGCCTTGGTGTTCTTCCTTCTCTATCAATGAAATGAGCAGTCTCGTGCTTGATCGTTCAAAGAAAAGTAACACAAGTGTTTCTTTATTTAACTACTGTTCTTGCTTAACATGAGAGTCAGTTGTCCAACAATAAAAGATCTTTTTTACTGTTTTTATTGTTTAGCCCAGCTTTTTTTGTTTGGCGCATCTAATTAAATTTGGACTACCAAGTAACTGCCTGATGGTCTAATTCTGTAGACACAGCAGTGTGGATGGGGCGCTATTGCGCTGGAAACCATTGGGAAAGATGATTTTGTGATAGAGTTTGTTGGAGAAGGTACCAGGGCTCTTCAGAGTTTTTCTTTTGTTAAATATTTGAGGCAGTTTATTCAGTGCTCTACTTATTTGCTGTTCCATTTGCTCGCATGGACTAAACAGTAGCACTATTTATGTGAATTTTCTTTTACATGAGACATGTCAATTTGAATATATGAGAAGTGTAGGTGGTTGTTTAAACCGAATACTGTTTTTCCTTAAGAGTAGTACACTGTGAAGTCACCAAAAACATTGCGTTCAAATTAACCACCAACCATGTTGAAGTTCAGTTTTGCCTTGATCAGTGGTTATGGAAGCTAGTATATGTAGTATCCAATGAATTCTTTCCCTGATGTGTTTTTTTTGCATATTGTGACCATCTTTCAAACTTATGAATGGCTTTTCAGGATATATTGTATTGAGGTTTCTTCCAGAGTACCTAAACTGTCTCGCATACCAAGTTTTTCTTATATATGGCTCTTGCAGTTTGTTTGCTATTGAGTTTCTCCTGACTCCTGGGATTTCTGATGATAGAATGCTGATTACTGAAATAGTTTCTTTAATGTTCTACTCCATGCCTTCTTTCTGGGTACACACCTTTTGCTATGCATTTAGATATATGTGTTATCTACAATTTGGAATGGGGGTAGTAAAACATTGAAAAATTCCTCACTAAGCATGATGCCATTAGAATGAAGTGCTTTCCATATGTTAGAATTAAAAAACTAGGTCTTATCTTATACACAAATGCATAATTTAAGTGGTATGCTTTAACTAGCTGGTTTGTATGAAAAAATAATTGTATTGTATTGATGACAAGGCTAAATTTGTGCTGAAATCTCCTTTTAAAATTGCACTGTTTATTCTAAAGCGCACATCATTTTCCATATTTTACCTTTGACATCTCCCTTCAGTTATAGATGATGCAATGTGTGAAGATAGGCTTTTGGATATGAGACAGCGCAGAGATCAGAATTTCTACATGTGTAAAGTTGGCAAGGACTTTGTAATTGATGCAACTTTGAAAGGAAATGCTTGTCGCTTTTTTAACCACAGTTGTCAACCTAACTGTCGGTTGGAGAAATGGTAAGAACATACTTTCCCATCTTTAGTATGCTACGGTGGCTTTGTGTTATACTGATTCAGTAATTTGTTCGGATTCTTTTTTTAGTTAAATTGGTAGGAATCTATGTTTTCTTTAAAATGTACAGCTTGATTCAATTTTTTTTTTTTTTGTTCCTGCCAGGCAAGTTAACGGCATGACAAGATTAGGTGTGTTTGCTTCACAGACTATTGAAGCAGGAATGCCCTTGACTTACAACTACAGGTACTTCAAACTTACTCTCAGTAAACCTCAGTGTTGCCTTTTTCTTCCAGCCCCAAAACTGAGTAGTATAGTAACTAGTTTTTTCAAATAGGGGATTTGTGCCCCTTATATTATTCGTTGTGCTATTGCTCAAGTCGACAATTCACAACAAAACTGGAACCTCAGTCCAACAAATATGTAATAAATACTTAAGACAACGGAAATAGACAGTATAGCTATTATAATTTCAAATATGCACAGGTATCATACGAGGGAGAATCCACTGTCATTAGTAGTACCTAGAACAGATGTGCCTAGATCCTATGGTCATATTCCTTAACCTTGTCCATCTGCTGATGGTAGCTATGGATCCTTACCGCTAATCTACGGCATTTCTTGCCTTCTAATTATACCACTTGTTGATTAGAAACTTGATTGAATGCTGCTCCTACAATTGTTCCCACTTCCAGCAAGAGTTTGTATATTGCTTTTATGTATAACCGTTATTGTGTTTTTGTAGATTCAGCACTTCTTTCGGTCCGCGGAAAGAATGTTTCTGTGGAGCTCCTAACTGCCAAGGGAAATTGTGATATGTAAAGATTGAACAAGGAAGATTTACATACTTAGAGGTAATAAATGATAAGAAGGACCAAAACATTGGGAAATAACAAGAAATGGACAGTGAGGATTTATTGAACAGAAAAACTTTCATCAGCTTGTAGAAAGGAAAAAAAAAGACAGTCACATACATCATGGACACAGTAGTGTTTGGTAGCTACCACGATCTAGTCAGTGTTATCATTGTTATGTACTGTTGTTTCGGCTGTACACAGGTTTTACTCTGTAAATGCTAAATACGCAGCGCATTCACAGTATTATGAACATTTGTTTAGGTACTTAGGAATACACTGTCAGCTTAGCTGTCTTTTTCCTCAAAAAACTACTATGTATTACGTGCAAGCAAAATGAGTGCTTTGGGGATCTGTCTGTGTATAGTGAGCCACATGTTGTAAGATTGAGAGCAACTGGCCATCACTGGGTTTGTGACTGTGACCTGGACATTTCATGGAAACTTTGTTATACTCTGTTTTCCAATGGTATTTTCTTGTTGGATGCTACTAGCAGAGGAACTCTATGATAATACTTGAATCATTCTGCGTTTTAGTTTGAAACAGCCCATTTATTTGTCAGTTTTGATCCGTACTGCAGTTATCCTTGTTTCATCAGTCTTTTCGAAAGTCACCAAAGGGAAATCGAACTCGTCACCTTTACAGGTCACAAAAGCAGTCAAAATGACTGCATGCCTCGCTACTTGGAACACATTCCCTACATACTAGTACATGCTTGCGCTGCAAAAGGTTGCCCTAGATCAGTGGACCGGAATACCAAAGGACTGCAATGCTCCATGTGCTTGTGTCACTGGATCAGCAGGGAGAATAGCAAAAGAAAAAGAAGCCTGTGAAAAGAAGCTAAAGAGAAGCCATCCTTTTTCTTTACATCTTTTTTTCAAGGGAAAAGGACGGCTCAATCAGAAACTACACAGCTGTGGTCTTAACTCTAAGCCCCTAAAGCACCTAGCAATACCTTTAATTTCAAACTGACTCGCAGCAAATCTAACTCACTAGCACTCCTCTCTCTCTACCTATAATTTATAACACTCTGATCCTCTGAATTTTGATTTCTGATGCTAATGCTATCATATCAAGGAAGTGGTTCTTCCCGGCTTGGCTGCTTGCTACCTTGGTCCTGACAGCTCCATCTCCTCCACCATGTCGATGGACCTGCTTCGTCACTGCTGAGGCTGCTCTCGTTGTCGTGGAAGTCGTTGAAGAAGACGGAGCCGTTGGAGTCGTTGCGGTGGTCGTAGCCGAGCGCGTCGACGTGGCACGGCGGCCCCGCGGCGCCGGCCGGCCGGTTCGTGGCCTCCCATTTCTCGGCGAGGCCGTCGCCCTCCAGCATCCGGACCACCTCGGACATCTTGGGCCGGTGCGACGGCTGGAACTGCGTGCAGAGCAGCGCCACCTGCACCACCTCGGCCACCTCGATCCTGTCGTAGCTCGGGCCCAGGTCCTGGTCCACCAGGAGGTCAAGCATCTTCTCTTGATGCACCTTCCTCACCTTTTGAAGTTTTGGGCAATCATCAAATAAAGAGTTATAAGCAAACAGTAGCATCTGGAATTTCTGGTTTTCAAGCCAACTAGCTAAGTACCATACACAATTAATTTGCAGGAAAAGTGCTGGCAGCTGTAACTGGAAGGCCAATGCCAATGATGTCATGGTGATAAACATTCAGGCCGTATGAAAACATGGTTTATTGCTAGTATGTCAAGCTTGGTACTTGTCATTTCTTCCTACACGCTACAACAGAGGGTACACATAGGGGACCAAAGTTAAGACTGAGTTTGGTTCAGTTATTGCAATTCAGGTCGACTGAAACGACATCCTGCGGCCGGCATCAGATGTTTCAGATGCCGTCGTCTGATCCTAGTACTTGCTAATGAATGAATGAACATGACCATGTCCTATACATGCTTGATGAATGAATGAATGAATCTTTCCTAAAAGATTGCCAAGCTTCTTTTATCCAAAAGACATATATATAGATTCAAAAGCTGACCAAGTTTACTAATGAGCATGTTGTTTGTTTTCGCATTCAACAGAAAACAGCAGACGCGGGTGCAGGAGATCGATCGATTTCGATAGGAATACATACCCAATCCAGCATGACGACGCCCTTGTGGCTGTGATGCAGGGCCCCGTTGGACGCCTTGCCGAGCTCGAGCGCGCGCTGGCCCGTGACGAGCTCGAGGAGCAGGATCCCGAAGCCGAACACGTCCGTCTTCTCCGACGACTGCCCCGTGGAGAGGTACTCGGGCGCGATGTGGCCCACGGTTCCCCGCACCGCCGTGGTGACGTGCGAGTCGCCGTGGTCCAGCAGCTTGGCGAGGCCGAAGTCCCCCACCACGGCCTCGCACTGCTCGTCCAGCAGCACGTTGGCCGCCTTGACGTCCCGGTGGATGATCTTGGGGTCGCACTGCTCGTGCAGGTACAGCAAGCCCCGCGCCGCCCCCACCGCGATCCGCTTCCGCGTCGCCCAGTCCAACGCTGGCTTCCCTGTTGCAGATACGGGCACATGATCGATATGCATGGTTACGGCAAACAGCACGCTGCACGCAACGTATGACAGTCGTGTCAAGGCGATGGTTGTATGTACGTGTCCCGTGGAACGGCACCGCGTATCCTGCCCTCCGATCTACTGGGCAGCGGCAGGAGCCAGCCCTGGGCGCTGCGTGTACAGTTGACATGCGTACAGATACGAAGTCCACAGTAGTACTACGTCCTGTGACACTGTGACGGCACCATTTGCATTTACAGACGAGTAGAAGAAGATAAGAACGTGCTGCCAGGAACGTGTGTTTACTGTACTTCCTGCTTAGCGGGGCTCAAGCTACTTGTGATTAGCCCCTGCTGTCTGATAGTGATATTAGCTAGCTGAACAGTGAACAATGATGACCAAGTGGCTCCGGATTGTTTGGCACGGGACATGCCGGAACAGTGACCAGACGACGGGCGAGCGGGGCACACGGGCTCCTAGTTTGAGCGACGCACATATCCAGTGCTCCCTCCGTCCCATTGAAGATGTCGCCCGGGAAGCGTGTTTGTGAGAGGGGCACGGATTTCCAACGACATCTTCAATGGGACGGAGGGAGTAGGTAGCTAGCTAGGTCCCCTGCCGGAACAAAAGAAGAAACCGACATGCCCTGTGCCCTGTTCCACTGTTCCAGAGCGAGAGCGCGCGGCGCCCCCACGCGGCCACCACGGCACCACGCCTCTCCTGGGGTCCTGGTCCTGGAGACCTGGACGGGACCACGACCACCACGCCTCCGGCATGGCCGAGGCCGAGGACCGACCCTCACCCCATCGCCGAGGAATCAAGGAGCATTCTAGCCTTAAACCCTGATCGACCCTGGGCCATCATTTCGATCACCCCCTCGCCACGGCAGGCACGGTAGGCCAGCTCCTAGTTTAGGACAGACACGCGTGCGCGCGAGCAAATTAAACTCTAGAAGAAACGCTGCTCGTTGCTGCTACTAATCATGCCAGCCGCCGCCGCGCACAGGCGCAGGTGGGCGCGGCGGCGAGCGCCCATGCCAGCCAGGCTGCTCGTGGGAGCGAGGGCGGCCGAATGCCCAAATTACACCAGGGCGGCCGAATGCCCAAATTACACCGCCCCGGCCGGCCACGGTCCCGGCGCCCGGGCGTCCGTCCGACCTGGCGCGCGCCGGCCGGGGTATTTGCGGCATGCATTATATACGTGCGTGACGCCAGCCGTGGCAGCTGCTTGCTGCTACTACAATACACGCTGCGGCCTCTGCCTCGCACCGTCTCGTGGCTCGCGTCGTGGTGGCGGTACTAGTACTAGTACTAGTGCTGCTCTGCTGCTAGCCGGTCAGCCGGAGCGGCCGGTAGCCTGCTCCCCGGTACGCGCAGAGATACGCTCCGGCTTGTGCTTCGTGTCCAACTGTCGCGCCGCGCCGTGGCGGGTGGTACTGCCGCTGCACCGCAGTGCGCAGGGATGGCTAGCGAGCAGCGATGGCATGTCCCCGGCCGTGGCTCAGGGATGCGGACAAATCGCGAGTGCGGTGGTGGTGTCTCCGCGCCCGGCCACTCTGCGCTCCATGCATGGTCCCCGCGCGGCAACGCCAAGTACTTACTACAGGGGACGCGACCACGCCTGACTGCTGGCTACTGTGCGCAGTGCGCGTCCCTCCATGAAACCACGACTCCTGCGTGCACTTCCGGGCGCGGGACCCGCAGGGGAACCGCCCTGGTGGTGGTGGATCCTGGGTCCCATTTCCTTCTCCAAGAACCGGCCGAGACGGCGAGACGTGTTGTACCGATCGCGGCACCGATACGTGAACAGCGGGTGATCGACAGGAGTAACGTGGTACGGTACGTACCTCGCAGGCGCGACGCGACGCTGCCGTTGGGCATGTAGGGGTAGACGAGGAGGCGCTCGCCGCCGGCGGCGCAGAAGCCGACGAGGCGGAGCAGGTGGCGGTGCACGGCGAGGCTGATCATCTCCACCTCCGTGCGGAACTGGGCCTCGCCCGACGCGCTGGGGTCCTTGAGCCGCTTCACGGCCACCGTGGTGCCGTCGGGGAGCCGGCCGCGGTACACGTTGCCGAACCCGCCTTTGCCCAGGATGTTCTTGGCGCTGAACCCGTCCGTGGCCGACTGCAGCTCGCGCAGACCGAACTGCCGAACGTTCCCCAGCCGCGCCACCACGCCGCCGCCGTCCTCCACCAGGTCGCACCCGCCACGCTCTGCAACAGCCCAATCGACAAAGACACGGGAGGAATGTTAGGTTGCTGTCGGTCAGGGACGTTGGTTGGTGGTGACGGGGAAGTGGCGCTGCCGCTGGCTGCTGGCTGCTGGATGCCGGCTGCCGTCGTACGTACGTACCGAGGATGCCGAGAACGGAGGAGGGGTCCCCCGCGTGCCGGCGCTTTCGCCGCCAGAGGAAGCAGGACACGGCGAAGAGCACAAGGGAGGAGGCGCCCAGGCTTGTCCCGATGCCGATGGGGAGCCGCGCCGCGCCAGCCTTTGACCTGCCCCCGCCGCTGCCGCCCCTGTCGTCGTCCCTGCAACGCACAGCACAATCCAAACGCTGATCCCCAGGCGCGAGCAGATATGCAATGCATGATGATTCAGGCCAGACCGCGCCAGCCACCGCCTACAGCCTACGCGTACAGGCAGTCCCCTGGCGCGAACGCCGCCGCAAGCGACGGCGGGCCGGGTGCCCCCATTCCGGCAGCCGGCAGGCGGCAGCACCGTGTCCCCTCGACCGCTACACGGCGAGGCACGAGCACAGAGCCGCGGCAGCGACCGCATGCATGCCACGCCACGCACTCCAAGAAAGCGCTAAAAGCATGGAGCACGACTAGCCACGAGATGCCGACTGCTGGCCGTAGATATATGATCGATAGCAGTAGATCGAGACAGGGAGTTCGAGTGCTCACTGCTGCCGCCCGGAGTGGAATCCAGCGGGAAGGGTACGGTGGCCGGCGGCAGCGCGGCGGCGCACTCCCCTGCGCCGGTGTCGTTGCTCCCGCATATCATCGGGTTGCCCACGATGCTGCACGCAGCCACGAACATTAAACAATTAATCAACACCCCTGGCATTAGATTCGATGCTACTACCACTATACTAAACTGACCACCATCATCATTAAACTTGAGCTCTTTTTAAAAAGCAAAAGTGACAATGTGCATTAGGATAAGACGATCGATGATCGTGTGGCAGGGCACGGTAATAAGCACACTTACTTGAAGGTCCTTGTCGGGAAGAGCGGGACGGGTCCGGTGAGGTTGTTGAAGGACAAGTCCCTGGGAACACAAGAGACACCACGTCGACCAGCCGCATCGAGTCACGGATTGAATTCGATTTAAAGCGCAAAAGGAACCAAAGCAGAGAGAAGCGTGGGTGCGAACGTACAGGAAGGAGAGCTGCGGGATCTTGGCCAGCGACGCGGGGAACGGCCCGGACAAGCTGTTGTTGTTTAGCCGCCTGCGGCAAGAACACGACAGAGAGCTGCCAGGATGAGCAGCCGAGCTACTTGATCATGGGGTTTTGGTTCCTGATGAATCCTGAGACGAGACGAGACGAGACGAGACGACACGAGCACTCACAGGTAGCGGAGGGTGGTGATGCGTCCCAGCGCGTCGGGGACGCGGCCGGAGAAACGGTTGTTGGAGAGGTCCAGCGTCTGCAGCCGCGGCAGCAAGCCCAGCTCCGGCGGCAGCCGCCCCGTGATGTTGTTGTTCTGCAGCAGCCTGAAAAACAATCGGCGAATTAAACGGGCATCATCGTCATCAACATCAGCAAGAACATAAGATGGATGGACGGAGGGATAAATTCGAGGCTGTTTGGATTACTTACACTTGCTCGAGATGGGTGAGGTTGGCGATCCTCCCGGACAGAGTCCCCGACAAGCCCTGGCTCGGCACTCCCCTGAAACTCGAAATCATGGGTGCAGGTGGCGCGGTTAGTCGTCATTAGTGGAGCTCGCCGGCTGCCATTGCCAGCTTCTTCGTAGGGCTCGTCACGAGATCAAGAAGTTGCTTACAGGCCGATGACGAGGTTCTGCGCGGAGCAGGTGATCATGGCCCAGCTGCAGGGGTCGACGGAGTCCTGGTCCCAGCTCCTGAGCACGCCGTGCGGGTCCACCAGCCCCTGCCTGATGGCGATCAGCGCCTGCACTGCAACGCACACCTCGCGACGCGACGCTCGAATCAGAAACCACAAGCTAGGCAATCAATCGAATGTTGCTGTAGCAAGCACCATGACCGGCCAGCCGCTCGGACGCGGCGTTACTTGCTTACCTTCGGGGTTGAGGGGCTCGGAGGCGAAGGCGACGAGCGGCGCCGAGAAGAGGAGGAGAACAAGAAGGACGGCGGCGGAGGCGGGGAGGGAGAGGAGGCCGCTGGTGGAAGCCATCATCGGAGAAGCTGGCTCGGGGAAGTGGGGTGTCGGAAGTTGCTGCGAGAGGAGGCGCCCGGCGGTGGCCGGTGGAGAGGAAGGAGAAAAGTGAGGAGAGCTGGGCGGGCAGGGGCGGCAGGGGCAGGCACTGGAGCGGAGGCGGAGTGGCTTTTGGCTTTGCTGCTTTTTCTCGTGTCATGCAAAGGAAAGCGAGACGGCAGGAAGGGAAATGGATGTGATGCCGATCGATGCTGCGGGGGGTGGTGGTCTACTGCTGGTCTCGGTCTGCTCTGCATGCCCACCCAGCCATGCCATGGCATGGCATCTTTGGGTGACAGTGACAGAGAAATGATCATGCCATGGAACCTGACGGGTGGGCGCCGGGGATGAGTCTGCGGGACCCGGCGTGCAGTGGCTGCGCGATTTTGAGCAAAGCCCGGCTTTCTTTTTATGGTGCTGCATGGAGCTGCAAGCCGAGAGCTGGGACTGTGGACCTTGGTAGTAGCGCAAGGCTGAAGAGCCTCGTCCTCGTGGGGATGATGATGGCAGTCTAGCCCATGCTGATCGCTGTCAAAGTTTATGTATAACAGTCCATTCAGGTTCAGTCAAGCTGGTAATTAATCTCAATATAACAGAAAAGCTTAGATCCGATTGTCGGTTTATGTTTATAATACTAGTATTTGTTTACTGTAACTGCCAAGCAGGTCTCCGGGAGCCGTGCAGAGAATATCCTTGTCTCTCAAAGTGTCAAGTACAGTTTGATCTCCCAGCCCAACTAATTCCTGTGGACTCGATCCAGTGAGAAAAACGCCATGAGTCGAGTACTGATTGAAGAATTTGGATCTTAGCTGGGAGCAACTACGCCAGGTGGCTGGGTAGAACCGAAGAACACCGAGGAACTATCATGTCATCAGCGAATTGTTTGTTATTCAGAACAGAAGCTGTCACTGAAGAAGTTTCAGCAGGGCCCGTCCAATCAAACCCCGCAAGAAACCGCCGTGATTCCCACAGGATAACGACAACTTACTACGCCATTCTTCCTCTGCTCCCAAGGGTGGGCTGATTTCTTCATTGTGTTGTGGTGGTAGTTCTGGGACAGGGAGGCCAGCTGCAAGTCTGCGATTGCAACTGCCCAACGGAACTCGGAATCAGCATGGTGCTGATTGCTTGGCGCCGCCGGGCATCAGGGAACGGGGCCCGCCCCCGAGCAGGCATCGTTCACTGTCATGTGGGCCTGCAAAAGATATCCTGGGGTGAAGGAGGAACGGGTCAAAAGACAGATCGGTCCGGTGAGCCTGACTGCCTCTGATCGGCCGCTGCGTACTGCACTGCAGCTCGGTAAAAATGACAACGGAATGCTCCGTGCTGGCAGTGCATCTTGCCGCTCGTAGACGACATGGCAATTAACACCGTCGGTTGATGCTATGCTGGTCGATGCCATGGGAACGCATTTCGTTCGTTGATCAGAGAGACAGAGACCAGGACGCCTCCTCGGCTCCTCTGTTTCAGCGCACGATGTACGTACGCGGACGGTCGCTTTCTGGCAGGCTACTCCTGACAAAGCCAACAAAAGATGACGAGGGAGAAAAAGAGATTGAGGGAAAGAGGAGAGAGAAAGGGGGAAAGAAGCGAGAGAACGAAAGCAAAGGAGGGCTAAAGATGGGGATAGTACATAGATAGTAGAAAAGACAATTTTTTATAAAAAAAATACTAGAAATACAGAAGATAAAAGGAGACAAGTAGGACACTGAGCCGTGATGTGGCGAAAAGAAGAGGTTGAACGAAGGCAGAGCGCACTGGCACACTGGCACAGGCAGGCAGCCGAGTGCAGACTGCTCAGCGATGGGCACCCGATGTGCTGGTCTCTGCCGCGGGTGCTGCCTGCTGCTCAGTGCGCTCGCTCAGACGCTCACCATGGCAATTGGCAAGCTCGCGACTCGTCCTCGTCCATGCATCCCCGGTTCCACACTCATTCTCACACTCATTGCCGTCCACCTCTTTTTCGGGCAAGCCTGGGGGCGGGGGCACCGGCGCGGCGCGGGCGCTGCCGGCCCCGGACGGGAAAAGAAAGCCGGGGAATCATGGCCCGGCCGCCCGGCCGCCCGGGGATGGAACGAATCATGCCGTGCTGTGTGTTCGACGTGAGGCGCCAGTGTTGTTGGACGTGAGGCAGGCCGGCGCGCACGCGTACTTGGCCGGTGTGCCATGATCCCTGGCTCGCGTGTTGCATGGATTGTGTCTTCCATGACCCATGCAGACGAGACGATCTGTTGGGGTCGATCGGGCAGGGCGGCGCGCGTAGGCAAGTAGCTTTATTTGGGGCGCCGCCGGCGGGTTCGAGCCCGACGGCCGCGTTCGGCAGATGCGTGCGTCGGCGGCCAGGCGTATCTCCAAAGACTCTGCCGAACATGATCTAGCCGTAGGTATAAAGGTGAATCCGTATCTCCAAAGGTTTCGCTGGTTCGGGCTTGCTTCGGGTTGGGTTGCCGGCTTGCCGGAGCTGACAAGTGATAAGAAAATAAACACCTGCATTTGCCTCCTCCTACTATGATGCTGTAATGCTGGGAACTTCGGAAGCATCGCCAAGCGTGGATCGGCTAATATAGCAGCCTGCAGGACGGCAGCAAATTTGTGGCAATGCCGTTTGCCTAGAAGCTCTCCTATACATGCATGTGCCTTTGCGGCCTTATCTATGTTATAATTCAAGTTCGACCAAAGCAGTGATCTCTTAATAAAATATGGGTGAATGGCCGGTCTAAAAAAAAAACAAGGTAGTAAGACTAAGACCTGTCTAATTAGGCCAGGAGCTCAGGAAGATCACCACTTGATTCCAAAGTCCCAACAAAACTGGCGATTCCAGTTTAGCCCGTGAAGAACTAACTATTCAATTTATTTTTAGCAAAATGCTCCATGGTTTGAAACAGACACTCCTTGCTCCCTTCATTTCAAATTATAAATAGTTCTAGCTTGTTAGATACATTGGTTTTAATATATAGTTAAACATAATGTACTTTAGATGCGTAAGAAAAATAATATATAAGCCGGGACGACTTGTAATTTGAAATGGGAGTACAATATAGTGTAGAGAACCACTATTTTTCCCCTCAAATGTAAGATTTATTAGTGGTAAAAAGACAACTTGTAATTTGAAATGGGAGTACAATATAGTGTAGAGAACCACTATTTTTCCCCTCAAATGTAAGATTTATTAGTGATAAAAAGACAAATAAGGCCCGAATGGAATGTGGTAATTTTATTTTATCTGTTTCATGCGTTCTTTATATGAAAATAAATAAAATCCTACGAAAATTTCTTTTATAATTCGTGCACAATAGCATGGTCTAGCAGTGCAAAATGCCATCGCACAGAGTCATATAGCAGGCTGAGAACAATGGGCTTCGGCCCAAGAATGGGATGGCCTGTTTCGACAAAAGAATTGCATTGCACAATTGCCTTTTTCTTTGCCGCCTCTGCTCACGTTTTTGGGGAGCCCGTGCGATGCCGGAAATGTTCCTGTTCGACCAGGTCGAACAGGAGCACCTCTTCGACCACCCCTCCGTACGTGTAGTGCTGCGGAATTCTTCCTTGCGCTTCCCGTATTGGGCTTTATTTCGGCCCTCGATGCGAAATGAAAGCCTGGTAGCACCTTCCCTAATTCAGCTGCGCGGCCCACGAGTCTTTTTTGCCCACGTAATTTCCAAAACGAATCAACAGCTTCCTGTTTCTGTCATTGTGGTCGTCAACTTCTTCTTTTTTTTTTCCTTTTTTCCTCTTCCTTTTATTTTCTGTATATCTTATTTTATTTTTATTTTTATTTTTATTTTTATTTATTTTATTTTTATTTTTTTATTGTATTTCGTCTATTTATTTTATTTTCCCTTTTTTGTTGTTTCTATTGTTCTTTTGTTTATTCTTTTTATGGACACTAACTACTTTCATTTTTATTTTTCATATTTTTTTGTTTTAATTTATATTTATATTTATATTTTTGTTTATGTTTCTATTTGTATTTTATTTATGTCCACGTGTAGAAATATGACATTCTATTCTATATTTAGCAATGTTCGTGTAGTGTTAATGTGATGTCCTGTGATATTTTCTTTAATGTTCATGTAGTGTTAATATGATGTTCGTATAGTGTATTTGTGATGTTCTACAATGTATTTGATGTTCGACAATATTCATCGATGTTCTAAAATATTTTTCTAGATATCCGTGTATTTTTTACTTGGCTAAAATTAATTACTTTACTATTTGATGTTCGACAATATACATTGATGTTCACGTACTATACATATAATGTTCTATGTTATACT
Source organism: Themeda triandra (assembly GCA_018135685.1). Lineage (NCBI taxonomy): Eukaryota > Viridiplantae > Streptophyta > Magnoliopsida > Poales > Poaceae > Themeda > Themeda triandra. Next base: position 341,845 of record JAENPR010000262.1, on the reverse strand, counting down.
TTACGATGTTCGTGTAGCATCAATGTGATGTTCTAGATGTATATTTATGATATTTTATATTATATATGTAATTTTTTTAGTATAAATATATCTAAGTGGGATCTTGATTAAAAGGATTTATTGTAACAAAAACAGTGGTATAATCGAAATTTAATTTGGTTTCATATTTTGATAATTACGACTTTTAAAATTTTAGATATATACATGCAAGTGTGGGCCATCTCTTCCCATCCTTATGCATGCATGTGTTTTGCCTGCCTACGGAGAAGCATGTTCTAGGAAAGTAGAAAAGCAGGCCACGGTGAATTGTTTTCAGTCAAAAAGCCCGAGAAAGAAAAAACAAATCGGCCCACGTACGCGAATTCAGCTTGTGCCTGCTAGGGACGGGGGTGGTCGGAGCACGTCTGCTCTTCGACCAGGGCGAAAGGCAACACGGCCCGTGCGATGCCGGTCGACGTTGCCTGGTGCTGCTCGGTCTCCATCGATGATTAGGTGCCAAAAAAACTGAGCACTCATATAATCTCTTCCTATGTATACTCAGATTGGTGTTATTATTCTAGTTTACTTGCTTTTGTCCTCCCTCATTTGAACGTGCTTGAGAACACAAAATCTCCATGTTTAAGACGGAAGGTTGAAGAAAACATGAAATCGCTCCCATCAAAATAAAATCCGTAGATTTCAGATGGAAAAAAATAGGTGCGTACAAAATCTGTACTGACTGGGAGCCCTCGTGCCTCTCTGCCGAAGGGCATGCTAGATGAGTCTGTGATGGCCGTTGGATCCAACGAACGGTGCAGATCGTCCACCAAGCTCGAGAGTTCCTGATCCTTCTGACGGGAGAAGACAAGCCGAGCAGCACTGGAGGCCGGAGCGGGCGCCGCCACCGCCAAGGCCCAGGCGGGCCGTTTGGACCTGGGTCTAAGGATCCAAGGGCCCAGGCCCTAGTCTCAGTTGGCTGGTTAGTTATTCTAAAAAAAAAAAAACTGGCTGGTTGGTCCGTAACGGGTCGCGGCTGGCCCTTGTCGGAGCTCCGCCAGCCGCCAGCCGACACCCAAGCCCGGCGAACTCTTCGTCCTCTCCCTCTTGCACCGCCGCCCGCGTGTCGCCTTTCCCAAAACCCTAAACCACACACGCCCCCCCAGCTCCGGTCCCTTCCCCCCCTCTCTCTCGAAGCGGCGAAGGCGGCGGGCGGCGGCGGCGGCGGCGGCAGTGCAGGCATGGGCGCCATGTCGGCGTCGACTTCGTCAGTGAACTGGCTAGTCGAGGACGACATCCTCCTCAAGAACGCCGTCGAGGTAACCACCCCCGCCAGCACCCCCTGTCCTGTACCCCACCCCCCAAACCGCAGTTCTTGGGGTTCCTATTGTTCGTCTCGGTGCGTCGATTGATGCGTCCAGCCAATGTTGTTCTTGGGCTATTGCTGCTGAGGCGTGACGGATTCCGGGGGGATTTGGGCTTACTGGAATACCGGGTAGTCAGAATTGGTCCTCTTCATTCATTTATTTACGGAGAGAAAAGAACTTAACCCCGTCTGTGGTAAATTGCTTAGTAACTATATTCTGATGATGGGGTTATTCACCTGGTGATTTCAGCAGCTTTATAATTATCTGGCCCTGGGGTCATGAATTTGTTTGCATTTCTCAGTTGAGATCACTTGCGGTTCTGATAATAATTCTCCTGGTAGGCTAGGGAATCAAAATATTGAAATGGCGAAAAGTATGTTTTCTTGGAAACTTAGCGATTGGATGGCTTAGCTCGTGGGGGGCCTATATTTCTTTGTGCATTTCTCAGTTGGGATTAGTTGCAATTCTGGTAATTCTCCTGGTAGGCTAGGGAATCAAAATCTTGAGAATGGAAAAGCAATTGGATGGTGTGGGTCCATGAGGGTGCTTGATATAGGAACTTTGGTGAATGTGAATCCAATCATATTCAATTGAATTACTTTACCTGTGAAGTTGTTTCTCTATACTGATTGCTACTTGCAAAATTATTGAACACTGATGGCCAGTGCTCTCAGTTTTATTAAGTTTTGAGCCAATATCCTGCACTATGTAGGAGTGAATCAGCCGCCTAATCGAATTGAAATGGTTGCTTTCCCTAATCCACATACACTGTCATGTTAGCTTATTTCCGTCATGCCTGTATTTTATTCTAAACATTTCCCCCTCAAAATATATTATGAGCACCTCTTCTTGTTATTTAATCTCTATGTCAGCATATTGATCTTAGCAATAGTCCTAATAAGTGGGCTTGTGATTTTGTGAAGCCAAGCCAACACAGTACGAAACCACAAAGAGTACAAGGCTGCTCCGAACTTGGATCTACATGACTTCACTACTAATTAATTTTTTTTTTTTGTGCCAAATGCCCAAATCCTAACTGCTCCTTGTGATACTTGCAGGCTGGTGCCTCATTAGAGTCCTTAGCCAAAGGAGCTGTATGCTTTTCCGTAAATACACTCTTCAAGAAATACAGGACCGCTGGAATTCATTGCTATATGACCCAGAGATCTCAACACAAGCAGCTTCTCGGATGGCTGAGTATGAGAATGAACTTTCCACTTCCGATCCAGCCAAGGCACACAAACTTTTCAACTCAAAAGCAAAGGATTTTTCATTTCAGAAACGAAAAATAGACAGTGTAAAGAATCTGTATTATGCAATGAGAAAGAGAGTACGCAATGATCCATGTGATGGTGGTGACCTTGGATTTCTTGTTGCCCCCTGTTCATGTATGGCAACTGGTGGCGAGTGTGTCTGTGGAGGCCTACCTAGCAATATTGAACCAGAGCTGAATTCAGTGAGCCGCTTTGGGCAAGTGGGTTCAAGCTACAACGGTGGACATGCATATTCTGAAATGAATGGACATTCTTTTCATACGAAGCATACTGATAGCATGGCAAGAGATGGGGATGGCACCAGTAACGTTGTGTATGGCTACTCAGATGTAGGCCAACTATATGAACAGCATGCCTACGCAGCAAATAATCATGGGAATACCGAAGGGAACAATGTTTCTCTAAAGAGTATCACAGATTTTCAGGATTCTATGCAGTTTCAGCAGTTGGACAACAATCAATGTGGTAACGGAGTGGTAGACTCAAAGGCTTTGGTGATGCCTGACCATTTCAGTGGAAGTGTGCAGGAACCTATGCCTCTCCAAGTGATTATCCCTGATGATAAGAATGTAAATTTAGAAAACAGGGACCCTCTCACATTCGAAGCAAATTTGGATGGTGGGATGTCTGGTTTAGATAATGCTGCAGATTTTATGGACTTCCCTTTTTTCAGTAATAGTGAAGACTTTGATATACTGAATAGTGAAAATTTCTTGAATTCTCCAAGTGAGGGAAACCAGGAGGATTTGGATGATCCTGCCTTCAAAGTTGTTCATCGAGTTAGATCAACCATGCAGAATCTGGTGCATCCCGATGAAGTCAATATGTCCTGTGATCAAATAGATCTTGGCATTGTGGAAAATAATGTAGATGCTTCTGCTATAATCTTAGTTCCTACTCCATTAGTAGTGCCCTGTCCTGGCCTGTATGTTGAGTGCCAATTAAACACAGAAGATCCTGAAATTCCTTGCAACGATGATGTTTCTACACCAACAGAGTATCCTCTTGAATGCTGTACTTCTACCTTTGGGCAGAAATCTGATAATACTATCCATTCAGTCTCCCCTGCAACCAGCCCTCCATCAAATGCTGAACAGCCCAAAACAAAGGACTTGGCCATAATAAAGAGTGAAGATATGGCAAATGTCCAACCTTTGTTACAAACAATTAAGATGAACCCGTCCACTTCAGAACAAAAAGAAGATTCAGTGGTTCATGATGAAGGTGGTGTCCTAGGACCTAAACTGTCAGAAGGTGCTTCAACAACTGGAGGCCTTTTGACTGGTAACATTGACACAAAAGATGCAAACACATGCATGCTAGCTTTGCCCTCTTTCAGCGCTTCTGGATTTGGTGAAGGATCACCTTGTAATTTAGGACCACACGAGAGCTTTGATAACTCTCATGGTTTGACTTTGCAAAATTCAGTTCAAGCTCCTGATCAGATGCAACACAACTCACTTGATGGTCAACCAGAATTAGGTGACAAGGCTGCTCTACAGAACTGTATGCCATCAAATCCGGTGCCAGATTTGGGTATTCAAAACACTGTCGCAAATGCGGCAACACCAGCTCAAGCAGAAGAATGCCCTGACTATGAAAAAGATGTTCCAAACTACTATGATCTAGAAGCTTTGGTAAAAATCTTGTAGCTCAGCTACCTGGATCTATTTACTATGATGTTTCTGACTCATATCATGTTCAATGCCAGATTCTTGACCAGGATCTCATCCCGTGGGATCAAGACTCTGATTTGATGCATCCTGAAGGTAAATGTTTATGTATTACACATTTTGCTTGCTGATCAGTATATCAAATTAATCAAATATCATGTAGAGATGCAGCTCTTTCTTTTTAAGTCTAGCATCAGTGTCACACAAGGTTCAAAAAGGCGCTAGGCGGCAGGCAGGCGCTAAGCCACCGATAAGTGCCAAGGACTTCTAAACGTAGATTAAATGTGATTAAGCTGTTACACACTAGTTACATATAAGAGATTTACAGTTTCATAAATGTGGAAAAATAAATAGAAAAGGAAGGGCAATGCCATAACAACCCACTAGGGGAGGAAGCCCACTAGCCTATCTAAACACCATAACACCCAATGATGCCCTACCACAACCAATTCCCAGTAGACAATCCTTGTTCTCATGCAGCTGCTCCGCTTCTCCTCCGCCTGTGTGCCTCCATCTGTCGGTTCCTCCATGCGCCCCCACCTCTACTCCACCGTGCGCACCCTGTCCTCTCCCCCTTTCATGGCACCCATACATCGGCAGCACACATGACCCGTTGGAAAAATCGAGCAAAAGGAGCTAAATAGAGCAGAGGGTGAGCGATTTCGACACCATGAGGTAGGCATAGATGGAATCACAATACAACAAACCATTTTGTCATCATATAATCTTGTCTCTTCTCTTCCTTTCTTCACCATCCATAGGTTCTGACAATTCATGCCACGTTTAATTGGACACCTGTGGCTCAGGTGACACGAGAGGTCTTCATCTAGTGCTTAAGTACGCCTAAGCAAGGGCTTAACGGCGCTTTTTTAATACTGGTGTCAGAGTTAGCTGAAGTATTGTTGTGTACTTATATAGAGTTTCAAGTCATTAATGGAAAGATTCACCATTTATAGGGCATTGGTTGGCTGAGGGTTTATGAGTAAACATTCATATAGTGGATTGTTCTTATATAATAGTGTAAGAGTGGGTTAGTTATGATGGACTCACCATGCTACATACATGTGACTGTTTTCCTCTTAATGAAAATTTTAATGCGAACAACATTGATCTGGCATTGATCAGTGAAGCAGAATGTATTCTTATTTTCATTCTTCTGAAATCTTCAGTTACCAGATTTCATCACCCGGAAAGCAGGAAGGCATTGATTAGATTGGAGCAAGGTGCTCGGTCTTATATGAACAGAGCTATCATGTCACATGGTGCCTTTGCAGTTATCTATGGATTGCACTTGAAATGCTACATAAAGGATCCTGAGGTCAGTTCTCTTTTCAGCTAGATCAGTTATAGGATGTAAGTGAGGGGTGGCACTGAGACGAGTGCACAATTTTGATATCTGTATTTTGTGCCAGACAGTTGCAGTGGAGTATTGACACTGTCACTTATGGATACAGATACAAATGCAAACAACTTTGGTTTCTAGAACTTTAGATGTATCTGGCAATTTCTGAATATAGCACCCAGGGTCTTCATTTCATTTCCATTTTGGGATTCATGTTCTGATCTGAGACATGCCCTGATTAGGAACTGGAAGATTCAACCATCTTGTTCCTGTACATGTATGGAGCACGCAGTGAATATTTGTGTAATATGTTGCTACCATATTCTTATTTTTTTTCTTTGCTCAAGCAGGTTACTCTTGGAAGAGAGACAGAAGATGTCAAAGTTGACATCGATTTGGGAAAAGAAGGGAGGGCAAATAAGATATCTCGCCGACAGGTAATTCCTTGAATAGTCCATTGTATGTTAAGAAATGCCACTTTCGTAATTACATGTCCTCAGGAAATGGCTAATGCTTTGCTTGGCTATTTTTTATGTATATAAGAAGTAAGAAACATATATGTGGTGCAGGAGGTTAAAATTTATTATCCCTTGTTTTTCATTTGCACCATTGCATGGTCCTAATTGTGATTTGTCTAAGGCAAAATATTATTATTTCTATACCTCTGTCCTCTGGTGGGTTTTTATCTGATTGTCAGCCACAGTTGGCCTGTGCCACATTGATGGCTTTGATTGAAATTGGTACTATGTGTGTCACTGTTTAGCATGCAAGCTGTGATGTCTGCTTGAATTAGCAAAGCAGTCAACTTTATCCAGGAGGCAATATTTGGGTCTGGAAAGACTGGCAGTCGATGAATTGTGTTTCATTTGTGATTTGTCTAAGTTCCTGTTTATTCAAGATCCCATACTTGTGACAAAATATTTCCAGCTTGGGAAATAGAAAACAAGTTTGTTTCGGAAATTAGAAATCGCTGAAAGTGTATCATTCAATGCTCATACTGCCACTTAATAACTTTTGCAATATACAACTGTTGGTCATGTCATTCTGAACCATTTTAAAAGCAATTAAGTGGCAGTTCTCCTGATTTTGGCTCCCAGTTGGTGATTCCCCTTTAGTATGCGCATTGCTCTACAAGACTAATTCCTTGTTTTTCTAAGTCTGTTTCTTTTCTGTTTTGGTGCATTTTTTTTGTCATTATATTTAACCCACGTATTCTGACAATCAGGCGGTTATCAAGATGGATGAATCTGGGTCTTTTCATATTAAGAACATTGGAAAATGTCCAATCTTTGTTAATAGCAAGGAAATACCAAGCTGCAAACGCATCAACTTAAGCTCTGACTCATTAATCGAGGTATTGATACTTCCCTGTTCTACTATTTCTAACTGATACCTTCAATTTTGAATGAATCTGTAACTTGGTGGTTAATCAGTGCACAATTTTTGTAACTATTCCTGTGATCCTGTCATATCTATATCATCTCGTGATACAACTATAGGTAATCAATATTTGAAAGCTGCTAGCCTGTTATTCTTGGTAACTACCGCCAGATGTTATCAACACTGGACTTCTTGACAGCTGGAGACTCTTCTGTGTCTAGCTCATTCCTCTTGTCGAAAACATTAACTATTCCTGACCAGAGGTAGTACCGTAGTACTATATAGAGTTTATGGTTCTACTGGTAGGACATAACTGCTTGAACTTTTCTTCTTGCCATCCTGTTATTTTGGACTTCATATGGCATTTAAAAACAGTACAAATGATACTATGGTGAACTGTGAGCAGATATGCAACACTTACTTTTTAACCATTGTGCTGGTTTGATATACTTAATTTGAAAAAAAAAACAGCCCTTTCCTGTGTTATTTGACTGAGATATCACTGATGCATTTCATTAAGTATCTTCATGCTGTACTAATTTAGCTACCTTTTTTTTCGCCCTTTCAGATAAAGGACATGAGGTTTATTTTTCACGTATACCAAGACGCTGTGAGGCAGTACATTGAACGTAACCTGAAGCCAGAACACTAGTTTCCAGTCAGCACTTTGTGAGTGACTGCGCCTCATTAACAACAATAGTAGTAGCAGTAAATTTGAGAAAGGACTACTCATTTAGGATGTTCTTTCATATGATGTTATAGGTTAGGCTCACTTTGGCTCCGGTCTGTAAATGGTTGTAGTTTGTTGTGTTTTGTGTATGTTTGGCGGGCATAAATCATGCATATACCCTGCAGATTTGCTTCCAGTTTGTACCGACACTCCCAGGAATACTTGCACCCTAGATTGTGGTGATTGCCAAGAGCAAGAGGCAACCAATGCAAGAAAGTGCAGAGAAGAATCAAAAGAAGGAAGATTCTAGGGTAGAAGTGTAGAACAGGAGGAAGGTGCACTTGTGTAAGAAACCATTGGGTTCTTGCGACGTTATAAGCATAAGAGCCAATTATGAAAATGGCCCTCAAAACAAAACTGTTTAGGAAAGTGGCCTCTTTTTTTTCGAACTTAGAAAACTGGCCTCGAAGTAAAATTTCCTTTGGAAAATGGCCTTCCGTTAGTTTTACCCTCTAACGGTGTTAACTTTTGGGGGAAATGACTATTTTATCCTTGGGACAATATGTATATGTATTTGAACAACATGTATTTTTGGCATGGAGGACGCGCATGGCTTAGGAGGTTGCGCGGCGCTGGGCCGCGGGCTAGCTGCCTGTGCCGCGAGCGCGGTCGCAAGCAAGCATGGTTCGCACTTCGCAGAATTACATGGCACTAGTGCCGCTGGCCGCAGGGCGGACCGCTCGCGCAGTCATCAGTCGGGCACACGGGCTCTACGGTCGGCTTGCCGCACGAAGTTAGAGCACCGGCCGATCGGGGCGATGAGACGGAGCACGTGCTAAAACAGGCCGGCTGTTCTCCTGCTAAGAACATCGTGCATGCGTTCTTGCCAGCTAGCTAGCTTCTTGCAATAGCATAAGCTAGCCTTTTGCATGCATTCGTCGCAGTACGTCGACGGTCGACCTGCCGTGCCACGTGATCGACCACCAGCTAGCCATAGGAGGCGCTGGAGGTGGCCGACGGCGAGCGCGCGCCGACATGCGGCTGGAGGTGCTGTACGCATGCCATGGTGAGCAGTCGACGCGAGCGCGAGCGCATGCAGCCGGAGGCGTTGTACGTGAGTACGTCATCGCACCTTCGCATGCAGCAACACCCCCGGTTGAGCCGCGGCTTCGCGTAGAGCGGCCACACCACCATCAGCATATATGCCCGCCATCACCGGGGCTTGCACGCCGATGATGACCACATCCCTGAGCACGAGCTCTAGAGCGCGACCCCTGTGAAGGGAGTTTATTTTTTAGTAAAGAAGGGTAAAAACGTCTTTTTTCACCGTGTACAGTGCCAAACTTCACAGATCTCTCTAACAGATTTAACAGAAGGCCATTTTTCAAAGGATTTTTTGCTTCGAGGCCAGTTTCCTAAATTCAAAAAAAATAGGCCGTGTCCTAAACAGTTTTGTTTTGAGGGCCATTTTCATAATTGGCTCTAAGCATAATATGCTTTATTTGATTTGTTTATGCCCGTGATGATCTTGAAGCACCAACTCTGAATCATCTCGTAGAGCCTGGGCTTACACATTGGCAGATGTTGGAAAAAGCAATGGCGCCTTTGAATGGTCGGCGTGAGTCGCCTGCCCATAACAATGTTCGCCGCGGTAGCTGTAACTGATGTGAGATAAAATGTTGTCAAACATGTTTTAATAAATACGCCATCTTCGTAAAGTTCGATATAACCCTAAAACACACCATGAGAGTTTAAACACCTAGGCACCACGAGACAAGTTTAGACACTAGAGGAGTGCTAACCATGGATTAGTGTATTTTAAACAATTTGCTACTGTAGTATCATTCATATATTTGTAGACAAAAGAGTATTTATTTCACGGGGTGCTGAAACATAATTTGTATGCTAATCATTTAACTTTTTGAAGCTCCCGCGCTTATGTATTTTTAATCATTTGTTTTAATCAAAAGGCCGGAGACCAACGTGATTTCTTCCTTGGGCACTTGAGCTCGAAGTGGGCCGGCCTGCTTAACACTATACTGCTGGCCAACTAAGGGCCCACCTGAAAAAAACCCTTGCGCAGCTGAGCCGAGTCCCCTTCTCTTTCCTCTCTCTCGTCGCCGCCGGGGAAGCGCCGCCTCCGCCTCCGCCGCCGCCGCCTTCAGTCTCAGCTCCAAGCAGGGGGGCCCCCGCGCGGGGTGTTGGATCCGTCGTCGAGGGGAGAGAGAGCTACTTACGCCGGGGGAGCGGAGATGAAGCCGGTCGTGGGGATCGTGGTGTCGAACAAGATGCAGAAGTCGGTGGTGGTTGCGGTGGACCGCCTCTTCCACAACAAGGTGTACAACCGCTACGTCAAGCGCACCTCCAAGTTCATGGCGCACGACGAGGACAACTCCTGCAACATTGGCGACCGGGTCGGTAACTCTTGCTCCATCGATTTTCCTCCCTTCTGGTGCTGTAAGGCTGTGAAAATTGGCGATGCTTACTTCTGTAAGACTGGTGTCAATTCGTTATTGGATCACCCTAATTGGAATGGAAGCTACTGGGAAGCAGCTGGGGTTTTTGGATAGTGAACTATATTTTTAGAGTTCCATAGGGGCATCCTTGGTCCGTTAGCATTGCATTCAGGAGTCAGGACCATGTGTTTAAGAGCGTTTACAGACCAGCCAGCACTAATTTCAGGCACAAACACATAAGTTTAAGCAATTTCACAGACAACAGTACCAATCAAGACACTGCTGAAGCCATTTCCAGCTTCTTGCACCTCGATTTCAGAAGGATGGTGGCTGCAGATCAGCGATCCACTTCATGTCGATCTCCCTCTGTCCATGAATTAGGCACTAGTAAGAAATCAGCCTTGTCGCCAACCCCTCGATCCTTGATAGTGAGCTCTGGCCTTGTAGTTCAACTAATTGGTCACATGGAAGTTGCATTTTCACACCACTTTGCAAATCTATGGATAATACATCATAATGGGGGGAATGGAAACAAATTTAACATTCCTGATGATGCTCCATTTCGGATGGCTGAACAATGGCATTTCAATTGTTAGGCACCCTTAGGTCTAGACTGGTTGGAAACCACATGGTATCTATCTAGCTTGGTGTTAAAAGAGCTGAATTAGGTCCACCTAGATGTTAAATGGATGTGGTTGCTATTGTTACCTTGTATCAGTGTTCAGCGATCTCTGTACTGCAGGCTTGACTTTTTGAATGAGGTCTGACAGGAGACGTCAACTCTATGGTCACCAGGGATGACACCTGATCATGTAGGTGTAATTAGTGTTCTGATATGTCATACACTGGGTGCCTAATCACTGCTTAGGTGGGCTACGTGGTGCTTTGGCAACTAGTGGCTGACTTTTAAAAAGTTAGCACGAGGGCACTAAACTGACTAGTAATCTGATAATGCTAGAATATTAATACTGTCACATTGATTGCATCTTTAGCCCAATCATTTGTACACTTGCTCACCTCAGAAATGTGGCGAACTGGGGATCGATGAAAACCACAAAGCAAATTTAATGTTGTTTCAAGAAATTTTTAGTATATTCAAACCTGTATATTCTTTTTTTTTTTTTTTGTCTTTGGTCTCAACCTGCAGTAATCAAATATCCATGGGACTGCTCTGCCCCATAATTTTATCAGATGGAGCTTCGTTGAATGTGCAATTTTTTCCTTGGATATTCAATAAACTAGATCCTTCACGAACAAAGATGAACTTGTCAATGCTTTTGAGCTGAAGTTTTAATAAGCTAGTTCTCCTTTTCTTATTGTAGGCTTCTCAATGGGCACAAGATATGTATGAACTATGAACACACACAAATCCAGCACATGGATACCTCACACATTACCACTATATACTCAGATAGAATACCATGTTCCTGGAGAGATCACCATAACCATTCAAGCCCCTGGTAGGCTGGGGGCGAGGGGGCAGGCCAGGTCTGATTCCAACCTATCCTTGCACACCCACTGAGCATCCAAACTAGAGGTAGCCCCCTCAAGTTTGCTCTTACTGGAGAAAGGAAAACCTAATCTACAATACAGCCAAGGAGAAAGCGTACAGGGCTCGTGGATATTGAGTTCACAATTTATTTTTGACCCTCAAACTTAGATGTGTGAGACAATTTTCATGTTTTCGTTGATTGTTCCAATTGTCTGATAATTTTATGTGAGTAATGTTGTAAGTGTTAATGCCTGATTTATACTTAATTTCCTCATTGCAAATGCTTTGATATTACTAATACCTTTTTTAACCTTTTATTTTCTATATTTATTACTCTTACTGGGTTTTATCTCTATCCTACAACTTTCTTGTGATTAAATGCTCTGTTGTTATTGTTATTGAACTTTCTTTAATAATGAGAAATATTAATGTCATAACAATCAGTTCAAATGCCTTTTGATTTACGCACTGTCTGCAAACCTAATTGACCAATTTTCTTGGTAACTATCACTCCCGTCTGAAGATTATTCTCCGTAGATGTTTGGATACTATCTTTTCGATTGTTTTACCATGTTTGGATGAAACAAACTCGTTTCCGTTAGTGATGTGTTCAGCCATGACACTAATGATCTCTATGCACTAGCACAGAAGCTGCAAAACAGAAATATTGGTCAGTTGAGTACGTGGATATCCATATTTGTAAAAAATGATTAATTCTCGTTTTGTTAAAACTCAAAATCCTGGTTTTGTGGTAACCAGAGTTTTATGTATATGCAAGTTGGTTGGAGTTTCCAAACAAACCTTTTGTGGTTAGGCTAAATCCAGTTTTACGAAATCCGGTTTTCACTAAAATCACTACTTTTCTACGCATTATGAGGATTGGGAATTTATATTAGGAAATTATTTTGATCCTTGTTCTTTAATATGTCGATGAGATCAACTATTTGTGTTGCATCTAAGACTCCTAGTCTCTTTATCTGCTTATTGGTGGCTAGCGTTCATTTGTAATATGCCACTATGGTTCTGTTGAGGGACATTCACAATAAATTTATTTTTCCTCTCAAAGAACCCTTTATGATGGCTGGATAATATTCTTTCAGGTTAGGCTGGATCCTTCGAGGCCCTTGAGCAGACATAAGCACTGGGTTGTTGCTGAAATTCTTCGCAGAGCTAAGGTGTATGTTCCACCAGCTGCAACAGCGTCCAGCGAACACGATGGCAAATCTCAACCAGCTGGTGTTGCTACCAAATGATCCATCTGAAGTTACTCAGAGCAAGATGCAGTTATGGCTTGTTTTTTTCTTCTGTATGTTTGTTTGCTTGTGGAATGTGGATGCCATGTTTAGCCATGGAAGAAAAATAGCACGCAGCCACCATCTTTGCTTTATTTAGTTTGTTCTTCTGTGGTGTCTTTCGTTGAATGGTAGTCAATGAGGATATAGTTACCAGATTCAACAAGACCAATGGATTCATATTGTACTGGTTCACTTTAGATACCCACCATTGCATTTGCATGTATGGTTGACAGCTGTCTTTGTCTTTGTATTTCCCCTCTGATAAGATGCAAAATACATGCCAAGTCGACTGGTAGAGTCGTTATTGTAAAATAATGGGAACTTTCATATTAGTATTTATCGAGGGTTCCATACTTATATCTGAATTTTACCACTGCTAATAATAATCTATGTAAACTGGTTGTCTTTGCCGTGCTCATATTCGTACTGTCAGGGCGGTGAACAGTTTTCTGGGTTCTTTGCTGCATATACTTGTGTAAATTCATGGAGATTCTGTAATCAGGATTCGGAAATTAGACCTCGATTTTATGTCGGATTGGGCTTTTGCCAAGCCGAAGTACATCTGATACTTCCGGTGCAGTCTGCCAATCAAAACATTTCTCTGAACCAAGAACAAAGTAGATGTCGTTCTTACAAAATTAAAGAATGACATACCTCATTTTCAATTCACAACTCTACCAGCACTTAAAAGCTAGAACACAGTATAATAGAACGCATCCCATGTATTAAAAAAAACACATCCCATGTGAAAATTCATTCGAGAACACATCCCATGTATTTAAAAAAAAAAACACATCCCATGTGAAAATTCATAAACATTAGTGTAGATGCCAAATTATGCATTAATGTAAGGTATTGCTTCACTTCATCCTCGCTAAATTTCCAAGTATTGCTTCACTTCATCTCGGCATGGATTTACTGGATAGTTGGTTTGAAAGTTGGAGGGCATTCATAAACATTAGTATAGATGCCAAATTATGCATTAATGTAAATGTTTACATTAATAATGATTTTTATAAATTATTACAAGCACCTTATTCACCCTTGTTCGCCTCCCCATTTATTTCAGTACAAGTACACACATACACACATAATGGATCACCCACAGACACAAATAATGGTAAACGCTAGCGCAAACACAATTACATGAGCACCGCGTCCTCCAACTCCAAGGTCTCCATTTCGGCATTTGCATTTCCAGATGCTCGCTTCACGGCTTGCCGTGCCCGCTGCCAGCGTAGGAACCGGCTCGAGACCCAGCATACGAGCCAGCGCCAGAGCCGCCATACGGGCCATTGCCAGACCCAGCGTACGATCGAGCCTCGGAGCCCGCGTACGAGCCAGCACCGGAGCCCCAGTGAGGGCCACCGCCGGAGCCAGCGTACGAGCCGGCGTTGGAGCCAGCGTACGAGACCGAGCCTCCGCCGTTGGAGCCAGCGTACGAGCCGGCGTTGGAGCCCGCGTACGAGCCCGAGCCTCCGCCGTTGGAGCCAGCGTAGGAGCCGGCGTTGGAGCCCGCGTAGGACCCCGAGCCTCCGCCGTTCGAGCCCGCGTACGAGCCGGCGTGGGAGCCAGCGTACGACCCTGCGCCGCCGCCGGACCCCGCGTTGGAGCCCGAGTTTGAGCCGGACCAGGACCCCGAGCCAGAGCCCGACCCTGAGCCGGAGCCGGAGTAGGACCCGGATCCTGACCCGGAGCCAGAGCCGCCGCCACCAATGCCGACGCCGATCCCTGCGCCAATGCCCAGGCCGCCGCCGACGCCGACCCCTAGGCCGCCCCCGCCGCCGCCGCCGAGGCCGATGCCCAGGTCCTTCCGCCGCGCAATGGGGCGGCTCTCGGCAGCGGCGAGGAAGAACGCGGCCACCACCGCGGCGCCGAGGACGACGACGGCCGTTTTGTTCTTCGTGTACGCCATTCTTGTTTCGTAGGTGCTCGCACTGCACGCCTGCACGCTGCGAGGTCGACTGTGGACGACGGAGGAGACGAGTCCGGTACGCGCTCTGGGCGTGCAGTCGATCGATCGATGCGGAGATGGCGGGGTTGCGGGCCGGTATTTATAGGGACGCAGGAGCGGGACACGACAACGCGGTGGCGGTGGTGCGGCAGGGTGGTGGGTTTTGGAATGGTGGCGGCGTGGCGCGAGCTTGTGGCGCTGGCCGGCCGAGGCTGATATACTAGTGGAGCAATGCGCCCGCGCAGATTGGCTGGCCTCTCGCGCGTCGGCCGCTCGACGACGACACGTACAATGTAGGAGCTCCGATGAGGTCTCTCTTGGACATTGGATTCATGGGAAGGTTCGAGAAAGCCAACGAAACTCGTGCCAATATATGTTCGTGCAGTGCAGGGTCTGCATGTTCAGGATATCTGGCTTAGCTCATTAGGTGGGTGCGAGTGCGTGCTTGATTGATTCACTGGCTACTGCAAGACTGCTGGCAGCAATGGTCTCGTGCTAGTGCTCGTCATTTTCATTAGCCAGTCAACCAGGATTGGAGTTGGCAGCAGCAGTGCCTCAAGTCGTGCGCATTTGACCTTTCCATATGGATAGAACCCAAGAAATTAACATGAGGCTTGGCTGGACTCCAGCTTGTTTGGTGATGGCGCGGTACACGTATTGCGACGAACGTAGCTTGGCTATAACGAATACAGTAATGCCAGAACAAAAATTGCGATGTATATCGTTTTAACCAGGAATTTATTTTTTCTTCTTTAATCATACTATGGTGTAAAAGATTTGCGCAATCTTTCATATTGTTGAGAACTCTAACATTTTCTCGAATACGCAAAATATTTTCGCTTATTTTGTATTAAGACTGAGAAATAGTGAAAGTGACGCGCCATGAATGATTTTATTATACGCACTAAGAGGATATTATTATACGATCTATTCAGCCCTCCCTAGCAGAAGAAGATCACATAGTATTATTTGTTAATATCATAGTGCCTAGTAATCTCCGTCGATCAAACGTTGTGGCTTTCGCGGTGACTCGACCGCCACAACCTGTCTCCCAGAAGCTCTAGAAAGAGCTCTCGCAGTCCCCCTTCATGTGAGGGGGTGTGGTTCTCATGGAAGACGTTCTTGTAGGCTTCCTTGGCCGCCGTAGAGGGCATCGTCCGTCCATTGATGAACCCCACCTGCTGCATCATGATCACCTTCCCCCGCTCTGAAACTAGGACATGCCAGAGAGGTTGTGCGGCGATCCTCTTGCTGCGGTGCGCCCAGTTGGCTTCGCTAGCGTCGCCTCCACACTCGGCTGGGGTAGCAACGGCGAAGGTGCCTTACGCACAATCTTATCAGTGAACCGCTTTAGCTTCTTGCCGAACGAGTTAGCTGATTGTGGAGAGACGGCTGCATCCACACCAGTAGGGGTGGTGATTGGAGATGCTCTAACAAACTTTTTTTTAATCCAGAATTCCTCTAGGTTTTAGTGTAGGACGAGAAATTATCAAAAACTCTACCGTAAACATCGGAGAGCCATGCATTCTCACATAATTGGATCGGAGTGGAGAATTCCCCTACATCCAGGCCATAAAACGTACTCCCTCCATTCCGGAATGATTGTCGATGCAAGTGCCAAACGAGCTAACACCCCTACGCAACAATGATTTACTCCTCCTGTACCTTTTGGATGGAAGGCCATTAATGTTTGTCTTTTGTCATGAGAATCAAGCATGCCGCACACACAACACCATATTCTTTACATTAAACAAATCTCTTGTTCACTTTTCACGGTACAGCGGCTCTGCCTCTCTAACAGTGTGGTACAAGCATACAGCTATGACCGAGGCTCACAGAATAGGCGACGACAGATAATTTGGAACACACAACTGTGCCTCCAACGACAGTTAATCTGAAACAGAGGGAGTACGCAAGACCAATAGCACGGCGAGAGGCACATCCGAAACACGGAGCTACGTACACACGAGTGCATCCATCATCCGGTGTCTGTTCGAATTTGATTTGAATTGTATACGTATGGGTTAGAATGTAATCCGAACTCTAATACGAGTCCTGTAACGTCTATTTTGTGTTGAACTTCAGTCCTATTACATCTTGTATGGCACACGACAAAAGAGTTAAGGACTCTCCTCGTCATCATGGCGTCTGTGTTTGCATTATTTGGTAACAATGGTCCTTGGTGTTGATGCCCGTTTCGTATTTGCTATTAGGGTACTAATACTATATTATTATCTGCATATGCATGCACCATGCTAGCTTACCAACCCAAGATGACGAGCGTACTGGAGACGTTAGAGCAGATCCAGGAAACTCTAGCCGAGATCAAGGAACGAACCCCCGACGTGAGCATCTCCAGGTTCGTCGCCTTTGTTTTGGATGATGACTCGCTGGGGACTGAATACGCACCGTCGGAGTGGGAGAGCGGTGACGCCGGTCATGGACGCCGCGCGGAGGAACGGTCTGACGAGCGGCCATGGGCTCCCGCTCTGAAGATGGACTGGGCGGCGTGCGTCCTCCCTCTGCACGGAGAGGACGCGCACTTTGGACACACCGAAGCCGGCGTCGTCGGTGTCGCGGACGGTGTTGGCGGGTACCGGGACCGAGGCGTGGACGCCAGCGCGTTCGCACGAGCTCTCATGGCGAGCGCTCTGGCAACGGCGGAGCGGGTGGCCAAGGCCCGCAGGCTCCGCCGCCTCTGCCCCATGAAGGTGCTGGAGCGGGCGTACAAGAAAGCGGCCACAAACAAAACACCGGGGGGTTCCACGGCCGTCATCCTGTCGCTCTACGGCACGGCGCTCCAGTGGGCGTACATCGGCGACAGTGCCTTCGCCGTGTTCCGAGACGGCAAGATCATCTACCGCTCGGTGCAGCAGCAGCGCCGCTTCAACAAGCCGTACCAGCTGAGCACCAGGGGCCGTGGAGGCAGCCTCGCCGAGGCGAAGGTGGGCGGCATGTCGACGGTGAAGGACGGCGACGTTGTGGTGGCCGGGACGGACGGGCTGTTCGACAACATGCACGACTGGCAGCTGGAGCGCGCCGTGCGGATGGGCACCCACCTGGGCTTCCCGCCCAAGAACATGGCGGACATTGTCGCGGGCATCGCTTACGAGATATCCAAGAACAGTAGGGCACGCACGCCGTGGGGTACCGGATACTTCAAGAGATACAAGGAGGTATGGCATGGTAGGAAGGAGGACGACATTACGGTCATGGTCGCGTACATTGTCTCTAAGGATTCGTGATTTTTTTAGGCTGCGATTTTGGTTTTTTAGGAACCGTTGGACGCTGGCAAAATGTTAGTGTGTTCTAGTATTGTATTGTATTTATATTATATATATGATCATTGTTACTAGCAGAACTGTCCATGCATAGTAAAAGGATTATTAACGAGGCATATATTTGTGCACAAATGAAGCAGTTCCATAAATTATAAGAGAGAGATATAAAATTTATCAACGATGTTACTTTTACTTTGTCATATAAAAAAATAACCAAAATAAGAATTGTACATCTTAATGAGTTCTACAACTTTTATATTCATGACTTCTTTAGCCGAAATCATTTGATATTTTAAAATATTATTTGAAGTTATCACTTTTTAATTCAAATTTTGAAATGTTTACAAAAATTTTGATAAAATAATAGCAATAAGAACGTAACGGCTTGATAGACCATGAAGATGGGAGGCGATTTGGCACATATGGCCTATCAACCATGAAGACATCAATCGCCTCCAGTCTAGTGACGGAGTTAGAGCAGATTTGAGGGGGGGTGGGTGCACTAACCTTTTGGGTAAAGGATGTATAATCTGTGGGTGCAAATATGGTGAAAATTTGACATTTTATCACTGTTTTCCAGTTGTTTCATGGGTGTGGCCGCACCCACAAGTATACATGTGGCTCCGCCCTTGTCCAGTCATCTTCTTCCCATCGTCTTCGGCCTTTCTAGCCGTCAGTTAAACTTTTAAATTCTCCATAAGCATTATAAAAAAAATCTCTTTCTATGTTTTGTAAACTTTTAACATATATTCTCTATTTTAAGTTGTTTTTTTTGCTAATTTCTTTCATTTTTTACTCACTATATGTTCTAACTTTACTTACTCCTACATTAAAACTTACGTGAACTTTCGATATACTAATTCCCAGTCTTGTTCGATTATGTTTTTTTTTACTCCATCTTTTGTTTCCATGGAGGACACATAATGATTCGATAATCTACAATTCCATAAATTTTCACTAGCAATCAGTCGAATTTTGTAGATATCCTTTTAATAGAGTATTTATTTGTAAAATCTGATATTTTATTATAAGAGGAAATCAATAGTCAAGTATCCTTTTGAAATCGTTTTCAAATCTTAATATTGCTCTGAAAAAACACCCAAGTGGACGTATGACCTTACTGAAACGTGAACCTGCTTTTAGTCTTTCGGTTGTTTTTTTTATAAAATATACCTGTATTAATTAATGAAAATAAATACATCCAAATACAAGTACACCAAATAAGGATACGTAGCACAACTGTCCAACCTATATTCTACGAGAAAGAAAGTCGGCCGCATCCGCTGCCGACGAAGACCGCCGACACCAGTCGACGCCGTCAAACCTGAATCACCAGAAGCCGGAGTAAACCACCGGCGTTGAGGTGGACTGCAGCAGACACTCAATCTCGCGGAAGCGAAGAAGTCTTTGAGCACCCATCCGTCAGGATCACAATCCAGGTAAGAACGACGAGAGCGGCACCGACGATGGCATCCGTCGTCGCGGTGAAGCCTAGCTCGCTCAATCCCGATCCGTGCTGCCGGCAGATCAAGTTCGATCCACCACATTCTATCTTGCCGACATGCCCTCAGCCGCCACCGTAGCCTTGACCTAAAACGCAGTATACTTTCAGTTGATTGTTTGTTGACAAATAATAGGCCTGATTCGTCCACTTGTATGCGTGCATTCTGTTAATTAAGTTGAAAAAGGCCGTATTTCGTGTTTGTGGTTCATATTCATGATCCCGATTAATGGATAACCATTTGTTGCTAATGAGCTAGGGGCATCCGAGATGAGGGTTAACTCCAAAATTTTGAGTGTTCTTATCCTTTTTGTATCAGTTAATTCATAGCAGATGGTCCTCTGCTCTTCATCCTCTTCATTTATCTACCTTGACTCACAACTCTGTCTCTTAAATAAAAATCTTAAAACTAGGGAGGAAAACCCATTCAGTTTAGCATCTCATGGAATACATGCTGAATTATTCATGTACATAAACATATGTTTCATACAGTGGGCATGCTCTGGCACCTTATTCAATTCTCATACACAATCTACGACTTATTTATTGTTAATATACTCTCGTAAAACGGTGTAAGTGCAAGAAATGAATAATACACGATAACACACATACAGTAATAACAAAGCTCTTGTCAACACCAGAGTGTACGTAGCACTGTCATGCTGCACTGCAGGCAAGCTCGCGCTCAGTTGCCATGTCCACTGCCGGCGTAGGAGCCGGCACGGGACCCGGCGTATGAACCTGCACCGGAGCCGGCGCTGCCGTGCGCAGCGCCAGACCCTGCGTACGAGCCAGCGTCAGAGCCCGCGTACGAGCCTGCTCCTCCGTTCTTGTTAGAGCCTGCGTACGAGCCAGCTCTCGACCCCGCGTAGGAGCCGGCCGATGAGCCTGCGGCGCCGGACCTTGAGTCCGAGCCCGAGCTTGCCCCAGACCATGATCCTGATCCCGATCCAGAGCCGGAGCCGGAGTAGGACCCGGACCCAGAGCCTGAGCCAGAGCCGCCGCCGTCACCGCCGACGCCGATCCCTGAACCCACGCCCAGCCCGCCGCCCGTGCCAACGCCCAGTCCGCCGCCTGTCCCAACACCCACGCCCCCACCCGTGCCGACACCGAGGCTCCCGCCGCCACCCGTGCCGACACCGAAGCTGCCGCCGCCAACGCCGCCAAGGCCAACGCCGAGGTCTTTCCGTCGGGCAATGTGGCGGCTCTCAGCGGCGAGAAGGAACGACGTCGCGATCACCGCGACGCTGAGGACGACGATGGCCTTCTTCGCGTACGCCATCGTTTCGTGTGCGCGCGGGAGCTGGTGAGATCGAACTTTTCTTCTCGGCGGCCGCCACCACTGGGGAGCTTCTGTTGCGTCCACCTGCGTGCCCTCTCAAGCAATTCGATCTTGGCGATGGATGAGCAGATGCCGAGGCTGCGAGCCGGTATTTATAGCGCTCGGGCAGACGACACGGCAGCGCGGTGCGGTGAGTGGGTCTGCACGGGTGGCGCGAGCTCGTGGCGTCGGCAGGCTGAGCCGCTGCGGTAGTGGACAGAATGCAACGCCCGCGCCGCCGCCACCGCGTGATTGCCTGATCGTCCGCGCGCCGCTGGACACGCCGCACGGCGATCGAGCTCCCGGGGTCGTCTTGGACTCTTGCATTGGTTAACGCGGACGAACGGTACACGATCGTCATCAACTCAGCAATGGTGTCGTCGTGCCAGTGCTTGTCGTTTTCGACTTGTCGCGTTAGCAGGTTTGTATGCTTTAGAGCCTTCGACGAGCAGTGCCTTCGGTGCCATTAGTAGGGTAGATTGAAAAAATGAAAATATAAGAAAATGAGAAGAATAATAAAAAACAAATTGAAAAAGGAAAGAAAAGAAACGAAGAATAAATAAACACATGAAAAAACATGAGAGGAAGGGGAAAACTAATTACAAAAGAAATAGATCTCTTCTCTACACCTAAAAAGACTCTAAAATAATCATCTACCCGGTGATACCAAATCTCGCTCTTGTTCGCGTATCCATGTTCGATACAAACCGTCCTCCACTTCGAGTTCATACGTCCACATCCTACCCGGTTCCATATGAAGAATGGATCCACATGTTCGCATCTAATACGAAATCCTCAGAGCTCACAAGTTTGTTGTGTCCAAGTAACGAGGTTTAGTAAAAAAAATTGATCCCTGTACAAACAAGCATACATTGTGGGGTCTTAGACTACCCGCACTCATACATACTCAACATCTTCCTCTAAAAGGAATATTCTAGCCTGGTCATCGAGATTCTCTCCTCTATATCGTTTTCTTCCGCACTCATACATCCTCAATATCTTACTCAATAACAAAAGTGGGACCCATACATCATTTTTTCTCCTTTTTTCTCCACCGCACACTCCCTCCCCATTCTCTCTCCTCCCTCTTCTCTCTCCTTATCCTTTCCCCATCTTCCCAACCACTCGCCCGCACCAGCGCAGCTCGCCCGCGGGAGGCCATGCATGGCAGCAGCACCACCGGCCATGGCGGACGGAGGGAGGCCGGCCCCTGCCCGGCCGGCGGCGACCTCCACCGCCGTGTCCTCTGCCGCCGCCAGCCCCGCGCGAGCAGAAGCAAAGCACCTGCGCCCCTCTCGCCGCCTCTCCCCGCGCCGGCGAACCTCGCAGGCGGCCGCGGCGGCCGGCCTCGCGGGCGGGCGCGACCCCCGGCCATGGCGGGGCGACCTCGCGGAGGCGGGTCGGCGCGCTCGCGGGGAGGCTCCATGGAAGGCGCAGCTCCGGCGACCGCAGCTCCGGCGGCCTCCCTCCTCGATCCATGGCGTGCCCTGCGAGGAGGCGGAGCTCGGCGAGCGCGCGGCCGCGTCCACGGCGAAGACGGCCGGCAGGCTGCGGCGGTCGGCGACCTTCCCCCGGCCTTCTCTCTCCTCGAGGGGCCCGCGGCGTCTTTTGCGTAGATTCCGTACTCACCGGAATAAACCGGATCCGACACAAAACGCAAGCCTTGCGGAGGCTTTTGCGTCTCCCGCTGCAGCGGTTGAGTAACGCAAAAGCCTTTTGCGTTTGCGCTTGCGTTCTCCAGTGCAGTCGGTCTTAGAAGACTTCAAGCCAGGTGGTGTTGTGTCTCTGCAATATGCAGATGACACAATCATCTTTGCCAAAGCTGATGAGAATGTTTTGATCAACCTGAAATGTATTCTTATGTGGTATGAGCAACTCTCGGGAATGAGAGTGAACTTCCACAAGAGTGAGATGGTGACTATGAATATAGAACATGATGATGCCCACAGGTTTGCTAACATCTTAGCTTGCCCTCTGGGTTCCTTTCCTCTGAAGTATCTGGGAGTTCCACTGCACCCTGGTAGATTAGAGAGAGAACATATTCAGCCTTTGGTTGACAAAATGTTAAAGAGGATTGCAGGGTGGAGGGGGAAGTTGCTCTCACTAGCTGCTAGAGTAACTCTAATTAAGACTTGTTTGGCTAGCATCCCAGTGTATTTACTTTCCTTTATGATTTTCCCCAAGTGGGCTATTAGGATCCTCAATACCCACATGAGTAACTACCTCTGGAATGACACAGTAGATAATCATAAGTTTCATTTGGCTAATTGGGATTTAGTGTCTATGAAGCTCCGGTTTACCCAGCTAGATTCTACCCTGATTCTCAGGCTTCAGCTTCAGCTATGTGTCTAGACAATCATCAGCTTCGGATTCTTGCCTCAGCTTCTCTCCGATCTGGCTTCTGGTTTCTTTGCCGGACAAATATATATACGGCTTCCTACAGGAAAAAAAAAACCGCGTCTCTCGTCCTCTCGGGCTCTCCCGAAGCAGCGGCGACGCGAGCGGCGCGCGCGACCAGTGGCCGCCCTGCTCCTCCTGCGCCACAGCCTCCTCCTCCTCCCCCCTTCCCCTTCGTTTCTCTCGGCCAGTGAGCAGCGGCGGCACGACGGCGCAGCGAGCACGGGCAGGGCAGGAGCAGCGCGCCGCGGGTGGCAGCGGCGCGGGCGGCGACGGCGGCGCGGCTGGGCCCCTCCCCTCTCCCTCTCTCTCCGTCCCCGTGCAACTCCCCTCGCAGGTGATTTTCGTTGGCCCATGTGTGCGCAGGTGCTGGATTTGGGGTTCTGATTTCTAGGGTTCTTGGGATTTTGATTCCTGCAGGGTTCTTGTTTGTGAGCAAGAACAGATTCTCTAGCCTAGGGAGAACCCTGTGGGTGGAGCGCAGCTTCCTTCTGCAGCTCCTTCCTGCGCTCGGCGAAACCCTAGCAATGGCGGCGGCAGCTCAGCTTGGTTGCACGGTAAGGTCAGGTTTACCCCTCTTCTCTTCCTCTTTTGCACAGAATATTTCAAGATTCCTTGCAACTATATATATGTTCACTTTTGCTACAACAGACACTCTCATCTTATGGTCAGTAACTGGGTACAAGAACTCTGAGTGTTGATTGAGTCGCCAAAGCTGTGATGCATTTTTGTACTGAAGCCTCTAGGTAACTGCTAGCCTTTGCTTACCAATATTTTATATATTGGATTTTCGGTACTGATATAACATGATATGCAAGTGCTCAGCCCTTTTACCCCATGTTTTTGCAGGATGTTATCTGATAGTAAAATGGATTCCTCCTTGCAGGTTAGTGGCCCTCAGGTTCCTTTCTGCCATTCTTGTTTTTATCCAATCCTTAAATAGTACTGCTTAATGATGGTCGCAGTTAGTAGTGAAACTGGTACTGTTTCAAATGTTGTGCCTGCAGTTTTAGTTCATTTTTATATAGCTTATGTTTATGTTTCCACATTACTACAGGTTGCATAGTGAGGATTTATGCCAAGCTGGATGGTGCTCACAAAAATTTATTGCACGAAATGGATAGAGTTTATATGCTCCAGTATACTTCATTCACCCAATTATTACTTCTAAAAGATATACCATCAGAATGCTTCAAAAAGAACCGGGTAAGCACTTTGTATTTGTATGCCAACAAATTTTATGGTGCACTCTTAGGCAGTGAATAATTTAGTACGAAAAATGAAAATATGTTCCTAGCCTGATTGGTCGGCTATGAGGGGATCTATTTAATTAGAATGGGTCGGGCATCATTCCTTTCAGATTAGAATAGGCATGAATTAAAGTGGATAGCTTAACTAGACTGGACCTGACATCATTCCTGTCAGTTTGGATAGCTTCCTTTCTACAAGTTGTGTTACACATCTAGATGGGTTAATTTGTGTTTGGCTATTTTCAGATAAAAATGATTGTGGGTTTATGTCAATCTTTGGGTCATGTCATAATTGCATATTCATTTTAAGTGTCATGGCTACTTACAATAGCCTCAGTCGAGAACTGTTATCAAATAACCAACTGCAGCTATAGTAACAATTTAAATCGTTTGATGGACTGCAGGGAATTATAAGTAATAACAGTATGCAAACGTTTTATGCCTGCTGTTACAAAGTCAATGCAAAAGGTCCATCAGGCCTATGGTAGACCTTCACTTAGTTTCTTTTGACAAGTAGGCAGTGAAACTTTGTAAGCCTGGTTTATTAATGCTATCCTAGAATCACAGAGAAGTTTGCTAAAGTGAAGTAACCAGACTTGGCATTTTAACATCAGGGCTGCATCTTCTTTCTTAAAGAGGCCAGCTTCATTTTCTTTTGAAAATCTGGTTCCACTAGCACTCTTCTCATTTCCCTATGTATCTGAGTTCCAATGCAACTCTGTAAGTTTTCCTCAACTGTGTTGCCTCCTCTTCTGAAGTTGGAGACTCTAATGCATCATTTGTTTTCACCGAATGAATGCAATTTAGAATTTGGTAATTGTATCTAATGCACAATTGTCAAAAAGTTCTTGGCTTTCACTGTGTACCCTTGTACAACAGCTTTCACTTTCAGTCAATTGCCTCAATATTTAGATCTTGATGATACTTGCCTATAGTTGTGTCCTTATTTTCATTCTAATTCTTATTTTGCTTGCTCTTTGAAAGAGTTCAGAACTGAAAGAAACATAGAGCTGATTGGCAATTTTTTTTTAATATATTTTTCTTAACAAAATGCACACACCACATATTTCTGGATATTGGACACACTAAAGAAATATGTAGCTATAGTTCTCTTCTATTTTTGCCTTTCTTCAGTTGTAAGGTTCTGACCTGAGTGTATTGGTTGGTCCCAAGGTTATATCTACTTGGATCCTCATATCTGCTAATTTCTATGGTGTTTATTTCGATTTGTATTAGAATTGCCTCCATCTACAGCAATGGTGTCTTAGAATTGGCACCATGATGATTCATGTACTTTTTAAGTGGAGGTACAACCCCTCACTCAGATTGGTGACTAACGGTGTGTTGTGTCATAGCAACTTGCTTAAAAGTATATAAACATATATATATATATATATGTTCTGAATATCGCTCGGCACTTTAACATCAGTGTTGCATCTTCTTTGTTGAAGAGCTCGATGTATCTTATTTCCGAATGGAGTTCCAGTGCCGCTCTGCCCATTAGTGTGTCTGTCTGATAACATTCATGCCTTAAGTTAATTTATATGATTCTACATGCTGTTGTGTGCATTGTTAACGTTTCATAATATATCTTAATACTGACGGCTCAATTTCTGCAGGGCAGAAGATGATGGGATTTATACTATCAATTGGGACCAAATTGCAAGAACTAATGTGGGGTTTCCTGGGAAGGATGGTTTGGTTTCAAAAGGCAACACCACATATAGGTCAAGGTGATTCGAAAGATCTCATTCCATTTGAGCTAGCTAGATTTTTAGCTTTTGTTGCCAGCCAATATTCTTCTGAAACAATCATTATAGGGAAACAATCATCAATATTCTTCTTTTGTTACCATCTACCTTTTCTCCCAAACCTGAGCTAATGCTATTTATGGATTAGCTTAGTTCTTTGATTCCTATTCTGTAGCTATTTCTCAGGTATATATAGCCATTAACTTTGCTATCTGAGATGATATTGGTTTTGGCTACGATAAGCAATGCCCTTGGGTTGGAGATTCCCTGAACTTCTTGAGAACCATTTGTCATTCCCATATTACTGCAAGCTTTTTTCTCTTTTAATATAAAAATGTGCAAGCCTTTTGCATGATTGAGAAAAGAAAAGGCATTGGTTTTGGCTAACATCAATTCGGAAACCAATTTTCGTTGTTATGGGCAATTCCATTTTCCTATTTACACCTCTCAAGCCAAGCAATAGCTACAGACAACATCAAGGAGGACAATAGTTAGCTCCTTCATAGTCTCCAAATTTTCCAATGAAGTTGTCTGTAAATACATGTTTTGGAATCTATTAATAGTTTTTCTCATTCTTGCCTGGGTATATTTCTGGAACATGCAGGATTTTACTTTTGGGATGCAGTTCACACAGCCATAGTAATTCAAGGTACCATGTTCACTTTTCTTTACCTGCCTTCTATTATAAATGTAGTTTTCTTATAGTATTTCTGTTGGGCAAAATGTGTTCCTGGAACTTTTATAGTTACAATTATCTCTTGGTTGGACATAATTGTTCAGTTTTTCACTAAAAAATCCCCACACTGCCCACTTTTTCTTAGTTTAAGATGAAATTTTGCCTCTGAGGCTACTTTGCATCTATGAAAAATTTGCCTATCTTCCGTTAAGTAGACTGAGAACAAGGCCAGTGTTATATTGATTTGCCTATGTTCCGTTAAGTAAACTGAGAACAAGGCTCATTTCTCATAATTTCATAATTTTCATTGCATCCATTACTTTTCTATATGGTTACCTCACACTTCCTTATGAAAACACAGTTTCAAAATTTGCCCTAGGTATTCTTGATTTTACTGTAGGTTATTGGGAGATTGCCTCAGTTGAGCAGTCCTTCAGCAAAGATGACTTTGTTCACTAAAAAAATTTGAATGCTCGAGGTTTGCATATTCGCCAATGTTAGCCATCTTAGCCATTTGAATTTGTTTCCTAAGTTTGCATTTTAGGATAAGCCTTTGGTACTAAAGCTTCTTAGACAATGAATTAATGCTGGTTTGTTAATATTGAGAAAACTCAATGATTCAGAAAACTAATTCTTAACCAATTCTCTTATTAGCTCCCAATATATCCATCTATATTATATGGCTGTTAATAATGACAAAAAATAAGACCTTTCTGATTGAACTTATAGTAATTAGTCCATTTGAGCTGCGTATATTTTTCTAGGGTGCTACGCAGCCCTGGTTAATACAGGTCATGGCTTTTATAGAAACTAAGTTTATATACATTCTCACACCTGCTGACATGATAACGGTTTCTAAAATATCAAATATGCGCTCTTGCATTCAAGGTCGCTAAGACTGCCGACTGATGCTTTCAAGAACCGAGCATTTACGATGGCAGATGAGGTAATTCCACAAAGTTTAGCAAACACATACGACACTAATGTACCATGATAATACACAAAACACACGGTTCTTCTGTAATAGAATTTAGCAACAGTGTTCCAGTCTTTTCTGTCATACTATCTTCAGGACAACCAGATTTCACAAAGTCAAAGCATTTGTTCTTTTGCATCTGCACCAGCCAATGACCATTGGTAACTGCCATACAACGGTACAGTGCCCAGATTGAAGAACAATCTCAAAGGTATCATAAAAGCAAGGTAAACCAATGTTCTGTCTACAACTATCATTAGTACAAGCACTAATGGCTATATATATACTCACACACTTGCGCCATACACTTGCAGCAACAGTTCAGAACAACCAGATTCACGACGGAAACTCCCAAGTCCTGGAGGCGACCGATGGGCAGTAGAGCCATAGGTTGCAGCACCAGGCAAAAAGCCGCAGTTAGCTTTGTCAATGGATGTACATACCTCCACCTCTACATAGTATATGTAAACCTAAATTGTGGACGTCGTGCAGTGTGGTACACCCACAGTTTGCAGAACCAGTACACTGTAATATCCTTTTATCAGACTACATGCGCGCCATTTGTACCTAAAATAAGTGTTGATTCCATTTTTCACGGACTACAGCCCAACACAAAAACAAGACCAAACTTAAATACTGGTGGCCTAGATGGGCGCGCGAACGCGCGCGCCAAGACACTAGTCTCAAAGAAAGCTGGTGGTGTGAACTGGAGGACAACTTGAATGCAGCCTGATAGCGTCTCTGAGGAAAATAAAGTAGGTGTTGTTGGAGTTGTGATCGTGCTGTTGGCTGTAATTTTGGTAGAACTTGGGTTGTTGTTCTAGCGTTGGCTTGCTGTAGCGCTGCGGGTGTGTGGTGCTAGTCCTGGAGGACAATCTGGAACTCTGAAAAATGCTGTAAAGTGTTGGTCTTTTATTAATGTGAAAGGCCGGGGCTCTGCCCTCGAATTCTAAAAAACAAGCATACATCTGGTAAAATAAAATATAATAGAGAAAAATAAAATTATAACTGAAATAAAAGAAGAATAAACAACCATAGAAAGACATAAAGGAAAAGAAATCTTAATGAAATAGTACGTGCCTAGATGTGATCCTAAAAAAATAATAAAGGAAAAAAAAGAGAAACTCACGTACCGTGCTGAAACTGAAATCCTTCCAGCGTGGAAAAGGCAACGGATGGGCCGCGCTTGCGTAGGCCTATTCTCGGCTGCGGTATTGTTTCGGGCCCTCGCACGTGGGATTGCTCCTCGTCGACCGGCGGCGGAATCATCGGCCAGTCGGACTCGAGTGGCCGAGTCTCACTCTCGCCCCCCCACACTCTCCTGCAGACAACCGAAAAACCAAAATTGATTCCGCACCGCATCTGGGCAAGAGCTCGCCTCCGTCGCCGCGCCCTGCGTCGTCGGCATGGCCACCGAGGAAGCCGCCAAGCCGTCCCCGCTCCCGCCCTACCCCGAGGTGAGACGTGAGACCGGTCGGCGTCCGCGTCTTCCTGCGCTGCTTCTTTTCTTTTCTTTTCTTGTTCCTGTGCAATTTTTCGCGGTATTTCATTCTGGTGCTCCATCGGATGTAGTAGCTGGATTCGGGTTCGGAATGCTGCCGCGCTCGATGCGTGTTCCTTGGTGGTTCCATTCGTTTCTGTCCGACCAAAAAAATAAATAAAAAAAGTTTTTTTTTGGTTGTTGCGATGCAAAATGGAGTGAGCTAACGGACAGTGTGGGGTGTTTGCATGTTGTGCGTTCCTGCTGCAGATGATCCTGGAGGCGATCAAGGGTCTTGGCGACGACAAGAACGGGTCCAACAAGTCGACCATCTCCATGTACATTGAGCGCAAGTACGGCGACCTGCTGCCCTCCGCGCACGCCTTGCTGCTGACGGCGCACCTGGCGGCCATGACGGATACCGGCGAGCTCATCTTCCTCAGGAACAACTACTTCCGCGCGGACGCCCCCGGCGCGCCGCCGAAGCGCGGGCGTGGGCGTCCGCCCAAGGCCAACAACCCGCTGGAGGCCGCCGTCAAGCAGGCCACCCCTGTCAAGCGCAAGCGTGGACGTCCGCCCAAGGCCAAGAACCCGCTGGAGGCCGCCGTGAAGCAGGCCACCCCTGTCAAGCGCCGCGGCAGGCCACCCAAGGTACGCCCCGTGGTGCCCAGCGAGACGGCTGTGGCTTGACGCCGCTGCTGCCTGTGCTGGGTTAGGCCGTCCCCCGCCGCCGCTGCTGCTGCCATGTTGCTGTTGGTAGGCTTGTGTGGTCTAATTTATCTCTGCTCTGTGTCTTTATTTGTGCATTTCAGAAAAAACCAGAGTTAGCAGAGATATTCTATAGTGTGGCAGTAGATGGATCCTCCTCACATATCCCTGGACAAGTTCAATTTGTTGAAGATGCAGATGGGAATGAGGAAGGTGAAGATGCAGATGCAGATGGCTTTGACAACAATTCAATGAGCACCAGCAGCCGCAAGAGGGAGAGCAGCACTACAGATACAACCGCAAGTCCAGCCAAGAAAAGCATGGCAGCTTTGCTCAACCAAATGCATGGGCTCATACAAGACTTAAAAGATGCAAATCATCAATTTAGAAGCGACAAGGCCATCAAAGAAAAGCAAGAAAAGGAAGAGGTGGATAAACAAACAGACAGATGCTTGAGAATGGCTGTGGAGTGTGGGGCAACTGAAGAATCAGAAGAGTACTTCATGGCTACTACGCTGTTTGAGAAAGAATACAACCGGAAAATCTTTTGTAAATTCAGCACAGCTGAAGCAAGGTTTATGTGGTTGAAGAGATGGTGCCAGCGCAGCTGTGGGTAAAGCTGTTAAGTGATTGGATGTACTAGCTTATGTGAATGTTAGTTGAACCTTTGAATTTCTTTATGTGTGATGAACCTATCGAATGTTTGTTGAACCTCCGAATGTTTGTTGAACCTTTGAATTTGTTAATGTGTGATGAACCTGTGGAGTGTTTGTTGTCTAAATTTATCTGTGATGAACCTTTATCTTGCTGATTCTGTTTTCATATGTGTGCTCAGATGAATGATGCTGCTGCTACAGTAGGCGGTGATGATTTTGCAATAGATGATGCTGCTGCAGTAGAAGAGTATTACTGAGGTGTCAGAATAGGAGGTGAAGAATTGCTATTATTGCTGGCATGATCGGTATGTATCACTTTGACATGTACATGAACAAATAAGAATACTGAGTGCCTACAGAATCTGGATATGAATGGGTCATGAAAACACTAGGAAATAGGATTTCTTGCTAAAACATGGTTACGATGAACAGAAATTTTGTCGATAAGCTTCATAATTTGCTTGTGGAGTCATATGGATTGAAGTCCACTCGTAGGATGTCATCAGTGGAGGCTTTAGCGCTTTTTTTATGAATATGTATGGATCCCCTCTGTTTATTAGACAAGCTGAAAATCGTTTTGTGAGATCAACTGAGACATGCAGTAGGAAGTTTGAGAAAGTACTGGCTAGTGTGTCCCCAAACTTGCCGCTGATATCATTAGGCCAGTAGATCCTGAATCTAGGACCGTGCATCAAAGGTTACAATCTCCTTTTTTTCTCAGTACTTTAATAATTGCGTTGGAACAATAGATAAGACACATGTACAATTATGTAGCCAATGCTCAGTCTGTTCCTGGATTTCAGCTTTATAGTACAGAATAGCTATGGGTTCTGAAGGAACCAGACCTGATTAGTTTTCTCCTGAATTAGGCAGCAGAAAAGGAACATGACATACATTTGTAATAATATAAGACAACTAGCTCATCAATGTTAGAACAAGATCATGGCATTACCATTTAGCTGATAATGTTTCTTCCCTTGTTGGAGAAGGTTCTAGGCTTGGTCTACTTATTAACTTTTACCTTCTGCAAAACACAGCCTTTTATGAAGTTGGTTCACCTGTAGTACCGCATATCTACATCAGAATTTAATTTTCCTGTTGGCCTCAACTATATGCTAATCCAAGTCAGCCTGCAGGAATCCCACCAGGTAGACTACCCTCAGGTGATTTTTGGGCATTGCAATTTTTTTATGGCAAGGCATTACATTTTTTTTTTGGGTTAGAACACTTCTATTTTTTCTTTAATCTTGGAAATAGACCAAAAAGTAATTAAAACTATTAGTCATGGTAATGCTTCAGTTTATTACACTTGCCTTATTGCTGTGCTTTTCAGTTCCCTACTTGGTTTATTTAGAGGGCAATACTCAGGTACACTATTTACCTATAAAGAGATAATATCTCAAATCGATCTGGACCATTATTTTTTTTAATTTAATGATTTACTAAATAAATTAATAAATCCAAAAACACATAAATAAAACACCCCATGCCGCTAATCACGAGAATTTTGGATAGACTACTCGCATGATTTGCATGCCGTGAATTTTAGATCATTCTACCCCTTTTTCATTCTACCCCTTTTTCCCCTTTTTTTCTGGCCGGCGCCACAACTGCCCACATTTGGTATTTACAATTAATCAATTAATTAATAATCAATGTACAAAAGAAAAAACATCATCAGATCCTCATCATATCACGGGAGAGATGGAGAGAGCATCTGCATGCGCCTTCCTTTTTGTGTGCTTAACGTGAATACAAGGTAGTTTTATTTTTGTTTTAATTTTTTGATCATGTATGTATACATGTACATATATGTTGAATGTATAAATTTTTTTGGACCGAATATCAATATAGTAGAGTCGCAAAAAATGAATACCACTACAGTAAATATATTTTAGTATATATACACACATGTATGAGGTTATTTCATATATATTAATATATTTTTATATCATATACTCGGTTAAAAATACATCAATAATATCAACAACTAACACGTTAATTGAGCTGTGAATTTGGCGCTCTAAAATATGTTACACGCTAATACGTTGCCCGGCGGAGCCATCGCCTCTTAAAGATTCGCATGCATCAACCAAATCTTATTTATCCTATTTTTATAAAATAAAAAAAAATCAATAAATACTATACTATTACCTTTTAGGAGGTAATAGATGATTGTAACTGTTGGATCGGAATAAATGGATGGTCCACAATCATTTCGGAGTACCGCAACAAAAGCCTTATTTAGATTATTAGATACCAAAGCAACATGTCTTTTCTGAGTATATATTCAGCGAAGTAAAATATTGTGAAATGAACATTTGGAAATTCCAATAATAATGGAATGATCTAGATTGTTTGATTGTTGATGGAAACAACACATATCAGTATGTAGTCCCACATTGTTTGAATCTCCTCAGGTAAAAAAATGGGTGGGCTGATAAAAGGGGACAGTAGAAGGAATGATACTTGGAACAGGAGCTGCAGCACTCCTACCCTTATGTGACAGTGATATTTTTTAAATATTTATCGTAAAGGAATTCTAGATTGCTTGCTTTTTTTTCATATGAAACTGCTTCATACATTCTCTGATATTGGATTTTGTTAGAAACTATTTAAGTCTCAATGTGTTGTATGTAACCATGAAGAAATATATTCTCTGCACCAATTGATGCTTTTTTTTTTTTTTTTTGCCGCGTGTCAACACTTGCGGGGCCATCTTATTCATGTTTGATTTCCTGCACCATCGACGCAGCAAAAGACCACTGGCGAGGAGTCAAAAAGAACAAGACAGCCTATGTAAGGATTTAAAATGAAAACAAATATTCCATGTCTGTAATATTATGTCGTTGTCGGTATACTTAGAAACTAGGCTACTGTCCTTCTATGATCTAGCTACCTATGGCATTGCCTCAACATGCTCGGAACAAAAGGACGGACATGTTTAGATATTTATATTTTGAAACCAATGTTCGGTTTCCAGGTGTTATATAATTAGCTCCAGTATATATTTACAATTAGATTAATACTTTCGTTCTGCATGATCTAGCTACCTATGTGCCCCTCTGCTTACATGCCATTTAAATTGATTCAACGTCAAATTATTCCATACATATGTTCCCACATGATCTCTTCCAAACATGAGGACACATGGTTTTTACCATAACCATAGTGTGGACTTTTTGTGATGAGTGATTGTCAACATGCCAACACATGGCGTGTGTGCGTGTGTTTCTTACTAACCGATGGCACGCGGCTTCGTGTCAAACAATGGTGTCTCTTGGCTCATGTTGTCTGCAGGTGTCGAGCTCGGAGACGGTGGTCGACGGTCGGTGAAGATCAAGTAGGGCGTGCCGTGCTGACGGACCGGGTACGGTGAAGGGCGGACGTGAGGCTTGGATCGAGGGACCTGAGGACCGGGCGGCCAGCCGTGGTGGCTGACAGCTGGGACATCGACGAGCGCAAGTGTACACGGCGGGGGATGCGTATGGGCTACGCTACTCGCGGAGGGTTTGGTGGTTTTCGCCTCAAAACCATCGGCGGCGGGTTTCCCTGGTTTGCGCCTCAAAACCGGGGGGAGGTCCCGATGCGGACGGACGACACGTGGCGGCATCGGGGAGATTGCTTGGAAGCAAGGCTACCGGTGAGGAGGC
The DNA here is from genome assembly GCA_018135685.1 of Themeda triandra. Lineage (NCBI taxonomy): Eukaryota > Viridiplantae > Streptophyta > Magnoliopsida > Poales > Poaceae > Themeda > Themeda triandra. The sequence continues at coordinate 307,316 of JAENPR010000262.1, read as the reverse complement.
GCGGTGGCCGTCGGATCAAGTGAAGCTCGAGTTGGACCCTTATGCCCCCGGCTAAGTGGTGTGGCTCTTCATGTATCCAAGGGCAAAGAAGGAATGTAAAATAGACTTGCCCCTATAAATAAAGGATGAGGGTCTCCTTCCCCTCACCTCTTCCATTTCCATTTCTCCTTTTAGGATTTCCCTTCCTCTAGCCGCGTGTGAGAGAGAGTCTCGCAAGTCTCGTGACTTGTACTCGAACCAGTGTGCGTGGCAAGCTGAGCGCCTAGTCTCAGCTGTTTCCTCCGGGTTTAATCATGTGTCTATGATTCTTGAGTTGTTTTTGTGGTTTTTGAGATTTCGTACAGTCAGCGGTGTATACAGACCGTTCGAGCTCTCTTTTGCCTCTTGTGTTCAATCCCGGTGTCTTAATTTTGGATCTTGAGTTCCAGTTCTTCACTATTTTTCTTGGAATTTTTCCTTGATTTTTGTTGAGTTGTTTTTGTGTTTTTCGAGATCTCGTACGGTCGCCAGATGTATACAAAGCAGACCGTTCGAGCTCTCTTTTGCCTCTTGTGTTCAATCATGGTGTCTTGATTTTGAATCTTGAGTTCCTGTTCTTCACTATTTTTATTGGATTTTTTCCTTGATTTTTGTTGAGTTGTTTTTGTGTTTTTCGAGATCTCGTATCGGTCAGTGTATACGCAGACGCTTTCGAGCTCTCTTTTCCTCTTGTGTTCAATCATGGTGTCTTGATTTTGGATCTTGAGTTCCCTGTTCTTCTTCACTATTTTTCTTGGATTTTTTCCTTAATTTTTGTGGTCGGCTATTCCCCGTGTTTGCTTGCTGGACAGATAGCCAAACACAATACTTGTGCTGATGGATGAACGAATTTTCTGCTGTTTTCGTGAATTTTCACTAGCTCGATTTCCTGTTTTGCGTGTAACTTGGTTTTCTCGGACTCCGATTTCAATTCCGTCTCGTTGCGTTGGGTTTCTATCGCTCTAAAGAATTTATCAAGATACTCACATCACCGGTTGGTGCGAGTATCTTAGATTTGGAGACTTTATTTGTTTGGTGATGATTTTGGGACATAGGCCAAATATTTTAAAAGAAATTTGAGGCTCCCATTCACCCCCCTCTGGTCGCCGTTTTCGGTCCTTCAATTGGTATCGGAGCCGGTTAAGGATCACTTCACCTTAATCGGTCCGTGATCCCCGAAGGCGACATCATGGAGAACCGTGGGCTTGGAAAGCCACCACACTTCGATGGCAAGAACTATCCCTATTGGAAGATCCGCATGTCGGCGCATCTCCAAGGGATTGATTCGCGTGTTTGGGAGATCTGTGAGAATGCGGACTACGAGGTACTTGCTGCCCGTGTTGACCAAGCACGGATCGACCAACACAAGGCGAACAACACCGCGTAACTGTCTTGTTTTCTCGCTCTTTCTATGGAGGAATTTGAGCGTGTTTCGATTGTACCATTGCTCGAGAGATCTGGTCTAGACTGCAAATACCATGAGGGTACCGCCCATGTCAAGACCGACTCTATGAGACACACAAGAGAGAGTATGAGAACTTTGTTCAAATCGATGGTGAATCTATTGATTCTTTGTTCACTCGCTTTCAAACCATCGTGAACAAGATGAGGGCAAACAACCCTCGAGATGCCCTATGACGATCATCGAGAGCGCTTAAGCTTCTATATGCTCTAGATCGGAGGGTTTGGGAAGTAAAGGTCTCGGCGATCATCGAATCGCCCGCCTATGAGACTCTCACCGTGGATGAGCTGTTCGAAGCTCAAGTCCACCGAGATTGACCACCGCACGTAGGCGAGGATCGAAATCCGTCTCGCCCCTACCATGGCTTTGGTCTCGTGTACGGGAGGTTCAAGTTCTTTGACTAACCCTTCACAAATCTCTTTTGCCTTGTCTTCTCGGTCTCGGCTACGAGAGGAGCGAGATGGAGGCTCTTGGGGACGACGAGCTCGCCTTGGTGATTAGCCGGTTCTCACGGTTTCACAACAACCGTTTGAATCGCCGGCGTGGCATCACCAAGCAAGGATGCTTCGGGTGTGGAGATCCCGACCACTACGTCGCCAACCGTCCCAAGGCCGACAAGAACCACTACAACAACAAGAACGACTACGGCAAGCGCAAGGACAAGCACGAGTCTTCCACACCCAAGTACAAGTACAAGTACAAGGAAAGATTCGACAAGGAGGCGGTCAAGAAGAAGTTCCCGGAGAAGCAAGAGGCGAAGCGCGAGCCTTCCTCGCATCCCTCGCCGATCTCGACGACGACTCCGACAACGGCTCACCCCAAGTGATGATGAGGCCGAGCAAAAGGTCGAGAACAAGTTCAACGGGCCGTGCTTCTTCGCCGACTCCAAGCTTGGAGGCTACTTGCACCATGGCACTCGACGAGTCTACCCCAAGCATTGAGAAGAACGACGACACCGAGCCCGAGGTAGAACAAAATCTCGAGTCCCTTGCTCACGAGGTTGAAAACTTGACTACCACTTTGCTTAGTCAAGATGCTTTGCTTAAGCGTCTTGCTCGTGAGAGAAAAGATTTCAAGGCTAAGTGGAAGCTTGCTTTGTCAAAGATCTAGAGTCTCGTTAGGGAGTCTCGTGCACATCTCTCGATGAGTCCGAGTGTGATGCTTGTGCCATTCATATGGCGAACCTAGCTGATGTGCGGTCCAAGTATGTGGTTTTGGTAGATGAGCTTGATGAGGTTAAGGCTAGGTCTGTCTCTCGTGAGTCCTTGCAAATCTTGTGATGAGCCGAAGTCGAGCTAGGTGAGAAAATGACTAGGATTGCCATGCTAGAGAAAACTAGTCAAGTTTCTAGATGTGCTTGTTATGAAGCTTTGGAACTAGAACTAGACTCTTGTAGGCATGACAAGAAAAGGGCCGAAGAAGAAATCACAAATCTTCGGTCCATGCTCACCGGTTGTCTTGCGGTGAACCACGGCTTGGCATGATGATGAGTCGGTTCAAGAGGGAACCGACACAACGGGATTAGGCTTTGCTATAGGTGGGAAGGGTGAAAATGTTTTTGGTAAGGTTGGTGAACACAAGTGGTATAAGTGCATCGAGAAATCCACCAAGCCTTCCACTACTCCCAAGTTGATCAAAATCACTCCACCTCGGCCTAACAAGCCCAATGTGAAAGATGGTGTGTTTGAGGAACCTCCCAAAGCTTCACCTCCAAAGCAAGTGTGGACTCCAAAACCAAACCACCTAAGGAACCCACTTGACACACTTCCCAACATCTCTATTAAACCCTCCAAAGAACAAGCAAACCCAAAGAGTGATCCATACCCATGAGAGAGTGAGTCAACCACCACCCAAGAGAGAGGTGTATCACGTGATTATTGTCACCATGATGGTCACTTGTTTGAGTTTTGCTTTCGGAGGAAGAGAGATGAGCGGCATGAGTATGAGCTTTTCCATAACTCTACTCATGGTGTGTTTGCTCCACGTTTCCGAGGCACGGTGCTAGGCCAAGAGGTGCAACACCTCAAGGACCTAGGCCTCAAGGTGTGAGACCACGAGGTGGTCGTGCCCGGCGGGGTTCGGGTTTTTCTTATGACCTTGGATCTCGTGACCGTGGCTTTCGCTTACAGATGAGCGGACCACGTTTTTCTCGTCGTGGTGATCACTCTACTCAAATGGGACATTGCTTTTGTTAACACTTCTCGTGGGCAAATGAGCCAACACTGGTTTTCTCCTCAGTTTACTAACCCCAGTGTTGGATCATTTGCTCATCCCATGTCTCGCTATTGATGCAGGATGAAGGGCTGGAGAACACGTGGCTAGTTGATTCCGGTTGCTCTCGACACATGACCGGAACTCAAAATGGTTCTCCGGCCTCACCCAAATGAAGTGTAGTGAATACATTACATTTGGGGATAACAAAGAAGGGTAAAGTGCTTTCACGTGGGTCCATCCGTCTGAATGAGAACTTTGTGCTTAAGGATGTGGCCTTGGTTTCAAATTTGCACTTCAATCTCGCTTCTGTTTCTCGGCTTATTGATGACGGTTTTGAGGTTCGGTTTAAGCCAAGACTTTGTCGTGTTCTTGATGCTCGGGAAAACCTCGTTTGCAAGATTGTGCCTTTCGGGAAAGTGTTTCGTGCTGATTTTTCTCGCTCATTTGGTCTTTCCCGCCGTTTGATGGCAAACTCCTCCTCGAGCTTTGGAAGTGGCACCGCAGACTTGGTCACTTGAGTTTCGACTTGCTTACAAGATTGAGCTCACTTGATCTAATTCGGGGTTTGCCCAAGCTCAAGTTTGGGAAGGATCTTGTTTGTCATCCGTGCCGTCACGGGAAGATGATTGCAGCTTCTCATCCTCCCGTGAACCAAGTGATGACCAAGGGGCCCGGCGAGCTTTTACATATGGACACTGTAGGTCCAGCTCGGGTCCGGTCAGATGGTGGAAAGTGGTACGTGTTGGTGGTGGTTGATGACTTTTCTCGCTATTCGTGGGTCTTTTTCATGGAGAGCAAAGATGAGGTTTTTACTCATGTTCATGACTTGATCTTAAGGTTGCAAAATGAGTTACCAAAGCATGCCATGCGAGCTATTCGCAGTGACAATGGCACTGAATTCAAGAATACTCATTTTGAGACCTTTTGCTCTTCCATAGGTCTTGAACATCGCTTTTCCTCGCCGTATGTCCCACAAAAAATGGAATTGTTGAACGCAAGAATCGGACCCTTGTTGAGATGGCCGGGACGATGCTTGATGAGCATAGGACTCCTAGGCGCTATTGGGCCGAAGCGATCAACACGGCTTGTTATGTTTCAAATCGCATCTTCCTTCGAGCTTTTACAAAGAAGACTTCTTATGAGTTGCGGTTTGACCGCTTGCCCAAAGTGAGCCATTTTCGGGTGTTTGGCTGCAAGTGCTTTATCTTGAAGAAGGGAAACTTAGACAAATTTGAATCGAGATCTTTTGACGGGATTTTTCTTGGTTATGCATCTCATTCGCATGCTTATCGAGTACTTAACCTTGAAACTAACCGTGTCATGGAGACTTGTGAAGTCACCTTCGACGAGACCGCACCTTGTTCCTCTCCCCCGTCTTTGAAAGTGCGAGGTGATGAGGAGATGAACAAGAGCATTTTTGTGGAGGAGGAGCGGGACGATGCCGATTGGGGTGATCCCGAGCCGACTCCACCGGCTGCCCCCAGTTGACCCCGCGATGACTACTTCGGTTGACGGCCCCACTGCTACATCCTCCACCACATGGGGACCGTACGACCAGTGCTCCTCGCCTTGTTCCAGTTTGCACCCGAGGAGCTCCAGTGCCGTTGAGGGGAGGCGTCTTCATCAAGAGAAGCACCGCGACACATTCAAAGATCGCCATCCTCCTTCAACCATGATCGGTAACATAAATGAGCGGGTCACTCGCAACGATCTTATGAGATTTCGCACTTTGCACATTCTCGCTTTTGTTGCAAATTTCGAACCCAAAGAAGTGGTTGAGGCATTAACGATCCAGTTGGGTAAATGCCATGCATGAGGAGCTTGAGAACTTTGAGAGAAACCAAGTGTGGGTTTTAGTGCCACCTCCACCTCAGTGTCGTCCCATAGGAACCAAGTGGGTGTTCAAGAATAAGCAGAGTGAAGATGGGGTTGTGGTGAGAAACAAGGCTAGGTTGGTTGCTCAGGGGTACTTGTCATAAAGAGGGGATAGATTATGAGGAAACTTTTGCACCAAGTTGCCCGTTTAGAAGCCATTAGGATCTTCCTAGCCTATGCGGCTTCGAAAGGGTTCAAGCCGTATCAAATGGATGTAAAGAGCGCTTTTCGAATGGGTACATAGATGAGGAAGTGTATGTGAGGCAACCCCCAGGCTTTGAAAATCCCAAGCATCCGACCATGTTTTTAAACTCCACAAAGCCCTATATGGTCTCAAACAAGCCCCAAGAGCGTGGTATGAGCGATTGAAGTCCTTTTTGGGCAAGGGTTTTACCATGGGGTCGGTTGACAAAACCTTGTTTCTCCTCAAGCATGGCGGTGACACTCTCTTGGTGCAGATTTATGTCGATGACATCATTTTTGGTGGTTCGTCACATGCTCTTGTTGCAAAGTTTTCGGATATGATGAGCGGGGAGTTCGAGATGAGCATGATGGGTGAGTCGACGTTCTTTCTCGGTTTGCAAATCAAGCAAACTCGAGAAGGGACATTTGTACATCAAGGCAAGTACACGAAGGATCTTCGAAGCGCTTCGACATGGGTGATGCCAAGCCACTTCAAACTCCCATGTCGACCACGACCGCCTTGGATGCCGATCTAGAAGGAGAAGTCGTGGACCGGAAGGAGTACCGCAGATGATCTTTGCGCACGACGGCGACAAGGCCCGACATCCGGTCTTCCGTCTGTCTTTGCGCACGTTTCCGGTCTTCACCGCGCACTTCGCATCGGCAGGCTGTCAAACGCATCTTACGGTACCTTCGCTTCACTCCCGAGCTTGGTCTATGGTACTCGACCTCTTCATCTCTTTCTCTTTCGGGTTATTCTGATGCTGATTATGCGGGTGATAGAATTAAGAGAAAGTCCACTTCGGGAACTTGTGAGTTTTTGGGTTCGTCGTTGATCTCTTGGTCTTCTCGCAAACAGTCTTCTATTTCCCAATCCACTTGTGAGGCTGAGTATGTCGCTGCTGCTGCGTGTTGTTCTCAGTTGCTTTGGGTGGCTGCTACCTTGAGAGACTATGGGTTGAACTTTAGGAAAGTGCCTCTTTTCGGTGTCGACTAGTGCCATTAGCGTTGCTAAGAACCCGCAAGTCTCACTCAAAAACCAAGCACATTGAGATCCGATATCACTTCTTGAGAGATCACCAAGAGAAAGGAGACATAGACCTTCACTGTGAGAACCCATGAACAAACTTTGCCGATATCTTCACAAAGCCCCTCGATCAAACCCGGTTGCCCACTTGAGAGCGGAGTTGGGCATTTGCTACCCTTTTTAGAGTAGGGTAGCCGTATTTTGATGTATAGTATGATTTTTGGTTTTCTTCTTTGCTTTTGTTTGGCTTTACATGTGTATCATATTGCATATCATCATGTATCATATTACCTTTGTTGAGCTTCATGACTACAGCAGTTTTTGATTACATTCATGATCTTGCTAGTATGACTTGTATATGTCACTTGGAGCTTGCGGCTTAGGCTTCTTCTGATCACTTGTTACATGTTATGAGCTAAGCCTCAAGTTTTCTAAATGTGAACTGTTTAAATTTTGATGCAACTCAAAAATTGTTCACCTCGAGATGGCAACTAGCATGTGTAGGTTTTGTGAGAACCTTGTTGCTTTCATATGTATGCTTGAGTTGCTATGTCTCATGTTTCTTGAGTCATTCACTTAGCTCGATCTCTTGATAATCTTGTGCTAAAACTTGATGTCTAAGCTAAGAAATGATGAAAAGTTTTTGAGTTGGATCTTTTACGTCACGGCAATGTCACGAGATTGCTTCTCATTCATTCGAGTGAGATGAACTTGGGCATTGTAGTGCTAGTCCACAACCACTCGTGACGAGATAGCTTCCCACTTGCACTAAGGGATGAACTCGGCGTGGTTGAAAAACATGATAAAAACAATCTTTTTGGCGGACGCTTTTGATCCTCTCGTTTACACATATCTAAATGAAACCTTGTTAACTACTATTTTAAATCGATCAATGTTGTAGTAACAAGTGTTGTTAAGTGTATCTTTGAGACATGATGTGTGACCGTTATATGGGGTAGTTCACTCTTGTATACATGTGTTAGCACTTGTTTTGATCTCCTCGCTTATATGTGCAAGGTGCTATTCTTTTTGGTGAACACCTTTTATAAAATGCCCAACACCCGATCAAATGCTTATGTTTCATATTCCGTACCACTTGATCGGTTTGAGCATTGGTTTTGTCTTGTGCCTTTTGCTATACACTTGCCATACTTGCTAGATCATCTATGTACTCAAATTGCTATACTTGTGAAGCTCTATCTTTTGCATTTCTTTCATGGCATGTTTTGAGGGGGAGTTGCAGTCTCTTTTGCTTTAATCTTGATAAGTGCATATGCCAACAAGGGGGAGAAATATCCACAAATCCGAGAGTTCATTTGTGAGGATGCATTTGTCAAGGGGGAGTTGCACTCCGAGTGGTTTTGAATTGCTAGATGTGTTGAGCCGTTACCTCTTCTTGAGGGTCTAGCCGCTTTTCGGTGTTCTCGTGCTTTGCTAGTGGTGTTGAGCCTTTTACCTCTTCTTGAGGGCTAGCTTTGGTTTTTTTTGGTCGCGTCGAGCCGTTGCCCATGTCTTTGGGGACCAAGTTGTGATCTTGCTTTCAGTGTTTCTCAGCTTTGCTAGTAGTGTTGAACCTTTTACCTCTTCTTGAGGGCTAGCTTTGGTTTTTTTTGGTCGCGTCGAGCCGTTGCCCATGTCTTTGGGGACCAAGTTGTGATCTTGCTTTGCTCATTACAAATGACCCGTTTTCTGCTTCTCTTTGGCTCTTGGTCATTTGGATGAGTTGTCTCAGTTTGTGTTGGTGTTGACAATGCACTCATCAAGGGGAGATTGAGGACACATGGTTTTTACCATAACCATAGTGTGGACTTTTTGTGATGAGTGATTGTCAACATGCCAACACATGGCGTGTGTGCGTGTGTTTCTTACTAACCGATGGCACGCGGCTTCGTGTCAAATAATGGTGTCTCTTGGCTCATGTTGTCTGCGCAGTGTCGAGCTCGGAGACGGTGGTCGACGGTCGGTGAAGATCAAGTAGGGCGTGCCGTGCCGACGGACCGGGTGCGGTGAAGGGCGGACGTGAGGCTTGGATCGAGGACCCGAGGACCGGGCGGCCAACCGTGGTAGCCGACAGGACATCGACGAGCGCAAGTGTACACGGCGAGGATGCGTATGGGCTACGCTACTCGCGGAGGGTTTGGTGGTTTTCGCCTCAAAACCATCGGCGGCGGGTTTCCCCCGGTTTGGGCCTCAAAACCGGGGCGGAGGTCCCGATGCGGACGGACGACACGTGGCGGCATCGGGGAGATTGCTTGGAAGCAAGGCTACCGGTGAGGAGGCGCGGTGGCCGTCGGATCAAGTGAAGCCCGAGTTGGACCCTTATGCCCCCGGCTAAGTGGTGTGGCTCTTCATGTATCCAAGGGCAAAGAAGGAATGTAAAATAGACTTGCCCCTATAAATAAAGGATGAGGGTCTCCTTCCCCCTCACCTCTTCCATTTCCATTTCTCCTTTTAGGATTTCCTTCCTCTAGGCTGTGTGTGAGAGAGAGGTCTCGCAAGTCTCGTGACTTGTACTCGAACTAGTGTGCGTGGCAAGCCGAGCGCCTAGTCTCACTGTTTTCTCCGGGTTTAATCATGTGTCTCGTGATTCTTGAGTTGTTTTTGTGGTTTTTGAGATCTCGTACGGTCGGCGGTGTATACGCAGACTGTTCGAGCTCTCTTTTTGCCTCTTGTGTTCAATCCTGGTGTCTTAATTTTGGATCTTGAGTTCCAGTTCTTCACTATTTTTCTTGGAATTTTTCCTTGATTTTTGTTGAGTTGTTTTTGTGTTTTTCGAGATCTCGTACAGCAGGTGTATACAGCAGACTGTTCGAGCTCTCTTTTGCCTCTTGTGTTCAATCATGGTGTCTTGATTTTGAATCTTGAGTTCCTGTTCTTCACTATTTTTATTGGATTTTTTCCTTGATTTTTGTTGAGTTGTTTTTGTGTTTTTCGAGATCTCGTACAGTCAGCAGGTGTATACAGCAGACTGTTCGAGCTCTCTTTTCCCTCTTGTGTTCAATCATGGTGTCTTGATTTTGGATCTTGAGTTCCTGTTCTTCTTCACTATTTTTCTTGGATTTTTTCTTTAATTTTTGTGGTCAGCTATTCCCTGTGTTTGCTTGCTGGACAGATAGCCAAGCACAATACTGTGCTGATGGATGAACGAATTTTCTGCTGTTTTTCAGTGAATTTTCACTAGCTCTGATTTCCTATTTTGCGTGTAACTTGGTTTTCTGGACTCCGATTTCAATTCCGTCTGTTGCGTTGTGTTTCTATCGCTCTAAAGAATTTATCAAGATACTCACATCACCGGTTGGTGTGAGTATCTTAGATTTGGAGACTTTATTTGTTTGGTGATGGGCCAAATATTTTAAAAGAAATTTGAGGCTCCCATTCACCCCCCTCTGGTCGCCGTTTTCGGTCCTTCAAAACAGTACGGCCCTGGCCCAGGGCAAATGGAACCAAAAAGGCCCTATGCACTGGCACCTGAAGCAGAGCCCAAAGAAAGTAGCACTTGTATATAGTTGTATACTGTGACGTAGACCCAGTACACAAGTAGTGTAGAGAGACCTTCGACAGGTACAGCCGTATAGTACATGTAATTCAACAATCCTGACGCATCAGCTGACATCCACCGTATCCTTCCTCTTGTTTGTATATAGTGGCAAAAAGTTCAAAATGGACGTAACGGTATAATCCTTTTTGAGTTTTGATGAGGATTCAGTCCACTCTTGACTTCAAATGGGCTGGCAATAATATTGGCAAGAACAAGTCAACCATGCATGCGACTAATTTCAGACCTGTAAATCCAATCCACACAGAATGTCCGCAGAATCGGCCATGTAAAGATGCTTCTGTAGCCTGTACACACGGCTGCTGTCTTCTCGTCTGTTGTAAATTTCTGTTACAGCGAACACGCATGCACACCTAGGCGATTGGACTGTGCAAAATGCACGGCAGTGCACAGTTTGACTAGTTGAGATTGAAACGGCCACGGGTTTACTAGCTCTGAAGCTCTCTCGCCTCTCCGTCCGCTGACGGCTGACCGAGACCACCTGGCATCCTCCAGCCTCCAGGCTTCCAGAGTCCAGACCAGCAGTAGTGACGCGTGACGAACAGTCAACCCGCATCGTTCTCCAATTTATGAGGAAGCAGTCAGGCGGGGGGGCTATTCGGATGCCAGTGGAGCAAGCAAGCACGTCTCGCCGCTCGCTCCTGTCCTGGTGCTCCCGCGAACTGGTTGGCACAACCGTCCGGATTCCGCGTGCCACTTGGAATCCAAATGCCGCCGCGGCGCTTCCCCTGCGCCATGCCTCCATGCCACTCGTCTCGTCGTCGTCGTCGTAGCCCGCAACGGCAAACGGACCACCACACGGTTTCCGCGGTTCCCAACGAAGTAAACCCAACGAACTTTCCCAAACCCGTGCGGCGGCAAAATCAGCTGACAGCTTCTACGCGCGCCGCCCGCTACCGCTGGGCCGCCACGGCACCACCACCCTACAACTACAAATACATACACCCCCGCCCCCCGCACCTCACACTCGAACGACCGCACAGAGCACGAGACGACGCCGGCTGCGCCAACACCAGCAGTCGTCTCGAGCACGCCACGCCGACCGCATCCCACCGGCCACCGCGGCACTGCACCAGCACCAGCAGTCTCGAGCACGACACGACGCCGCCATGGCGATCCGGATGAGCAACAACGTGGTCCGCGTGTCCAACCTGGCGACGCTGCTGCTCTCGATCCCGATCATCGCCGCGGGCGTCTGGCTGCGCTCCCACGCCGACGGCACCGAGTGCGACCACTTCCTGTCGACGCCGGCCATCGCGCTGGGGGCCGCGCTCGCGGCCGTGGCCCTCGCGGGGCTCGCGGCCGCCTGCTGCCGCGCCACGTGGCTGCTCTGGCTCCACCTCCTCGCCATGCTCGCGCTCATCGCCGCGCTGCTCTGCCTCACCGTCTTCGCCTTCGTCGTCACCAGCAAGGGCGCCGGGGAGGCCGTGTCCGGGGCGGGGTACAGGGAGTACCGCCTCGGGGACTACTCCGCCTGGCTGCGGCGCCACGTCGAGGGCCGCAGGACCTGGGCCGGGATCCGGCGCTGCCTCGCCGACGCGCACGTCTGCAGGCGCCTCGAGGAGAACAAGGATGCGAACGCGACGAGCCTGGCGCGGCTCGGTTTGTCCTCGGTCGAGTCCGGGTGCTGCAAGCCGCCCGCGAGCTGCAACTTCACGTACGCCGGCAGCACGGAGTGGACGTCCAAGACGAAGGCGGCGGCAGGCTCCGCGTCGTCCGCCGACCCGGACTGCCGCGCGTGGGGCAACGACGAGGACGACCTCTGCTACGGGTGCCAGTCGTGCAAGGCCGGTGTTGTGGACGCGCTCAAGCGCGACTGGAAGCGCGCCGCCATCGTCAACGTCGTCATCCTCGCCGTCCTCGTCGTCGTTTACGCCGTCGGCTGCTGCGCCTTCAGGAACAGCCGCCGGGACAACAACGCCTACCACAGCGGCCGCGGATGGAGACGAAGTGACGACGCTTAATCTAACTGCTAATAACATGTAGAGATCACTGATTGGCTAGCTGCTGGCTGCTGATGTCGGTCCCTACTAGTATCTGCGTTACTTCAGTTTACGATTTTAGCTTGTATATATATTAGAGTTCGCATCACTTAGTGACTTAGTTGTCTATATCAACAGACAACAGAGAGACATTCAGTTGTACGCTCTGGGATTTCTTGATTCAATTTCCTCTCTTTTTTTTCGAACCGAGGATTTCCCCATTTGCTCTTTGTTCATGAATACATTTTACTTTCCTTGCAGTATAGTGCTGCCAAATTAACAGTCATTTGTTAGCAGGCACAACAGAGAGAGCATGTGACTATCGAACTAGGGAAGAAATATGCCTCCTTTCTACTGAAGCTTGTAGTTGAAGTGGCCTTTTTACCGATTCTTGTAATTATCTGTTATCAAATCAGTCGTAATGGTACTTAATAATAAAGTGGCCAAAACAACTTTTCTTGCCACCATGATGAACATCCATCATCTACAGAATCCTTCTACCGTAAGCTACATAATGTCAAAGTGTCAATCTATCTTCGACGTGTTCTTTCCACCTTACGTTGTAAGAACAGCGCTCCAAATTCTTGATAACCCGTGTAGCCAGATTGCAGCTGACCAAATTGCAATTGGCACTTCAGCCATAAATCTCTTCACTAAATTTTCTTTCACACTGATAGAACGCACCATGAAAACATGACAAATGGGGACAGAAACAGCATTTCGTTAACAATAGTACACTGATAGAATGCATACAAGTTCTGAATATTTATGTATCATAGTAGAGACTGATGGAAAACAAGTCAAAGGCATACGAGTTTAACACAAGTCACACATAGTACCCATGGTGGCTAATCTTAGTATGGTCCTTCAAAAGCAAACACCATTGGAAACACTGAAGCTATGCACCAGTCCCTCAATCTTCGTCTCTCTCAGGAGGGAGGCCACAAGGAAGCAGCATTTTCTGTATAAAGTAAGTTGATCAATAAATTTATGTTGTGTTATCTCAATAATGTAAGTGTATGCTAGAAAATGGTCAAATATGCAAATGAAACCCGTGAACTATGTATATATGGAGATGGAGAAATATCAATAATCTTCTGCTACACAAGTACGGGGCATGTGAACAATGAAGCCAGTTAACTATGAACTATGGCAATATTAAGACCCTGCTAAAACTTTTGGCTTGGAAAAAAATGGACAGCAATCCACTGAATTTGATGGAAGGTATGCCAAAGTGATGATTTCACTGTTGCATGCCACTGTTGATTTCACACTTAGATGAACCACATTAGATGTGCCTCCATTTATTTTCTCAATACATATTCACTTGCAATAGAGATTGTACAGAAGGGTTGTGGAACCATTTGCTTCAATGGATACACTGCTTATAATTACTACTGATGGAGCTGGCTTCAGCGGTTGATTTAATTGGTTAGCATTGACTATAGGTACTGCTATCGCCTAGCACTAGCAGGGTGTGGGCAGTTCATTTAGAACCTCTCCTAGCTACAGTGCACATTAAAATACATATGCAGTTGCCTAGCTATCTTACGAAAACCAAATAATTTGATTTGAGTGCATCATTAACAAGTCCTGTGAATATAGTCAATTGTATCTTGTATGTACTACGTAACTAATAGAGCATCTAACCAAGAGATTGCTGTTCTATTCACTAAGGGTTCTTTGACAAGCATCAAGTCCACATCTGATCCCTTTAAAAAAGTGATTCAAAATGTCTATTTCATAGCACAGAAGATTACCACTAATTATGCACCATTTACATAAATATAAGTTGTGTCCATTAAATTGTAAGGTTTATCAATTTACTAAATACACCAGCTGCATAATTGTAAATGGTTGGCATTTGGAAAGACAACTGACTGAAATTTAATTCTATTTTGCAAAGACAGTGCATATGAATTTCAATATATACAGTTTACACACATACAGAAATATATGCAGATGGCCAAGTTATTACTCCCACCATCCAAAAATATAAGGCGTATTTTCTTTCACTAGGTCAAGCCTTTGACCAAGAATTACTATTACTACATAATGTTTGCGGCACAAAATTGAGGCTATAAAATTTGTCTTGAAAAGCACGTGCTTATGATTTTGCATCAGATAAATGGCATTATTATAGAGGAACTGTTACTCATAGCCTTGTCCTCACCAAACAGAATACATTTTATTCTTTGGATAGAGAGAGCTTTATAATAACAGTATACTGTATACTAGGCACTTAGGCAGTGCTACCAAGTGTTTAGTGTGTTTAGTATAGCAGTAGACAATTATATCAATTCTGCTTTCTATCCAATCATCTCACTTTCTTGCAGGGAGAAAGGAAGGTCCTAAATTTTTTTATGGTAGCATCATATTGTTTCTGACAGACATTGTTCTTTTTCCAGCGTAGATTTATAGAATCCTTAACCAGAAGAACAGTTAAGCGAACTGGTGGCACTTAGCCATTTACAATAGAACACAGTAACCGCACTTAGATACTCGCACATGGCAGGCTATGAAAAAACCAGCAACGATGCTAAGTACAGAAACCCTCATCTTGCACTAGCCATGATTTTACTACAATATTTATGCTTTGGAATTGTTCTATAAATTTGAGCTATAGCTTAGAAGAAGAGTGGAGGCAAGTTGTCTTACATACCTGCATGAAATTGTAACGTTCTCTTCCGATCGATTCATTCTCAGCAATGGCAAAATACGCTAGCATTGGATAGTGCCCAATATAAGAGGCATAGCTGTCTCTCTGGATGTTTACAGCCCATTCACTGTAAATAAGGAAAACATTAAGCAGTAATGTCTTACAATTTAGTAACATCTTTTGTTACAAAAAGAACAGGGTACTTACAATCTGGACAAATCAGCATGCCCTGTACCAACATATTTGGCTTGAAGATGCTCAAGCTGAGAGTTTATGTTGAATCTGTCGCTAGCCTTTAAAATGGTAATTGTGTTAGAAATATTGTCCTCAAAATGTCCGAAAATCTAGCTATTGAACTAACACTGAAGACTAAGATCCAATTGAGCCAAAGTGAGTATAAAGAGAAAAGAGTAGAAAATATCAGAAGCCCCACAAGACCAGGTAACACCCACCCGCCACACTTCTTAAAATCTGCCAGGAACAGAAATAAACTACAATATCTGAAATTCAAAGTGTGTACACGAGTGAACTTTACCAAATAAACAACAAGCACAAATTCATGCTCTTATAGAGGTATATCAAGTACCTATTACACCAGGGTTATGTGAAATGACCCACAACACTCATTGGGGGAAAAATATACGCACTCCAATAAGAGTATATGTTATACAAAATTAACATTCCAAAGCATTACATGAATAACAAGCAGCATGTAGAACAAGCCCTAGTGGCTAATACTTTGGTTATGATAAAAAAGAACAGCAATTCCATCACCATACACTGAAACCACACATCCAATCCGCCCTACACTAAATTTATCAGACAAAAAGGGATTGAGTTTCATTGTATTTTAAGCCACTATCTAAGTAGGTAATTTCAAAACAGGACAGGAAAAGCATGGACGAACAGTACTCCACTTTTAACCAAATGAAAATTTCTAGGACCACAGCATACAGAATACAGATCACAATCTCTAGTTTTAGGTGCCCTACTGCAGAAATAACCAAACGCCTGCCTGTCTGCATCAGCCGCGCGTAACTAATCAAGAGAGAAAATCAGGGAATACCAACCTGCATGATGGTGTGCTCTGGTTCGGCACCTCAAGCGAATGCTAGCAACTCCGGATTCAGAAGCGTGCCTAGAAGCAGTGAGTGCATGGTTGTATACCAGATAATTTGGCAAAAAAAAAAAGTTAGTATGCATGAACATATATTTGTGATTAGATCAGATCCGAAAACAAAAAGGTATAAGTTAGGGTTTGGGTGCTCGGTCTCGCATAGCAGAACGGAAGAGAACGGGTGGAGTACCTGGGGGTGCTCGTCGCCGGCGAATTGCCCGAAGACCTGGCAGGGTGCGACGGAGACCGGCGCACCTGGCGTAAGGCAGCGGCGGCGGCCGTCGCCCAGTCGTCGCCGATTGCCGAGAGAACGAAGACAGCGGGTCTAGCGGACGCGGAGGGAACAGTGGGTTTCGGCGATATGCCATAAATAAATGGGTTTCGCTGAGGTGCTATTATGAAGTGTGACTCAACTGTGAGAATGCCATCCGAGCGGATTTGGGCTTTTTTTTCCCCTTCTACCCTCTCTTCTTTTTTTCTTTTCCTCTGTTCATACACAAGGCCGACGGAACGGAGATACAGCTCGGCCAAAACGGATCGAGCGCTCGGCCTTCCTCACGCGCAAGCCGCCCGCCGCCCGGTCGAGCTCCCCACGGCGAGCGCCTCTCCAGCCAGCCTGCCGCCGCCCAGCGCCCACCGCTGCACATCCGCACCGAGCTCCCCCACGTGTGCCAGCCGCCGCCCAGCGCCCGCCACTGCACATCCGCGCCGCCCGCCCTCCATGGCCGCGCAAGCCGCGCCGCTCGGCCTTGGGGACGTTCGCCGGCGGTCGGCTCGGCTTGGGGCGCTCGCCTGGGGCGCTCAGCCTGGGGGACGCTAGCCTGGGGGCGCTCGGGCCTGGAGGGAGCGCTCGCCTGGAGGCGGGCGGTAGCGAGCACCGCGCGGCGGACGGCGGTGAGCAGTCGTAGCGTCGCAGCCAGCGTTCGATCCGTTTGGCTACCCGTTCCGTCAGCCTCGTGTGCGAAAGAAAAGAAAAGAAAAGGATAAGGCAGGGGTAGAAGGAGAATAAAACACTCCAAAGTTGCTCGGATGGCATTCTCACACTTCATAATGGCACCTCAGCGAAACCCATTTGTAGAATGGCATATCGCCGAAACCCACTTCCCGTAATGGTCTCTGGCCAAATAGCTCGAGGAGAACACACAAGGCAGGGCGCCAGGGCCCAGTGACAGAGATAAAAGAAGCCCAGGCTCAGGCAGTTCATATTTGATTCACGGCCTACTGTTTTTTTTTTTTTTTTTGGCGAAACCTACTTGGTAGTCTTTGGTTCACACCTGTCGACCTTCACCGGTAGATTAAAAATTATTTCAGTGTTCCGGCTCGTAATCTTCAGCTCTGATGAACAGTTAGTTAAACCTTGCAAGCCTCTCCAGCTAAGAGCGCTATAATTTTGATCAATTATGTTCAGCGTGTTGTACTACTTTTTTTTTTTTTAATATATACGTTCTTGTAATTATTGTAACTTGATTTTCTTTTAAAGCTGGAAGCGATAACTCTACAATTTCTCAGCTCCCCCATTCATCCACTCGCCTCGTTACAAAATTCTCACTAAATAAACTGTCTAATTAGTAATTACCCTAATAAACCTTGCAACAAAAAATTCGGTGCTTTTTGCAGAAGATTTCTTAATTGAAATTTATAATTAAAACCTGAACTAAATATGTTGAGCCATAAAACATTTTTTATGTTCTTTATATTGTTGTACCTAAATATCTAGTAGTGTCACAAAAACATTCACCGAAACTGGATACAGATCCTATTTAAATGGTGCCTTCTGGAGTTCTGGTAAAGCAGAGATCTCTGATTTGTCTGTGGTGACCAGTCACTGAAAGAAACCATGCACTGCCAAACGTCCCAAATGAAACACCAAATGAATTACGAGATAGGCAAAATTTTGGAGTATTTACAGCACCTCCAACTAAAATGCCTTCATTTCAACAATTCGCCAATTTCCAAAGTTCAAAATAAAAAGGGCCAGTTTCCTCAACACTTTCGGTTCCAGGGCCATTTTCATAATTCTCTCTTCTCTATTTGCTTAGCAGTCGAGACAGTGATCACAGAGGTATACAGCTTATCTATAGAAACTGCAGATGTACACAATGGCATCTTTCAAAAGAGGCGTAGTTTTTTTTTTTTTTTTGAAGAAACTGGAGGGGCCGTAGCCCCTACAGAAATTTATTAAAAGAGTAACAAGACAGATAAAAATACAAAGCAGCAGCCAACAAGAGGCGTAGTTAATGGGGATGTAGGGATATGTTCACATCATGTTGTATATGCGTGTATGCCTAAAACATTTCTTTTATATTCAATCACATACATTTCCTGCTAATCTTTTTTTCGCGATCGGGCCATTCACCCGTGTTTCATTAAGAGGAAAAGTACGGACAACATACACCACCGCGAAGGCGAGGAGCCCTCCAGAGAAGCACAAATCCTAGCTATTGGATCTTTGATGGATCTGGCCATCTGGGTAACATGAGCTCCTTTCCTCAGAGGCAATTGTTAGAATCTCCTGCAAAATGTAATTAGCACAGACAGAAACAAAAACAGGGTAATTAGTGCAGATAGAGCTATGTTCTAAGTAAGCAAGGAAGAGTGAGAAGGAACCTCACACACTATTGATTTGGAATTATCTTGAGAAGCTCGATGTCAAACAGGAGAGTTTTATCTATTAAGCCTTGATTACGTAGAACAAAATCAAGAGCTCTTTGTCCCTGGAAGACAAATCATAAATACCCAATGTGGTTTAGTCATTAACAACTGACAAGGATAACCTGAAAAAAAATGTATATGTTTACCGAGAATGTCGTTGGTTTTGGACCCAACTTGTTGTAGTCATAATCTGGGTATCCAAGATCCGGTGGTACAATGATCCTAAAGTGTATGAGCTCTTCAATAGTACATTTGCATGTTGCAATAGTAAAGAGGAACTTATTTACAGAACTTTGTCTTGGAAAGATTAGTGGATACTTTACCTCCTAACACCTCCTGGGGCCATGCCTGATATAGCCTCCTCAAAAGCTGGTATGACCTACATTACCGAAACTGCTATTTGTAAGAAAGGTACGACATTTTCTACAGAGCTCTAGAAGCTGCAAAAACGGTTGTTAATTATCATACAAAAAGTTTTTTTTTTGCTGATATTGTAAAAAAGGACATGTATCAGTCCCATGGCATGGTTTAGCAAAGCACTGGACAATAGGAGACAAGGACTCAAGGAGATCAGGACTACTTCATAAACTAGAAGATCACCTGTCCTGATCCAACTTTGAACTTGAAGAAGTCTTTGTCACCACCCTGCAATTTATAATTTCAGAATGATGCATCAGTAAATTTGAAGATAGAATTCAGATTCAGAGGAAAAGAAAATGTGCATGCATGCACCTGTTGCCCTACACTATTTATTCACAGTGCATTGATATGTGTGCCCACATCACAGTGATTTAAATGCATGCAAGCACCATCTGAAAAATTATTAGAATCAAGACAGTGTGACACACTGTTATGACCGGCGTTCAGTATACGCGCAGGAGGCCCATCTGTGGCTGAGATGGGCACCGGCGCGAGGGGCTCAAGGCCCAATTTATCTTAACTAGAGCTATTATTAGTAGTAGTAGTGAATTATTATTAGTGAGAGGAGTTGTAAGACAGTTAAAGAATTAAGCAGAAACAATCTTATTGTTTCCGGCTTCCCGAATGGAGCCAGGAGAATCCTAGCCGCATCTCTCTCTGTTCACGCGCACAACACACTTCTCCTGACAGTCCTAGTTAGTTCAATAAAGCATATGATTGTTCAAACTCATATGAATGCTAAATACTCATGCTTCACTGAACTACAGTGGCAACTAATACCTCAAACGAACCTCCTTTGGTCTTGTTTCGAGCTTCAAAGATACGACCATAGTACCCAATTGTATAGCCATCCCAATCAACCTTGAAGTGTAAAGAAATTCAAACCCTCATCAGGGTCGACACTTGGCAAAATGTTACAAATAACAATAAAGATTACAGAGAAGGAATGAAGGATACATGTACATGCACACATGCAAAATAAGCTACATTTACATTCATATCATATGTAATGGTTATAACTCACAACAACAGTCTCCCCCTTTTTTGGAGAAGGGCCATCACCAACCCTCAAGTCCTGTATTTTGCCATGAAAATAATTATGCAACATTTGGTCATTTGATCATCATGCAGAAAACTAGAAACCGATGGATGGTGACAAAGGCACCTTGTATTGGAGGCCTGATTCTGTTTCAGTGTAATCTGGATACCGCATTTTTGTCTTCCCATAATCTTTCCCGCGAAGTGCAGGCACTGAAATTTCAATGATCGGGTAAGATCTGGTTACCAATTCTTTAGATTGCTTGTTTGCTTTCTGACTCAATCTAGATGGTTATATGAAGAAGCTACAATTAGTAGTGCTCAGAAAATTGGCTATACGTATGGTATATCACCTCTCATTCTGTCTCAAGCTACAACATGTTTTAGACATACAAAGATACTGTTAGAAGACAGTTTACATGTACCAGCCAGGTGTCCATGAGAAATGCCATAAAAATGGGTATTACCGATTCACGGTTATTTTATCACTTTATCTTAGACTATCATAAGGTTCTCTTCCACACTCTGATTATTAGCAGACTAAATGCTTCCCTGCATTCCAACGAAGATAAGATAATAGGCAAATTACATTGAGCATCCTTTTTTAGCAAACTTGACTAGAAGACCACAGGACAAGCACAGCACAGCACAGCACATCTTTACTTAGAAACCTATAGAGAATATGCTACACTAAGAGGTTTCAGCACACAGTTCTTTGATGAAGCGTGAACCTATTAATCTTCAACATGCAAGATTCATCTTTATGTCTATGAGAAAGTCCAGAACTTGAAGTGCACAAAGACGACAGCCTAAATGGATCAAGTATGTGCGAACCAATTGAAGAGAACAAATCTATAATAGAGGAAGCTAGAAAAGACTCACTATCTGCGAATTCAGCTTTTGCTGTTTCCTTGACAAGAGTGTACTGAAAGGAGCCAATGGCCGTACTAATTGCAGGGACCAACAGCAGTTTCCTTCTATCCGTCACACAACCTGTACACAAGCAGTTCAGGATGATCTCGGTGTTATCCAAGAATAAGAACAGCATTTAGTTTGCCTTTTCTTTTACAAGGCACGGCAACAGATTTATGACAAGTTTTATTAGATGATAGAAAACCAAAAACAGAGAACAGAAGGGTATGCCAAGTCCCTAGAACACAGCTTACAAACACAAGTCTAAAAAAACCCAGAAGAAGAAAAGAGGAAAAGGGACTTGGCAAGAGACCCTGGCCTACTAGCGACTGAAAACTCAACTCCAAGAATAAAAAATAACAAGACAACTAGCCCGCTAACTTGAGTCTCGTTTTGGGTGCATGGCCAAATAAAACTGTCGGATGTCATCTTCGCATAGCAGCTGAATTTGCAGTCATCCACAAAGTTTTGTTTGCAATGGATGTTTTCCAGTTACTTGTGTTCATCTAGCTCATATGCATAGCACCCCCACCCCAATACAGATTGTTAAAAAACACATTGAACGATTCTCCATGAGAATTCTATATTGTAAACATTTACAGAAACCGCATTCCCCTGATACATTGTAAGAACTGGCTGAACATCTTTCATGAATGGTCACTGTTATGAATAGTGCTCCCAAGTCAAAATATCTATTACCACTCAATTAGTTAAAAAAAAAAAAAAAAAAAAAACCCTGAAGTGGAGGTGTTACCAATTGGATTACAACGAGGCAATCGTCTCAAGAAAAGTAATGAGAAGTAAAAAAAAGGAAACTAACTTGTTCCAATTGCCGGAACCTAATGGTAGGGCATACGAGCAGTGCTCGAAAAAGGAAAAATAACAGCAATATTCAGGGCAAGGTTAGCAGCACTGACAGACCTGGAACGCTCGGCGCCCCGAGCTTGGCGAGAAGCACCATCGTCCTCTGGCCAAAACACAAGGGAAATTAGTGCTCCAGGACGCACGCACAGAACAAAGGCACAGGAATACAGGAGCTGGCCCAGCAAAGGGCACCCAAAGTGCTCTCGGCACAGCAGCAACAAAAAAGAGGGAAGGGGTGGGCGGACGCGGACCTTGTGGTGCTCCTCCGCCTCGTCGCCCGGAGAAGACCTGCTGGGGAAGGGTCCGAGACCTGGAACGGCGGCCGTCGGCAAGCGCTCGCGGGGGAACGGGAGATGAACTTGCAGACTGCAGGGATAAAGGGCAATTTCTTTTCTTTTTTTCGATAATATTGTTTGATTGAGAGCTAACGGTCCACACTGTTTTTCCGATAAAAGAAAAGGCGGGCGGGCCCCACGCTCGCTCGCTAGAAAGCATCTCGAAACGCGCCACGTCGACCTCTTCCTCCGCCGCCGCCACCTCTTCCTCCGCCCGCCGCTTCGAGAAGGAAGCTGCTCTCTCACGACCCGATCAGCAGTCGAGGCATCAATCAATCCCTCAAAACCTCAGAGAGAGAGATCAGAGACGAGACGAGACGAAACCCAAGCGCGGAGGACCGAGGACCCGATGATGAAGAACAAGGATCTGCTCGGCGTCCGGAAGAAGCGGAGGCGCAAGGCGGTGACGCCCCACGCTAAGGCCGGTGGCGCTGGGGCGCGGCTCGCCAAGGCGATCGCCGCGTACCTCGCGTCCGACTCCTACATGTACGCGCCGCTGGTCTGCGCCCCGCCTTCGCCTTCGCCTTCGCCCCCACCGGCAGCCGCGGCGCGTCCTGTTCCAACTCCTGGTAGGTGGCCCTCAATTCTCCTTCTCCGTGCGCTCAATTCCCCTTCGGGGTGTGTTTGGATTATGCGATGTGCTTTCTGTAACCAAAGATTGCTTGCCTTGTCATGGAAGAGGAATAATGGGGCCGATTGTAGATTTAAGGTCGGCTACGATATTTTGTTCAAATTGCAATGCTTGGATTATGCAACTGTAACTTTCAGTGTGGCATGTTTACATGACCACATCTCTGGGTACACATACAAGGTGTGCACCTGCAGCCTGATTTAGATGACCACATCATATGGAAGTGGACCGACGATGGAAAGTATAGTATCAAATCGGCCTATAGAGCGCAATTTCACAACACCTTCTGCACGTTCAAAACTGACATCATTTGGAGCACAAATTGTTTGCCTGGACTCTCATCCAAAACAAAATCCTCGCAGCGGATAACCTTGCTATTACCTCTCTCTTGACTGCCCCTTTGCACAAAGTGATCTCTTGAGAAAACCTTGGCAACCTCCAGCCAGCCCTCCAAACGCACTTGGATTCCTTAGTTGACTGGTGGGAGTTCACCTTGCTTTTATAATCCCAAAAGATAAGAGGTGTGATTTCAACGGAATGGTGATCTATACCATGTGGAATTTGTGGAAAATAACACAATCGAAGTATCCTCGACAATAAGTCCTCCACAGCCATTCAAGTGGCCGAGCGCACCAAGGAAGACAGAGAACAATATACAAGGGCTTTTGCAACTGGGAACTAATAGATCACACTTCGAGCCAGGGATTCACCTCCCTGTAACACTTTGGTGTTCTGGGGGGTTTGGTTTGGCCTTAGAGCCACTCTGTACATAAACTTTCTTTCTCCTTGATGAATGGGCAGAGCTCCTGCCTTTTATTTTCTATGCAGTGTGGCATGTTTAGTAAGGCAGCATAAGTTATGCACTCTTCAAAGCCTTGAACATAATAATAGACATTGCCTACATATTGGATCTGTAGCTTATAGGAGCATCTCTTTATGTGCACATGAGTCATTTTTTCTTAATTATGTCAAGTGTTGACGTTATTATGTGTTTCCATTCAAACTGTGCAGAGAAACAAGTCACACTGGTGCAAAAATACAGAGGCTCTCTGCAAACAACATTCACTGCCTAGAAGTATTTGTGGACATGTTCTTGGAGCTGTTCGGAGCTGTGTGCTTCTAGCATGACCTTTAAGAGATACAAAAGTTGTTTTTATGCTCTGTTATGTAATGACTAGATATTGTGGCTTAGCAATCTACCTTCTTCTAGAGTTCTCATGTGATTGCTCACCATTTTAATATGGATTGTTTAGTTAAGTAGATTTATCTTGTGGTCTATGTTAACTAATACATCCAAACTTCTCATATATATTGCCCAGTATCTCATGTCTATTTTTCTTGAGGGTTCGATTAGGAGGGAAGGGATTGAGCGCTCCCCAAACTGATAAATTCTGTCTATCCTACATGTTGCCATTCGGTGTAGCTTGTTGCTTCTCGTTTCTTTCTGCACTGCTGAATTGTGATATTGTTAGTTTGTTACAGTTAGTTTTTATTATTGTGTTGTCCATCCCATCAGACTTGATTTGTCAGTCTTCCTTTTCTAACGTGGATCAAGCTGGCATAGAGAATTAGCACTATGGAAAAGATGTATATAACAGATCCCTTTTCTCTGAGTCTTGGATTTCAGGTGTTAATCTGTCATGTTGTTCTTGTTTTACTCCCTTCCCTTTCTGAATGCTGTGCTTTCTGTTCTCCATCAGACTTCTCAGGAATATTGATTCTAGTGTGTCCACTAAGGTATCCTTTGATGATCTCGAAACATCTTTCTAGTGGCTGTTGATAGCATAGAATAGAAAAGCTCTTGGGCCACTTTCATTATTGCTCTTCGATGTAACTTTTGTTTGGGTTTAATAAGGTTAGTTGCCTGGAATGATGAGCTCGTGGGGGCAATGGCAAGTGTGGACAATCATGAGATCTCATCTGATTTAAGCATGGTTGAATACGACCATTTCTTATGTCGGGCCTTATCAGAGAAGTACATCTCCATGGCCATGCCTGAGATATTTGTGGTGCTAAATGATATTTAGTCAGTGGTCCGTAACTGCATGAGAAATCTATACGGAAGGAAGGAGGGTGGCTTATCTGAATTAGTTGGAACAGAAGCACAGGACCAGCCACATGTGTGCACATGGCTTAGAGACCCACTTCTGCATGGACTTCCAACTGGATTTGGCTATGCACTGTAGCTGCAAACAAAACTTAATTTGGTTATGTTAAATCTGATCGAAAGGTTGTCTGTGCTGTTTTGCTGGTTTTCCTTAAATTAACCGTGCAGTTGTATGGTCTTTTTGTCCTTGTTCACCTTAAGTGGACTGCAGGAGCTCCCTGCCCTTTTCGAAGGTTCTTCGAAAAAAAAGGTTGTCTGTGCACAGAAAATGAGGTTTTTATGGTGAAGAACTAGTTCCTGTGCTGAGTTTGAGTTTCGAATTTTAGCGTCTGATTTTTGTAGGTTTCTGGTTTGCTGTGTGAGTGGGAGGTAGAGCTTTCAAATCTGTTATCTCGAATCATGTTATGTTCACCTTTGCTATGAAATTTTATGTGTAGCTTTTCTGTGCAGTGGCACCCACATTAGAAGTTCAGTGAGAGAATTACTTGAACTGACTGCGACGATGGTGTATTAGCCTTTCCTTTCTGCAGGACATGGATAAGGTACCGGTTGGTCTAACGGCTTAAGACTCGGGTATAATCTTTACTTTCTTCCAGTAAAGCCTAGATTTCTTGCATTGTCATATTGAGTATAGCACAGAAGGCCTGCCCTTCTGTGGTTGTGGTAAAGGATGCTGATCATGTGGAGGAAAGTGCTGATGCTGGATATCTATGCTGATGGTTACAGGTGTGTTCTACTCGACCATAGTTAAATGCTCAATGTATATCTTAATTAATTCTTAGAAGTTAGACCATAAACTCCAATAGAGGAGTTCCTTGACAATTATTGCACTACAATTTTTTGGCTAGATTCTATCTGGATGATAAAATTGCATTATAAAGTTGCTTCTGCAAATGCAATCCCTGTCTTTCTACATGTGAAGGAGATGCACTGAAGACCCACATCACCCTTAGTTTATAAAATAAGTTCCATCATCTTTCCCTCTTTTTTGTCTTCAAGGGAAGTGAAACATGTGGAAGTCATATACACTTCAATTTTTTTCCTTCCATCTCCTGAGGGGCATCCTTAGCATCTTATCGATCAGGCCACATGCACCATGCATCGTATCTCTTGTTTGATGATTGTCTATTGCTTTGAGAGGACATCATTTGTCTTAGGTTCTTAAAAGTCCTACTAAACAACATTAGACAGATCCACAGTATGGAGACTTGTTGTCGTCATGCATCTCTCTCTGGTTGTTGCAACTTGACTTTGCATCATGTAACCTCATGATGCTTTTATGGAAGCAGTCATGACATCATGCTTGTCCAGGCCACCTCAAGTTAGATACATTCTGGATTAAGTAATTTTTTTTGTTGTTTTTTTTTCATGAATTTTGTTTGTCCAAGAGTCGGCAGAAAATTCGACCTTTGTACCCTGATTGCTATTGTTTTCTGCGCTGCGCTTATTCTGATCGGTGCTTCAAGTAATGCTTCCAAATCATTTAGTGTTGCCATATTTTATTTGACCTTGCATTAGTGTACTGCATGTGCCATTCTACTTTTCAGAAGATAACTTATAGTGTCCTAGTTCCAGCCTTGTTCTGTTTAATATGTTGATGTTGTAACATGTGTTACTATTATTTTGGTAATCTATGTGTTACTATTTTTTGTTGTCTTTGGTTCAGTGGACTACAGCCTTGCTCTTATATATGTGCCTAATCCACCATTGTTTCAGTCACCCCAATCTATCGTCTTTTCATTGTGCATGGGTGTCTCATTACGAGCTAATGCCAAGCACATGCTACATGGGCTGCGACTTGCCTATGGTGGATAGTCCAAATCATAGCATCGCAGAGACACATGCTCACACATGGATGGGCTCCAGGTGCTACAATAAAGCCACGCAACCCCTTGGAGCTGTATCATTAAGCTAAAGGTGTCTTTGATGCCACCATATTATGATGGTCATATCATTGTACGTGCACTAGGTTGTGCGTTGATCCCTGATTACTTTAATACTTTCTGAGGCACTTTTAATTTTCAACAAGATTGGTTAGCGAGCTTGGAAAAGTTTGGAGCAATGTGATTGTCGTCCATGCTTTAGTTCAGCTTGGCTGCATCTTTAAGCTCTGCACGGCTTGATGCCCCCCCTGTATTCTTGCTAATAAATTTGTCAGTCTGGAGCAGAGTTGATTTGCTGCCACAGGCTCTACTTTCCGATGGTTTTAAATTGTGGAGTCAAGGTCCTAACCTGCTGACTGCTGTACATCACAGGTGGATCAAGGTGTGAGACTACTAAAATCCTAATATCCACACAACACCTAACCTGACATGGTGGTAATCTAGTGCCATGCCTGGGAAACCACCAAGTAGACATAGCTGCGTTGGCAACCCGGCTGTAGTTGAAATGCCATGGCAGTAGCCCATAGCTGGCCTGGCTTGTGAACAGTAGTCCCGAGGGGAATATCCCACATGGCTGTGCTGTAAAATACAGAATCTTACTGTCACCCTCAGCTTAGCACGCGCTGTTGCAGTGTTTTTTTCTGCAGTGTCCCGACAGGAACCCTGGCTCAGTAGAGTGTACAGTACCACTGTTAACTCTCTCGGTTGAATTTAATGTCACCCACCAAGAGACAACTGCATCTAACATTCCTTAAGCCTGGACAAGACAGTCTAAAACAGACAACCTTTCGATGTTAATTGGCATGTCAATACATATGCATCTCCCTGTTCGGTAAACTTTGGCTTGTTTTTGTAGGATTGTTTTCACCCAAGAGGATAAATCGAATGAGAAGGGGACAGCACTCTCTAATGATGTGGAGCAAAAGGCCAGAGAGCAGTCTTGCATGCACATGCTCTTCTTGGACGCTTCCTCTGGTATAGCTGCTATCTATCTGGTCAGCAGTACATTTATGCACGAATTAAATCCCCGCACGTACTATGTGCTCTATCTTCATTATAGCATCCTTTTCAAGTAGGATGATTGTAGATCACCAGTTGATGTGACGTGTTAGCATATATTCTCCTTGGGTAAAAAGGATCAAAATCCCACAATATCAACCCTCTGTCTGTCTATCTACCTGAAGAAATGGACTTGACAGAAAGAACTTCGCTTTCAGTAGCAACACCCCATTTGACGGTCCTGCTTTGGGACTTAAAATATAATAATTCAGCATTTAAAATAGTAATTTCATCTTATGTTCTTATCCACAGGGCGACCTGCTAATGCAGCTAAGTTTGAGAGTCTTCACACGCATGATATGGTCCTGCCAGGCAAGTGAATTTATGCTTGCCTCAATCTGAACAAGGTCCTGCAGTGTGAGTATCCTACTTCAATCCTGAGCTTGATTAACTGATTGATTAATTAGTACATGGACTGAAAGGAGGGTTGTTCCTCAATATTTTGCCATTGTCTTATTTGTTATGGAGAGGTTCAGGTGTCTAATTGGTAGGTACACACAAGTACGTGTCATTCTAATGAGTAGTTCAATCAGTATTCAGTAGTGACTATTATTCATAATACGACAGATGTTCCCATCCAAATGATCCTGTATCTGTAGGGATCATCACACAATGTTTTTTGGTAGTTAACTAGCTATTTGCTAGATGAGTGCGGTTCTATGTGTCTCTGCATATAGTCTTATTGGTCATGCCAATAGCAAGAGGCAAGAAGCTGAAGAGCTAGGCAAAAATCCATAGAACACACCGACACATACAAAGAAATGAAATGAAATACTCGAAGCATGCATGCCCAGCTCTTACTTCCAACCTATTGACAACCACCAGTGAAACAGTTTCTCTTGCAATCAGCTGGAGCAACGGGCTGGCTTTTCCAGCCAGATTGAACTACTAGACACACTTTCATAAGTGACCATCCAATCGCATAGGGGAGACACAATTATGCTACTACTTTGGTGGGTGGTAGGGAGGAGTTGAACAGAGATGCCCATGGCAAGAAATGCAGCTAGGTTCTCTCTTCCCTCTTACATTTGCAATGGTGACTGGCATGCAAACGATCGACTGATTATATCAGAGCTTGCTACACACCGTAGATGTCAGAGAGCCTCCGGAGGATGGCCACCTTCAGCTCTAGCGCGCATATGTACTCAGCAGTTTGCCGGAGCACCACATCTACGTCAGCCTTGCGACGAGCACCCACTGGCACAATCTTCTTGAGCTCCCGAAGCCGCCTCAGCACCATGAGCTGGAACGGCCGCCTTCTCCTTAGTGACACCATCCCTTTGCTAATTTTGGTTCTTTTTCCTAGTGTCACCATGGAGTCTATTTCTCTCTGTCTCTCTCCCTCTCTCTCTCTCTCTCTCTCTCTCTCTCTCTCTAGTTTCAGCAAGTGTTGAGCTGTATTAGGCTTGGGGGGTGTGGTGCAGGGGTGTAGTGACAGGGGGTGCATATTTATAGGCTGAGAACCTGAGAGGAGGCGTGTGATTTCACTTGGCCATGTGGGAGAGAACTAGGTTCTAAGCTGTAGACTGAGCTGTAAGGAGGTATACTTGGAGCTATCACCAGTTTTTCTGAACTTGCCCATATCTTATGACTGTGTGCAACTATTATTGGCTAGGAGTAGGGTGGCTCCCTGCTTATAGTTTAATCCAAAGAGGAAAACCTATAAGGACCTCCCAATGCTAGTCAAATATAGCATGGTATAGGTTTCTGCCTCTCTTGACGTAGTTAAAATATTGCTCTTGTTTTTGTTCTCCCTATCATCAGTCGTTTCAGCAAGTTACCCATTCTGACCCGGGCAAGATATACAGCCAGGCTTCGGTGGTGATAGGTTGAAGACAAAATGCGAACAAAGAAAGGTTCATGAGCGATTGTATTTTGTTTCCGATTAGTTTGTATGTTCTGAATAGGCACTGATAGTGGTTTGTATCTTCTCTTCTGATGCTGCTGCAGCTCCAAACAGGGCATGAAAGTGTATCACTTGGCACGCTTGCGATCGCTGTGGATGAGATTGTGGAAGAAGCTGCTGGCCTTTTGAAGGGTGAACAGTGGCATGGCTGGCCGGGGGGGCATATGCAGCTGTTGAGGCTAGAGGACAGCTCGAGAAATTGGGTAATAATTGCTTGACGTCTCCACGTCTCGTGCACTTGTTTCTTCCTTGCCATTGGTTTCTGTCCTCTCGTGTGGTCTATCTCAATCCAACCTGATGCTGAAATGGCCACTGCACAAATAGCTGCCCAGCATTCTGAGAGCTAACCACTTCACATGATTGCTGATCGTCTCAACCACATAAAAAGGTCATATAATAGTTCTAATCTCTGGTTTTATCAGCAATAAGTGCGCCAACTAAGTAAACATTTAGCTTGTCGGAGAAAACAACATTTAGCTGCAACTCTTGCTTGGGATTTGAATTTTAAAGCTGTTTGGTTTCTACATATTATAACTCAGCTAATTTTAGGAAGAGTAATTGCATTTTTCAAGACATATAACAGCTTTGTTTGCCTTGAATTAATAAGGACTATTGGACCAGCCCATGTAGGTAGCACTGTAGTATAACTCTAGGGCGCAAACAATATTCTGTAGCCAAATGTTAGCAGCCCACTCTTTATAGACCAGCTTAGCTGCAAGCCTGCAATGGTTATCTGGCTCAAAACACTATTGTCCAAACCATCATCATCGGATGATTATCAGTGCCGGCAATCATTGGGAGGCTCCATGTGATTTTTGTCAAGTTGTGGCACAAATGTTGCTAGAAGCTACGGCATCCCATCGCCATGGCTATGTTTTCACTCTGATGAGCAAGTGCCCAAGCAGCAGTAGCCTGCACGCACACACATGGCCAGCTTGGGCCTGAGTTAAATATTTGAATTAAATGTAGAGCCACTGGTTTGACGACGCCTTCTTTCTGATTATTCTTATTCTTGAGACAATAGTATAGAAAGACTGCAGAAAACTGTTCAGTGCCTGATCTAATTTGGTTTATATTAACTGATTAATGAAACATTTGTGGCATACGGTGATACACATTGATCTGGCCAGGGGATCTCGTTAGCCCTTCAGTCTTTAGATGAAGCTGCACGTGCTTCTGTTTCTCTTGTATCTTCCACCAGGATGGCTTTTTTTCCTGCTCCTCAGCTTGTTCAGAGTACTGACGATTGATTCAGCTCTGTTTCAGACTTTCAAAAGCAGTGATCCTAATTAGCTAGCAGGAGTGGGTTTGCAAGAGATGCTTTTGCAGAGACAGGAGAGATACCGACATTCACCACAGCAAGCATGGAGCATAAATGTGGAGATTGCATTCACCACAAGTTTTCAGATATGATCATCATGCAAGATCTGTCGCAGCCATGGTATAGTATGTAGGTATGTTCTGCAACCTGTCTGACGACGAACGAGTTCTATGGTTGTCAGCCGTGGCATCTCTCTTCTGGAGTTGTGGGCATGACAGTGTCCATGGAAATGGAATTTGACAAGTCAAAATGCTAATAATGACGATTAAACATCACCGCTTTATTTATTAGGAGATGACGATGGTTCTCCACTGTGACCATACTCTCTTGTCTTAGAACTCGCATGCCGACAGACGTTTCCTTTTTTTTCCACCCTCGTGTGCGTCTCCCCCACTAGCTCTTCTTTCATGTGTACATTTCGTATTAAATTTAATCCTTATTTGCCTAAGTATTTGTATTTTCACCTGGCCGGACGCAATCTTGTCTTAATACAAGTATTTGTACTCTATGCTCTATCTATGCCCTTCTGGCATTCTCCATTTTAAAGGGGGGAAACAACTTATTTGAAATATTTTGTCTCCAGGGCCAGGTATCGATGACAACCAGTCATTGCAAAAGATGCTCAGGTATGTGACAGCAGACTGTGCAAATCAATTGACATCCCTTTTCATTTCATTTCCAGTTTCATCAGCTCAGGAATCCTCAGTGGATCGATCGGATCGGATCCGATCCCGGGCGTCGGCACCCTGGCATGCATTTGGCGTAGAGCTACAGTGAACACATAAGACGGAGGAGCAGGGTGCAGGGTACTGGTAGTGGTAGGGATCTGGAGCTCTCGATATGGCATGCGGGGGGCACTGTGGTGCCGTCACTCCAGCCGTCCACTCGCAATTTGGACAGACAGTGCCACGATGCTCTTGACAGGGCCGCGCCCGAATCTTTTCAAATTCGTGTGATCGCTAGCTGGCTGCCCTGTATCGCCCCGGCCAAAACGACTCTCTCAAAAACTCGATCCGTTTCCTTACCCCACAGCGCCACACGCCGACCAGTGACCACAGGAGATCAAGAACGGGCATAAGCTGATCTGATCTTAGGCGAGCTGCACTGGGGTACTGTAAAACTTCCTGAAGAAGAGTCTTACAGGAAATCGAGCTGCAGCGGCGTACGCAAAGAGCTCCGCAACCATTGCGGAGGCCGCTCGGTCCGGTGTATTCCGGGTTGTACGGCGCGACCCTGTAAAGGACGAGCGGGCCCCAGTGGAGGAGAGAGAGACAGGGCCGCCGCGCTCGCGTGGGCGAGCTCCGCCGCCCAGTCACGCCCGCCGGGGAGGGAGGAGCGGGGCCGCC
Source organism: Themeda triandra (assembly GCA_018135685.1). Taxonomy (NCBI): domain Eukaryota; kingdom Viridiplantae; phylum Streptophyta; class Magnoliopsida; order Poales; family Poaceae; genus Themeda; species Themeda triandra. The sequence goes on along the minus strand of JAENPR010000262.1, from coordinate 274,749 downwards.
ATGCCCGCCGCTGCGCTGCGCCGGCGAGGAGGACGGAGGGAAACGCAAAAGGGAGAGAGAAGGCTTGGGGGAGGAGAGAGAAGGCCAGGGCAGGGGAGGGAAACGCCATGGCCGCCGGTCGATTCGCGCCGCCGCCGGAGCTTCATGGCCCGCGCTGGAGAGCAGGAAGGCGGCGCTCCTTCTCCAGCCGCTGCTTGCCCGCCGGCCGCGCCCATCCACCGAATCCGGCCGCCGTAGGATGGGGGGCGGAAGTGGAGAGAGGAGGAAGCAGGAAGGCGGCGCTCCTTCTCCTCCGGCGCGAAGAAGTGCGCCCGCCCGACGCCGGCCAACTGCACCGTGCGACGCCGGGGATGGAGGGGCTCCGCCGGGAGGAGCTCCGCCCGCCGGGGAGGAGGGAGGCGAGGCCCGACGGGGAGGAGCTCCGGCGACGCCACGGCCCTGCTCCATGGCCAGCCCCGGGCCCGAGCTCGCGGCCTCCACCTCCATGGCCGGCGCGCTCGCCGGGGGAGGGGGCCTCGACCTCCATGGCCAGCCAGGCGCCGGCGAGGGCGGACTTGGGCGAGGCGAGATTGGGGAAGGGGAGAAGGGGAGATTGGGGCGGCCGCTGCTCTCCTCCACGGCCCTCCAGGCGCCGGCGAGGAAGATGGGGGGGGGGAGTGCGCAGGGCCGAGGAGGAGGACCTCCATGGCCGGCCGCGCGAGGAGGAGGCTCCCATGGCGGAGGCCGCGAGGAGAGGCCGCGGGCGACCCGTTCGTGGGGGAGCTCGCGGAGGAAGAGATAGAATGGAGAGAGAAAGGGAGAGAGAGAATGGGAAGAGAAAAAAAGAGAATAAAAAAATTGATACGTGGGTCCCACTGTTGGTATTGAGTAAACTGTAAAGGATTGATGAGTGCGGGAGAAAGTTGGATAGAGTAAGGAATCTAGCTGACCAGGACGGAATATTCCTTTAGATGGATGAAAATAGAGTTCCATGAGTGCGGGTAGTCTTAAGGGCTGATCAGCCACTGTCACTCTGCCTGTCAGGACTAGCTAGAAAACAGGATACGTACAGTATGCGTGATCTAGCATTGAGCAGGAATCACAGGATCCGAGCACGGTTTGGTGCGTAAGATTCACGTGTGCTTACGCAGAGAACATGAGACATTTATATATGCATATAAGCATGTCCCAGTACCCAGGTGATGGCATTGGCATGGGGCATGATTCCAAGAGTGAATAATTCGATCGAATGGATCGGTCAGGGTACGTACGTACGTCGCCCTGTCCTGCCCGCATGCGCAAGGCGCCATACGAGTGCCGACGTGGTCTCAGCCTTGAGGGACGCGAATGCGACGACGACAGCGGGCCGGGAGGGCCGATCGATCGATCGAGGCCCCGCCGGGGCGGCAGCGGCAGGGCCTGCTGCGTGTGCGTGCTGCCACTGCCCGCGCACAGAGCGCCGAGTCTGCGAACGCCGGCCAGCTGGGAACCAGCAGCTTGCAGCTAGAGCTAGTCATGCACACACTCGCCACGCCAGCTTGTCCTCGCGTACAGTACGAGCGCGCTGCCTGCCCGCGTCGCACGTGGCACCGGGATCCGGGCGTTCGCGGACTTACCCCGCCCGATCGGACGGTCCGAGATACTAGATCGAGGGTCGAGCGCGTGTTGTTTCCTTGTTGCTCGCGTTTTGATCGTCTGGCCGTCCACCGCGTGCATCTGATCAGTTCTGAACGGATGATCAGGTATTCTTCCATCGATTGGTGCAAAGCTCGATCTTGGTGTTGGTGTTCATGGGGGTGGCGCCGGCGCGGGGCGGGGACGCGGTGGAGGGGCCGGAGGCGGTGGCCGGTGGTGCCCGTTGGCATGCTCATGCATGCCGCGGCCGGCCGGCCGGGCGCGCAGGCATGTGGCTGGGCAGGGTCAGTGCAGGGGCGCGCATGTGCGCGTCGCCTTCGCCCGCGCGCGTGGACAGCGTTGAACCCCATGCACGTGCACCTCCGCAGTGCATGCGGACTCGGCGGGCCACAGCCCCTGCCTGTGATGTGAGCTCCGGCGCCCTGTCTGTGAGAGGGATGGATGGACGGATGGGTGACGACGGGGCCTTGGACTGAAGAGGACACTGACCCTGCTGCACCTGCATGTATCTGTTAATCTGTATTACGCTCTTGATCTTGGACACAATGACACAAGCAAGCTGTGTGAGAGAGAGACTGTGTTGGGCTGAGGGGGAGACATGCATGTTAATGGTGACCTGCACTGTTGAGACAGAGATGTAATAATATTGCACATACCGGTCACGAAACGAGTGTCGTATTTCGGTCTTTCGTGATGTACTCATAGCTTTGACCGCCATTACTCCTGATAATCATCATCCGGTACTTGTTTCAAAAAAGCGATGTTTTCGAGACTACTCCATCGATGTCCCCCCAGGGTGCATGGTGATCGAGCGATGGCTATGTGCTGGTTCCTGCACCTGCTGACCTGCACCTGTCGGGAGCGGGCCGGAGCAAAGCACAATAGGGATCCATGTCTGTTCTTCAAGCTAGCGCGTGCGTCCGGTTCAGGCTTTCAGAAGCTAGCGTATGTGTGCGTCCGGTTCAGGCTTTCAGTTTCAGCACGACAGGATCAGAAAGCTCGACTAACGGGGCTCTCGGCTCGGAGTCGGCCGGAGGCAAAGATTTTCTTCACGGAAACAGTGCGTGCACAGTGGCACGGCTGGGGCCGGGGCGAAAAAGATGTGGAGCAACACGCGATTGCGAATCCATCGATCGGTGACATGACGTGCTGAGAGAACCCTGCAACCGTGCGCACACATTAGCCTGGAGAGAGAGACGACCATGCTTGGATGGGATCCACAGAGGGAAACACGGCATGACACCGGCACTTAAAAGCGAGCTAATCATGGTGTTATGGAGCAACAGTGTTCATGAGGACGACACGCAAAAAGGATCGGATAACTATCGTGTTAACAAGCTGTTCCTGTCCGGCTAGCAATAGATTCTACGTCGACCAATGCAATATATACTCTCAATTCGAAATTGTAAGTCGCTTTGACTTGTTTTTGTAGATATACTATTATATGATAAATTCTTCGTACTGATAGATCCTGCAGCAGTGGTGCAACCTGGATGACTGGCTCTGGATTCTGACGAGACTATAGTATGCAATGCTATGCAATCCAGATATCAACATCTACATGCAGTTCTATTACGCTGTAGGAAAAGCTTGGCTAACAACAGTGACAGTGAAGTTGATCCTACGGCGGCACACGATTGTGGTTGCAACTTGCAAGCGCGGCAGACTCCACCACCTCGCACAGTCGCACTGTGCGAGCTGGATAATATGCCGGAATATACTAGAATTTTCAGATGGGGAAACCAAACTTTTAATTAATTCATGACATAGACGGAGCATAGAGTGATTCTCTTTGATAGATGTTCTCTTAATTCCCTTGAGTTTAATTTCCAGAACAAATATAGCGCCTCTGCTAGCTCTTAAATTCAGACATCAGAATTCAGAGTTAGGTAATGCACACGAGCAAGAGCGCTTGTCAGTGGAAATAGCTTTGTGTTACGTACTTAAATACTGGTTGGTTGAGAATATATATACTGAAGCTGAAGGCATGTACGTAACTTTTAATTTTTACACTAAACGCATGCTTATTAGCCGCCTGCCTACTCTGTCGACACCGGCATTCATGCTATTGCAGCTGACTTGCCGCCAATTCATTGGCCCTTCAGAGCGATCAGCTCCGACAATGATTGGCCAGTGAGTAGTCAAGTAATGTGCGTCGAAAGTTATCCATGTTCAGAGCGATCAGCTCCGACAATGATTGGCCAGTGAGTAGTCAAGTAATGTGCGTCGAAAGTTATCCATGATCATATCCGTGGACTTTCAGTGCCTGATGATGATCAAACACCGAAAGCATTTGTTCTGGGATTTTTTTCAAAAAAATTTAATCCTTTTTTTAAACAAATAATCAAAAATATCCCCTACGGAAAAGTAATTCCATTGCGTATCCCTTTTGGTCGCGCCGAACCCGCCGGCGCGACAAATACACTGTGTCGCGCCGGAAGATCTGGCGCGACAGGCTTTCCACGTAGACAGGGGAGGTTTGACCGCGTTGTCGTGGGCCATCGCTGGGCCCCACCAGTCGCGCCACATGCATTGGCGCGACTAGTGGGATCTAGGGTTTCTGTTGGGCCGGCCCATTTCCGTCTGGACGTCGGCCCACCCCTAGTCGCGCCACCTTGTTTGGCGCGACTGAAGGAGTTAGGGCACGGCCGACGCGGCCAGCTCGTCATTTTTTCCCCGCCGCCGCGACTCTCCTCTTTGGCCGCCGCCGCCATTCACCTCCACACCGCGCCTCCCCTGCTCCCCGGCGTCTTGGAGGAGGACGGCGAGGGCACGCAGGCGGGTCTGCGCCGCCCCAGCCGCCCCGCATCGCCGCCGCCGCCGCCAATAGTCCCCGCCGCCGCCGTCGCCTTATGCCGTCACCGCCCCTCCGGCCCTCCCCGGCGGCCCCATAGGAGGGCGGCTAGGGCGCGGCGGGTGTCCCGCGGCCAGGCAAGGAGGCAAGGCGGCCTCCAACCGCGTTGGCCAGGGGCGTGGCCACCGGCGACTGCCGGTCGCGTGCAGCGCCTTGTTGACCTCCTCGGCCTCCTCCCCACCTATCTCGGCCCCTCCTTCTCGGTTGCAGGTACTTCGCCCTCTCCTCTCCCCTCTCAAGTATGCTATTTGGCTTTGTGTAGTTGGTACTTAGGGTTTTAAATTTGGTGATTGTTTATGATTGAATCGTTTATTGATACAATCTGATGCGTAGAATCTGTTGAAGGTATAGTGTGTCTGTGGAATTGACCTTAGCATTGTATAGCATGTATGTACTTACTTGATGCATGGAGGAATTAGTTGTGCTGGTTTGGAGGAATTTGATAGTGTCTTGTGGTACAGGAGGTGATGATGGGTTTGATTTGGTTAGGACATGTCATTTAGTTGAGTATGATTTGGGTAGTAGATTTAAATAAGTTGCATTTTGTTAGGAGATAGTGAAGTATGTTAGTATTTTTTTCATCCTTTTTGATATGGTATTATACATAATTATCTATGGTCCCCTATGGTTGTTGATGGTAGCATATATATTTTGTAGATGGAACAGTTAGTTTGTTGCTATTATGGTGGCAAAGTCAAAGAAAATGGGGAGTTTGAATGCATGAAAAAACATGTAGAGTTCTTTACTAGGCCACCAACATTGGATGCATTGGTTAAGAGGTTTGGATGTCCAGTTAGTTTGCAAGGCAGATTTGACTGTGGCAAGGAACGACCACACTATGTGTTGATGCCACTCTCTTCTGAGGATGAATGGAAGGACTACGTGGACGTTGTGAAGAGTAGCAATGTTAGGTGCCTAGAAGTTGTTGTCTATAAGGGGTGTAGGGCTCCGGTTGATGCTGAGGATGAATGTGTTGATGTGGAGCCTGTTGAGAACCTTACCCAAGAGGTAGAATTCGAACAAAGTCCAGTTAGAGAAGGTGACGTAGTTAGTGAAGACGATGCAATCAGTGATGACTTCGACGAAGAAGGGTATTATGACGAGGATGCTATGTATGACACTATATCCGAGGGATCGGAGCATGAGGTTGAGGTGATTGCCGGTGAAGTGGAAGGTGATGTCACGTCATACGATGGTATGTCGGATGATTTGTCTGATGATTTGTTGATGGGTGGCGACAATGGGTCGGACCATGCTAGTGAGGATGAAACCGAATGCCGTCAGACAGGGTTTCATGAATCCTTACGAGCCCCGGGGGACGGGTCATTGAGAATGGAGTTGAATGACGCGGAGAGAAGGATGTTGAGGGCCGTCCATGTTTCGGTACCTTCGGTTCCGAATTACATGGACCTTAGTGTGGTGGATGAGGCAGTTTGTGACACCGGGTTGTCGATGCTGGAAGATGAGGTGCCTGAGAGTGAGGATATGGAGATCAAGAAGGGAATGGTGTTTGACACGCTCGAGCATGTCAAGTATTTTCTGCAGGACTACGCCGTGAGGGTTCACAGGCCTTACCATGTGACTCACTGCGATAAGGCGAAGCGGTGCACGGTCCTGTGCAAGTCTCGTTGTGGTTGGGGAGTGTGGGTTCGAAAGCTGAGGAACGAGAAATGGAGGTCCGGTTTGACGTGGAAAGTCAGTCGCGCCAAAACCCCCGGCGCGACACAGTGTATTTGTCGCGCCGGCTAGTTCGGCGCGACCAAAAGGGATATGCAGTGAAATTATTTTTTCAGGAGGGATATTTTTGATTATTTGATTAAAAAAGGATTAAATTTTTAAAAAAATCCTTTGTTCTGTCGTCTTCCCAACAAAGGGAAAAATAAGAAGGATATATGTCTTCATCTTGGAGCAGTTACGCAAATTCATCCAATTTAACCGAGGACGCGAACAAGATGATATGATTAAAAGGTAGATTGCATGGTCAGGTTGATTGTGAGAAGGATAATGCATGCATGCAGCTGGAGAAACAGCGAGTTATACAGCAACTCTGCCGTAAGGCAGAAGGAAAATGCAGTCTTCAGCACTCAGCAGTGCAAGCTAGGTGCAATGCAGGTGAAGACTGCACTTCTGCCTTGCAACTACAGTAAATGCATTTCTTTTCTTATTACTCCGAGCATCATGTAATATCCTCAATAATTTACAATGCTGGAACTAATTTGCTAGTACTTACATTGATCGGAAAAAATTGTTAGTACTTTCATCAATTTCCGGTTTGATATTATATATCCTAGTTTATCTGCTCAGGTACTATTCCTAGACCTTTCTATAATATTAAGTACTATTTATTATTTTTTGAGAAATATCCAGTCCTATAGTGAAGATTTTTTTTTTTTTTTTTTTTTTTTTTTGAGAAATAGTTAAGAGAACGAGTGTGTATAGTTCGCTGAAAGGAGAAAGAAGAGAGAAATGAATGGGGGAACGTGTCAATGTTGACAGCTTAAAATTGGCCCATTTCATGCGAGTTATTTTCATACGAGGCCCAAGTATTGTCATAAAGGCTCTGGAGCAATCCGTGTTCTAGGCCTTAAAATCCACGGCCTCACTCGAAAAACAAAAGAAATCGAGCCCGCAAAGTCTATCCGGCGACCCCGAACTGGGCTAGCCCAGGAGAGAGTCTTTATCGCAGGAGCCGCTGGGAGGAGGTGGCCTGGGCCCATATAATTCAGACAATCCAAAGTGTAGGTGAACCTTGCAAAAAAAAAAAAACCATCAGCACTCCAAGCCATGGAACCTTCTTCGGACCATCCAAGCAGACTTGTTCAAGAGCAATTATGGAAATCCAATTGAAGTGCGAAAAATCAAAAAGGGGACTTCGAAACAGATTCCACTCGATTTCACTCTCCCTTGCATATTGTCGTTTTGTGATGAGCCCATGTACTCTTTCATTCTGGCCCACGCGAACGTATCGTTGCTCATGTTTCCCCCCTGCCCGAGTGAAATTTTTGCATTTTGGTACTTTTTGAAAACTTTTTTTACAAATGACCCCCTGGCAAAACTTTGTCTAAAAATGACCCGTTTTCTAGGCGTGCGATGCATTGACGCCGAGGTATGGGGGTCGGCGTGCGGTCAGTCCACGCCGACCTTCTGCCACGTCAGCGGCGACCGTGGTCGCCGCCGACGTGTTGACACACCGGGTCCCACGGCTGGGCGTCGCGTCAGTGCACGCCGAGCAGCATACCTCGGCGTTAGCTCAACAAACGCCGAGGTCTCGGCTGTGCTGTGGCCAAGGCCCACGCGGCCCATTGTGGACGCACGGCCCACAGATGTCGGCGTGTGATCCGTTACCGCCGAGCCACATACCTCGGCGTGGCCAGACTCGACGCCGAGGTATGGGCTTTAGAGCCGGCGCCGAGGCCCTCCTTCTTCCTCCTCATTCCATTTCTTCCAGCGCCGGCGCCGAGCTCGCTCTCTCTCCCCACCGCCCTCTACAAACCCTAGCCCCCAAATCCTCCTCTAGGTGGCCGGATCTCGCCTCCCGAAGGTTCCCCGAGGTAAAGGACCCTCCCTCCTCCATTCTATCCGCGTGGATTTGTTGCATTGCCTCTAAAATTTGTGGAACCATGGGTATGTGGTGGTTTGGTGGCTAGAGGCTATAAATGGTGGTCTATGGATTAGTGTGCTTGTAGAAGGTGTAAATGGTGGTTTAGGATGTATGTTGACACTAGATGGTTGTAGGTGTATGGATTATTGTTTGTATGTTGACACTATTTTTCATGGATGTGAAGTTAGTTATATAAGTGGTTATGCTCGGTTAGCGGTGATTAGAAATATTGATTGATGGTAAGTTAGTTTTATTAGTTAGGCGATGTTCTTCATTTAGGATGGATTTAGGTTTTGGTCGAAATTGAACTATTAATTATGAAGCATTGACTTATTGGCATGATATATGATTACTATTGTTGCGTGCTGGATGTAGATGGACAGATTAGTCAGGTTACATCATGGCGGTCGTGTTGTTAAGACGAAAGATGATAGTTTGAAATTTGTGGACATGTCCGAAGAGTTGATTATCTTTTCGGAATCACCCTCTTTGAGCCAGTTAGTGGACCGAGTCAGGCTACAGCTTGGTTTAACTGAAGATGTGAATGTGAAGTTAGAAGGTTTGATAGATGTTGGGTCATCCAAGGGTCCACGGATCAAGAGGTTGTTGAAAGTTAATAGCGAGTTGTCCTGGAATGATTACAAGGCCATTGTATTGTCCTCGAAGTGCATTCCTTTGACGTATTGGTTACTAAGGAGTCCGGCTTAGATAATGTTAACACTCAAACATGGCCATGTTCCCCTGCTCGTGGAAGTGATGGTGGAATGTTTGAAGAAGAAATTGATCTCACTCAACCACGCTATGATAATCACGATGGTGAAGGGCCCGATGATCACGATGGTGAAGGGCTCGATGATGGTCTCGATGGTGAAGCCCCCGTTGGTCCCGACGGCGAAGGCATTCATGACACTGATGAGGAGGATGTTGATTATGTAGTCGGTGATGAAGAAGGCGCGATGGATACGATGATAGTGGAGATGACCTTATTGATGATGACCTTAGCGATGAAGATGACCTTAGTCTTTGAAGAGGACTTTGGTGATGCTAGGGCTAGGAACCGGGTTGATATTGAAGTCGCGGAGACGATGAGATCTTTGAAGAGGCCTTTGCCGATGACTCGATGACGATCGGCCGGTTCGTCAAGTGAATGCTAGGGAATTAGAGCTATTGTCTAGGGTCTTGCCTTGGAGGGATGTAGATGTTGGTGATTTCGAGGACCTCGGCCATGCTCATCGTGCGATTCTTTGATGGAGGGCCAAGTGATACCACGGTTCCGGATGTCAATGGTTGCTTCATCATACGAAGGGCATATTGTTCGCTACCATGGATCAGCTTGAAATCATGGTTGCAAGAGTACTCTATTGTCCACAACCGTCCCTTTCGGGTCCTTAGGTCGTGGAAGAAAAATAGGTACACCGTGGCTTGCGAACAAGAAAATTGTGATTGGAGGGTATGTGCTAGGCGAAAAAAGTCATGCAAATGGAAGATTACCTCGATCAAGCAACCACATAGGTGTGGCACGCGATGCGAGAAGAGAGCCATTTGCGGTTGAACTCTAGGTTCATTGCCGGGCGTTAAGTCCCGTAGTGAAGCACATGCCAACAATTACGGTGTCTGCGTTGGTTGAGATCATCTTCCAAAGGTACAATTACTATGTGAAGTATGGAAAAGCATGGAGGGCAAAGCAGCGTGCATTGGAACTCATCTTTGGTGACTGGGAAGAAGCTTATGAGCGTCTTCCCGTGATGTTGAATGCAATGAGAGCTGTGAATCCCGGTATGCAGAGGGTGATCCTAATGAAGCCACCAAGCTTCGTCAAACACTTCAGGTTTGTGTCTATACCTTAGTACGAAACATGTAAATGCCATGACAATTGCTTACTTGAAAACTTTGTTAACAATCCAGGGTACCATCCAGCGCCTACGGAAGATAGTTGCACGTCTTGGATGTAAACGTGCCCCCGGATGTTGTAGTCCCACAATTCCAAGGCTTTGATTGCCGCTCTTTGCGAGGAGGAAGTGGTCAAGGAGGAAGTGGTGAAGGAGGAAGTGGCCAACGACATGCCGAGGGATGGGGTACATGGGAACAGCCAGGAGGTAGTGGTGGAGGATATCTTTGAGGGATGGGGTATAGGGGAACAAAGAAGGAGGACATGATGATGAAGAACCATACCAGGACTACGATGAGATTGGCGCTTCGCAGGTTGAAGATGCACCACAGGGAACTCAAGAACCTTCTGGTTCTGGACGTCCGCAAAGGGGGCCTCATCCGGTGGACCGTTACACTCCAGGTACCTATGCTCTTGGGAGGGGAAAGCGTCCCGACCGCCGCCCACGTTAAGGTACAACTCATGTCATGTTGAACACTATCACTTGTCAGAAACTATCGGACAATGTATGACACACTCACATGCTTTCTTCAGGAGGGTGGGCTATCGAGAAGGGCCAAGCAACTTCATCACAAGGCCTTCTCCATGTTGCCATCACTATTTTGTATAAAAACCATGTAGTAAATTCGTGTATGGACAATGTATTAAGAACCATGTCGTGAATGGACAATGTTTATGACCATGACTATGTTATTGGACTATGTTTGTGAAATATGACAGTATTGTCTATGTTATTGTGATATAATGTTGTCTATGGTGTATGACCAGACCATATCATTGTCTATGTTTGTGCTGAGAAATATGACTGGTCTGTAAACATCTAAGAAATATGGGTGTAGGGGCTCGGCGTCAGGTGATTTAACGCCGAGGTGTTGGGGGTCGGCGTTGGATGCTTTCACGCTGACCTCAGAAGTTGCTGGAATTCATAAATTTGGCACGCCCAGCTGCCCAACCACGGCGTCCGCAAAGACTTCACGCCGAGATCTTGGGGGGCGTACTATGCTCACGCCGACCTCGGAAGTTGCTGGAAATGGTAAATCTGGCACGCCGGGCTGCCCAACCTCGGCGTGGCCGCACTTCACGCCGAGGTGTGGACCCTCGACGTGGGCTGACACGACGCCATCACACCGAGGTGACGTGGGCCGGTGGACCGTGGTGACGTGGGCCAGGGCGGTGGGCGACATGACCTCGGCGTGGTCCGACTCAACGCCGAGGTTAGGGACTTCGGCGTGTTCCGAATTGACGCCGACCCCGGAACTTACTGTAATTTGGTTTTTTGGGCCGCCGAGATGCCTTACCTCGGCGTGTTATGAATTAACGCCGAGACTCGGGACTGTATTTTTTTTTATTTACTTCAAACTAAGTTTGCACGTGCTCTACCATCATTTACACAGCGACAAGCACATTACAATTGCCATTCTCCAAACATATTGCACATGCACCATTGCCATTAAAATGTAAGTTCACCACCTACAATCATTGACATTACAAGCACATCAAAGTCACCAACCATCCACCAAGTCTTACAACAACATCGGTCATAAATTTAGTCTTACACAAGTGCAAAAGTAGGGCCACCCGGACCACAACACATCATACCACCATGACATCTACTGTCCTTCCCCGGGCCACCCGGGCCAGTAGGGCAACCTCTCCCACACAGGTGGGCTCGGCGGGCCACGCTCCGTCCAATCGTCGTAAGGCCCATCAAGGTCGGGATCTTGAGGCTTGTCAGGGTCGGAGTTGCACTCCTCCTCGCCCTCCTCCTCCTCTCCTCCTCCCTCCTCCATAGGAGCCGGGAGATGACCGTCGTTTGGTGGTGAAGGAGGTACTACAAAAAAATAGAAACTGTTATTTCAAATCAATGCAAGACGAACAAACAACTACAAAGAGAAGTTTTGACAATGCAAGTACTTACAGGCCATGCGATATAAGTAATCCGGGATCTCCTTTATGGGCTTCCCATTCTTCTCATGCCATTTGTTCTCGACCTCCATCTTCTTAATGTCTGCCTTTGCCTTCTGCCTTGCGGCATGCCTTTGATGGCTCTGCCTAAGCTCGTCCCATGCATCGTAGCGTTCCTTGTTTTGGCGCCAAAAACGGATTATGTTCTCTTCGCCCAAAAGAGAAGAGGCTCCCTTCTTCCACGCCAACTTGCCCATCTCCTTCTTCACAATCCGCTCGTAGTCACCTACGGCATGGTTCCATGTATCGGGACTGGGAGGTGAACACGGTACGACGCAGCCGGGTTCGGCCTTAAAGGCATGCGAGTCTCCTCAAACTGCGCAAAGCATCTCCTCGGTGTCCGTTTAATGGATTTTTCTAACTTTAGAAACCTCTTTATATCTTGACAATCTTTGAAGACCTCCCAACCGCATGTCTTCCCCGCCGAAAACATATAGAAGACAGTGAGCAAACAAAACAAGTTGGTTACATCATCAAAACTAGTGCTTGTACACTAACATGGAACTCATTGGGCCCTCCATAAGCATTGCCACAATAGTAGCCAGAACCTAGCTCGAAGGCACCACTCCAACATTAGCAACAATGCCACACTTGCACTTTTGGGGCGGCTTCGACGAGGCATGGCCATGGAAGCTCGCCTAAGGTGAACTTTTTAATCTCTTTTCCGGAGAAGGCCACGTGTCTTTCGGTCCGTAGATGAACTCATCAAAGTCACAACGGGGAAATCCACCCTACAACGAGACGATGTGAAAATGAGTTTGCAAAAATTTAATAAACGAAGATGATATCGCAAAATAAAATAGTACTCCAATGAATACTTACACGACCAATTTGATCAGAACGGAAGAAGGGAACAAAACGATCCGGTAGGCTAGGTTCTTGGAGCCGCGCAACCTCGCCACAGAAGCATCTAGGAGGATTTTTTACCCGCTCCGATGCAGCCCACATCTTCTCAACGTTGTTCATCTCTACCACCTTGGATGGAGCAACCCATGGAACATAGTCGGATGGGGGAACACTCTTTCATGGGTCGTATGGAAAGTACATGATACGGCGATCCCACTTGTCCACACCATCAATCCACCGGTAGAAGTCACAACCGGTGCCGGGCGGCGACGATGTAAACAACGAAGAAAGCACGACTGAGGAAGCTAGGTGCCTTGACCTTCACCCAGCCGGCACACCACAATGACACATTGGTGCCGGCTCATCGGGTGGGTGCAAATCTTTAGCATCATGAGTCGGCGGATGGTGAACGAACGGATCCTCCATCAAACCTATAACAGAGTTAAATTAATAGAAATTCAATACAAGTCATATAATAGACCGAAATTCAATACAAGTCATATAATAGACCCTAACTACCACTAGTAAGTGCATAGTACACACCAAACCCTAATAATCAATCCACATAACAACCCTAAATCCACATTCTATCTCCACCAAACCCTAGAAAACATGAAGAATACAATTGGGATAAGGATTAACAACATGACCACATACAAAGGTTCAATGGCACCAATACTCATTCAAATCCAATGGTGCTAGGGTTCCAAGTTAAACATACCCAACATTGCCACCATGGTGCTAGGGTTCCAAGGTAAACCACCAATGCAACAAAATCTAACCGGATAAAATGGAAGGGGAACAAGCATTACCTTGTGGAAGCAAGAAATGGCGGATCCGGGCTCCCAAGAGTCACATTGGAGAGCTAGGCATTGTGGGGGGCGGAGAGGGTGAGAGAGACAGCAAGTGGAATGAAGAAAGAATGGAGGGAGGAAGAAGAAAGGGCCTTGGCTCGGGCTACAAAGCTAGACACCTCGGCGTCGAGTCCGAGCACGCCGAGGTAAGATAGCTCGGCGGTAACAGGCCGCACGCCGAGATTTTGGGCCGAGGCCGCTTGGGCCGGGTAACCGAAGCTCGGCGTGCGGCCCACTCACGCCGAGGTTAGGCAGGTCGGCGTGCGCTGACATGACGCCGACCTGTGGGACCCGTTTTGTCAAACCTTCAGCGGCGACCGTGGTCGTCGCTGACGTGGCAGGACCTCGGCGTGGACTGACCGCACGCCGACCCCTATACCTCGGCGTCATTGCACCGCACGCCTGGAAAACGGGTCATTTTTAGACAACGTTTTGCCAGGAGGTCAATTGTGAAATATGTTTCCAAAAAGTACCAAAATGCAAAAATTTCACTCTGCCCGACTCCGCTGCGGACAGTCTAATGTAATGGTGCTGCTGAAGTGCTGAGTCCATCGAAATGAATCGGCAGCCCCCCTCACACAGTCGACGTCGGCACTGCAGGCGAGCAGCCACTAGGTCGGCACGGCTGCCACTGCCACCCTGCCGCCCCGGCCAGTCTGCGCGCCACGGCATCGAGCACCAAACCTTTGCGTGGTTGCTGATGAGCCGGGGTGATCGATCCGACAGTCATAAGTGAGCCGGCCTGGATAAGGTGGTTCGCGGCTGATTGGTGGGCATTTGGATTTTTGGAGGATCTCCCGACGCCCACTGGCCTAGAACGTGCTGGTGGCTCTCTTCGATCTCCTCTTTGCATGCAGTTGTTCTCCGTGTCTGTCCCACATGTCTTTGCATGGCTTTTAGACTCATTTTTGTTATGCTCATGTCAACGTTTAGTCGCTATGGCAGTGCCCACTGGTGCTTGTCCGGCCTGGAACTGTCTCATTAATTTAGGTCGTTAACTGGCCTGAACATTCATATATCTCCTCTGTCATGACCTTACTAACTACACCTCCCCCTAGGCTGACCTTTAACTGACTGAGAGAGAGTGTGTGTTTAGCCTTCAGACCCAACCGATCGAGTTGAATACAGTACTATAGATCGGTCACGCACCAAAGTTGATGGATCCAAGAAACCTGGCTGCCAGCTCGGCGTCCACTGCCAAGTCGCCTTCACTTTGTTGGCTTCCCAAGGTCCGGTCGTCTCGTCTGGTATCGCCGAGAGAATCGAACGGAACACGCGCACTTCAGGACGATCGAGTCCGCCGTCTCTGTTGCCCGGCCGTCTCTGTTCCCACGCTCCGCCACTGCTAATCGTCAAAACGGAATTGCGTTCTATTCTCGACCGATCTCGGTATTCATGTACTGTATGCAGCAGCAAAGGGGAAACACGTGTAGGTGTAGGATACAATGCCACAGGACAACACACTGCTGGTCTCTCAACTCCTTTCTCCTGCGGTATACGTCGTCGTATGTACGCTAGCTATCTGCCGGTTTCACGCAGTACCGAGACATGTACGTACTGTGTAGTTGGTTTAATAAGAGCAACAATGGAGTCACAAGAGTCAGAACACCACGCGTACAGCTGATCTGATCACCCAACATCGGATCATGGGACATGGGCAAGCAATTGGGCAGGCACCCCACACCACCAAACTGCCAAACCATACGTAGTACGTACTGTATGTCCATAGCACCACATTAGCACATGTTCTGAGTCCTGACTCTTATCTTAGGCCAAGCAACCCGAGCCGCCCGCCCCACGAGTCCACGGCGAGAGCAGCAAGGGCAGGCGCAAAGCGAATGATCGACGCGCGCGGCAAAGGCAAAGGTAGAGCGGCCGAGAAAACAGAAGCGGCGCAGCAGCACAGGCGCTCTGTCGCGTACTGCATGCAGATGGCTGGGACCTGGGAGGAATTGGGGGAAAGCGCGCAGCCTTTGCGAGGACACGTCGCTTGCCGCCCGGCATGGGGTTGCCGAGTGGGGGAGCCGGTGAGTGCGCCACTACGACCGCCGCACAGCGATCCAAGCAAGCAACGAGAGCCCCGCGGCCGGCACCCGGCAACCAACGAAACGCTGCGTCGCTGCCAGCGGCCCAGCGCAGCAAAGCAACCATCGTTCCGTTCCTCGCATTGGCCTGCCAACCCAAGGTCGCCGCCTCTTCGTCGTAATAAAAGGAAAGAAAAAGTGAAGAAGCATTTTGCATGGGCGTGGGAGTTGTTGTCCTTGGTGCGGTCCTGCGATCCAAACAGTTTCTGTGCCTGTCCATGACACTCTTTGACATTGCACTAGTACGACTAGTAGATGTACTAGATCGATCTGTATGTATAGAGATGAACTACTTATTATACAAAAGCACACGCAACGTACACAAACACAAGTCTTTAGACAGTATAGTAACTCTGTGCCACCGCTGCTGTACGTGCCGGTGCCGCATCCACACAGGACACGCGTGCAGCGTGCTCACGATGAACGACTCCAGCTCCAGCAGGGTCTCACACCGACGGTTTGATATACGTACATGAACACCGTACTGCCACGGATCTCCATTCAATCCGGGAGTTGGGGGCTCATTTATGGATGATAACGATACCTAAACTACACAACAGCTCCACGTACCAGCAGTGGCGAAACTATAACAAATTCAAGGGTGATATACTCACCTTGTAGGTGCATATATTTATATCAATGATGGTATGGTGAAATTGAAGTCAAAGTTTCTATTTTTTTTTTCAAAATTAAGGTGGTGCATATTTGCACCATAGTATACCTTCGCCCCTGTGTACAAGGTGTCATCACTAGCTGCGCTATACCCTCTAGCTTAAGAAGGAGACCGAATCAGCAGAGCACAACCTTTTCCCCCGCCTCCAATCCGTCTCCTATCCGCTTGAGCTTATCAGACAAATCTATCAGCCATTTAGTAGTGTTTTTATCTTATAATAAATTAGCATCAACCAAAATCCAAAATCATCCAATCATAAATAATCCAGTGAATAGGACGTTTATCTGCTAGCCCCTTCAAAGTTATTGATTCTTGGTAGTGCATCCAACATATTTCATGATTGTCCATTTAATTCTATTGTTTTTTATTAAAATTTCCAGAATCGCCAATTGAATCCAAGCATTGTTAGCTAACTAACCAAAAGTTAAGCTTAGGCGACTTCACATATCATATAGTGTAAAAAAGTACTACAAGATTCTTTTAGTCATGGCAAAGTATGACAACCAAGATACGAACAAGCCACAAATTTTACATTTTAGAACACCAAGCGCAGCTTCACACACGAGCCCCGTCGAGAAAATTAAAAATTTGTCATTCTTGCCAAAATGACTTGTCTCGTTGCAACTTTGTTTTGTCAACTATAAATTTGCCACGTGAAAATTAGACAATGATATATATTTGACACTTTGAATGATGTGGCAAGCCAACTCATCCCATCAACGTGTCCATTGTGGAAAATGACCCTTATGCGCCTACTTCAATCAAGCATATATTGTGGAAGATGAATGTGATTCAAAAATCTTTGTTCAAGTGCGTGATAAATGACTTGATGCTAATGTCACCATTGCCATCCTAGCATAAGTCGTATAAAAGTAACTTTAATCGCTGAATTACCTCGAATACGTAAAAGGTTTGCGCACTTTTGTATTAAGACGATAAATAGTGAAAGTTACAACGACACGACACAAATGATGCACTAGGAGGATACTATTGTTACACAAGATCTTGTTGGCTTCATTTAACTGTCTAGAAGAATTTGCATATGTACATGCCTTTTTGCTAGTTCAATAATTTTTTTGTCTAAACAACCCAACCTAAGAAATGCGGCGTGTGGATTCTCACGGCTCCGGGACACTCGCCTCAACTCCACTCAAGGAAAAACCAAAAGAAAATATTTGTTCAGTTGCACAATGAACTTACCTCATTATGTGTGATTTCCAGCCTTGTCCTAGTTCGAGAGCAAAGTGAGGCGAGGCGCGACAAAACGAGCAACAAATTCAAACTTGCTGACATGTTTGATGCACATTAAATATGCTGACATGTCATTATACTCATGAAGAGAGAGATGATTAGAGTTTCATGATAGTAGAGAGAGTTGTATATGGATAAAACTTTTTTTGTACTGTTTTAAATCCTCTATTAAGATTGGTCTTATTGTTCGCCCAAAAACGTTTAGATACCCTTAAAATTGCAAGTTTTTTCACTCTCTTTCCATCACATCAATTTTTAGACGCATGCATGGAGCATTAAATCTAGTTAAAAAATAACTAACTATACAGTTTAGTTGTAAATGACGAGGACGAAGTCTATTTATTCCATGATTGAACAATATTTGCCAGATACAAATGAAAGTGCTATAGTACTTTTTAGCTTCTCAATTTGCAATCTAAACAAAAGAATGGATTGCAGATCTAATTTCCAGATTCCAACTTCCACTGCAACTTCAACAAACATTTTTGAATCACATTCATCTTCCAACTTCCACTGCTACTGACTCCTACACCTGATAGCAGGTTGACCTGTGAACCTTGGCATTCATGCCTCACAGAGTGGGCCCACATGAGAGCACTGCCTCCTTCTCAGGCCGTTAGCCAGGGCCCTCTCAATTCACGCCTGATGTAGCAGTAGTACTACTAGCGATTTTAGTTTTGGCCCGCCGGTCGCCTAACAACATGGTTAGAAAAATGGGAGTGGTTAGTGGGGCTTTGAGCGGGCTGCTGATAGGTGTTCTTGCAAAGTCAAAAGTCAAAACTAGGCTTTTCCCAAGATCCAACTGAGTCCTAACTCGGCGTTGGTGCTGTGTTCTTCTAATCTCTCTTCTCTTTTGTCCGTAGTTACAAAGTCCACATCAGCTCAGTATTAGAACCTACAGATATCGAATGGCACTTGAACTAGTTTAGTCCTCTCAATGCAATGTGTCGTTTACGAAAGGAAATCTTAAGTGTTTTTAAAACATGCAACTCCTACTACCCTTACCATGGCACTGCAGTTGTATACTCGTAGATAGTACAAGTGTGCACTAGTTTCGCAAACCTACCCTCTGGTTCGGCCATCCGTCTCCCATTAAACTGAAACAGGTTGAAATGAATTCCCTCACCTCCATGATGAGATGGGATGGAATGTAAATGGCTGCGTACTCGATTATAGTTTGGGGTTAGATTGTTGTCCTTAGATTTAGGGTCCAAAATATATTGGCATTTTCCACCATACTCCCTCCATCCCTCCCAAAATATTTACATAAAAAATAATTTTGATTAATTTTATATTACAACATATTAATATTTATGTTAATTAATATAATTAGAGGATCTTTGAATTTGAATATAGTTTTAATAAAATTATTTGAAGATATAATATTACACGTATTTTTTTATAAATCTAGTTAAAGTTATAACATAAAAACCAAAAACGACAAATAAAAGAGGGCAAAGGAAGTATATTCTAAAGTACTAAGTATCTTGGATTACGTGCATGTCAAACTTTTTAAGTTTCAATTAGATTTATATAAAACTTAATAATATTTGTATCTTTAAATAACTAGTTATGAAAATCTGATGATACACATTATGCACCATAAATGTTAATGACTTTTTTATATAGTATATACAGTCAAAGTTAAAATGTTTAATTCTCAGAGATGCACTTATTAGCGATATTGACAAAGAAATTTAATTTCACCTCCATTTCTCACCGCGAGTCCACGACCGTCCTTCTCTCCATTTTTCTCTCCCCGCATTAAGGATCCATCACTACTATCCTATACATTGACCTCCCTCCCCTCCTCTTCTCTCTCTCAATTCTCAAACTGTGTGTCACAGCTAACTCTGCCATTGTTCCTCTTCGTTGCAAGGATCAGAGCTCTAGTGATGATCTCCTCAACATCTGTCTCCATCACATCTCCAAGAAGAAGGGGCGGACAGGAAGACGACGACACAAGATTCAGGCGACACTCCCACCATTGCTGCTGACCCTCATTCCCCTCCAAATTGTCTTCTTTCTACCTGTCTCTCTAGATCGAATCACGGGTCAGGCAGGCGCTCCCCCTGACCCAGGCCATGACCATGAGCCACTACACCACCATGCATGCAGCCATCAACTACGCCGCGGTGGCGGTGCCACCCACGTCGCCGCTGCAGCTCCCCCTCCCGTACCTCCCGCCGCCGCCGCCACCGTCCCCTGATGCGGGCTTCCAGAGCCGGATCAGCCCCAGCGTCCTGCTCATCATCCTGATCTTGGCCGTCATCTTCTTCGTCTCCGGCCTGCTGCACCTCCTCGTCCGGTTCCTGCTCCGCCCGGCGCCGCGGGACCCCGGCGGGCCCCACGGGGGCGGCGACGCCAACGCCACCGCGTTCCAGGGCCAGCTCCAGCAGCTGTTCCACCTCCACGACGCCGGTGTCGACCAGACCTTCATCGACGCGCTGCCGGTGTTCCTCTACGGCGCCGTGGTCGGCGGCGGGAAGGGGAAGGACCCCTTCGACTGCGCCGTGTGCCTGTGCGAGTTCGACGACGACGACCGCCTCCGCCTGCTCCCCAAGTGCAGCCACGCGTTCCACGTCGACTGCATCGACACGTGGCTGCTGTCGCACTCCACCTGCCCGCTCTGCCGCCGCAGCCTCCTCGCCGACTTCGCCCCCTGCGGGGGCGGATGCAGCCCGCTGGTGTTCGTCCTCGAGTCCGGCTCCGAGGGCGGCTCCGTGGTCTCCGATCGCCTCGACGACGCGTCCTCCGCGCGCCTCAGCTTCGTCATGGAGCACGAGGAGCAGAAACACGCCGCCGTGGGCGCAGAGGCTGCGGCGGAGAAGAAGGACGAGGTGGTCGTTCCTGTGAAGCTCGGCAAGTTCAGAAGCCAACAGGCCACCACCGAAGGCGGAAAGGACGTGCGGCGGTGCTTCTCCATGGGGACCTACGAGTACGTCATGGACGAGAGCTCCCTGCTCCGCGTCGCCGTGAAGCCGCCGGAGAAGAAGCGCCCCGGCGCGACTCGCATGCCGGGGCACCGTGTCGCCATGTCGGAGTGCGACTGCCACTCCAAGCGGGAAGGCTTCCGCGGCTTCGACGCGCCGGCCAAGCAGCAGCAGCCGCCGTCGAAAGCGGCGGCGGTGGACAAGAGGGAGAGCTTCTCCATCTCCAAGATATGGATGCGCGGCGGCGGGGCGAGGAGGAAGGACGCGTCCTCCGGCGCAAGCGCAATCATCGCTGCGCCGTCGTGCTCCACCTCGCGCCGCGCGTCGTCGTTCCGGCTCCCCTCGGCGCTCCAGCGCGCGGCGAGCGACGTCGGGGTGGTCGTCCCGAAGCGGCGAGCGGACGTGGTGAGCCCCGTGACCGAGTCCGAGTACAACGTGTCGACGTGGGACAAGAGCGCCAGCGGCAGCGTCGTGGATTGGGACGTCGAGTCCGCGGGCGGCGGCGGGCACGGCCTCAGCTCCAGAGCCGACGAGGCGCCGTCGTTCGCCCGGCGGACGCTGCTCTGGATCAGAGGCCACCTGTGACGTGAAGTGAATCGAAGCAGAGATCGATCTTGGCTACTCTCTACCACCTGGTTCTTCCCCTCTGATCCCCGTGTAACTGTGTATGCATGCATTGCCTGTATCTTCTGCTGCAGAAACAGATGATCGCAAGAAATGGTGGGTATGAAATTCGAGGTAAAACGGATTACGGATCGAGATTTTCAGATGGTTTCACCTGGCATTTCGCAACTTGTGTGTACGTGTAGATTAGCTGTATTTGCTCTGCATTTTTACTGTACATTCAAAATTGCTTCAGTAGGGTTTTCTTCTGGGTAAATTTCTGAACTGAAGATCTAAAATGGCAGAACCCTTATATGGCGTACTGTACGTAATTAGCTGGAAGGGCATGATCACAGGTTTGAAATAAAACAGGAAAGCCGAATTAAAAGGCATAATGATATGATCTAACAAAACTTTACTGAAACAGAATCGTTCTGCATAAAAATTCTAGGAATTTCCAAGTCACAAGAACATCTAAACATATTCACATTCACATTTCATTTGCTCTGAATATACTACCTTTTTTTCTTCTGAACTGGAGCATTTACTCTGGATCTGGCTGTACAACAGCTCAGGGAAGAGGAGCAGAAATTTGAAAACCCCAATTCCAGCTGCCAATGTCATTTATTATTGCTTGCCTTGTTCAATTGAGCAACACGCTGCCGCCATCATTGCAGCCTTGAATGCCGGAGCCAGTTTGTTGGTGCTCCACTTTTATTTCACGTCGCCATAGGAGTAACTTCGTTCTTGACTTGCAACGAGCAAAGGACGTTTGTTTGGATTGTTGGTTAGTGCCCAATCCATACTAAAAAGATTAGGAAAATAGTTTAAAAAAGGGGACAGTGTTGAGTTAGGGATCCTTAAACATGTGCAGCTTTAGATAATTAGACCAAGGGTCAATGCTTGCATCATAAGAAAAACATATAGTTGACCTATTGGCAACCATGCATAGAAAGGATAGATTAATATTTGAGCCGTTTACTTGGTTGAATGAGCCGTTCGATTGTCGTGTTTTAAGACAATTTTTTATTGTTATTTTGGAGTAATCAAAGATCAGGATCTGCTGATTGGACAACCCGCGTCCGGAGCTTTAGCTGGTTGATTCTGCTCTTGTCCTAAGCCTCACACTGTCAGCCAGGAGTTTGACTATATATTGACCGAGCATGGAGCTTGATGAGCAATGCAAATAATAGAGTTAAGTGCTTGGCTATGAGTCATATTAAGAGCACGCTCTCAAAAAATCAACATTAACAAATGAGACAGTCTAGACAACAATTCTATTAGGTGATGATTGGTGAAGAAATCTAAGGTTGAATTGTCACAAGAGGTCGTCTCCCCCAGGGGGCGACTCGGGGGGCGACACGCCCCGTGCCGCCGCGCCTCCCACCGCCGCCCCACCCCCAGCCGCCGTCACTGCAGCTCCGGCTAGCGGCGGCGGCGGCCCGCCGCGGCGCCCCAAAAAAAGGCTCCCCACGGCAAGTAGCAGTAGCCCTCCCTTCTTCCCCTCCCCACGGTCCTCTCTCCTCCATGTGGTGAGCTCTGTAGCAGGAAGGACGTCGACGACCTTGGGGCGGCGGATCCATGGCCTCTGGGCATGGGTCCGGTGTTCCCTCCCCCGGATCTGGCGCGAGAGGCCCGAGTTGAAGACGGCGGCGGCGGTCGCGGGCGTCCAACTGCCGGTTCCCCCGCTGGCGAGGGAGGCAGGCAGCCTGGCGCCTCCGATGCGGCGCTTGCTGGTCAGGCGGGCAGGCAGCGGCCTCCAACACGAGTCTCCCCGAGCGGGTGGCACGCCTGGCGACGACGGCGCCGCCTGTGCGCCGCTGCCGGGGTAGGTCAGCCCCCCTGGCCATGGCCGGCTATGCCCGCCCTTCCCGTGGCGGCAAAACCAGCTGGCCGGGGTCTCTGCCCCCAGATCTGGGCGTGGTAGCGCTCCGGGGCGGTGCTGTCTGGGGGCTCCTCCCCCTCCCCGGATCTTGGCCTGACGAAGGGGTCGTGGTCTCCTAGTCCAGTCATGGGCTCGGGAGCTGAGCGCTGACCTGGTGTTCTTATACCACCCCCCGTCATGGCTACCCTGCTTTGGCCGTGGCTTCAGCGGGTCGTGGCTTTGGCTCCGCCTCGGGCAATTTGGGTGAGATTCTGCAGTGGAGCGGGATGGGGCACGTAGTTCGGCCGCGGGCATGCCGGCGGTGGGGCAGCGTGACTGCATCCTTCTTCGATTTCTCCGCAGGGACCCAACAACGACATGGTGGGCGCGCAGTTTGGCCGCGGGCTTGCCGGCGGTGGGGCTGCATGCCAGCGCGTCGTTTTGCATTGGGGCTCGCTCCTGGTTTCTGAGTCGACGAGCTATGGGCCACGGGATTGGGAAGGCTAGGTGAAAGCCATGCACGACCTTGTCTGTGCGGTCGACGGCGACGCCATTGGCGTCGTTCACCTCCCTGGAGGCGTCGACGATGTAGTCCCCCACCCTATGACCATGGCTTTGTCCTCTCTCCTCCGGGTGAAAACCCAGCTCTAGTTCTCTAGAGCCAATGGCGGCGGCGTTATCGACGTCGTACCCCTCTTGAGGGCGTCATTGTGGAGGGCGGATTCCAACCCGATCCTGCCGCAGTCTTATGTCTCCTTTTGTTTTCCTCTCCTCTTGTTGTTGTTGAACCCTCTTGGGTGAGGCTGGCCTGGCTGTTGGGTGTGGCCGAGCATCTGGCGAGTGTCCTCCTCTGGCGTCTCTGCTCCGTTGGTGCTCTCCTTGATGGTGTCAGAAAATCAAATGCCGGGTGGAGTTTCCACCGCTACCACCATTCCCCTCCAAGGATTCCTCCCCTTCGGACGGCGTTGGATGGTGGTACGTGGGCCCGGATGTGCTGGAGGATGCCATCATCAGTTCAAAGGGAGGTCGTCGTTTTCGGTGATCCTGGCTTGCGTGTTCGACGTCACTCTTAGTCCCCATTTCACTTGCGGGCTCTCAGAGGGAGGGTGGCAATGGAGCGGCGTAGCTACGAGGAGTGGTGGAGGGCACAACGGCTATGGTGAAAACGACGAGTATGCTGCTCGGCGGGGGGCGCAAGTTGACGTTCAGTTCGTGTCTTACGGCTTGTGTTTAGGCTTGCCTTTGAGTCTATCTTTGTATTTTTGTTGTTGCTGTTGTTGTAATCTCTCTCGCCCCCCACTGTACGTCTCAGAAAGTTTGTATGAGGATTGGCGCTTACGCCCTTCCACCGCTCGGCTTGCCGAGCAATTGTGGAATGAAAAAGTAGGTGGGAATCGTTCGATTCCCCCCGAATTCTCTAAAAAAAAAAAAGAAATCTAAGGTCATGGTTCGCCCACTGCAACCTCGGTGAAGCATTGGGCGCGCTCTTCACGGATGGCAAAAAAGGAGAGGGCAAGCAACAAAGGAGATGCAAGGCCACCTCATACATTGCACTGCAGCGTTGCTATCAATTGGGCTATCAATTGTTTTCATTTGTGTAACATCGAAACTTGAGTTCACTTGCCAGGAGGATCCAGCTATGGCTGTTTTATGTCGACCTCCTACGACACTTGATAGAAGTTGCATGTTTGAACTCTTCTTCCGTAAAATTTATATAATTGAGAGAAAACATTCGAGAAGACGTTCATGAGCACAATAATTACATGATCCTCGGGCTTATATTTTTTTGACACTGCCCCGGGCTTATATTAATTGACTGGTACTCCAAATCGTGAGTACACAAACTGGATGAGGGGATCAATCCAAAAGTGGTACTGACCCGGGCCCCAACTTAACCCCAAGTGCATGAGCACAACAATTACATGATTTAGGGATACTAAAAGTGCTAAAAAAATTCTTTTCCACTCTCCTTGATCTCCTGGAACAGGTCCCCGGCGGTAGAGAAATCATACTCTCTTGTGGTAACTGCGCCTCTTTCTTCGGCTGCGACGAGTCGGAAAATGCCGAAATGGACTGCTGCCTCCATGGCCTGCCATCGTTTCAGACATCAACGCAATCACGTACAGGCCCTAGATTACCAGCACCTGCAACAATGCAAGAGCCCTCGTGGTCTCGGATTATGAGTCCTCAAGCTCCAGCCATCACCTGTTGCCAAGGTGGCACTTCCGCAGGTGGCTGCTGCGGTCCGTGTAAATTCCATTGCTAAACTAACAAGATCTGGCCCAAAAAGGCCTAGCGCGGGTTTGACACATTGGGCCGGCCCAAATCCAATCAAGCCCTTCCCGAACGACGCCGACCCAAAATAAAATATACCTACCTCCTCGACTCGATCGTGATCGTGATCGTGAATTCGTCATCTCTCTAGTTTTTTCTCCCCTCCCTATGCCCCGCTCCGCCCTAGCGCGCGCCGACGTCGTCTCGCCCGGCCCTGCATCACGGCCAACGCCTTCCGTCAGCGCCCCACCTTCGTTTCCAATGTAAATGCCGCACTTACTGATCGATCCCTCCTCAATTATAAGTTCTGGTTGTTGTTCATGTGGGTTGGGTTGTATAGGGCATCGTCCTTGGTTTCGACGATGTGATTAAATTTTGGTGTTACTTTTGAGATCTTTCGTCTCATCGTGTGCAATGCTTTGTTGACTCTACCCAATTAGGGTTAATTAGGTTTTCACCCGAAACTTTTTGGTGCGGCTCGGGACCAAAGACGCGTCTATAATTTTATCGATTTATTATCTGCTAGTTCGATATATAGGCACCCCAATACTACAATGCAAATGTATAACTGAGACGGAACTTCTCACGGGTATACGTGAAAGGATCAACTGTACCTGTTGATTTGAGACTTTTGTTTGTGTTTCTCTTTTGTGATACTTCTTCCTCATGTTCTCCCTATTTTATTCGAAATTGGCCTCTGATACTTTAATATCAACCTTGTATCTGCATTCTGCTTTTGCTATATCGTGGCGTGGCGTGGGTAGCATTAGTCTATGTTTAGACAATGATTCAACTTACCACGATGCTTGGGTACACTGTATGCGCAAACAGGTTGTAAGTTGTAAACTGAACAATAACTAAAATAGCGTTAAGGATGTGGCAAGTTGGCTTACTTTGATGACCATCGTAATACATCTCTGATTGATTGGTATATATGGTTTTTATTAATGTTGTCCTATTATATATTTACTGAATTCTGATACTGTGATTTTTACACATTTCATTTTTTAATTTAATATTAGTTTAGCTATTTATTCATACACCCATGCTTAAGGATATATGTCATTCTTATATTTTGCTATATTTATATGGCTATATATGTTTTTTTAAACATGATCCAATTGTTTATATTATGCTAAGTTAACATTCTTGGAATTTGTTAGGAATTTGATTATTTTTTACTGTCAGTTTATATAAAAACCAATGGTTACATGCTGCGAAAACCTTTGAATTCCTTGACTTGATGGTTGATTCACATTATAGATGTGCCACATAACGTCAAAAGAAATTGAAGACAATAGGTGTCATTTGTGTAACAGCTGTTAATCTACTTTAAATTTGAAGTTGCTTTGCTTTGCATGTTTTGTTACCCAATTTTCTTATTTGAGGCATATTGTAGTTACACATTTTGATTTTGTAGAGTTCAAGAGATCCAAATAGGACAAGACTAAACAAGAATCAGCCATGACATCCCGTTTTTGGTTATCACAGGTAACATATTTCTCATTTCTTGGATACTTTAAACTTTTGCCCAAAGATTATTTTTCTTGACTAATATTGGTTTCATTGCCTTCGGCCTCCTATTCTCAATTTCAGGGAGATAGTGACTCTGATGACGAGGAGAGCAAATCTGAGGAAAGTTTATCTGATGTTGCCTCTCTACCTGTTAGGAGGGATGATGATGGCCTTACCAGATACTTAGTCAGCTCAAGTGACAGTGATGAAGTGGAGACTCGTCGTGTGGTACGGCCATTGAAGGTGAAACTTAATGAGGAGATGTGGTCCACTGTTGAACAGATACGTAATGCAACGAAGATAAATGATTGGGTTAGTCTCCAAAGTTGCTTTGAGAATCTCAACAAACAACTAGAGAAAGTGGTTCGTGTAAGTGAGTTCAACAAGATTCCAAATGCATACATCCTTGCTCTTATGTTGCTAGATGACTTTCTCAAGGAGTCACTAGCAAACGTGGCAAATAAGGAAGCCAAGAAGAAGATGAGCAAAAGCAACTTAAATGCACTCCATTCAATGAAGCAAAATCTTAAGAAGAACAACACGCAGTATGCTGAGCTGATACTGAAATGCAGAGAGAATCCAGAGTGTTTTGACAAGGAGGATGCAAATGACAATAGCAAGGATGATAGTGATGATGATTATGATGATATTTTGTCATCTAAAGAGGGGAAGGGTGATAATCATGAAGGTAACCAGAAGGAACGACTTGGGGAAAAGGAGAAGGTCGATAAGGATAAGCTCATGGACAAGCAGTTCCCTAAAGACCCCAGTGAGATCACTTGGGAGATTGTTGATAAGAAGCTGAAGGAAATTGTAGCATCAAGAGGCAGGAAAGGTACTGGGAGGGTTGAAAGGGTAGATCAGCTCATGTTCTTGACTTGTGTGGCAAAAACACCTTCTCAGAAGCTTGATGTTTTTTGCCATGTGATTTCAGCTCAGTTTGACATCAATCCTAGCTTGCTTGGTCATATGCCAATCAATGTGTGGAAGAGCTGTCTTAACAATATTTTTCATGTGCTTGATATCCTGCAGCAATATCCTAATATTGTGATTGGCAACTTTGTTGAGCCTATGGAGGAGATTAGTAATGGTGCTGATTATGATGGAACTATCCATGTGTCAGGTGATTTGGTTGCCTTCATTGAGAGACTGGACTCTGAGTATTTCAAGAGTTTGCAGTGCATTGATCCACATACAAAAGATTATGTTGAGAGGCTGAGGGATGAGCCGTTGTTTATGGCTGCTGCACAAAATCTACAGGTTTACCTTGAAAGAGTTGGGAACTTCAGGGCTGCTGCTAAGGTTGCACTACGTCAAGTTGAACTGATTTACTACAAACCCCAAGAAGTATATTGCGCAATGAGAAACTTGGCAGAACATGCAGAAAATGAAGATGGGGATGCAAATGCAATTGATGGATGTAGCGGGCCAACTCCATTTGTTGTAATTCCAGTGGTTGTGAATAGAAGACCTATTTTCCCTCCAAGTAGTAGAACTTTGATGGATGGATTGACATCTTTAATTTACAAGTATGGAGATGAAAGGACAAAAGCCAGAGCACTGCTATGTGACATATACCACCGTGCAATTTCTGATGAATTCCCAGTTGCTCGTGACTTGCTATTAATGAGTAATTTGCAAGATGGAATCAAGCTTATGGACATATCTTCGCAGATTTTGTTTAATAGAGTTGTTGCACAGCTGGGTCTTTGTGCTTTCAGGGCTGGACTGATGACTGAATCCCACGATTGCATATCTGAGTTATATGCAACTGGGAGAGTTAGAGAACTGCTTGCGCAGGGCATCCGTTATGGCCGTTATCATGAGAAAACTCCTGAGCAGGTAGTGATAATCCTCTTATTTTTCCCCTATGAATTATGCATGCACGTACACTCAGTTCACTGAAAGAAACACATATGATATATCTGAATATTT
Source organism: Themeda triandra (assembly GCA_018135685.1). NCBI lineage: Eukaryota > Viridiplantae > Streptophyta > Magnoliopsida > Poales > Poaceae > Themeda > Themeda triandra. The sequence continues at coordinate 245,995 of JAENPR010000262.1, read as the reverse complement.
ATTTATGCTTTTGCTAGTTTGCTACTGTCTTGTTTTTTATTTTTTGTAAAGTGTGCTAATTTTCTTTCTACTGAATTAATATTGGGTAGATATGCCCAAGTGAAGCATCCTATCAGTTCACTTATTTTATTTGCTGCTCTGATTTTTTTATGCTTCGCTTATAAGGACTTATTAAATATTATGCATGTAAATGATCCAATCTAGTTCATGTTAATTCTTTTGATTTTCTCCTAGCTCATGTTATTTTCAGAGTGCTCCTTGCACTTGTTGAGCTTGATAATTAAGCACATTGTTTTGACACTTCAAATTTGGGCATCTAATACATTGAATAATCAAATGGTTATTATGCCTACATACAGATTAAAACATGTTCTGCTTAGTAATATTATATTGTTAGTGGACTTATATATATGTTCATACTGTTTGTGAATGTGTTCTTTGATTCTAGACACAAGAACAATCTTTTGTCAAATGTTGTCTCATATTTGATATGGACTGTTATATTTCTAAACTTGCTGCAGTATTACTATAATTGTTTTAATTTGTTATTGATGAATGATTCCTACAGGAAAGACTTGAGAAGAGACGGCAGATGCCTTACCACATGCATATAAACCATGAACTTTTAGATGCCACTTATTTCATTTCTGCCATGTTAATAGAGGTGCCTAATATGGCGGCCAGTCCTTATGGCAACCGCAAACCTGTGAACAAAACCTTCCGTGGGCTTCTTCAATTCAGTGAGAGGATGACTTTTGTTGGCCCTCCGGAGAATGTCAGAGACCATGTTGTGGCTGCTGCAAGAGCCCTTAAGAAGGGCGACTACCAAAAGGCTTTCAATGTCATTAGTTCTCTTGAGATCTTGAAGCTGTTGAGGAACAGGGAGCATGTTCTTGATTTGCTGAAGCTTAAGATCAAAGAAGCTGCTCTTAAAACCTACCTCTTTTCTTATTCATCCTGCTATAGCTCCCTAAGCCTGGACAAACTATCTGCGATGTTTGACCTGACAGAATCACATACACAAAATATTGTCAGCAAGATGATGATACAAGAGGAGCTTCATGCAAGGTGGGACCAACCAACACGCAGCATTGTCTTTCAGAATATCGAGCAAACGAGGCTGCAGAGACTACTCTCCCAGATGGTAGATAATGTTTCGGTCATTGTGGAGAGAAATGAGATGGCATATGGTGGTAAATCTCCGGGGGAGGAAGTGCCGAGACGCAGGGCTGATAATCAGGACCCTTCAAAATCAGGGAGGTTGCAGAAGAACTTAGTGCCATTTCAACATCCTGGTTACACTGGAGGAGCAGCAGGCTTCACCCAAGCTAAGGGCAGTAACAGCAAGGGCTTGCATGGTAACTATGGAAGGGTTAACAAGCAGGCTTATCCATCTGCAGCCGGCATGGTGAACCTGAAAAGGGCTATTGGAGTTTAAAAGGTTGCTTACTGCGTAATGATTGTTCAAATAAAGAGTCAGTTGCTACTAGTCAGCTCTTAAATTTTACTTAAATACTGGACCTTCAGTTTTCCTCAGAATGTTGGTTCTGAGCATTGTGGTTTCTTGATTGTGATTTTCAATTGTGGTTTCTGAATTCTAAGAATTTTTGTCAGACAATGAAGTCATTATGGTATTGGGTTCTTAATCCCGTGTGCTTTTTTTATTGTGGTTTTCAATTGACTTGTCTCTAAATTTTCAATACACTCATCTGATGTAGTGCTTGTCCAGTTAGGTTTTTTCACATGGGAAAAAACCTGTGTCTGATCCTAGTGAATTCCAGGTTCCATGCTTTTAGCTTCCTAATAACATAGCATTTGAATTGATCGGGATAAATACTAGCCTGCTGTGCACGCCTGCATTGCATCGATTGATAGGGAAATACTCTTGTATGCAAAAAGATGAAATGGTTGGACTCTGAGTTCTTTGGTAAGCTGGGTGTTTTTAGTTCAGGGTTGATCAGCTGAATTGAAGCGTTTGGTTTCTTATGCCGGTTTGGTGATAATTAAGTCGACTGAAAGTGAATCATATCTAGCAGAAATGTCAGTTTTTCCACTGGCCATGGTTAACTGAAACCAATATGGGCCGCACAGAGCTGGTTTTTCCCCCTGTTATAACAGATCTCAGTCTCACGTATAGTTTTGTCCAGAACTTGCTTGTGATGTAGTCATAATATCTATGCTTAAATTCAGTTGCAATTTGATAGAAACGACAGGAATCTTGGATGCCTAGGCATCCGTTTCTTTGGCTTCTCCGTGTACTCTCTGTTCCTGGGCTTCTCTGCTTTTGTAACCCGTCACGCCGCGGTTCTACGACCTGATCGTCCGCCTGAAAAGCGAACGCGGACGCCCTCTGGCACGTCAACGTCGCCCTCGCCATCTCCTCGCGTCCACGGCGACCGTTGTCGACGCCTCCTCGGCTGTGCGCGCCACCAGGCACCTGGTGGTGAAGGAAGGGACTGCTCCTGAACATGGCCGCCGCCGGCGAGCCGTTGTCATCCCGGCTCGCCATCATCGTCGTCGTAGCTGCCGCGTCACGGTTCTTGTATACACTGATGCGTCACTGCGGATGGTTGAATCCACACGGCAACATTAATCTTCGTCTCAGTGTCAAATGCAGTGCAGTGCAGCGTCGACGTGGTTGCATATCAACACGCACAGAACTGGCTTCTCGGTCGGCCCGGCCTGCACGTCCTAGGCTACGCACCGGCCACCGACCACGGCCAGTGGCAGTACCGTCTGCCGGCCCCGTTAAAACCGTACGCGCGAAACACAATGGTGCAGACACGCAGGATGGCAGGATCGTGCGTTCATGCGGCGTTCCAGGTGTCAGGGCGCGGAGGTGAATTTTTTTTTCAATTTTGGCCCTTTTTTTAAAAGTATTTATCAAAATAACCGCGTTTTATATATTTTTTTATAACTAATCCTTTTGGAGGCGCCACAATTCAATACTGTCGCGCCTTGCATGGGGGCGCCACAGGGTGGGCCCGTGTGGGAGCCGATCTGGGATTTCGGCTGACGTGGCAGGCACTGTGGCGCCCCTAACGAAGGCGCGCCACACTGTGGCGCCTTCAGTGGAGGCGCCACAATGCTTCTGTACTGTAGCTCCGTGTTGAATGCTGCCACAATGCTTCTGTACTGTAGCTCCGTGTTGAATGCTGCTATTGCTTTGCTTCACATGCATGAGAGTCTTCACATGCATGCAAGAGAGAGAGGGATGTTTGTTGTGTATAGTGTGTCGCTATAGACATGCAGGCATGCAGCCTTTGACTCCATTGCGCAGCATGGACGTCAACCATTAATCAATCTGCTTTTGCTAAACACTCACTGACATCAAAGTATTTGTGTATTTGATTTTTAAGTACTCCCTTCATTTAAAAAATAAATTTAAAATAATAACTTGTTCTACAATAAAAAAAAGTGATTAATAAGTATATCTCATTTCCCGTGCACTGAAAATCTTGTTAAAACTAAAATATAAAATAATTCATAACAAAATAATTCCTCCGTACTAAAGAAATGCACAAGTATTGCTAGATTAATAATGAAATACAAGTGTAAAATAAGTCAAAAAAATACTTCCTCCGTCCTCAAGTCAAGGCTGCGCTGCACCGATAGTAAGACTACCTGCACTCATGGAACTCTATTTTTTTCCTCTATCCATCCTGGTCAGCAAGATTCTCTCCTCTATACCACTTTCTTCCGCACTCATCAATTCTTTACAGTTTCCTCAATATCAAAAGTGGAGCCCACTTTTCATTTTTTTTTTCCTTTTTCTTCTTTTCCCTTTTCTTCTTCCCTTTCTTTTCCCTTCCCCTACCTTATCTATTCGGCTGGGACAGCTCCCACCAGCACGGCGCGCGCGCGGCCATGGCAGGAGCTCGCCGGGCGGCGCGGAGCGGCCCCTGCTGCACCAGCGCGTCGGGAGCTCGCCCCTGCTCCACAGCCCCGGCGCCGCCCCCTCCCCTTCCTCCGGTGGCACGCCTGGCCGCTCCCACCGCGGCAGCCATGGAGCCGGCCGCCGAGCCCGGCCTCCTCCTCCCCGCGCCCGGCTTCTCCCTCCCCCTCTGTCCGGCGAGGCTCCTCCGTCCGTGAGCGGCGGCTGCGCGCGAGCTCGGGGCCATGGAGGCGCGATGGGTGGGCGGCCTCCTCGTGCACGATGGCGGTCGCGGCCGATCCCCTACGCGCGGAGCAGCACGAGTGCAGGGGATTGGGGGGGGCGCGCTCCCTGGCCGCCATCCCGCCGCCGCCTAGGTCGACGTCCGCCGAGCACCTCCACCCGCGGCCGAGCACCTCGCCCCGGCGCGACGGCGGGCCTCCTCCTCCTCCCGGCTCCGATGCTCGAGTTCGCCAGGAGCAATCCGCCTCGCGGGGGCCGGGTTCGGGCTCGTCCTCGTCCTCCGGCCATGGGAGCGCAGGCGCGAGGTTGGCCCTCCGGCCATGGCGGCGTGGGGCGAGGTCGGCGAGCGGCGAGCGGGCTCTGTACTCCACTTCCTGCGCCGGATCCACAGCTCCGACCGGCCGCGTGCAGTCGCTCCGCCGAGGTCCGCGCTTCCCTGACCGGCCGCGCTCCCTCTCGTTCTCTCTCTCCCTGGCGGCGGGCGGCGAGCTCCCTCTCGCTCTCTCTCTTCTTGCGAGGACGACGTGCAGGCCCCACGCGCGGTTTGCGTTCGCCTCCGTACTCCCCGGTATACACCGGATCTGACACCTTCCGCAAGGCTTGCGGAGCCTTTTGCGGAGCCCGCTGCAGCACTTGAGGAAACGCAAAAGGTTTTGCGGAGCCGGTTGCGGACACCAGTGCGGATGGTCTAAGGTTACTGCTGCCTATGCATACATACAGTATACAGTACATACACTGAGTACGGAGTTTGTACAAGTTTTAGAGCATATGTTTCGTCGGTGAAGGCTAATTGTTTACACATATAGACGTCATAGCTTAAAACTACTATAATTAATTAGTTAAAATTAGCCATCTAACTATTGTTGGTTACAATGGAGTAGTATTGGTGTGCCTTGACCCATCAGCGAAGGTAAACAGAAATGTACTGCTTGCTAAAGAAAAAGGTCGTATTTTTTAAAAGAAATACAATACGGCTGTTAGCTGGTTACCATTTACCGTAGGCAGGAGTTCTTTTTTTTTCCGATCCTCTTCTTCATGGTGTACCTGCGCGGCTCAGCCCTGTTCTCGTCTGTTTGCTGCAGCGTGGAACAGAGAAAGGAAATAATGACGGGAGTGGGTGACTGACGAGACCGCTTTTTTCCCTGTGACCGGATTGAGAGTTGCACGGCATGCGCAGGCAAGATCCACTGTATTCACGATCCACTGTGGTGCCAAGCAGTGGAGGAAGCTGCACGCAATAGCTCACGCGCGGAGCAAGTATTGTGGCGCCTCCACTCGAATAGGGTAATGTTAACATCAAGGTGAATGATTAAGTAGGTGCCTATTTCCAAACAAAAAAGGCTTAAAGCAAGGTGACCTCTCCCATACTATTTAACATAGAGGTTGACATGCTGGCCATACTTATTGCCAGAGCAAAAGTGGAAGGGTAGGTAGAGGGGCTAATTCCAAATCTAATTGAGGGTGGGTTGTCTATTTTGCAATATGCAGATGACACTGTACTTTTCATGAGTCATGATGTTCAAAAGGCAGTTAACATGAAGTTTTTACTGAGTACCTTCGAACAATTGTCGGGTCTAAAGATAAATTTTCACAAGAGTGAAATATTTTGCTTTGGTGCGGCAAAAGATCATGAGGATTTCTACTCTCAATTATTTGGTTGTGCCGTTGGCAAGTTCCCCTTTCGCTACCTAGGTTTACCAATGAACATTAGAAAACTACATAATAAAGATTGGAAAACGATTGAGGATCGAATCGAAAAAAGGCTTAGCGGTTGGAAAGGAAAAATGCTTTCGGTAGGCGGACGACTGGTGTTAATAAACTCGGTACTTTCTACTCTTCCGATGTTTATGATGTCTTTCTTTGAATTACCCCGAGGGGTTTTAGAGAAAATAGACTGCCTACGTTCGCGTTTTTATTGGCAGAGTGACCAACACAAAAGAAAATATCGTTTGACAAAGTGGGAGATCATGTTTCAACCCAAGGATCAGGGAGGTGCTGGGATACAAAACTTAGATATCCAAAACAAGTGCCTCTTAAGCAAATGGTTGTTTAAGTTGCTCAATGAAGATGGTATGTGGCAAGAACTTCTAAGAAATAAGTATATTAAGGGCAAGACTTTAGGCGTTGCACTAAAAAACCTACGGACTCACATTTCGGAAGAGTTTAATGAATGTGAAAGATATTTTTATGGACTTCGATTCTTTTAGGATAAAGGATGGATCCCAATCCAGGTTCTGGTTTGACACTTGGTTGGGAGACAAGCCACTTAAAGACAAATTCCCCTCGTTGTTTAATCTAGTCAGAAACAAACAAGATTCTGTAGCAAAAGTGCTCAGGTCCACCCCTTTTAATATCTCCTTCAGGAGAAATCTAGTGGGGGCGAACTTGTTGGCGTGGCATAGAATTGTTGCTTCTGTACAAGATTTAAACTTCTCGGAGGAAAGAGACGTCTTTGTTTGGAATCTGAATGCATCCGGAACCTTCACCGTGAAGTCCATGTATGCTGCGCTAATTAACAACGGAGTAAGAGTGTCACAAGATATTTGGCAAATCAAAATACCAACGAAAATTAAAATCTTTCTTTGGTATCTGAAAAAAGGAGTGGTTTTAACTAAGGATAACTTAGTTAGGAGAAATTGGAATGGTGACAAATCTTGCGGTTTCGTCATCTTCCGGAAACAAGTAACCATCTCTTTTTTTATTGTGTTTATGCCAAATTTTTATGGCGCGCTGTACATATACTACTTGGTTTAGCCCCCCAACGGATTTGAATAATATGTTTCAAATATGGTCAAAAAGGGGAAACAAAAAGTATAATTCGTTGTTATTAACAAGCGCGGACTTGCACCGTGTTGGGCTATTTGGTTAACCGAAACGAAGTGGTTTTTGATAAATGTAGACCAAAAACTTTCTTGCAGGTACTCTTCAGGGGAACGTTCTGGCTTCGACAATGGGCAAGCCTGCAGCGGAATGAGGACCGGAAGGAGCAACTGGTCTTGGTTGGACGTTTCCTTGAGACGTCGGCGCTGCATTTTTTTAGTTCTAAAGGATGGCTATCTTCAAGTTTAATTGGTCATGTTTAGCTTAAACTTTATTTCGTTTTGGTCCCTAGCACTGTTGATTGTTTTGTTAACAGCCAGTGTTTTTGTGCCCATTGGGTAAACTCTGTAATAATTGGTCTGATTCTATCTTTTGATAGAAGAAGCCGGGTATAAAATATCCTTTATCTAAAAAAAACTGCAGGCGCCACAGTGTGGCGCCTTGCATGTATGCGCCGCACTGTGGCGCCTTCGTTGGGGGCGCCACAGTGCCTGCCACGTCAGCCGGAATCACAAACCGGCTCCCACACGGGCCCACCCTGTGGCGCCCCCATGCAAGGCGCCACAATATTGAATTGTGGCGCCTCGCGTGGAGGCGCCACCAAAAGGGTTAGTTATAAAAAAAACATATAAAACGCGGTCATTTTGATAAATACTTAAAAAAAAAAAAAAGTCAAAATTGAAAAAAAAATCGCGGAGGTCAGGAGCTGCCACTGGTGGACGGGTGTAGCATGGCAATCTTGCAGCAGGCTCTGCTCGCGGCGTAAAATAGGCCTACTATTGGGCCAGTGTCTGTACAATTATTGGGCCAGTGTCCGTACATACAATTGGGCTATATTTGAGTACGGTACATATTGCGTTCAAAAATCACAGAGTTAAAATGCCAGATCACAGAGAGGCCTGTCATAATCATTACTTGTAAGTTGCAAGTTAGAGGTCATGCGATCTGCCGGTGTGCGCATGTAGCGGTTAAAATTATTAGACGGGGATCAGATAGGCCTACGCGCAATTCTAACCTAAAAACTAGATGTTTTCTAAACATCTATTAACTGATTAGAATGCCAAGTAAACAAAATTATGAAGCGCCATAAGAACAAAAAAAAAAAGAGGAGAAAATGGTTTCTTAGATAGAAAAAGACATGTGCAAACCAAGATATGAAGATATGTGATAGATAGATAGGTAGGAGAGAGAAGACACGTGACTTGGCTTGTAGTCCAATGGTAGGACGGTCCAGTGGGACCCTATCCACCAGGGTTCAAATCCTGGTGCTCGCACATTTTCCTGGGATTTTCTCTGCCGGGTGCTCAGTCTACAGAGAAAAGGCCACCCACCCAAATTTGCGTGTTGTAAACTTTTTCTCTACAATAATACTACAAAGACGTGCAAACATTTTGCATGATCGAGAAAAAAATCGTTTGTATGTGTATTTTTTACAATACTTGACAAGCATAGAAACTATGTCGTAGGTTTTGGGTTCAAACTCCCCTAATAAATCTACTAACTCCGACTATCCTGAATAATAAAAATTGCTAAGGGTCTTGTAGAGATTTTTTTTTTCTAAAATTTACTCTCCAATAAGCCATCATTTGGAGAGTTATTTAAGTAAATTTTTTTATATATTTTATATCTGCACCCTCCAATATCTTTTATATAGCTTTAAAAAGCCATCATTGATCTTCATCTTTGGACTAGCAAAAAATCTAAAATAGAGAATGCTTATATTTGAATATCCATTAGAAGAAGTTGTTGGAAGATATTTTCCATCGAAATCCATATTTATTCCTATAAATTAATAAGGGGCTTGAGCGTTTATACCCCTTCTTTCGCGACTGTTTGTGATTTTACCCCTCCTTTTTTCACTTTGCGTTTTTACCCCTCTTTTTTAAAAACGAAGGAACACTTTACCCTGTCCAGTTAACAGCCTCGAACAGTGTTAACTTTTGCACAATCGGACAATTTTGCCCATACGTTTTTGCCCCTGTTATATTATGTCCTTTGCGTTTTTACCCCTGTTTTGGGACATGTAGATGTCATTTTTGCACAGAATTTTTTCAAAATTTCGACAGCATTTCAACACACAATCCACATGAACGCAATTTGATATCACACAAATAATATATATGATCCAGACTCATACAACTTGTCATGAAAGTACCACAACAAAAGCCAATATAAAGGTCCAAATGACATGTCAAACACTAACATATAGGTCTAAATGACATGTCAAACAAAAGTGGTTGAATGTGTGGATTTCGATGCTTGAATTTGTGTATTTCTCAACAACCTGTAGGACAAGCATAACTGTTAGCTAGCTTTCAGTCCCCAACAACATGAAGTGGAAGAACTTGTGATGAATATACAATTTACTTTCAAGGTGTCCACATGGGTGTTAAGGAGTTCATCAGAAGCAGCGGCAAATTGCTGCCATACTTCTTGTTGAGTGACTGTAAGAGAAATGACGCAACCAATTGTCAGCATACATACAAGACAGAAAGAAGATCGAGCGCTCTGAAGTTTACATGAACAATGTTGCCTTAATCAGTCGTGATGTTCTAAGTTAACCCACCTCGATCTGGATGACAATCAGGTCGAGAAAAGTGAATCCGTTGTTCACTTCGATGACCGATCTGCATGCAATTAGCGTCAGTAGTTCCAGACAGCATTGTTGAGAGAGATCTATGAATATGATGGTGCTAATATCCAGATACGATACTTGCAGCCACATGTATATGGAAGCAAAATGTTAGAGCTTGATTCAGTTATTGAATTGAAACTAAACCGAAAGCAAGTTTGTTTCTACAGTCTACTGTATTCCTGAACTGGATCAGATAGATCTGGACACGGCTTGCGTCTACTGTATTCTGGTGAACTGGATCAGATAGATCTGGACACGCTTGCGTCTACTGTATTCAGGCTGGCTCTGGCTGCTGCAGTGGTCAGTACGGTACCTTCAGGTGGGGATTCCAGGGTGTCGTATGGCGCCACCACCTCGTCGGTGGGCGTGTGGATCTTGGCCCACTCGACAAGCTCCTCGTCACCGCTTCAGATTCGCCGGCACACGATCAAACGCTCCCAGCGAGGGCGTGAACCCCTCGGTTGGCTCCTCCATCGAAGACGCAAGCCTCCTGCAGTGGCCGCCGCCGTCAGCCGCGCCACCGGAACCCGCCATGAAACCCTAGCCCATCAAGGATGGAGGGCGAGCTCGGGCGTGTGGTGGCCGGAGGAGGAGGGGACCGGGGATGGAGCTGCGCAGCCGTCGCCGGGGAACTAAGCGCGGTCTCGGTGAAAAGTCGCGGCCTCGCGACGCGACTCCTTCTGGCGGACCGTGAAGTGAAGGAAGGGTGGAAGGGTACCAAAGTCTTTTTGCCATGGTGTCTTTTTACTTTTTATTTTTTTTCACCACTTATTTTATCCACTTAAAACGGTGTGGTTAAAAGAGGGGTAAACGGCAGGTTCATGCAAATAAAGGGAGGGCAAAATCGCAAAGTTAAAAAAAGAGGGGTAAAATCACAATTGGAGTTTAAATTAGGGGTAGAAACACTAAAACCCCAATTAATAAAGGTACAAAGAGTGTAAACTGCATCTAACTATTAGCACCGCTAAACAGGACGTAAACCCCGTAAAATCAACATTCCGTGGATCAAGGCACCGTACGTGTTGTGTACCTTTCCCTTGTGGCAAGATGTAGGTCACATGGCGTGTCATGTGTCAAGTGGCCAAGATCATCGCCCTATAGGAGTAGCTCATACTAGTGACCGTTGCACGACGTGCGAAGTCAGACGACGGCCGTTGTTGACAAATCGCCTAGACCGTACGTACAGCAGGCTGTTGACAAGTCGCCGCTAGCAGCAGACCTGGTAGCACTACTAGATCTCGTGTGTCAGCTGGAAAATCATTGTCTTTTTATTATGGCTACCTAGGACACGATCGAGGAGAATCCATAGCATAGCATATCTGTCCCGGACGTCTACAGGTCCACTGTCATGGCACGTACGTGTTGGATCGCACGAACGGACATGCACTGGGGAATCTAGAAGCAGTGCTCGATCTGCATCCTCCTCCGGCGTCCGGCCAACTTAAACGCAACGTGCCGCCCGTGTATAGTACGGGCCACCCACGATCGAGCCGGTGCTGACGTGCAGTCGCGCCGTGTGTCCAACGGACGATCCAGAGAACCGAGAATGTGGAGATCGGACACCAGGGGCGGGGCCAGCAAAAGTGACGCGCCCATCACCCCATGTACGTTTCCCATGTTTTGCTTGCCTCTCTGTCCGTGTATCTGTTCGAGTTGGAGGCGTGGCCGCACCGGCACCCGCCGCCATGCTCCGATCCGATCCTAGCGCTAGCGGCAAAAGTCTAGCGCTAGGATCTGCCGGCCGAGGGAGCCCTATTGCCCGAACGGAACCGACCGGCATGCGCGGCGTCAGAGGCTGCCGAGACAAGGGTGTGCCCGAGCCAGCCGAGCCGCCGCAACTGCCTAGGAACTCCCGTCTCCCGTGGGGAAGGGGTGTCGGCCTGCGCCCCGCCGCCGGCTGCCCTGCTCCTGCTCCTGCTCCTGCTCAGCTGACTGATTGGGTCCGGTCCGGTCTAACCCCAACAGGATAGCGTGCTTTGACTCTTGCACGTGGGGATTAATTGGTACGACCGGCACGCCGTGTCGTCTGTCGTGTCGCAGCTTGCAAATTGGAACGGAACGTTTGCGCTGACGTGCACACGCGGCTGCGGTTTCTCGGAAGCTGCCTTGGTTATCCCGAGATGTTTCTTGTGCTGTTTAAGTAACTAGTACCGTCTAAATCCTTGATTACGTACGTACATGTTTGCGTTCGTTTTTTCAAAAAGTGAGACTCAAGGTTGACATTATATTGCAGATTGCTTCGTAACGTTGTTCGCATTGGCAAGCTACCAAGGCGAAGCAAGGTAGTAGGAGTAACTACTTCCGGTAGGCCGGGTCTTCGATACAGCGAAGCTCGGTCAATGGACAAACACCATGGATCGGATTGGATGAGCTGCTTGCGCATCTCCATGGACGTACTACTTGGTACAAATCGTGGCAACTCATGGGAAACACAGGCAACAATCAACAGGCAACAATGGTCATCGTTACAGTCGTTGCTATTGGCACTTTCTTCGCTACTCCTCCCCTTCTTTCCCGTTGATTCGTCACGCACGTCGTCTTCTAACTGCTTTTTAGCGTGCCCTTCATTCCTACAACCGATAATTACCCGTACTGTGGTAGTACTAGTACTGTGGATTTGCCATTTCAGAAACTTCACAAGTTCAGCCAACGATGTGGGCACTTCCTTTTCCAGAAAAAAGATTCACACGACATCTGATCCAACCTCCTGTGTTCGGCTAAAAATACATGAGGCCAAGATCAGATAAATCATCCCATGCGGCCTTCCCAGACAAGCGAAAGACACCGGCCGGAAATTTCCCTTTTTGTACAACAGAGAACACAGACCAGTCATCCAGGTAACAACGGCAAGTTGGTCCATATATGTCCCGACACGAGACGAGCGAGAGATGTTCCTTTGTAAATATAGGATAGTTAGTATAAACATGGAGATTAAAACCTGCTAATTCTAGCATGATCTTTCACAAAAAAAAGATACTGCAAATATTCCGTTGAATATACAAGGAAATTATACCTAATCAACACCTCCTTGTATAACCGTACAGATATCTTAATTTCGTTTGGACGAGATAGGTAGTGGATCTTTATTGCGCCCCGGACCTGGTCTCTCAATCGAGTCTCGTCCATAACCTACCCGATTTATTGAAAATCTTCATCACCGGATAAGCTGCCATATAGACAACGATATTTGCAAAATCTTTCCTGACGTACACACCCGAGAATTATCCATTTTCTGAAAAACACAGCACAGCACCAAATTTCACTTTTTGACAGTTTGACCAAAAAAACAAATCAAAGAAAGAAAAACGCTGAGATCGTCACAGCCTTTTTTTTTACAGGAGCAAATGGAAGGGTTTCCCTTCTCTCCCTTGCGTGTGAATAAAAACATATGCTCCTTTCAAAAAAAAAAAACATATGCGTGTGAACAAAAACATCCGGTGATTGATGCTTAACAAGCGTAGTGAAAAAGATGACGGGGGAGAAGAAGAACGTGGTAAGCCAAACAGGGTCGCACGTGTTGTTGAGCTTGCTCCAGAGCTCGAGGGCAGTTGCGTAATTCCATATTCTGTTGTGGATAACCCATTCCATTCTCTACAATTATATGGACACACCCTGCAACTGATGTGAAACTAGAAATTCGTCCTTCTTTGTGTTGCACTTAGCTCCTTTTAAATGTTGGCCAAAGTTTTTCCCTTTTGGGAAGAATGTTGAGTCAACTTGTACCAATAAAACACAAGATAGCTAAAAATAAGGTGCTAATATATGCGTGCCTTTTATGTTTAAGATTAAAAGTCTAAGCTAATACATCAGTGCATTATTTTTATCTGCAAATAATGTCACATAGGAGAGGGATATAAATTTAGATTATCACGCTAGTAGTTTTTGTCGCGGCCAAAGGTCTACTCCCTCCGTTCCAAAATAAGCGTCGTTTTGGGTTTTCGTGTCACAAGTTTGACTCGATTTGTAGAAAAAACGTGCAATATTTATATTTTCAAATAAATTTATTAAAAAACTAGACGTAAAGATCTTTCGATGATACTAATTACTTAGCATAAATATTTATATATTTTAATATATAATTACCAGCATTTGTTTCTCGGGAAGCGAGAACGACACTTATTTTGGAACGGAGGGAGTAGTTGACTTTAGCATTATCCCTCTTGTCTTGAGTTTGATTCCCCTTTGGGATGAATTTTAGGCTGAGGGTAAAAGATCCCCTCATTTGTCCCATGCACAAAGTATGGGTCTGTGGCCATCCCGTTTCACGAGGATGCGGCGCCAATGTATATGGGGTGCACAGGTGGGGATATCATTCCCAAGTCGAACAAGTTTTTTAGTAGTTTTTTTGTCGGGAGGCGGGGAAAGGTGGGGTCCACTCCAGCTAAGGTTTAGCTACGACTAAACTTTAGCTGGGGGCGCTAGAATCCGCTAGCTAACTTGAAAGCTTCTGCCTTCTATCCCTCAATAATGCCACACACGAGCTCACTGGAGCTACTGCCATGCTGGTGGGGGACGAGCAGCCGCGACCGCGGGTGGGGACGGAGGAGTCCGTCGAGGATGCCACTGGGAAAGAGGTTGTCGATCTGCTAGGGGAGGAGGCCATCCTCGCTGATTTGGATCTGAGACGAGGTGGGGAGATGATGTAGGGGTCGTTGCTGCTAGTGTGGTCGAGGTTGTGAAGGAGCATCATTGCAGAGCTGGCCATGCTGGAGTGTGAGACCGACGGGTCGGCGCAAGTGTGGTGGACTGGTGGGATAGGCAGGGAGGGCGAATGCGAGGTCGCGGGCCCAGCGGGGTGCGTCCATGGTGTGGCCGGTCATGGACATGGAAGGGGGATGAAGCGTCGACGACTGGGGTGGGGAAGGAGCGCCAACGACCAGAGATAGAGAGGAAGCGCCGGCGGCCGCCGGCGGGGGAAAGTAGCAGGAGCCACACGACCATTTTTTCAACCGTTGTGTGTGAGAGAGCGGATGCGGCGGGGAAATAATTGATGGGTAGTTTGGTAAATACCCAATTTTAGCTGCATTAGCTTTGTTGGAACAACTAATGGGATCAGCTAGGTTCTGTTAGCTAGGAGGCCTTAGCTGGGTTTAGTTGTGGCGTGTTTGGATCCATCACAACCATATTTCCGCATAGGACTTTGTTGGCCATGTATGTAATATTGTTACAAAGCATAAAAAATAGACATAGCGGTTTGTGTCATATGAGAACACACATGCCTATATCGCACCATGTTTGTACATATATCCACACCTTTCAGATGTGGTGTCCAATTACATCCTAAACACTCCTAACCCATTGTTGTAAGCTTTTGTGAGCAATTTTACATAATGATGGTTTTTTTAGAGTTTAAGGGCTTTATTTGGATGGGATGAAGGCTATACACATGTACGGTTATTATGGCTATGGATTATAGAATTTGTATAGCTAAAAACTAACATGTGGCTATTAGAAGCCCTTATTATAAATGCAAAATGAATTATATTCTCCATAACATATATGCTCACATTGATGGGAAGGGATAAGGTCCGGGCAAAACTATCTTTTCACCTCCTATTATCTCTTTATATTGCTTATTATCTCTTTATATAGCTAAGTTGAGCTAGATTATATCTGAGTTGGTAGATTTTTTTAAATATTGGCTATACAATTAGGATGGGATAGCCATATGACAAAGGAAGAAAAGCCTCACAAGAAAACATTTGCCTCACGATTAGTATATGCAATGCGTAGCACATTGTGCCACGAATTCAATGGCTGGTTGGTGCGACGCGAACACGTGAACATTAAGCGAATGGTTTTCTATTAGAACCCTCATGTATTAAAAAAAGAAATATAAGTCTGCTGAAAAACACGTATATTGGAACAGAAAAATTTGCTGTCTTCGCATTGGCATGCAGCGCGCTCTCGATTTTTGAAAATCAAGAAAATAGGAGGGCCAGGCTGGAAAACTCCGTTGCCAGCTCTCGCCCGTCCGCGTCCAGTCCAGCGCTTGGGCCGCCGGCTGGCAAATACCCCCCGATTCCCAGAAGAACCCAAACCAAACGGCCGCCGAGAGAGAGGCTGCTGCAATGGCCTCCCCGCCTCCGCCTCCGATGGCGAGCTCTCGCCGTCTGCGGTGGAGGCGCGCCGCATCGTGGTCACCCACCGCCTCCCCCTCCGCGCGGAGCCCAATCCCGACGCGCCGCACGGCTTCGATTTCTCCCTCGACGCCGACGCGCTGCCGCTCCAGTTCGCCCGCGGCCTCCCCCGCCCCGTGGTCTTCGTCGGCGCGCTCCCCGCCGCCGCCGCGTCGATCCCCGCGTCCGAGGAGCTCGCGGCCGATCTCCTGGCGCGCTTCTCCTGCAGCCCCGTGTTCCTGGAGCGCCGCCTCTACACCGACTTCTACGACGGCTTCTGCAAGCACTACCTCTGGCCGATCCTCCACTACCTCCTGCCCTTCACGCCCTCCACCTCGGGCCGCCTCAGCTTCAACGCCGACCTCTACCGCGCCTACCTCACCGCCAACACCCACTACGCCGACCGCGTCTTCGAGCAGCTCAACCCCGACGAGGACCTCGTCTTCATCCACGACTACCATCTCTTGGCGCTCCCCACCATCCTCCGCCACAAGTCGCCGCGCGCCCGCATCGGCTTCTTCCTCCACTCGCCCTTCCCCACCTCCGAGCTCTTCCGCGCCATCCCCGTCCGCGAGGACCTCCTCCGCGCCCTCCTCAACGCCGACCTCGTCGGCTTCCACAACTACGATTACGCCCGCCACTTCCTCTCCGCCTGCGCCAGGCTCCTCGGCGTCTCCAGCCACACCAAGCGCGGCTACATCAGCATCGACTACTTCGGCCGCACTCTCGTCGTCAAGATCCTCTCCGTCGGCGTCGACATGGGCCAGCTACGTGGGGTGCTCTCGTCGCCCGAGACGGCAGCCAAGGCCAAGGAGGTCGCCACGCGCTTCGCCGGTCGCCAGGTGCTGCTCGGGGTGGACGACGTTGATCTGTTCAAGGGGATCAACCTCAAGCTCTTGGCCATGGAGAAGCTGCTCGAGTCGCGGCCCGAGCTGCGTGGCCGCGTGGTGCTCGTGCAGATCAACAACCCGGCGCGGAGCCCCGGGCGCGACACCGACACGGTCCGCGCGGAGGTGCAGGCGACGCGGGATCGCATCAATGCCCGCTTCGCCATGCCGGGCTATGCCCCGATCGTGATGATCGACGACCCCCTGACGATGCACGAGAAGCTGGCGTTCTACGCCTCGGCGGACATCTGCATCGTCACCGCCGTGCGCGACGGCCTCAACAGGATACCGTACATCTACACCGTGTGCCGCCAGGAGGGCCCCATCTCCACCAGCGGCGTGGCGGCGGGCGCGCCGAGGGAGAGCGCCATCGTCCTGTCCGAGTTCGTCGGGTGCTCGACGTCGCTCGGCGGCGCGCTTCACGTCAACCCGTGGAACGTGGAGGACGTCGCCGAGGGGATGAGCTCGGCGCTGAGGCTGGATGCGCGCGACAGGCAGATGCGGCAGGAGAAGCACTACAGGTATGTCGTCACGCACGACATTGCCTACTGGGGCCGCTCGCTCGACCAGGACCTGCAGAGGGCGGGCAAGGATCACGCGTCCATGAACTTCCTCAGCGTTGGGCTCGCCATGAACTTCCGCATCGTCGTGCTTGGTCCCAACTTCCAGAAGCTCTCACCTGACCACATTAACCCATCGTACCACCGCACCGGCAACAGGCTCATCCTACTGGACTATGATGGCACAGTGATGATCCCTCAGGGCCTGATCACCAGATTTCCTAGCCAGGAATTGATTAGCGTCCTGGATGAACTGTGCTCGGATCCGAAGAACACCGTCTTTGTAGTCAGTGGGCGGAGGAAGGATGATCTGGCTCGATGGCTCGCGCCCTGTCAAAGGCTGGGGATCTCTGCAGAGCACGGCTACTTCACAAGGTAAACATGCATGTTCTCATGGCATGTCCTTAGTTGGGTCTTTGGTTTGTCAAATACTAGAATGCTGCATTGCTCTTGGCATTTGGTTAGTGACAGGTGTCGATAAGATGGCCTAGGCCCCCTAGGTGTGGGCAGTTTTCTGTGTTTGATGTTTGCTAATTCCTCTGCCATCATTGTTCTGTTTGACTAACTGCTTAATAGAAATTTCGTTGCTAATGGTATTGAATTAGCTCACCATTGCACTTCTGATATACGCGTTGAACATGCATGCAGTGCTTGAACATAAATAAGAAATCTGACTATCCATGGAGGAATTGTTTTTCCTGGTACACTAGAATGGTTGGTAGTGTGTTGTACCCGATCAAAAAAAAAAATTTAAAAAGTGAGTTGATGATGTTGACAGTCGTTGCTCCATAGAGTATTATACTTGTTCAGAGCTCTCTCTATATATAGTATGACGAGTGTTTCCTATACGTTGACAGTTCCATTTTCTCTGTATTCTACTACAGTCAATGATTACGTGCATGTGGCTGCAAGGGCATTGAAGAATAAGATTAAAATAGCTGCATCTTGAAATAACTATGTTTTGTTTATCAGGTGGAGCAGGGATTCTCCATGGGAGTCACCCAACATGTTGGTAGACTACGATTGGAAAAACATTGTTGAGCCTGTAATGAAGCATTACTGCGATGTGACTGACGGGTCATACATTGAGGCTAAAGAAACAGCACTAGTCTGGCACTACGAGGAAGCTGATCCGGTTTTCGGATCAAGTCAGGCCAAAGAGCTCCAGGACCACCTGCGTGACGTGCTTGCCAAAGAGCCTGTGTCTGTGAAAAGCGGCCACCAGATTGTGGAGGTTAATCCTCAGGTACGGCAACATCTAACATTCTCACGTGCTAGCGTTTTAGATAGCTACTGGTATGCTATTCTTAATCATTCTGGAAAAGGGGCCACACCCTATCTTGTTTTGCATCTGATGTGTGGGCAACTGCTTCACTTTTTCATATGCACAAGCCAAGACGAAAAGAACAAGCCTCGAAATTCCATCTGTAGCTGTCGTGATCAATCAAGTGTAGCTTTCAGACCAATACGCATTTGGATTAGACTGACTTTAAGAAGATTTATCTAGCTCATTTTCAGCTACCATATCTCTTTTAGCAATAGTTTAACATTTTGTCGTCTGTGTTAGCTGAAACATTTTCATGTGCCATGCTTGCCTAGGTTGACTCTGTTGCCTATGTTTACAATTGCCTAGTCATCTTTGTTTACCAATTTCTTTTAATTCTTTTTTATTAACAATATTCCAAGTTAATCTCGGTGGATGTCTTTTTATGTTTTGGGCATTATCACTTATTTCCTTTTGCCTCACAACAAGTTGTTATATTCTTGTGATTATGAAGGAGGTGGGCAAAGGAACAGCCGTGCAGAGGCTCATTGCCGCCCTGGAGGCTCGTGGAAGAATGCCAGACTTCATCCTGTGCGTTGGCGACGACGGGTCTGACGAAGACATGTTCAAGGCTATCAGCGCTCCTTCCAGCCAGTCGACGCTCCCAGAGGCTGCCGAGACATTCGCCTGCACCGTCGGCAACAAGCCGAGCCTGGCGAAGTACTACCTGGAAGACCCCGACGAGGTTCTCAAGATGCTCAAGGGCCTGGTCGACTCGTCGGCGGCGCAGCAGGGTCCCGTGCCCGGGGATGGGCTGCGACCTCAGGTCTCGTTCGAGCACCCCTTCGATTGAGGCAAGGCAATGATAGTCCGGTTCTCTCGGTAGAGCAGTGCATTTTGTTTGGGGCAACAAAGGGGGAAAGGCAAAATCCAGTAGGGTGATAGTGATAGGTTACTGATGGCCGATCATTAGCACAAGTGACAGGGTTCTGGTTCATTTTTTTTACCTGTTAGTAGTGTCTTTGTACAATCCTCAGAACTTTTCTCCTAGGTTGGAAGGAAAACAGCGTAGAAGGAAATCATTGCTGGACGATCCTATCTGGTGGTGGCTGTTACTTTTACCTTTCGAATGCAGGCTTAGATAGCACTGTAGCAGTAGTGTCAGGGTATCGGTACAATTGTTGTTATTACTACATCTTCTGAGCTACAGTAGGCATGACAGATTTGTTGGCTTCCAGTTCCAGACCATCGATTCCTCAATCATTCCACTTAGAGACCCCGCGCACTATCCGCGGCGTGCAGAGCGTGCCGTTGGCTCCAGTGGCATCTTGTTGGCGTTTAAAGCCAGCAGAGTACTTACTGTACAGTAGTACGAGAGAGCTGGCTGCTGCTGTGTAGTACGCGCAAACGACAGGTACTAGACGTGTCAACGTGTGACGAGCTGGCTCCTGGACATCGTGCTCTAGGCATTTATCCAAGCCGTGTGTTCTTCGCAGGCAACGATCTGGCTGTTGACTTGAGGACTCTTGCTGGCCCTGAGAGCCACTGCCTCCCAGCGCTCCGCGGCCGCGTGGTCCGCCCCCCGCATTTCGCCGTGCTCGGGCTTGCTGTCAGGTCGTTGTCCGTTGATCGCCGTCGGTGACTGACTCCCACCGGGGAGCTTGCTCCCCCGGCTGCCGTGCCGTGTCGTACTGCGCCGCTACTTGCTTCTCTTCACGTGTCTTAATTTTTGCGTCTCACTTGCGCGCTCTTCCATCGGGCGCCTGTTGTTTTCGCGACTTGTAGGTGCCAAAATCTTGGAGAATTCTTCACCACACCGAACGTGTGGCACGGCAGCAAGCACACATTCTCTCCGTCTCCGCCGGTTCTCCTCTAAAGCTAGTGCGGTCCAAAGTCCAAGTACGAGCGAGTGCGCGCGAGTCATACATTGGCAATATGCGGTGCATTCCAACGTTTTTATTGACTCGTTTGTGTTGTGCGCGAAAAGAGCATCCATGGATGCGCGGAAGGTCGGGGATCGAGCACGCTCGCGAAGAACCGTGCCGAACCAGCTCGTTGTTGGAGCGAAGGTTTCGTTTCTTGCTCGGTCAGCTTATAGGACCTGGGCACCCGGGCACGATGCGGTGCCTGTTGCTGTTGCTTGTGGACCCGCGAATACGTTTGCGATCGGGAAGAACCCTTTCGGAATGCGGCTGCCGTGTGCCGTGTGTCAAGGTGAAACGCAATCCATCTATCCGGCTAACGATGCCAGCCGGCAGTCTGTCCTTGCCGGACGAGGTCCTTTTCCAACAGCAAGTTTCTCTTTTCGACTGAAAACGATGGCACCAAAAGCCAACAGGATCGCTACAACGAGACGTGTGCTGATCCAAGTGGATAACCTTTGCTGTCGCTCTGTCTGTTTTTGTGTACAAACTGTCGGTAGTTAACTTGCCATGCAATTAATAAGCAGAACATGATGCGTAGTACGTTCATGGCTATTATTATTATTTTATATATGTCCAATAATCTTTTTAATACATATTAAGGCACTCACAATGCAGACTTTATTATAGAGTCTAAACCTATTTATTACCTCAAACATTTTGTACTTGAAGTCTAAATAAGACTTGAAGTATATTGGTCTTTTAGAGCATCCCTCCACCAAAAGGATCCCTTCTTTGTATTTCGTGGTAATCTGTCATTCTTATCATGTTTCTCCCAAACTATGTTTACCTATGGATATCTTTTCTATTGTAGAATTTATCCAGGTTTTTCATCAGCAGGGCCTGGTTCTGTGCTTCCAAGTTGATTATTCCTAAACCCCCTTCTGCTTTGGACTTACACACCATAGTCCATGCTACTTTTGGCATTTCTCTTCCATTTACATCACTTCCCCTCCATAGACAGTTCTTCCTTATTTTATCAATCTGCTTTATTATAGCTTTTGGCAATTCAAGAGTGCACATATAGTATGTTGGCATTGAACTGAGGGGCCAGATGTAAGGTTGTTCTGTGAGGTTAGTCTATATCCTATATAAGTGGTCAGATGTAAGCGAACCTGGCCTCGGAGGGGCGGGACGTTACATATTAGGGTTAAGGAGTTTTGGATTAGGGTTAGGATTTCAGAGTTAGGGTTGAGGAGGGAATTTGTGGCTTTTGGATATACAGGGATGTCCTTGGGAGATGGCCACACCAGTGGTGGTGTTGTGTGTGGATGGAGCAGCCAGTGGTGGTGGCATCGCAGTTAGGGTTTATAGTGGTGATGGTATGTCGGATCGAGAGGGTCAGTGGGGGAGCATGGGAGAGAATGGAGGATCTTGCTGATGTTGCCATAACGGTTAATAATGGTGGCGGTCACAGGGCAGCAAATCCGATATCTATAGTGGTGCTGAATCGGAAGGTCCAATGGTGGAGGGATGGGGAGAGAGAGGATGGAGAAGCTCGCTGGTTTTATGTATATATAGATAAACACAAGTGGCAACTTAAAAATGTTGTATAGTAACCGCAATGTTGCACCGTTTTCTTTAAAAGACTTGACTTGCGGGAGAAGGCACTTCTAGTAACGCCTGCTCAGTGACACTCATCCCGCGGCCCATTAGCCCTATTGCCCTAGTCGTATCCTCTCCCATCAAAAAAGAAGAAAACACTTTTCATCCCCCCAAATCACTAGAGCCTCATCCCCTAGCCCCTCTCGGCACCCATGGCCATGGCCAACGACCTCAAATCATCACTACTAGAAAACCCCCCCTATAGCTACATTGTATTTGTAACGCCATTAAAAGCGTCTCTACGTTGGCACGTGCATACGTTATTTGGCACGATTTCAAGAACGTGTCTAGGTGTTACGATATTTAACACGCTTTGAACGTCAATAGATATCTCGATACACTTTTTAACACACTTTTGAAATCGTATTAAAATGACACGAAATTAGCCACGCATTCAACCGTAAAGAACCTCTACTCACGTTGTAAAGCACATCTAAAAATCGTCAATAGGCACCAAAACATGCTTTTTGATATGCAACTAAAAACATATAAAGTTGACACATAATTAGATACGCTTTCAACCGTGAGTAGCATGAAGACACGTTGAAAAGCATCTCAAATAATCGTCCTTATGTGTATAAGGATGTTTTTATATATGTGGAACCGAAATATCCCTAGCTAACATGAAATTAGATACGGTTTTTTACCATTACTTGTTGATACACATATTTTGACGTGCATTAGAAATTTGTCCTTAACCATGTAGATACATTTTCTATGACGTGTAACCTACCAAATGGGACTTTCAGCTGACATGGCATATATTACTTTAATTAAAACTACTAGTAGGAAAAAATAACTCTTGGTATGGCGTATCTTCAACTAGAGATGATTTGGCATATTATTATTTTAATTAAAAATACTAGTAGGAAAACAACAAACAGCGAATGGTTGGAAAAAATAACAATAACAAATAGTTAAAAAATGACAACCTCTAGATTTGAGATGTCGTGGCATATATTACTTTAATTAAAAATACTAGTAGAAAAAATAACTCGTTGATATGGCGTATCTTCAAATGGTTGGAAAATGAAAACGGTGTGGCGGCAACCTGGGTGCCTACCCCCCTCTCGGTGCGGCGGCGTATATGGGAGGCCGGTGGCCAGCCGGTGGCGGTGGGGACGATGCGACGACTGAAGTTAAGCGAAAAAAAAGACAAACATTCTTTTGATGTGGTTTAAGATGGGCCAGCCCATTTTGCTGGTTGCTCCAGACTTGATGGATACGTGCACGATTTAGTATCACCTTGCTAACTCAAATATGACTAGCGTAGCTTAAAGACTTGAGACCCTAAACTACAACTGAATTCTAACGATCCATACTAGCATTACCTTGACTCTGTGCATGCTATTGGCTAGCTGGGCTCAGTTAAGGATTCCCTTTGGACCGAGCGGTTAGCCCATTTTTGGCTTGATTCTTTTTACGAAGAGTTTGTATTTTTTGCAAAATAATTATTTTCATTCCTTTTTATTTGTATTTTTGTAGAATAATTATTTAAATAAACATTATTTACACAATTTTATGTAAATTTTTGCAACATAATTATTTAAATAAACATTATTTGCACATTATGTTTATGGATTTTTTTGTAAAATAATTATTTATGTCAAAAATATTTGCCTAACTTATGTATCATAAACTTAGTTTATTATCTCCGAGTCTAAGTGCCACGATATGTCTCACTTGTCTTTTCTTTACGACCCACTACCTTATTATTGCCCAACATCTTGAACTAGCGAGGTACAAACCACATCTTTAGCCTGCTTTTGGGTTGATCATCATGTCCTGTAGAGTTACCATGTCATCTTCGCCTACATGCTACATCATGTCCTACTTGTCAGTTCTTCATGACCCAACATCTTGGGCGCAAGACCCAAATCTCGTGCCTATAGTTCGATTGATCCTTATGTCCTGAGTTGCAATACCATGCATCTCCATTTGAGTGACACGTCTTGTCATACTCGCCAGTTCTTCATGCCCCTCTACTTTATTATGTCCCAGCATCTTCCACTGGTAGGTAGAACCCGCATCTTCTACCTTAATAAGGTTGGTCATCATGGCCTACTAAGTTGCCATGTCACCTCCACCTAATTGCCATGTCATATCTTACTAGTCAGTTCTTCATGGCCCAGTACTTTGGTACGCCTCAACGCAACTTGCACTAGCTAACTACGACCCACGTCTTCAGTCCGTAGTTGGATTGTTCATCATGTCCATCAGAGTGGCACGTCATGTCCACTCGATTGTCATGTCATGCCTTGTCAGTTCTTCAAGACCCACTACCTTGATATACCCAATACATCTTGCACTGGCTAGGTTGGACTCACGTCATGTTGTGTGTAGTTGAGAGAAAAAAGCTATCAAAAGATATGTGTATCGATATATTTTTTATAATTTATTTAATGATGTCCAAGACAACCATAATATAAACTAATATTGCTAATCATATTAAATCCATATTAAATTAAAATATTTTTTTTATAGTAAAGTATATAAATATTTACTCACGAATATTGCATAACTTTAGTAGGGAAATCACATATCACAGACACATATAGATTGTAGATGCTTCCGGGTTAGATTAATTAGTGGTAGTATGTGGCCGGATTCATGGTAAAGTATATAAAGTGAATAAAAAATTTGCCATACACGGTGGCATAAAGATTAATAAGCAAATTAAAAAAAAACGAAATTTGGCGCCCACGCGTAGAGATCTTTTCACTTGCCGCCGAAAACTGCCGCTCAGCCTGGCCCGCGTGTCCTGCAATTAGCGGAGAAATCGCATCGCTTAACCTCCCCACCCCGCCCCCGCATAACTGACCCAGTCTTCTGATTCCTCGTCCTCCCTCATCTAGCCATATATCGCTGGGGGTGCTGGAGGCAACCGTGGCTGCTGTGCCGCCTGACGCCGCCTGCCGGACAAAGAGGGTGCCGGGCCACGACGCCTCCTCGCTAGGACCTCCAACGCCGCCGTCCACGATCCGCATTCCACGGTCTACGCAAGGTATGCTGCCAACCACGATCTTCCTCCCGTGCCTTGCCTTAGCTGACATCGAGTCGGATGGCCATCCTGCGCAACAGGCCATGCTGCCCTCGGCTCCTTCCTTTCCTGTGCAGGTGCTCTTCCGAGATGTGGGAGGATGTCATCCTGCCCGCTCCGTGGACCCATGTGCTTGTCCGTGAGATCATTCGTGGTGGCATCCCCTCTTCTATCCTGTTCACCCCTTGCCCTCCTCCCTTTCTCACTGTACCTACCTAGGATTTGGATTCAATTGCTTTTTTCGGGGTCAGCTCTGAAGATGAGAGAAACCATTCACTTCTTTTTTCTATAACTTTGAGTTTGAGTCTTTTTCAGCTCAGTTTGAGCTCAGATCCGCCATTTTATTTTGTTTCCTGATGAAGAGGGGAATTAGAATAACCTTGGATGAATCGCTAATATGCAGATCTGCATGGGTAATTATTTTCTTAAATAAAAAGTTTTTTTGGTCAATAGGCCTGTATCCATCTGAAATTGTGGCTTAGCCAAATCTCGGGATAACTGACTGATGCCTCTTGTTTTATACAGGGATGAGCTATTAGGTTTGTTTCAGTTCACAAATTAGATGGCTACAGCAGGGTTTCGTTTTGTCAGTGTTATCTCTTCAGGCCTTTCAACGCTTTGGATGTCATGTCTTTCTTCTCTTACCAAAGTGGTATGTTATGTTATTCCTACAATTTATTTGCTATGCATTTTCAGTCTGAATGATATACTTCACCAGGCTAATTGGTCCCTTGGCAATCCTGAATGCAACTCGTGAGTTCCAACTGCTAAATGAAACGAGAACACAATGGCCTGGTATGAATCACTCTGCATGGCATTTAGGTGACCTTTCTGAAATGTTCTTTGCTGCACTGATCAATGCAAAGTTACATGTTATTTTTTAAACCACTTGCCACCATAATTTTGTCTCAAGTAACCTTGTTGCCGCTAGCCTTAACAAGAGAATTATAGGATTGCTTATATGGATGCAATGTTTTCATTTGTGTATCATGTCTTCAGATATTGCAATCCAGTTATGTTTACGTGGACAGTTTAGTTTAGCCTTCATCGTCACCAAAATTATTTATAGTTTTGCTTGCTAGAATGATAAATATTCTCTGGATTTGTCCCTTTCGACCTGAACTAATCATTAACTATATCTCATCACTAGGACACAAGTTGCTGGAGGAGGAACAACCTGATATTGGAGGCGACACATCTTTTTTCCCGCCGTGGCATATTTGGTATTTAGCGTGTTGAGATATAGAGGGACTGCTCAAGGAGAAAATATTTATCATAGATTTATACTTAGGACTGCAAGGATCTCAATTTTAGGGATCTTCTTAGAAACTTCTATTTTGCCTTGTTACGTATGAGTGTTTTTCGAAATTATATATGACCATATGTAATTGTGTGAGACTTTTGGTAATTTTCATGTGTCCGAAATAAATCCGTGGTGTTAGAACGGGCACTATATTAATATATATATATAATGAAAGCGCAATTTTTTTGTTGGGATGTTATGACATAACGTGTCTACACTGCTACACACAAAATATATATGTACCAAATCGTTTCTACAAGTATTAATACACACTATGACGTTATTATACGACGTATCAACATATGTAGACACGATGTAAAGACGTGGCTATAATATTGTTTCCACTTTTGTTGGCACGTGTTTAAGCGTTACTACAAAACGTGTGATATGCCACGTCACCTCTCCACGTCAGCTGCCACGACACCTTTCCACATCACATGCCATGTCACCATTCCACATCACTTGCCATGTCATCTTTTATGTCACCTACTACATCGTCTCTATATTGCTTAACGCGTAATAATGCGTCACTACAAAACGTGATTATAGTAGTAGACACGAGTGAGAATGTATCTACAATGTTGTCTCTATATTTTTTCACACGTCATGAAACGTTTCTACACAACGTATCTACACTAATAGACATGTGTTATATGCGTATCTATAAAAGCGTATCAATGTGTTTAGACACACATCTATTGTGTCTATGAAACGTCTATTCATCTTACAGATACGCTTATGAAAATCGTCTCTACGAAGCCAGACACGGTCCATGCGAAGACGCTTCTAACACGTTTTTGTAAAGCGTGACTACATCCCTATAGAGACGAATAAAAGCGTATCTAGTGCCTAAAAAAAGCGTAGCTATAGAGGGGGTTTTCTAGTAGTGCATGTCACTGCTCCTCATTCGTCCACTGCCTTTTCCTTGCAACCACGTCGTTTTGTCCCCACCCCGCTCTCGGGCATGACTCCCAACACCAACACCAACACCCACTGCTCCACTAATCTCAATCAGAGGTGCGATGATACCCTAAGCCCCTCGGCTCCGCCCAACCGGATATCTCCCGCCAGCTTCTCGCCGATAACTGGATAATAATAAATTTTCCTACACTCGCTCTGTAGACCAAGATGACATAGTCCAGTTACTTACGCAAAGAAAAACAATCACACGCATAAAACTGTACAATTTCCGTGCTGCTGAGACACCGTCGGCCCTGGGCGGGGGCTACCTTTGTGGGGCTTCTGGAAGCCCGCCCTGGACCGCGACCACCGACGACGAGGCGCCCCCGGGGTTCTGCACCCCCGTCTTCCGGAGGCCTGCCGCCAGCTCGCCGGCCGGGGAGGCGGGCACCCCTCCCAAGGACGGCTTCCTCACAGGGCGGCTCAAGAACTTCGCCAAGAGAGTCTTCCACAAGGCGACCACTCCGCTCCCGCCGGCCAGGGAGGCCGACTCCAGCTCCGCCAAACTGCCTACGCGGAGCAGGCGCATCACGGCCAACCCCCTCTCCAAATACCCGGTGGCGAAGAGAGGCGAGATCATCGTCATGAAGAAGATGGGGTTCATCGAGTCACAGCCGACGGATGAGGGACGACTGAAGCTGGATGCGATGTTCCAGGGAAGACCAGGAGATGCCCGGGCCATGTGTGAGTTGTTCGCAGGCGAGGAGCGACAGCAGCGACCGCGGAGGCGCCGCGGGGCCGGGGGCCGCGCCTGAGCGTTCGAAGCGGGTGCGCGAAGACTAGAATGTCTAGTGCGTGAGTAATCCGTTTTGTACGCATTCTGGGGTGGCGGGCGGTGTTTAATATTTGTATCCGCCCCGGAAAAAAAACTATAAAACTCTCTTCTACTTAATACAATGATGCGCAAACCTTTTGCGTATTCGAGAAAAAAAACTGTACAATTTCCTATCAAGGCGAACTGAACAACGTCAAATTGCACTACCTTGTCTAATTAAGTCTAAGTTATAGAGTGTACGTGTTGTATAACCTCTAATGCAAGTAACCCAATCGTGGTGTCTTTGCTTGTTCTCACACTCTCTCTCCGTTGTGGATAAGTTCAGGCTATTTGGGAGAAGTGGAACCTGATTTCAGAGACCTGAGAGGCAGAATGTGTCAGCATCGAACGGGACCCGAGCGCCAGGCCCTGATCCTATAAAGTCGACACATACTCCCGGGACCTGGGAAGTACTCCTATACATTCTGCAAATCTGCGTCGTCGCCTGGTGCGACGAACTACGATGGCCTACCAAAGCACTCAATATCCCTCGCTAATGGCAACTGCAGCAGCCCCACCCGCGCGCCGGGGCACGGGCACTCCCCATCAGATGCTGCCGAACTGGCAAGTGGCAACGCATCGCCAGCGGCCCAGCGCTGTGCCATGATCCCCCGGCCGGGCGCGTCAACGCGTTGTCGTCCCCGCGTGTCTCCCGCCGACGCTGAACCGCCCCGTGCTCGTCTGTCGTCTGCTTCGTCTCACTTGGGCTCGTCTGTCGTCTGCTTCGTCTCACTTGGGCCTCGTCTCTCGCATCGACGTGAAAAAGGGAATGCATGCATTGGTGCCACCAAACTTTGTTTATTGGTTTCTAGAGATCCTCCCCTCATCTGATCCGTGGCAGTGACATGACCAACAACTGATTTTTTTTTTTTCTCTCTCTCTAAAACTATAGACGCAGCCTCGTACTGATTTTATATTGCAAATTGGCATCACGTTTTGCAGTGTGTCTGTGTGCACGCGTGATGCACGCACACAAAACAATAGCACGCGAGACCCTGTCACACCCTGGAGTCTGCGGCCGCGCTGTGGATTAGGCCATCGACAGCCTCTCACCTCACCTGCTCAATCTGATCCACATCCATCTGAGAGGATGGTCCAGCTGAGAGAAGACGCAAAACTGCAAAGGTATGGTCCTAGACTCCTAGTTATCACTCAGGATTACTTTGGACTTGCAGATGAATCTCGTTATAGATGAGAGAAGGAGATCTTGTTAGGTCCCACTAGGTTAGAGTCTACGCACGTACTTCCTCCATCATGGAATACATATAAGACATTCTACGTAGTGCCCGTGCTTGGCGGAGTTTTATTAAAAATGAAAACCATGGTTTAAGGAAAAAAAATCTAAAATTGGGCTTAGTCCATATCATCATTCGTCATTTATGTGTCTTCGTAAGTTGTCCTGGAATCTTTAAAATGCAATATATACAGAAAAGAGGGAGCACATAAAGCAGCTATCCATCCCTATCACGATATCATCCTATCCTTGAAAATCTCGGATACTACCAGCCCTTACTCTAAAAAACTGGAAATATACACGACTGACTTGTTTCTATCCATTCTTATTTGACTAGCTAACACGCTCATTTATTGTAACCAAATTTGCATCTTGCACGACGGTGGCTTGTGGATGGGTTCATTGGGCCTGTGGATGGGCTTCTAGGCTTGTCCACGGGTTTTGATTTTTTTTTGTTTTTCTTATTTACCGAGGTGGGCATCAAGCACCTCGTAAAAAGTCCCATTTATCATGACCTCGCGACATCCGAGGGTAATACATGCTCTGGGGTCGTGGAATCCCGAGCTTCGGGCGCCAGTGTCCCTGCGGGCTTGGCCCCATGGTTTCCGAGCGTGACGGCTATAGCTCATGGGACTAGGGACCTTAGGCGAAAGCCTGGCACGATGATTGTGCGATTGGCGGCGACGCTCTCGAGCGCCGTTACCACCTTGGAGACGTCAATGATGTAGGTCCCTGATCTATGGCTATAGTTTGTCCCTCTTCTCCACGTGAAAACATTGCTCTGGCTATTTGGAGCCGGTGGTGGCGGCGTCGACGACGTCGTGACTCTCTTGAGGGCACCACCACAGAGGATGGATTCCAGCCCAGCGTCATTCTTATGTTCCCCTCGTTTGCTCTTCTTCTATATTGTTGCCTCTCTTGGATGAGTGTGACCATGGCTATCTTGTGCTGTCGTCGTTTTGACGAGTGACCTCCTCTGACGTCTCTGCTTCGTCGACGCTCTCCCTTGATGGTGACAGAATATCAAATGTCAGGTGGAATTTCCACCGCTACCATCGTTCCCCTTCAAGGATTCCTCCCCGTGGACGATGTTGGATAGTGGCACGTGGGCCCAGATGTGCTGTAGGTGTCATCATCAGTCCAAAGGGAGGTCGTCGTGTCCGAAGATCCTAGGCTTGTGTGTCCGCCATCACTCTTAGTCCCCCTTCCGTTTGTCGGCTCTCACATGGAGGGTCGCAACAGAGCGACATAGCTATGAGGAGTGGGGGGCACAATAGCCGTGGTGAAAACGACGAGTATGTTGTTCGGTGGGGGACGTAACTCGATGTTTGGTCAGCCTCTTTCGGCTTGTTTCTAGGCTTGCCCTTGAGTTATGTGTTGATGCTGTTGTTGGTGTCATTTATTGTCGTTGGTGTTGTAATCTCTCTCACTTCTCATTGTACTTCTTACTTCTCTGAACAACTTGTAATTGACGTCACCCCGCTCCGGGCACTACCCTCTACTGTGCCTGTGGAAAATATATTCAGGTGGTGACTCATCGTCCCTCCTAGTGTCGTTCAAAAAAAAAAACTAATTGTACAAATCGTTTTTGCTATAAAAAAACAAAAAAACTAATCTTTGTGAACCAATCATGGATTTATAATAACAAGCGTAGAGACTACACAGGTTCAGCAAATCGGAGCCTCCGAGCAAGAGCAAGCTCGGTAGAATCAGAAATCCTACTCACTCCGTTAGTACGCGCTGCTGTAGGAATGCGATCCCAATCTCCCCTGATTCGACTTGGACAACGACCGGCCGCCGCCGCTTGCAGCGGCAGGCCGTGCGTCTGTCAGCTCCTTGACGACGGCGGCCATGGACGGCCTTTGGCTCGCCTCCCTGGCCGCGCACCGGAGCGCCACCGACAGCACCTTGCGCACCTCCTCCATCTCCTCCGTGCCGAAGACTTCCTCCATGAGGGCCGGGTCGCAGACGGCCTCGATTTTGTCGGTGCCGTTCAGCGCGGACGACACCCATCCGACTATGCCCGTGCTGTCGGGGAACGAAGGATCCGCCGCCGTCCTCCTGGTGAGCAGCTCCAGTAGCACCACGCCGTAGCTGTACACGTCAGACTCCGTGCTGCTCTTGGTGGAAAACGCCAACTCTGCAAGACAGCGCATGCTCATTAGGTATGTGCATCGGTGTGTGTTAGACTTAATCTTGTTTTCGTAGTTGCCAAAAACTCTATGGTTGTAAGCGAGTCTTGAGGAGCTAGTTACTGGTGTTGGAGGTGAGACGCAAGAGTGTGTGCATGCTTCTATTTTTAGTTTACTAGCTGTTTAAATGACTGGTTGTCACATAGTTTAGGGAGTGACTAGTGGAGATAATAGTGTGTGGTTGCATGCAGAAAGTAGTGAATGTGATCTGCATGTAGGAGCTGCGGTGTGGTTCGGCCGGGTTGTGCGGCTGAAATGTGTGGTGTGGCCAAGTGAGGCCAAGCTCTCTAGGCTATTTAAGCCTTTGTTATTCAAGTGTTCCGTGTGGGCAAAGAAATAAAAGTGAGTGTGTTTGGTGCTGGTGGGCAGCACCGAAAATTTTCTTTATGTGCTACCGCTCTTGTGTTCGTGTGTTGTGTTTTGAGAGATTGAGTGAGTGAGAATTCCAACAATTGGTACCAGAGCCGGTTGATTTTGCGGCGATGTCAGGTGAAGGGAAAAGTGTTGTAGCGCTAGCAAGATCAAAAGTGATGTCGGTGCATTATCCAATGCTAACCGACACCAACTATGGTGTGTGGGCTGCGAAAATGAAGATCATTCTTCGTCATCTCGGTGTGTGGGCAGCGATCATTGGCGAAGTTTCAGCTGAAGAAGAGAAGGATGATGAAGCTTTAGTGGCTATCTCTCAAGTTGTACCTGATGCCGTGATGATGTCCATTGCGGATAAAGAAACGGCCAAGGAGGCTTGGGAGGCTATAAAAGAGATGAATGTGGAGAAGATCGAGTGAGGAAGGCACGTGTACAAGCGTTGAAGAGGCGGTTCGACCGCATGTACATGGCGGGAATCGAGACAATCGTGGAGTTTTCTCAGAAACTCACCACGATTGTGGGGGAGATGCGCTCTCTTGGAGCCAAAGTGAAGGATCGTGTTGTCGTGGAGAGACTTTTTAGTGCCGTCCCCGACAAATTTCTTCCAATCGTTGGCACCATTGAGCAATGGGGAGATGTGTCCAAGATGTCCGTGAGCGAGGCGATTGGGCGCCTGCGGGCCTTCGAGGAGACCTCAAAGGGGAGACGCCATGGCAAGGACGGTGAGCCGCAGCTGCTGGTCGCGCATGTCGAGACGAGGCTCACGCGTGCAGAGTGGGAAGCCATCGTCGCCGAAGAGAAGGCGAACAATGAGTGCTCCAGCAGCAATGTCAAAAAGAAGTACCATGGCAAATTCAACAAGTCGAAGACAGAGTGCCGCAAGTGTGGTAACTTTGGTCATTTTGCTGATGAATGCAGTGAGTCAGAGAAAATGAATAAGGGAATGTCACATCTTGCCATCGCTGATGCGGATGATGAAGAGGCGACATTGATGTGAAGCCAAGTGAAGCTGCAGGAAATAAAGATAACAAGATTAGGGGGAGATTGTTAGACTTAATCTTGTTTTCGTAGTTCCCAAAAACTCCATGGTTGTGAGCGAGTCTTGAGGAGCTAGTTGCTAGTGTTGGAGGTGAGGCGCAAGAGTGTGTGCATGCTTCTATTTTTAGTATACTAGCTGTTTAAATGACTGGTTGTCACATAGTTTAGGGAGTGACTAGTGGAGATAATAGTGTGTGGTTGCATGCAGAAAGTAGTGAATGTGATCTGCATGTAGGAGCTGCGGTGTGGTTCGGCCGAAATGTGTGGTGTGGCCAAGTGAGGCCAAGCTCTCTAGGCTATTTAAGCCTTTGTTATTCAAGTGTTCCGTGTGGGCAAAGAAATAAAAGTGAGTGTGTTTGGTGCTGGTGGGCAGCACCGAAAATTTTCTTTATGTGCTACCGCTCTTGTGTTCGTGTGTTGTGTTTTGAGAGATTGAGTGAGTGAGAATTCCAACAGTGTGTATTCTGATTTCTGAAGACCAAATTTTCATAGTTTCAACATGACAAGTACACCAGCAGGCCTTATAATATATAACAAAAAAAAAAAGATGACATGACACCATTGGCAGATTGAATTTCCAAATGTCTATAATGTGAGTTTCTTTCTCCAAAAGGAATTCAATGTTTGTAAGCTTTTCCATAACTTTTATCTTATATCAGAACTTTTGAGATGTAAAAAGCTTCTCAGATCTAACTGGTAATGTGGATTCTTGCACTCAGATTACTGGAAACCATTCTAGTTCTAGTACATAGAGATTTCAAATAATTGCTTCAGCTACACGAGACATTTCAGAAATCAGAATCCTAATTTCTAATCAATGTCTATACATGATTGTGAGGAAAAAGAAACAGTTATGAATGTGCTTTGTTTCAACCATACCTGGGGCCATATATCCAATGGTGCCAACGATTCCAGTAGTCTGTGAAGCAGTAGGCTGGTCAATGAGCTTTGCAATGCCAAAATCTGAAATATGTGGCACCATGTCCTTGTCCAGCAGTATATTACTTGGCTTGATATCACGGTGAATGATAGCAGGGCGGCAGTCATAGTGCAGATATGCTAACCCATGGGCGGTGCCGAGAGCTATGTCATATCTCACACACCAGTCCAAAGCTGGCTGAACTACATGCAGAACATCATGAAGACTACCATTTTCCATAAGATCATACAGTATGAATCCATTATCACTTCTGAACCAAAATTCTCTCAGCTTTATCAAGTTTCTGTGCTTGATTTGACCTAGTGTCTTCAGTTCTCTAACCATGCTTTTGTATGAACCTTTGTGTGCCGAAATCACAAGTTTCTTTATAGCATAAACATCCCCTGACCTCAATGTTGCCCTGTAAACAGTTCCGTGAGCACCTGTACCAATGGTATACTTGTCATCAAAATTTTCAGTAACCTCTACAACCTCATTTAATGTAACTGACGAACGTTCAAGCATGCTACTGACTGCTTCCACACTGTTCTTCCGGTCTCGAGATTTCAGAAGGATGCAACACAGTATAAGTACCAGAATTGCTCCCATAAGTAATGAACCAAGAGATATGAGAACAATTTTGAATCGGCCATGCACTCCTCTTTTCTTTGACCCACCACAAGGTTTCAAAACATTAGCTCCCATGCAAGAAGAACCATTGGTGTTGCAAGAGATACATAGGCCAGGATTTCCATTAAAAGAATTTGGTGTGGTACTCAGAAACTTCAGAAGATTATCTGGCACTGATCCACTAAATTGGTTGTAAGAAACATTCAGGACATGCAAAAAACCTAGACTTCTCAATGTAGCAAGGCCTCCTGTGAGATTATTAAATGACAAATCTAAGTTTGGTAAGTCCACCAAATTACCCAATTGTGGTGGAATATCACCCGCCAGACCATTACTACTAAGGTTCAAGGCTGTACTCAGTTTCACCAGTTGTCCTAATGATGGAGGAATACTACCCCCAAGAATATTTCCACCAAGTTGTAGCTCAGTAAGCATTTTCAATTGTGAGAGAGAATCAGGCAAGCCTCCACTAAATCTATTCTCTTGCAATCGTAGTTCTTTCAGAAACTTCAGGTTGCTTACTGTGCTGAGGGCCGAACCGTTCAAAGAGTTAAAACTCAAATCAAGTGAGTACAACCTGGAGCAACTGGAAATTTGCAAAGGGATTGAACCATGTAATATGTTGTGTGAGAGGTTAAGTCTTTCTAGGTTCACTAAGTTTCCAATTTGAGGTGGTATTGCCCCAAAAAGCTTGTTATTTGACCAGTTTATATCAGTAATGTTTGCACATCTGCTGAAGCTTGCTGGAATGTCACCACTCAGGGAATTGTCGCTCAGATCCATATAACTTAGATTTACACAGTTTACAAATTGCGGAATTGACCCATCAAGGTTATTATTTTTGACAATGATTCGCTCCAGAGTTGGGCAGTCCACAACATTGGATGGGATGCTACCGTTGAGATGATTAAACCCCAAGACCAGAATTCTCAATGCTTTTCCTGAACAAATGTTTGGTGGGAGACCACCAACGAACCTGTTATTTGTGAAATCTTTCTCGACCAAGGGGCTATTAACACCCAGCTCCTGTGGTATGACTCCACTGAAGAAATTATTAAATAGTGTAATGTTCTGCAGGTGCTTCAGCTCTGCTAACACTGAAGGTAGCTTCCCTGTGAATCTGTTCCTATAAATAAGGACACTCTCTAGGGTTCGGATACTCCAAATATTCTCAGGGAAGTCTCCCGTTAGATTATTCACAAACAGAATGAGCCTTGACAGATTCCGTAAATTTGCGACCTCTTCAGGGACAGTGCCGTCCAGCTGGTTTTCTTCTAACTGTAGCCACTGCAGCAACCGACAGTTACCGATCTCAGGTGGGATTGGCCCAGACAGGGAATTATGAGAAAGCAAAAGATGTGTGAGGTTGCTCAATAAGCCTAGAGATGTTGGAATTGTACCAGACAGATTATTATTGACAAATGCAAGTTGCTGCAAGCTCTTGCAATTCCCTAGCCATGATGGAATTTCACCCTTTATATTGTTGTATGACAAGATGAACACTTCTAGTTTGCAGTTCTCAAAACTGAATGATATCTCACCTGTGAAACTATTGTTGGTTGCATCAAAAATCGTGAGGCCTTTGATCTCACTCAAGGTTTCTGGAAGACTACCATTCAGTTGATTATAGGCGAGACTTAGCTTCTCCAACTTGGTGCAATTACCAATTGAACGGGGCAAAACTCCAGATAACATATTTTCATCCAACCACAATGACTCGAGGTTCGTGCATTTGCCAATTGAATCAGGCAAAATTCCAGATAACATATTCCCATTTAACCACAATGACTTAAGGCTCGTCATTTCACCAACCGAGAAGGGTATCGGACCACTGAGCTGATTGGCATGTAGGTACACTTGCTCCAGAAACTGGTTGAAAGAGTTAGAGTACAGTGACAGTGCTGACAATTTCTTGAGGTTGCCCAATGATGCTGGTATATTGCCAGAAAGCAAGTTATAGGACAGATCCAATTGTTCAAGCATACTGCAGTGACCCAATTCTAGAGGGATCAAACCAGATATGTTGTTAGTAGCCAAAATGAGAACTTGCAGGTATTTCAGACGCCCTATTTCAGGTCCTATAAAACCTGAAACCCCTGATGATGTTAGGTCGAGAGAATTGACTCTGTTCCTTCCATTGCAACCAACAGCGTACCATGTACAAGGATTTGCAGAAGCGCTCCAGTTGGATCTTATGGTACTTGGTAGTATGAGGTTTTTGGACAGAGCAAGAAGAGCTAGGCCATCTGAACTCAAACCTTGTGATGACGAAAGTAATAACATGAAGAACAGCCAAAACCAATGCCAGAAAACAGGCTTCATCTTGTTCCTGAAATATTGCACAGAAGTCAGCCGAAGATCATTTTGTATCTCCTATATACAAGTAGGTCAATACACAAACAAATGGTAATTGCATATATGTACAGTTGTCATTAACCAAAAGTGCACACATTGGTAACTTCCCCCTAAAGCATTTCCATCAAGTAGAACATACTCATGAAAAAACATAATTATTCATTAAAAACAGAAGAATAAATTGGTTTGATTAACTTGAGCCCCCCAATCTGCTAGACACCATATACAGAAGCTGGGATATTAATATATTCCCTTTTCTAAAAAATCTGCTAGACACCATGGACAATGAAGTGTGCCTACCGGTAGTATCGATAATCATACTGTAACTCTGTGAGAGAAGCAAAATGCAAAGGGCAAAGCCAAAGCCAAACCCAATGCTAAACTTAGGCCCCTTTTGGTTCTCAAGGGATTTTGTGAATCTGGATTAAAGAAAATCTCAGAATCATAGAATCCGATCCAAAAGCTAGATTCTATTGGATTTTAACGAATAGACATATAATCCAATGAACAATACTAGATTTTTTATCCAGGTTTTTTTTAGAACCCATCGGGATTCAAATGGCACGTTAATTACTCAAAAGACACTGGATTGTTCTAGACGCCACTGCAAACGAAGAAGGAAAACTCACATTTTTCCAAAAAAAAGGGGTCAGGAACCATGAGTCCCCCCCCTGACATTGGATCCGATCTCGAACAGGAAGCATACATGGGATCAGATCTCGAACACAGAAGCATTTCCTTTTTTTTTTTCTCGAGCAGGCTTAAGCAGCCTGTATTTGAGTATTTCATTAAGCAGACAGAACACAGAAGCATTTTCCCTAATGGGCGCCAGTGCACCGCCACATGGGCTGATGGGCACCTCCGATTTCTTTTATTATTTTTTATTTTATAAAAGGAAAATGGGCACGCACCTCTGTTGCAATTGCAAGCGAGAGATCCTCTGTAGTCTGCACTACTCCACCGACGGCACCACACGAGAATGAGAAGCTTCCTCCTAGGCACTGCAGAAACATTCTCAGGGAAATTATCTTTCAAAAAATAGCATTCTTAGGGAAATTGGCACCCAGGAACTCTCATTTCACTGGAAACAGCCGTCAGATTTGCTTCGTTCCTGAACAACACTCTCTCAATATGAGAGCCCGCGGCCGTGCTGCTAAGAACATGAGTACTAGCGCAGATTTAATTTGGGGGGAAGCAAATGCGAATGCAGCACACAAAACAGCAGGGAACGAAGCGAATGATGGAGCGGTGGTTCGTCCAAACAACAGGCAACACACAAAGGGAAGTATTTACCGCCTGCTCGATCGGGAGCACAGGGGAGATGAAGCGAGCGAGTGAGCGGAGCGGCGCTTACCAGACGGCAACTCGTGGTGCCCGCCGGCGGGAGGATCCTGGGAGGCAAATGGGGGCCGGCACCGGCAGCCGCTGCTCTAGTTTTCACTAGCACTAGCACGAGAGCAGTGGCAGCGCGGTGGTGGTGCAGGACTGGAATTGGTGGCGGTGGCCGGTGGCACAAGCGAAGAAGCCGGTCCAGGTCTAGACAGTGCAGCGGACAAGGGTAGTTGCGGCGATTAGTGAGTTTTTGAATTTCGCTTCGGACTGGCGGCATTTTTAAACGGGGATTTGGGGGCGTTGGATGCCAAAGAAATGTTCAGCATTTTTCACAAAATTTTCGTAGCGACAGCTGTAAAGGGTAAAGTGCTCCGTATCTGCATCCATCCATAGGTTAGGAATTTCAGAGAACGACAATAACCAGAGGTCTGCTCTGCTCGCATCCAAGTCAAACCCACGTTTTATCCATGGATCGATGAAGCCTAGCCTGGATGTTTTTTCTAAGAATTTCTAGTTTTCTAATCTATGACGTGGATGTACTGTAGTATTAGTTAGTCAGCTGCCCTGTCGGTGAGGTTTTTTCAATCACACATTCAAACGTTGCTGTACAGGTTAGTTCGTCTTATTATATACTTTCTCTCTTGTTTTTTGCGAATATTATTATAATTCCCCTATCCATAGAAGAATACAAATATACTCCTATTTCAAATTGTAGGTCATTCATGAATCTTGAAGAGTCAAAACATTGCAAGTTTGATCAAATTTATACGATAAGATAATAATATTTATAATGTCAACTAAGTACCTTTAAATTTTTTTATTAGCAAAGGGGCTCACGGTGCAATGGGTAGCCATTGGTTGGAGAGCTCCCACCCAGGGTTCAAATCCTGGGTGCTGCACCAAGAGCTGTAGGCTCGATTACTTAAAAAAATTATTACTTATATTTTCATTGTATGTCTATTTGACATCATAATTAGTATTTTCTATAATTTTGGTCAAATTTAAAATGTTTTGACTCTTCAAATTTTTTAGAATGACTTACGGTTTGGAGCAGAGGAAGTAATATTCATGTCTTTAAAACTAATTCAAATTTGATTTATTACTTATATTTTCATTGTATGTCTATTTGACGTCATAATTAGTATTTTCTATAATTTTGGTCAAATTTAAAATGTTTTGACTCTTCAAATTTTTTGGAATGACTTACAGTTTGGAGCGAGAGGAAGTAATATTCATGTCTTTAAAAATAATTCAAATTTGATTGAGTTTAAAATAAATAGTATTCATATTTCTATCTTTAAATCAGTCTACTCCTTCCATCACAGTTTATTTAGTACACGTTTAGAATTCAATCATCCCCCCACGTGCAGCAGTGGCAGGAAACATCAGAGACTCAGAGTAGTGCATTGCTAGGTGACAGACTACAACCACACAACGCCAACGCATCCTACAAAAAATAAAATAAAAAAAGAATTCAAAAACAGAAGGAAAACAAAGACAAATGAACGGAGGCATGTTACTAAAGACACCATACATGAGAACAATATTCCAAAGTTCTGTAGAAGTTATCAGGGTATCCACAGACCAGGTTCACATGGGATTAGAGAAACCATACTGATAGCGACATGAATAACTACTCCGATTGCTTAACGAAGCCACAGGAAAACTCGAAGCCAAACCTGCAATCAATCAAACGAACCAAAATGTTAACAGAAACTAAAAGGTAAACATAATTTCTGCATTGAGAGCTCACTGCTTCCACTCAACAATAATCAGGGCTGTACCAAAGATCTTAAGTCCTCTCATTATAATTTTTTCCTCGTATTGTAACTTCTCGTTAGGGGTTTAATAGCATGGTATCGTGTTGTAAGCATAATTCCATAATATAGCAATGTAACTTTTGACAAGCTACTTTTGCAAGCTAGAGTGGAGTGGAGTGGGTTTTCAGAGTTGTAATAGTTCCTATGTAACCTTTCTGTTTTTTCTATTTGTCTTTGCCTAATAAAAATACGGCAAAATTTTTTTGCAGCCTTCCAAAAAAAAAATTTTGCAAGCTAGATTGAGAAACAAGTGTTGAGAAGACACGGGAATCTAGGCAAAATGTTTTTCACTAGTGCTGTTGTATTTTTTCCATTTCCAAGATTCACAAACTTGCCCCTTAAACTAAAAAACACTGAGTTCATGGTACACCTAATAACAATAAAGTAATCAAAATAATAACTATCATAATATAGCACTTACTACCACTCCAAAAATTTACCACTAAGCAAAGGTAACAATTCTATAATAGTTGATTTAATCTGTGAAGCACCAAGTCTCAAATGCAGCCCATGATTTGACTGACAAGAAGGTACCAAAGTAGTAAACAATATGCCTTTGTTGCTCTTCAGTAGTTGTACTCAGGGCTAGTTTTCAGTTTAACCTGATTTACTGAGAGAAGACCAAGTCTACACATAACATTATTTGTCTACAGCACAAGTTACCTTTTCCAACAAAGGTAAAGCTCATACAAATCAACTAAACAAACTGAACACTAACGTTAAGTCCAGTATAAAATCAAATGCCGAAACAGGCTACGCACAAGGAGACACTTAGTAATATCATTATATCAAGCAGCTAAACGTTCTCTCTCCACAGTAAGTAATATGCAGTAGTGACAGAACTAAAAAGCGACAACTCTAGTTCTCAGTTTCCAGTTCAAAGATTCAGAAACAAAGAAATGTCAGAAATGCTAAAAGTTCACATTACACAACAAAGGCATGAAACGCCAAAGAAGAAGCATTTCCATGTTTGGATCCCATCCTCACAGTGATTATAGATAGTGAAATAAAATCTGAATTCTGAATTGAAAAAAGAGAGGTGTTTGGATCTCATTCTCACAGTGATTATTTCCTTTGCATTGTGAGAATCTCCAAATTGCAAAGTTTGGGTAGATACTTGGATTCTAAAATCCAAGTGTTTGGATCTCAACCTCAATTTTTAGGAGATCCAAACAGAGCCTTAGCAATATTTTACCTCAATAATTTTTCAATGTAGTACTAAAAAGAATAGCAAAATGAAATAGCACATAATTTGATCACACAAATAACATGTCACAAGATTGTGAACTGCTACATAATTAGTTTAAATCGGAGCAAGACATACCAAACAATCAAGCACAGTCGATCAAGATAGTATTAAGAGAGAGAAAGAGACATGATTTATGGTTCCAATGGAAAACCAGATAAACTACACTTTTCGAAGGAAATGGCAGGAGCTCTGCCGCTCAATTAAGTTAGAAAAAGAGGGCAAGAGCTCTACCGCTCAATTAAGTTAGGAAAAGAGTTTTATGTACACATGTCACCCTAGGTGCCTAACACCATGGTCATTTGACCAAAAAGAGAAAAAGTCGCCACGCTAGTTGCCCCCCACACCAAAATGCATTGCCCTATGCCTTTGCGCTATATCCTCTTTGGTTGAGTAGGCGACATGCTGCGCCGTTTGAAACACATTTTCGAAGATCCCTCTCCTTCCACAGATTCCACATGATGTAGATAACAGTTTCGTTGAAACGCCTATGATCTTGCTTTGGCACTCTGTTGGCCTCAATTTCCCACCATTCGGCCAAGGAGGAGGGATCCTGGTGTGGGAGTTGCACAACTAAATTTTCTCAAGTCAGCACCTGATCACACACAACTTTTGCAAAGGGGCACAACAAGGATAAATGTATCCTCGTCTCCAAGGGGCCGTTACACAAGACACAATGATCATGATGGGGCTAATCTCTCGTTTGCAAATTATCTGCCATTAAAATTTTGTTATGCAACAGGATCCATGTGTGAACTTTGCACTTATTTTCTGCGCTCTCCAGATGAGTTCATGCTGGAATTTCCGGTGTGATCCACAAATATGAATCATGTACGCTGAGCGAGTGGCGTAGGGCTTTCCCAAACCCGTCCAAGTCTGGCACTCCCATGCCTCCCAACTCCTTGGGCACACATGTCGTCGGCCAGTTCACTGTACAGTGTCCCCCGTTGGCATTCTCCTTTTCTTTCTAGAGGAATGATCTTCTGATTTTGTCAATCATCTTTCCTTTCCAACCCGGCAATCTCTGTCCAATGCGCTCAATGAGTGGTTGCACGTGGACCTTCTTTAGTGATCTTATATGCAGCTGCAACCCTAAGTATCTGCACGGGAAAGATTCTCTTGTCCCTATGAATGAGGCCAAAACATGATCAAGGTCGACATCTTGGAATCTGATTGGGTGGACTGAGCTTTTCTGTAGGTTTATGCAGATAAACTACACTGGTTAGGATCATTCACGCCTGTTTCATGCCCCCAGGTCAGCCATCATGTATCAGCTGCTATTGCTGACTGCATCCATAGCAAAGCTCATACCCGCACTTGCCGGATCAAATCAAACAAGGACAATGTACTAAAGAAATACAAAAGGTTGACTCAGGTCACGACTACGGTAATCAGATTTTTCCACGCTGCAAACAAGAAGCAACTTTCACCTGCAGCGCGGGCGAAGCTTCCAGTTGCCCTCTCGGAGAGATTCAGCAGCACACTACAACAACGCGATGAACGTGAAGCCACGGACAAGCCACAGCCCACAGTCCACAGATTTCAGAAGAACAAGCAATGAGCCCAGCATCTCTTTTTTTTAAAGGAAAATGAGCCTAGCCTCATCCGTTTCATTTCAACTAAAATTAATATGTGTCAACTAACCAATCAGGATGTACACCAACCTAGATTCTAGAGAGTAGAGACATACTACAAACAAGTTCAGGAAGTTGGTGTCCTCGAACAGGACGGCAGAATCAGAAATCCTACTGCCAGTACGCGCTGCTCTGGGATTGTGATCCCGCTTTCCCCTGCTTCGACTTGGACAACGACCGGCTGCCGCTGCTGGCAGTGGCAGACCGTACAGCCGTCAGCTCCTTCACGACGGCGGCCATGGACAGCCTTTGGCTCGCCTCCCTCGCCGCGCACCGGAGCGCCACGGACAGCACCTTACGAACCTCGTCCATCTCCTCCGTGCCGAACACTTCCTCCATGAGGGCCGGGTCACAGACGGCCTCAATTTTGTCGGTGCCATTCAGCGCAGACGACACCCAGCTGACTATGTCCGTGTTATCGGGGAACGAAGGATCTACCGCTGTCCTCCTGGTAAGCAGCTCCAGTAGCACCACGCCGTAGCTGTACACGTCGGACTCCATGCTGCTCTTGGTGGAAAACGCCAACTCTGCAAGACAGCGCATACTCATTAGGTATGCATCGGGGTGTATTCTGATTTCTGAAGACCAAATTTTCATAGTTTCAAGATGACAAGCACAGCAGATCTTATTAGTACTTTATATTATTCGCAAAAAAAGTGTAGTATTTATATACTATATAACAAAAAAAATGACATGGCCGTATCTGACAAATGGAATATTCAAAGCGATTAACTGAATATATACTTGTATAGTGAATTTCTTTACCCAGAGGGATTAACTGTTTGTAAGCTTCCCAATGACATTTACAAATTGAATATATACTTATATAGTGGATTTCTTTATTCATAGGGATTAATTGTTTGTAAGTTTCCCGTGACATTTA
Source organism: Themeda triandra (assembly GCA_018135685.1). Lineage (NCBI taxonomy): Eukaryota > Viridiplantae > Streptophyta > Magnoliopsida > Poales > Poaceae > Themeda > Themeda triandra. The sequence goes on along the minus strand of JAENPR010000262.1, from coordinate 202,297 downwards.
TCTTTTACGAAACCTTTTCAGATGTAAAAAACTTCTAATATGTAATTCGTAATGCATATACTTGCACTCGGATTACTGGAAACAGTTCTAGTACACAGAGATTTCTGCTTCAGCTACACGAGACGTTTCAGAATCCTATATTTCCAAAGATTGTATACATGCCAGTGAGGAAAAAGGAACAGTTATGAATGTGCTTTGTTTCAACCATACCTGGGGCCATATATCCAATGGTGCCAACGATTCCAGTGGTCTGTGAAGCAGTAGGCTGGTCCATGAGCTTTGCAATGCCAAAATCTGAAATATGTGGCACCATGTCCTTGTCCAGCAGTATATTACTTGGCTTGATATCACGGTGAATGATCGCAGGGCGGCAGTCATCGTGAAGATATGCTAACCCATGGGCAGTACCGAGAGCTATCTCATACCTCACACACCAGTCCAAAGTTGGTGCTGGCTGAATTACATGCAGAACATCATGAAGGCTACCTTTTTCCATAAAATCATACAGTATGAATCCATTTTCACTTCTAAACCAAAATTCTTTCAGCTTTATCAAGTTTCTGTGCTTAATTTTTCCTAGCGTCTTCAGCTCTCTAACCATGCTTTTGTATGAACCTTTGCGTGCCGAAATCACAAGTTTCTTTATAGCATAAACATCTCCTGACCTCAATGTTGCCTTGTAAACAGTTCCGTGAGCACCTGTACCGATGATATACTTGTCATCAAAATTTTCAGTAGCCTCTATAATCTCATTTAATTTAGATGAAGAACCTTCAAACATATTACTGACTGCTTCCTCACTATTCCTCTTCCGATCTCGAGATTTCAGAAGGATGCAACAGAGTATAAGTACCAGAACTGCTCCCACAAATAATGAACCAAGAACTATGAGGACAATTTTGAATCGGCCATGCACTCCTCTTTTCTTCGACCCACCACAAGGTTTCAGAACATTAGCTCCCATGCAAGAAGAATCACTGGTGCTGCAAGAGATACAGAGGCCAGGGTTTCCATTAAAAGAATTTGGTGTGAAACTCAGAAACTTCAAAAGATTATCTGGGACTGGTCCACTAAATTGGTTGTAAGAAACATTCAAGGCATGCAAAAAACCTAGACTTCTCAATGTAGCAAGGCCTCCTGTGAGATTGTTAAATGACAAATCTAAGTTTTGCAAGTCCACCAAATTACCCAATTGTGGTGGAATATCACCCACTAGACCATTGTTACTAAGGTTCAAGGCTGTATTCAGTTTCACCAGTTGTCCTAATGATGAAGGGATACTGCCCCCAAGAATATTTCCACCAAGTTGCAGCTCAATAAGCATTTGCAATTGGGAGAGAGACTCAGGCAAGCCTCCACTGAATCTATTCTCTTGCAATCGTAGTTGTGTCAGAAACTTCAAGTTGCTTACTGTGCTGAGGGCCGAACCATTCAAAGAGTTAAAACTCAAATCCAGTGAATACAACTGGGAGCAACTGGAAATTTGCACTGGGATTGAACCATGTAATATGTTGTGTGAGAGGTTAAGTCTTTGCAGATTCACTAAGTTTCCAATTGCAGGTGGTATTGCCCCAGAAAGCTTGTTCTCTGACCATTTTATCTCAGTAATGTTTACACATCTGCTGAAGCTTGCTGGAATGTTACCACTTAAGGAATTGTGGCTCAGATCCATATAACTTAAGTTTGCACAGTTTTTGAATTGTGGAATAGACCCATCAAGGTTATTGTTTGTGACAATGACTCGCTCCAGGCTTGGGCAGTCCACAACATTGGATGGGATGCTACCATTGAGATGATTAAACCCCAAGTCCAGAATTCTCAATGCTTTTCCTGAACAAATGTTTGGTGGGATGCCCCCAACAAAACTGTTATTTGTGAAATCTATCTGCACCAAGGGGCTATTAACACCCAGCTCCTGTGGTATGACTCCACTGAAGAAATTATCAAACAGCGAAATGTTCTGCAGGTTCTTCAGCTCAGCTAACACTGAAGGTAGCTTCCCTGTGAATCTGTTGCTATAAACAAGGACGCTCTCGAGGGTTTGGATACTCCAAATATTCTCAGGGAGCTCTCCCATAAGACGATTCTCAAACAGAAAGAGCCTTGACAGGTTCCTTAAATTTGCCAACCCTTTAGGAACAGTGCCCTCCAGCTTGTTTGCATCCAACTCTAGCCACTGCAGCAACCGACAGTTACTAATCTCAGGAGGAATTGGCCCAGACAGGGAGTTCTGAGAAAGTAAAAGGTATGTGAGGTTGCTAAATGAGCCTAGAAAAGTTGGAATTGTACCAGACAAACTGTTATTGACAAATGCGAGTTGCTGCAAGCTCTTGCAATTCCCTAGCCATGATGGAATTTCACCCATTATATAATTGAATGACAAGGTGAATATTTCCAGCTTGCAGTTCTTCCCAAAACTGAACGAGATCTCGCCTGCGAAGCTATTGCTAGTGGCATCCAGAATCCTGAGGCCTTTGATGTCACTCAAGGTTTCTGGAAGACTGCCACTCAGTTGATTATCCATTAGATAGAGCTCCTCCAACTTAGTGCAGTTGCCAATTGAACTGGGCAAAACTCCAGACAACATATTATCCTGCAACCACAATGACTTAAGGCTTGTCATTTCACCAACCGAGAAGGGTATCGGACCATTGAGCTTATTGGCATGTAGGTACACTTGCTCCAGAAACTGGTTCTTGAACAACTCCTCTGGTATTGTTCCATTGAAAGAGTTAGAGTACAGTGACAGTGCTGATAATTTCTTGAGGTTGCCCATTGATGCTGGTATATTGCCAGAAAGCAAGTTATAGGACAGATCCAATTGTTCAAGCATACTGCATTTGTCCAATTCTAGAGGGATCAAACCAGATATGTTGTTAGTAGCCAAAATGAGAACTTGCAGGTATTTCAGACGCCCTATTTCTGGTCCTATAAAACCTGAAACCCCTGATGATGTTAGGTCGAGAGAATTGACTCTGTTCCTTCCATTGCAACCAACACCGTACCATGTACAAGGATTTGCAGAAGTGCTCCAGTTGGATCTTATGGTACTTGGTAGTACGAGGCTTTTGGACAGAGCAAGAAGAGCTAGGCCATCTGAATTCATACATTGTGATGCTGAAACTGACATGAAGAATAGAAAACACCAATGCCAGAAAACCAGCTTCATCTTGTCCCTGAAAATTTTGCATAGAAATCAGCAGAAGATCATTTTTTTTCTCCTCCTATCTACAGGTAGTTCAGCACACAGTCAAATGGGGAAAACATATATGAACAGTTGTCATCACCACAACCGCGCACGTTGGTAACCTTCCCCCTTAGAAGCAATGGTCTAGAACAATTTGATTAAATAAACTACAAGTTACTTATTTTTCCCAATAAAAGATGGTACAAATCCTTTTGTAACATTATCAGTCTTGAAAGAAGCCCCGCTTACTGTTCTGGGACACATACAAACACCAAGTAGAACGACGTGCTCATTTAAAAACGTAGTAATGATATATAGTATGACAGAAGAATTAATATACTCATAAATGGGTTTGGTTAACTAGAGGCCTCCAAACCGCTGCACACACCTACCGGTAGTTTGAATAACATACGGTGAGAATGAGATTAGCAAAATGCAAATATGGCAAAACCAAAACCCAATGGTAAAATTAATTATTATATACTCAGTACGCTGCATGGTCTCCCAAGCCACTGCAAATGAAGCAGGAAGAGGGGATCTCACATATTCCTAAAAGGGGTCAGAAACTGAGTTTATGACGGGCTTCTTGGTTCTTAATTACTGGAGAAGATACGAAAAAGCCGTCATTCTGTTCACATTAGCCATACTAATCAACGAGATGCTCCCGTCAATCAAAAAAAAAAAAAAAAAAAAGAAAACGAGATGCTATCCGATCTCGAATACAGAAGCATTTTCCCATTTCTAAAAATAAATAATGGGCACCACACCACATGGACTCATGAGCACCTCGATTTCTTCTCTTTTTCTTACAAAAAAAAAAAAAAGAAAAGGATTGCAATTGCAGGGGAGAGAACCTCTGCACTAGTACGCCGACGGCACCACCCAAGAACGCGAAGGTTCCTAGCCTCCTAGGCACAGCAGAAACACTCCTCAGGGAAATCCACTCCCAGGGAAGCTGGCTAGAACTGAAACAGCCATCGAATTCGCCGCGTTCCCGAACAACACTCTTGTCGATTCGAGAGCCCGCCATGCCAACAACTCGATCGAGAAGTAGCGCAGATGCGGGCAAGCAAACGCGAATGCAGCGGACAATACGGCAGGAACGAACCAACCAAATGACGGAGCGCGCGGGCGGTTGCTCGGGTTGAAACAAACAAGCAACAAGAACTAGAGGCGGTGCCTGCTCGATCGGGAACTGATTGATTACAGGGGTGAAGCATGCGAGCGAGAGCGGCGCTTACCGGAGAGGAGACGGCAGCTCGGTGCGGCCGCGGGTTGGAGGAGAGGATCCTGGGACGGAAATGGGGCCCGGCACCCGCTGCTCTAGTTTTCAGTAGCAGTAGCACCACTAGAAGCATCCATGGCGGAGGCGGAGGAGGAAAGAGCGAAGCCGTTTTAGGCAGCCGCCTCGCCTCGCCGGCCTTTTGTTTTGTGGAGGGAGAGCGAGTCCAGCGGGAGGGTGGTTGCGGTGCGGTTGGGGATCCGTTCACACGGTACACGCTACGAACGAGGCTGCCGACACGTACTAGGGGTTGGGTACTCCACTAGGGGACGCGTCGTCCATGGTCCACTTCCGTGTTGCGTTGCGTTCGCACACCGTAGGCAGGGCTGGGCTGTCTGGCCTGCGCGGTGCAAGTTCACACGGGACGGGACGACGCGGGTTTTCAATTTCGTTTCAGACTGGCGGCATTTCTTAATCGGGAATGTTGGGGGCGTTGGGTCACCATTTTCACTAAACTATTACTTCCACCAAAGGGCTACATATATATATATCCAAGTCAAACGCACGTTTAGCAACGGATGAAGCCGACCTTGTATGTTTGTTTCTCTAAGAGTTTATTATTGTTTTATACTCACTCTCCAGAGTTTCCTACCACCCTCAGCTGATTGGTGAGTTTGTTTTTTTAATCGCACAAGTTGCAACGGTTTCCACGCATACATACTATGTCAAACGGCGGCTACTATAGTCTACAAGTGTACATTAAAGCGGAGCCCACGGTCGAGTAGAGTAAGCAAACGATACAACCGCAAGTAGAAATTTTACGGAAATCGGACGGAAAATAATTTCTGCATTCCAAACGTGACCTTATGTTGTATGGAGCGAGGGCTGATTTGATATCATTTGTTCTAGTCAACTTTTAGCTAAACCAAAACGCTATCCTATCGTAGTGTGTATATCAGATGGAATATAGCATTTTTAGATGCCTTGTTTAGACACAATTTTTGGATCATTATTTACCGAGTCATTTGAATAGATTGTTTTTTATATCTTTTTATTCTCTGACGGCCTTTTCTATCTCTCATAAATAAGTATAGTAATATTTTAAAAAAAATAACTAAAGAAGCTATTAAAAGATATATTTCTCATCAGAATATCTATTTCTTATTAAGCGCCAACCGACCTAAGGCACTAGCAACACAAGAAGTTGGTGCTAACAGCCAATGAAGATGTATGCCTACACTAGGGTCTGGATCGTCGCTGCTTTTCTGACAACTCGCAAGCTCACATGAAAATGATATGACATATGAGCATAACATTTTTGAGGCAAACACGAGCATATGCAATATCATTGCCATCCGGCATCCACCACCCTCTGATTGGTGAGTTTGTTTTTTTATTCGCGAGTTGCAACGGTTTCGACGCATACATACTATGTCAAACGGCGGCTACAACTACAAGTGTACATTAAAGCGGAGCCCACGAGTAGAGTAGAGTAAGCAAACGATACAACTGCACATAGAAATTTTACGGAAATCGGACGGAAAATAATTTCTGCATTCCAAACGTGACCTTACAGTATGTTGTATGGAGCGAGAGATGATTTGATATTATCTGTTCTAGTCTACTTTTAGCTAAACCAAAACGCTATCTTATCGTAATATGTATCTTAGATGGCATAGAGCATTTTTTAAATGCCTTTATTAGACACAATTTTTAAATCGTTATTTAGCGAGCCATTTGAATAGATTGTTTTTTATATCTTTTTATTCTCTGACGGCCTTTTGTATCTCTCGTAAATATTGTGTAGAGTGAGCCCTTCTCTCTATCTTTATTTAGTGGGAAATCTGAAATAAGTATAGTAATATTTTTAAAAACTAATTAAAGAAGCTATTGAAAGATATATTTCTCATCAGAATATCTATTTCTTATTAGGTACCAACCGACCTAAGGCACTAGCAACACAAGAAGTTGGTGCTAACAGCCAATGAAGATGTATGCGCGTACACTAGGAGGGTCTGGATCGTCGCTGCTTTTGTGACAACTCGCAAGCTCACATGAAAATGATATGAGCATACCATTTTCTGAGGCAAGCACGAGCATATGCATATCATTGCCATCCGGCAGCGGCATCCACCTAGTTTTCAATTTGTCTTTTCCTCCATGAATCGAAGACAGGCTTGACCACCATCGAGCAAGTTTTTTTTCTTTTCCCCCGATAGGCCGTGCCCGCGAGAGTCCATGGTTCAAAATTGAGGTCTGAAGACCGAGCCCCCAGTCCCCACAGTTCACGTGCGATCGATCGGCGGCTCGGCAGCTGAAAAGTTGCCCAATAGAGCAGCGTGCAAGCGTGTCGCCGTAAACCGCTGATGAGACCGTGCCTGACGCAACGCCATCCTACGGTATGGTGAAGGGACGAATTCGTCGGGGGCTCCTTTTGCCCAATCTGCCCGTCGTGTGGTCACCTCGTAGTGCCCGGCCATCCGCCACCATGCACTTTGCCATAGGGTTGCCCGGTAGCCCACCACTGGCCCGGGCATACAGAGGGAGAATGATGAGGGGAGGAGATTGGTAAATTGGCACATCGGAAGGCATTAACATCTCCAACATTACTACCTAAAACAAGCTACCTATTTGTCAGTTTAGGTAGCCACCAATTATTCTACAACCTATATTTTATTTTCAACTCCAACAATACTACCTAAATCAGACTACCAAAAACACATCTTCGTAGACACTGACAGTTGGGTCCTACTCGTTATCCTCGATTTGGTCTTCTTCTCCACAACCGCTGTCGGAGGAGCAGGGCGGGGTCGGTGGAGCCCCGACCACCGTGGTGGAGGCTGCATCCGCCCCAACCGCTGTCGTGGAGGTTGCATCCGCCCCGACCGTCGTCGTGGAGGCTGATTTACTTGAGAAGGGACGCCGACAGAGCTCCTTCCAACGGCACAGGTGCGAGCGCATGGCCGTTGGCATGCCTCGACGGCACGACTTCCCTGCGATGAATCACGTGCGCGATTAGGTGGTCTTCCGCCACCGGTTGACGTAGGGAGCTGCGCCGGATCCGGCCTGCCCCGGTCGGTTGCTAAATCTCCTTCCCCGCACCTCTTCCCCAACCACGACAGAGGAGGGCGTTGGAGAGGAGCAGGTGCGTCGGAGGGAGTAGGGCAGGCGCCAATGACAAGCAGGTGCGCCGGAGGGAGGCACGACAGCGACACTATTGAGCAGACGGGTGGGAGGCACGGTGTGGAACGAGGAAGAGAGAGGCGTGCATGTGGGAGAAAAAATAGGCGCAACTGTTGGCCCAATGGGAATGTAGAGGAGGGGAATATTTTTGGGCCAACACATTTAGGTAGACTGATAGGTAGCCTTTTAGATTGTTGTTTTTGACTATCACTATTTAAATATATGGTAGGTAGTCTATTTAGGTGTTCTATCTAAGATGCTCTTACCTTAACAGTTGTGTGGCCCTTAGGAGCCGCAGCGTAGGAGTACATCGTTCCTCCACGTGTCCCTCTTTAGGAGAAGACAAAAGGTAGGGTACATGCTACTTATCAATGGACATAATTTATGTGACCATATTTATCAGATTTTTTAAACTATAATAACCCAATAAAACAGTTGTAACACAAATCTAAAGCGCAATCAAACATATATAAATCTAACAGATTTTAAAGTATGTGAACAGATAAATAGAAGAGAGAGAGAGAGAGAGATCCAAGCGAGGCCAATACTCGATTGTTACTGAATCCTTATATTGTGGGTACGAATTATGAAAAAAAAACTAAACTAAACCCTATTGAGATGATTTTAATTTTATACATAGAACAGCTGCTGGCCTCTGTGGCCAGTGCTTGTGGAAAGTGCGCATGGCTAACATAGCAGTGAACAAAAGTGAGAAGGGAGGACGGAACGTACAGGTCAGCCAACTGAAAAGTTCTGCTTGGGTTCTTGTTCTTGCAACGGATGAAGATCAAGGTAGTATGTTTGACGCTTTGGCACTTGGCAGCGCAGTGCAGGTACTTAAAAAGCTACTTAAAAAGCCAAGCCAGGACCGGCGAAGCGCGTCACAACGACTTGACTCAGGATCATGCATGCTCGTCACAGATCGTCGGTCATCTGGTCGCGTGCGTTCTAACTAGTACTCGTATATATTCTTGTCAAATCAAAATAACTAGTACTCGTATATACAGTATAAATTAAACAGAGAAAGCAACGTAACGTCCCTGGTAGCAGAACCTGAGCATGGTTCACATTCCTCACGTCACACACAGCCTGGAACACGGCGTGCCGGCCCGCTGTTTCCGAGCGCCGAGAAGCCAGACGGATACCACCGACTGCAACGCGTCACTATCAATATGCAAACAGATATATCATCATCAAAATGTAGTAGATATCCGAATGCGAATAACGATTATTTACGTCACTTGACGGCGACCAATATACATTAAGCAGAGCCCAGGAGCAGAGTTTAGCAAAGACGATACATCTCTTTGATTGAGACTAATCGGACGGCTTAAGTGCCAACTGACCCAAACGACGCCATTGATTGAGACACTAGTTTGTTGATGAGAGACAGTGAGCAAAACGAAAAAAAAAAAGAAGTGAGAAGGCAGGATACGTACGTACACACTGCTGGCTGCTGCTTTGACTATTTGGCAGCGAAGGCAGTTGTGCAGAAGGGAAGACCGGCGAGCGGCGAAACTCAGCAGGAATTGACTAGGGTCAAGAACTATGCTCACTTGTTGCTAGGCGGTCAGGCAGTGCGACTGTGCGAGCACGCGTTCCAACTGTAAACTAATCAGAGAAAGCAACGCAACGTCCCTTGGTGGCCCATGGGCCATGTGCGGATGAGCCTGCTGTTTCTCACATACTAGCAGAGAGCACACAGGGCAGGAACGCGTCATGCCTGCTGTTTTCGAGCGCCAAGAAGCCAGACGGGAACGATCGATTGCAATGCGTGAGTAAGAGCATCTCCAATATATTTTAAAAACTAACGCGTTGCTAATAATACTATGCGTGTCAGCGTGACACGCTGCTAGTTAGTACGAGTACGTCATACTCAACCCCGGCGAACAAATGATCGGCATCGATGTGGCTGGGGGTTTGAGTGGAGGCTTGGCTAGCTAAGGGCTCAACCATTACAGAGTACCGGTATCGTCGTGACCATGCGATAATTATTTTCACGAATATGCAAAAGATTTGCGCATCTTTGTATTTAAGTAGAAAGTGTTCTACACCACACTCACGCACGCACCCGGACTGTAGGATTTACAATAAGCTCTGCCTTCGTATCGAATTACATGTGGCGATTACTTGCGAATTAAGCATCCTAAGTTGGGTGCCCCCGCTTCTATCCATAGTTCATTGTTTGATGTTGGCGAGGAGTTGTGACCATGGCGATAATAGTGTGGTTGCTAAAATAGCCGCTTCTCAGTTTTCGCTATCTAATGCCGTTGCTTGATGGTCAGTCAATCCACAAAATTGTTGTTCACACCACTACTGGATGCATTAGACAATATATATCATGTTGACGGACGCCGACTCCTCCTAACGGTTCTTCATTGCTGAAAACATTTATCTACTTTGTACTATGCTAGCATTTGAGTGTTTTACCATGGGAAACACTCGATTTTTTGTTGCACTGTTCTTCCTCCTTCGGCACCTCGCCGCTGCCCACCGTTCACCGCCCCGCCACGCGTGGTAGGGTCTCACTAGAGCTCTGCCAAACGGCTCATTTTCATGGTTCTTCGAAACAAAGCAGGGCCTGACATCAACCTTGCTACGAAAATAAGTGGCCCAAGAGGGAGGCTCAACGTATCCCGTTTGAGCAATGTTCAGGTACTCCGTTTACCTATACGAAGGTAATATCTCAAATCGATCTGGACCATTGATTATTTTAGTTTAATGATTTACTAAATAAATTAATAAATAAATAAAAAACACAAAAGTAAAAAGCCCATGCCGCGCTCCTTGCGCGGCGCAGCCGCCAGCCATTCCGAATCTTAACAACTTGCGCCACTTTCCTCCACCGAAATTCCGGCTAGCTAATTAATCCTGGCTATAATTAGCTTCGTTATGCTAACTCCGCCACTTAATTCGGCCAAAATAAAAAATGGCCTTGCGCCACTTAAAAAGGACTGGATAGAGTAATTAATATAAAAAAAGCATCATCAGATCCTGGTATCACGGGAGAGATTGAGAGAACTGCATGCGCCTTCCTCTTTTATGCTCAATGTTACTACAAGGCCGTTTTATTTTTGTTTTAATTTTTTTTGCTTATGTATGTATACACGTATATATACACTGAATGTATAAATTTTTTTCACCGAAAACCACTATAGTAGAGTCGCAAAAAAGAATACCACTATCGTAAATACTTTAGTATATACACACATATGTATGAAAACCAAATCTTAACAACCAAATGTCATTTATCCTATTTTTATAAAATAAAATTTCAATAAATACTATTACCTCCTAGGAGGTAATAGATGATCGTGACCGTTGGATCGGAATAAATGGACGGTCCACTGTCATTTCGGAGTACCGCAGCAAAAGCCATCCCGTTTTAAGACAATAGTCATTTAGTCATGAGGAAAAGACACTACAAATAACTCATATATGTTCTTATTAGTTACATAATTGGTCCACTGAGATTGTTATCTCGAAGAAAAAGCCTTGACAAGTTCCTTAATTTTGTCAACTCTTGAGGAATTGTGCCCTCCAGCTGGTTTACATCTAACTCTAGCCATTGCAGCAACCGACAGTTACCAATCTCAGGTGGGATCGGCCCAGACAGGGAGTTCTGTGAAAGTAAAAGATATGTGAGGTTGCCCAATAAACCGACAAAAGTTGGAATTTTGCCGGACAGATTATTATGCACGAATGCAAGTTCTTGCAAACTCCTGCAATTCCCTAGCCATGATGGAATTTCACCCTTTATATAATTGAATGACAAGATGAATGTTTCGAGCTTGCAGTTCTTCTCAAAACTGAACGGAATCTCGCCTGTGAAGCTATTGTTAGTGGCATCAAAAACCCTGAGGCCTTTGATCTTACTCAATGTTTTTGGAAGCCTGCCACTAAGTTGATTATCAAGGAGATAGAGCTCCTCCAACATGGTGCAGTTGCCAATTGAACTGGGCAAAACTCCAGACAACTTATTTTCATACAACCACAAGGACTTGAGGCTTGTTATTTCACCAACGGAGAAAGGGATTGAACCGCTGAGCTGATTGTCATGTAGGTAAACTTGCTCGAGATGCTGATTCTTAAACAGATCCTCTGGTATAGCTCCACTCAGGTAGTTATTGTACAGTGACAGTGCTGATAATTTCGTGAGGTTGCCCATTGAAGCTGGTATCTTGCCAGAAAGCAGGTTTTGGGATAGATCCAGCTGTTCCAGCATACTGCAGTTGCCTAATTCTAGAGGGATCAAACCAGATATGTTGTTAGTAGGAAAAAGGAGAACTTGCAGGTATTTCAGACGCCCTATTTCAGGTCCTATAAAACCTGAAACTTCTGATTTTTTTTTGAACGAGCACGTATCTGTATTTAGATAAGGAAAACGTACAGGTACAAATACAGAGACGTACTAGAAGGACACAGAAGCAACTGGAACAACCAAACTATGCAAAGGACCCTGAGAAAAAAGAAAATTACAACCCAGTCCTTGGCCCCTTTGCAGACCAACGAAACCCGAAGTCGTCGTCGTCGCCGGTCGCCGCCGCCGCCGCCGAAGACGTCCGGAACCACGAGCTGGAGAAGGCCCATCGCCCGCTGGCTTTCATAGGAGTCGATTGAGACACCCATCTCAAGAGATAGGATGAAGCCGGTTGTAGCGCGTCGACCGGGGCCACACCCCACCCCATCCAGCTCCTGGATGCAACCTCGCCGTCGACGAATAGCCCCGCCGAGGCCACAAAGTTGATCCAGCCGGCCACCTTCCAGAACGCCCAAGAGTTGCCCTGCATCCAAGAGAAGAAGAGCCGCCGCTGCCGCCAAGAGACGACGAGCAGCAGGCGAGCTCGGCCTCCCGTGCCCCAAAGCCATCGGCAACCAACAGCTCAGGGCACCAAAAGAAGAGCCAACGCAGATCGACGAACCCACAGGGGCCCCGGATCCACGTGGCATCAGACTCACCGGCCCACCGCCGCCACCTGAGGCCGTGACGACGAGGAAGAGGAAGGCCAGGAGAAGCTTATTCCACGACGGCGGCGCCGCCTCCTCCAACCGAGCACCACCAGGACAAGCTACGAGCCGCAGAGGAACACCGCCCTCCCAGCAGAAACTAGCTCCGCCAACAACCATCGCCGGCGAGCAAAACGAAAGCCAAAGAGGAACATCACCCTCTCGGCAGACACCAGACCTCCTTCGATCCACGCCGGAGACGAAGACTTCGCCGCCGATGAAGAAGCGAAGAGGAGAAACGATGACGCACTTGAGTTCCTTCGCACCGCCGCGGAAGCAACCAGTCGTCCAAAAGGCCCACACCGGCGACGACATCGACGGGCAAACAAACCCTACGCTATCTAGATCTACTAGACTAGGAGGAAATATATACACCGGCCGCCTCCCCCTCCGTTCCCCATCCTCGCCGGCGCCAGAGCGGCAGCCGGAGTGGAGGGAGAACGGCAGAGAGAGACGCCGGAACCGGGTCGCCTCTGTGTCGCCCTCTCTCACCTGTAGCAGGGGAAGGGTCGAGAAGCAGAGCGAAAAGTGGCCTGTTAAACCTGAAACTTCTGATGATGAGAGGTCAAGAGAAATCACTCTGTTCCTTCCATTGCAACCAACACCATTCCATGCACAAGGAGTTGCATCAGAAGCACTCCAGTTGGACCTTAGGGAACTTGGCAGTATGATGCTTTTGGACAGAGCAAGAAGGGCTGCACCATCTGAACTCAAACTGCAAGATGACCAAACTAATGTGGAAAACAGCAAGAACCAAAACCACAGAACTAGCCTCATTCTGATGCTGAAAATAAAAATTGTTTCAAGTCAGCACAGCTGAAAAACAGGAAAACTTGTGTTTTTCGTGCAACTTCCTAACAAACCAAAATAAGCAGTGATTCAAACAATTGAGTGTGCTTTGCTGTACTAACCTTTTCTGTTGCTTTTGCAGATGAACAGAACTTGGGTGCTGATCAAGCCTCTCGGAATCCAAAGTGGCATGTATGCGTATTGCTGTACTGGTAGGAGTAACTCGTTGGAGTCCACAACATATATATGCGACAGAAACCTTTTTTTTTTTTTTGACAACAACAGAAACAGTTCTGTACTGGTTGGTGCCCAAGTGACCACACGAAAAGTGATTTAACATATATCCAGACCAGCAGACCAGTAATATATATTATAGTAACGACACAAGATTGCCGTGTTGTTTGTCGCACATGAATTTTCTACTCGCGCAACGCGAGTTCACACTGGAGGTTTTAAAAATGACAGGAACGCGTGCAATGGTGTGTGCTGCTGCTTGCTGCGTTCCATCAATACCATGATCAAAGAACACATGCTTTCACGACAGAGACACTACACTACATGCTTTCACGACAGACACACTACACTGTTAGTCACGACAGAGACACTACACTGTTAGTCTGGTACCTAATTTTGTCCTAAACAAGACGCGTAGTTCTAGATTAACCCATTAAGGCCTTGTTTGCATTTATCTGCTAATAACTAGCCCTTTAAAATTTAAACATGTGTAGATAATTGATAGCTAACTACCACACTGATTGAATGAAATAGCTAATAACAGCTAATAGGTGGACCTATCCTCCCCAATCTTATCCCTTTCTTCAAGAGAAATCTCGCAAGCTTGGTTGTGCACTTGTCTTTCTTTGCTACCACCACCTGGCTCATTCTATTCCTAGGTGCAGATTGGTTTTCAAGAAAGAGTTTGCTCTGAGTTGTGCTACAAGCAAAGACTGCATACCACCCTTTTATTGATCAACGGCTAGACAACTTTATGTAATTGTAGCAGTCTTTTTTGTTTCCTTTTCTGTTTCTTAAATCTACTTTGTAAGATTTGTTGTACCTTTTGTTTTCCAAAAAAAGCAATAAAATTCCAGTAGGGGCTCTGTTCCCTAAAAAAACGTCTCTCCCGCTCCTCCTCCTCTCGCACCTCTACGTGTGCTCGCCTCCACTACTCCACAAAGTCACTGAAGCAGGTGTGACGGAGTACGTGGTGAGGATACAGCCTTGATGTTGTCCCAACATTTAACAGAGTTATGATTTCAGTGGTATGTGGCGTTTCCATCGATAGCGATGCCTCTATAGTGACATCGTCTATCTTAAGGATTTTCAAAGATACTTATAGAGTAGAGTTTGTGTGCATACGTTCGTAGAGGTGAGGGTGTCTACGCTGTGAGTGTCTGTGTTGTACTGTGTAATCAAGAAAATACTAACTAAAAGCTCCCTGCACAACAACTTCTCCATCACGAGTGGCAATAACCAAGAGGTGGAGAGAGAGGGAATAAAATAATGTTGAACCACTTCATATTGATTTTTTGATACATTATATATGTATATGGCTAATTGTAGCTATGGACTCTAGTAATGTCGAACCGCTTTATATGGGCCCATAAGGGCAACCACACACTATTAATCCATATAGATCCATATGGCCCGACTCAACTTTATAGGATAAAAATACATAATTTCTATTTATCTTCTAAAGATTTCACGATCTGCTCTCATTCACCACCGACACACACGATCTGCTCTCGTTTACCACTTTTTTTTTTGACACACACGATCTGCCTAGCGATGTTCTACCACGTTTTCAGCGATGTTCTATCATGTCATGAGCGATGTTCTATCTTGTTATGAGCGATATTCCGAAAAGTGGAAGACAACCAACTCTAAAATCTTGTACAACATGGGTAGATAGTCCCTAAAAATAGCAGCAGCAACAGTCGTGTTTAAACTCATTATCTACTAATATTCAGGTGGCTAATAAATCATATCTAATATTAGCTATCTAACTATTAGCTACCAACTAGCTGGAGTGTGTTTTGATGCACATCAACTAATAAAAAATGTCATTAAAATAACTATTAGCTACTATTATTTTATTTAATCTAACCAGTGAGATAGTTGCTATCTAGAGGTCTAGCTAACAAATAGATATTTCATTAACAATATATGTTTGGATCCAAAAGAGATAACTACTAGTAGATAGCTATTATTTATAGTGATCCAAACATTCTCTTCAAGGTGCTTGTAGTCACAAAAAAACACCCATAAACCAAAATATTATTTTAAGTCTCTTCTATTTCTTCTACTTGCCACGCACTGTCCACCCATCGCATGCACGGCTCCTTTTGCCTGGCTATCTGCCCGTCGTGTGGTCACCTCTTAGTGCCCGGCCATCCGCCACCATGCACTTTGCCATAGGGTTGCCGGCTATCCCACCACTGGCCCGGCATGGAGAGGGACAACGATGAGGGGAGGAGAATGGCATGGCACATCGGAAGGCACTTTGCCCTAAGTTATTTGGTTCTAAATTGTAGTTCGTTTGACTTTTTTTATCCTCACTTTGATTACTCATCTTATTCAAAGAATTTGTGTAAATATGACTAAATTTAAGTCACTGTTAAAGACCTTTTGTTAAGAGTTTGCCAAAACTCATTGCTATCCTTATTTATTTTTGGCAAAACTAGAAAAATCAAGGTCCAACAGTTTGGCATATGGCTTGGCAAATTTTCCCAACTTGCCATCCACCGGTCCTTCACGCGCATATTTGCGCGCGGTAGGCGTTTTGCCATCGCGTTGCCATCTTCTTGGGTGAGCATGCAACCACTTGTTTGGTGCCATGCAACCACTAGCTAGTTGATCGGTTGTAAGTGGGCTTACTATTTTGATTTTTGCCAAAACTAAATGGCAAACTATTGGAGATGCTACAATATTTCACTTGCCATATATTTTAAACACTTGCCAAATCACAAGATTTGGCAAGTGAGTTTTAGCAAACTCTTGGAGATGCTAAGCAAACCATACATAAAATAAATGATATTTGACATAAATTTTTAAATAAGACGAGCGGTCAAAGTTAAGGTCAAAATAGTCAAACAAACTATAATTTGGAACAGACTAGTATTATCTATGGACATAATTTATGTGATCAAATGTGTCAGATTTTTTTTCGAAAGGAGCAGATTTTTTAAATATAATAACACAATAATACAGTTGTAACCCAAATCCAAAGCATAATCAAACATATAGAACTCTGACAGACTTTAAAGTATGTGAACAGATAAATAGTAGAGAGAGAAAGAAATCCAAGCGAGGTCAATACTTAGATTGTTACCGAATCCTTATGTTGTGGGTAGTTACGAATTATGAAGAAAAAACTAAAACCTATCGACATGCATAAGTCTATCTATTTACTTATATTCATCCGGCTAAGGTTGGGGAGCAACCAGCCATGCCACGTCGCCCCCATGAACAGTACAGTACTTATAAACAGTAACCGTACTTATGAACAGTAACTGTATGTATGAACAGTAATCGTATGTATGCACTTTTTTTTTTTTTTTTGCTTTTCCCACCTTTCTTTTCTTTCTTTTTTTTTTACCTTTTTTTTGCTTCTTCCCTTCTCTCTTTCTTCCCCACGGGCCCGGATACGTGAGACCCCGTCCTACAGTAATTTTTTTGTTTTCCCATCTTTTTTGTTTTCTTTCCCTTCTTTTTATCCTTCTTTGTTCTTCCCTTCCCTCTTTTTTTCCTGCGGGCCTAGGTGCGTGGGCCCACGGTAACGCGCGGGGTCCTTCTTAAGAACAGTGCTCCGGATAAACAGTCAGGCCTTCACATTTTTCGACCGCAAGTTATAGCGCGTACTATACAAACCCGGTAACATGAAGAGTACAGACCCGTTAAATAATTTAATATTTTTTTCAAAATAATTAATAGAGTTAGTTTTCTTAATTCAATTGCTATAGAAGCTTTAGGTAATTTACCCATACCACGCATAAAATAAAATAATTTAGTAATTTAACCGGCTTTACGCTCCTAGAATACGCCATTTTCATATTTTCTTACACATTTATTATTTATCCAAATTTGCTCAAATTTTGTACAAACCATAACGAATCAAATAAAAATAAAGAAAATACCAAAACAATTTTGTTGACATCTATGCAACTATCACATATTTTATTTTAATTTTATTACTACAGATGTGGGTCTACATTTCTCTAAATTTTTTTGCAAGTAATTAATAAAGCTGATTTCCATAATCCAGTTGTTATGGAAGTTTTATGATACCTTACCCATATCACACATAAAATTAAATGATTTAGTAATTTTACCGGCTTTACAATCCTAAAATATATATACATATACACATAGTAAAGATGATTTTAATTTTATACATAGAGCAGCCGCTGGCCTCTCTGGCCAGTGCTTGTGGAAAGTGCGCATGGATAGCATAGCATAGCACTATTGCAGTGAACAAAAGTGAGAAGGGAGGACGCAACGTACAGGTCAGCCAACTGAAAAGTTTTGGCCTTGTTCTTGCAACGGATGAAGACCAAGGTAGTATGCTGCTGCTTTAACGCTTTGGCACTTGGCAGCGCAGGTACTTAAAAAGCTAAGCCAGGACCGGCGAAGCGCGTCACAAGGACTTGACTCAGGATCATGTTGTCACAGATCGTCGGTCATCTGGTCGCGTGCGTTCTAACTAGTACTCACAGTATACATAAATTAAATTAAACAGAGAAAGCGAAGTAACGTCACCTTGGTATTGTCTGCTGTTCGTTCCCTGGTTAGACCGTCTGCACCGGTGCCTCTACAGGCAATCTGTAAAGCGCCACGCAATCATTTGGCGTAAAATTTTGCTGCAGCGGTGCACGTTAAAGCCTCCGCAAGCAGCATGCGAACGGCAAATTCAGCGCTGTGCAGTTCGAACGCCATGCTGAGACGCCGGACCCACCTCACTCTCATCCACCCCCACGCGGCCACGCGTGATGCAGCAGCAGCATGTGGTGTGACAGAGTGCATGTGCAGCGACGGGTCCCACTTTTCAACACTTAAAAAATGTTATAACTCACAAATCAAAAAACAAAATTAAATTTCGATTGCACCATTAAATTCGTCTCAATAAATCTTTCAAAAGAATATATTTAGATAAAATGACAAGTGAGTCCACAATAGTATTGAGTAAACTGTAAAGAATTGATGAGTGCGGGAGAAAGTGGTATAGGGGAGAGAATCTTGATGACCAGGATGGATAAAGGAAGAAAATAGAGTTCCATGAGTGCGGATAGTCTTAGCTGAGCATGGTTCACAATTCACATTCCTCCTCACGTCACACAGCCTGGAACACGGCGTGCCGGCCCGCTGTTTCCGAGCGCCGAGAAGCGAGACAGAAACCACGAACTGCAACGCGTTACTATCAGAGCAACTTATGGTTACGCCGGCTCATCGGTTGCAAGAAGATACACGTCATGTGGACTGTTAAAAAGTAGTGGGGGACCCATCAGTATTTAATGCAGAGCTACAACGTGGAATAATTGGAGTGGTCAAGAATGAGCCAGAGTGCATTTCGTCCGCTCAAAGCCGCGTGTTTTGCATGTCGCCCGCTTTCATCTCTCTCCTACTTTCTCTCTCTGCCACGTCAGATTTAGCCTTATCTTTGCCGGTTATAATACTTGCTCTTAATATGCAAACAGACATATCATCAACGAAATGTAGTAGATATCCGAATGTGAATAACTATTCTTTACGTCAATTGAGGGCGACAATATACATTAAATTAAGCAGAGCCCAAGAGCAGAGTTTAACAAAAACGATACAGCTCTTTCTATATTCAAAAATACCATTGGCTCTCGTGAGTCGTGATGTCTAATCGGACGGCTTAAGTGCCAACTGACCCAAACAACGCCCTTGATTGAGACACAAGTTTGTTGATGGGAGAGACGGTAAGCAAAACGCAAAAAAAAAAAAAAAAAAAAAAAAAAAGAGTGAGAAGGCAGGACAGAATGTACGTACACACTGCTGGCTGCTGCTTTGACTATTTGGCAGCGAAGGCAGGTGTGCAGCAAGGAAGACCGGCGAGCGGCGAAGCTCAGCACAAGGAATTGACTAGAGGTCAAGAATAGTGCTCACTTGCTAGGCGGTCAGGCCAGTACGATTGTGTGCGAGCATGCGTTCCAACTGTAAACTATAATCAGAGAAAGCAACGCAACGTCCCTTGGTGGCCCAGGCCATGTGCGGATGAGCCCGCTGTTTCTCACAAGTAGCAGAGATACGACACATATGGCAGGAACGCGTCATGCCTGCTGCTGCTGTTTTCCAGCGCAAAGAAGCGAGACGGGAACGACCGACTACTGCGACGCGTTAGTAAGAGCATCTTTCTCCAATATATTTGTTAAAACTAACGCGTTGCTAATATACTATGCGTGTCAGCGTGACACTCTGCTGTTAGTAGGAGTACGTCAGACTCGCAACACTCAAAAAAAAAAAAAAAAAAAAAGAGTGCGTCATTTGTTTCTGAGTCCCTCGCGAACAAATGATCGGCATGGAGTGATTGGGTTTGGATGGAGGCTGTAACTATATATCGGCATGGAGTGGTTGGGTTTGGATGGAGGCTGGCGCAACCTTGAAATAGGGGCGTGTTTGATGGCGGCCCGGGAGGGTGGCTCGCGCCGGTGGGCTGCAGCGGGCCGTGTTTGGTGGTCTGGGCCCACCACGCGGCCTGGCTCCCCGGCTGCTTTTCCACCCCCGCAGCCAGGCTCCCAGGAAACGGAATCCACCCTCATTTTTCTAAGGCTTGGCTCTCGCCGGCCGCTCCTTGGCGCTCGGGGCGATTTCGGCGGCGCTCGCGGGCGGCTCGCGCGGGAATCGGAAACTTCCGCGCGCCATTTTTGCCGTGCTGATTTGCTCCGCCTATAAATCCCCTCCCTCCTTCCCCGCCATCCCCTTCTCACTTCCACTCCTTCTCCACCAAATCCTGTGAGAAATCGGCGGCGGTGGTTGTCGGCCGGATTCGGGTGCCTAGATTCGGGTGCTCGTGGTAGCCGCAGCTGCTGCTCAGCTGGGACTCCGGGAGGCGGCGGTCTTCTTCGTCTTCTTCATCGTCTTCCTCGGCTCCGGCGGTTGGCGTTGAGCTGGTGTTGCCTGGATCTGCTTCCTCTTCCTGCAGATCTGCTTCTTCTTCGTCTTCCGGTCGTCTTCTTCATCGCCCGCTTGTTCCGTTCGCCGTCGACCACCCCGAGGTGAAATCCATCCCCTTTCCCCCTTTCTTTTCTGATGTGCCGGTTGGTCGTGGTTGGATCCACGGTGATGTACTTTCGATTCATGATATTGTGGATGTTAATGATGCGGCTAGGGTTGCCTTGCTCCTGTTCTTTGGCTTGTGATTAATCTTGCTTCGATTTATCATTGTCCATTCGATTTATACCATGTATTTTGCATCGATCTGTGATTATGTATGCCAGATCTGTGTTTTATGGTCGATGATGATGTCCTTATGTCACTGGGGGGCATGTTTTTTTGCATGTAGCCGTGACAGTATATAGATGAATGAGTTTTGTCCATGTTGATGCCTAATATGGGTCCACTAAATTCATACTTGTACAATGGGGAAAATGCTGGTATTTACCAGACCTGGCATGAGTGTGTTGTTCATGTCCTAGGTAAGTCTGCTATACTTTACCAGAAGTACAAGACATATGAAGAGGCATTTGGAGCTTTTGAAACACATAGAGCAACAGCACCAGTACAAGGTAATGAGGTACAGACCGATGGAAATGATGATGATGTTCATCCAACTCTTGTCAATGTTGGCAATCCCACTCTTCATGGTTCCTGCACTAATCTCTTACTCATTTGCCTTGTTGGACTATTTGTTGCTTTCTGGATTTATATGAGCCACAAGTGCAACTCTCTGCCCCCACTCAAGCCTGTGAGGACTAAGTAATGGAAGAGCTGCTGCTATCTTTATTTCTTACTTTCTGTAATTCTATTCGGACAGTTGTTGTTGTTGTTCATGTTCATGTTAATTTGAACCTGTAATTCGGTTTTAGCAGCTATGACACCATTTATCTGAGGCAAATCATGGTTTTTTTTCCCTTCAATTTTGTTATGTCAAACTGTTGTTCTACCTATGCGCCTGGGGTTGAACTGATGAAAGTTCAATTCTGCTCCTAGCGGTTGCTGGTAGTTGCTGGTAGTTGGAAACCGGGCTGGGAAGCAAACACAATCTCCTCCAGGCGGTTGGTGAAAGTTGGCCTCGGGCTGGGCTGCTGGCTGCAAATCAAACACGTTCTCTACTGGGCCACCTTGATTTGGGCCGCCAACCAAACATGGTGTGTTGCACCGGCCAAACCTGGCTGTGGCTGGCCAGGGCCAGGCTCCTGGGCTGCAGTCTATCAAACACGCCCTAGGAGTACATGCATCGTCGTGAGCATGACGAGGACAGTGCTTGCAAACCGTGACCATTGTTGTAATTATACAACCTCTCTCTACATCTCACCTCCCCGTAACAACCCGTGCAGTGCCGGCCCTAAGGTTTTGAGGGCCCTCTAGCAAACTTGTCACAACGGCCCTTCTAGAGTCTATATCAAATATAAAATCTTATATAATATATATGCATTAAATTTCTTGCAAAGCAAAAACAAATCTACTGTTAAATTCTAACACCTAAATTAGATGAAAAATACCACTGTATAAGTAGTAGATGTCCAGAATACTATATAGTACAAATAATTAATTTGGTCATTTGGATTAAGAAACGTATAGTATGAACAAGGGATTCCATGACGTGGAGAAAGAAAACAAAAATGAGAGGTTTGCATGCATGGATTTGGACCCCTTCCTCGCCTGGGCCCTCGGCCGTCGCCCCTCCTGCCCTCCCCCTAGGGCCGGCACTGAACCCGTGCCCTAACATATCTATTTCTTTACTCTATCACGCAGCCATGTCAGCTAGCTATTTCGGCTCATCGTTGCGGACGCCCTTAGCGCGGGTTTGGTTTATGTACCAACAAAGCCAGCTCGCATTTAGCCATTTAGGGATGCAGACTCATATCGACTAGGCTCTGGTGATACACTCGCTGCTTGTTTGGACGCATGTTTGATGAGAGCCTAGCCACATGCAGTGTTTGTTTGGTTGGCCCGTTCATGCATGCCTGTATAGGCTCGTCCTCTCTCAATCGCACCACGAGACACTGCGTTCAGCCGCCGGCGTGAGCCACACTGAGTTAAAACGAAAACAAAAACTCGTTGAGCCAAGACCAGTTACACTTTTTGCATTTGGCAGCCAGGCTCGACGCACCTTCGGCCAACCAAATGCAATGAAGCTGCACCACACGAGCCAGGTTTGTTCAGAATATAATCAGCAAACCAAACACGCCCTTAACATTTGGCTGGTCGCGAAGCGAAGCTGTTCCTGGAGCGTCTAGAAGCCCTACCAAACGGCTCATTCTTTGAAACAAGCAGGCCCTAGCATCAACCTTGCTAAAAAATAAGTGGCCCCATCGTATCTCGTTTTAAGACATTAGTTATTTAGTCACGAGAAAAAGACACTATAAATAATACATATATGTTCTTAAGAGTAAAATGCATAGGAGGTCTATCAACTTGCGCTCTACTTTTACTAGGTTCATCAACTCTAAAAGTGGTCATTTTGGTCCATGATCTTTGTTAGTGGCAAATTCCCACAATCCCACCCCATTCCCACCCCAACATGACTATCCATCGTGACGTAGGTTGGATGCATAATCATGCGCTAGTCACGTGGGGGAGGATGCATAATCATGCGCTAGTCACGTGGGGGAGGATGCATAATCATGCGCTAGTCACGTGGGGGAGGACATTGGATACAACTGCAGGCTGCCCCCTAGACTAGCGCATGATTATGCATCCAACTTACGTCACACCCATGTGGTGGAATTGCACCACCAGCAATGGTACACTGACACTGGTGGTGACTCAAATATTGAGACTGAGATCAAAAGGCTAAAGGACAGGAAGCATGTAAATTAGTCTGAAGGGCTCATTTCCTGGTGC
Organism: Themeda triandra; assembly: GCA_018135685.1. Classification (NCBI taxonomy): domain Eukaryota; kingdom Viridiplantae; phylum Streptophyta; class Magnoliopsida; order Poales; family Poaceae; genus Themeda; species Themeda triandra. The sequence goes on along the minus strand of JAENPR010000262.1, from coordinate 178,880 downwards.
CTTGTAACTAAAGCATTTCTGAATGAATGTACGTGTACAAACATGTTTCAGCATGCTACCATAGCGAGCAAGTAAATTAGTCTTATGGAATAATGCCCTCCAGCTGGTTTGCATCTAACTGTAGCCGTTTCAGCAACCGACAGTTACAAATCTCAGGTGGGATAGGCCCAGAGAGGGAGTTCTGTGAAAGTAAAAGATATGTGAGGTTTCCCAATAAACCGAAAAAAGTTGGAATTTTGCCGGACAGATTATTATTCACGAATGCAAGTTGTTGCAAGCTCCTGCAATTCCCTAGCCATGATGGAATTTCACCCTTTATATTATTGAATGACAAGATGAATATTTCGAGCTTGCAGTTCTTCTCAAAACTGAACGGAATCTCGCCTGTGAAGCTATTGTTGGTTGCATCAAAAACCATGAGGCCTTTGATCTCACCCAAGGTTTCCGGAAGACTGCCACTCAGTTGATTATCCATGAGATAGAGGTCCTCCAACTTAGTGCATTTGCCAATTGAACTGGGCAAAACTCCAGACACCATATTATGCTGCAACCACAATGACTTAAGGCTTGTCATTTCACCAACCGAGAAGGGTATCGGACCACTGAGCTGATTGGCATGTAGGTACACTTGCTCCAGAAACTGGTTCTTGAACAACTCGTCTGGTATTGTTCCATTGAAAGAGTTAGAGTACAGTGACAGTGCTGACAATTTCTTGAGGTTGCCCATTGATGCTGGTATCTTGCCAGAAAGCAGGTTTTGGGATAGATCCAGGTATTCCAGCATACTGCAGTTTCCTAATTCCAGAGGGATCAAATCAGATATGTTGTTAGTAGGCAAAAGGAGAACTTGCAGGTATTTCAGACGCCCTATTGACGCTGGTATCTTGCCAGAAAGCAGATTTTCGGACAGATCCAACTGTTCGAGCATACTGCAGTTGCCCAATTCAGGAGGGATCGAACCAGATATGTTGTTAATTGATAAATCGAGGACTTGCAGATAGTTCAGAAGTCCAATTTGAGGTCCAAGAGAACCAGAAACTCCAGACGATGATAGGTTCAGAGAAATCACATGATTCATTTCATCACAGAGAACTCCCTTCCATTTACACGGAGTTGCATCAGAAGCGCTCCAAGTAGATATTGTGGAACTTGGCAGCATGAGACTCTTGGACAGAGCAAGAAGGGCTACACCATCTGAACTCAAACTCCAAGAAGACTGAACTAATGTGGAAAACAGCAAGAACCAAAGCCACAGAACTAGCCTCATTTTGATGCTTCAAAAGAAAAAAAAAATGTTTCAAGTCAGCACAGCTGAAAAACAGGAAAGCTTGTGGTTTTGCTGTAAAACTTCCTAACAAACCAAAATAAGCAGTTATTCAAACAATTGAGTGTGCATTGCTGTACTAACCTTTTCTGTGGCTTTTGCAGAAGTACAGAACTTGGGGTGCTGATCAAGCCTCCTGGAATCCATAGTGGCATGTATGTGTATTGCTGAACTGGTAGGAGGAACTCGTTTTTTTTTTTTTTTTTTTTTAGCATCAGTAGGAGGAACTCGTTGGAGTCCACAACATATATATATGCGACAGAAACAGTTTCTGTACTGGTGGGTGCCCAAGTGACCACACGGAAAGTGATTTAACATATATCCAGACCAGTAGTATATTGTAGTGACGACACAAGATTGCCGTGTTGTTTGTTGCACATGAATTTTGTACTCACGCAACGCGAGTTCACACTGGAGGTTTTAAAAATGACAGGAACGCGTGCAACGGTGTGGGGTGCTGCTTGCCGCGTTCCATCAATACCATGATCAATCAAGCATGTGAACGGAGTAACGTCAAACAAATCACTCCAGCATCGCACAGCTATGTCTACGTATGTTTTTCTGCCACAGGATCAAGAAAAAAGACACAAACCTGGCTAAATATTCTTGTGTGAAAACAGAGTCAAACTCCTTGCGAATTGTGGTGGAGGAAGGTGGATCGATGACTTGCATTTCGTGACCCCTTGTCATTTCAATGTCGTTGAGTCAACCTGTTTGCTTCCAGTTCTGCCCATATGGCTGAATTAAGGTTGTGTGCATCCTGTCATTTTACGTTCAATTTCATCTTCATTGCTATTTTTTTAGAAGCAGAGGTTTCCCTGCTTTATTTTAGTGTGAAACAAAACACAACACATTTTCAGTACTGGAAGCGCCCACCAACTATTTTCCCTGTTTGTCATTTGAATTATTATATGTGTTGTTGATTTCTAGATTCGAGGTAATTATCTAAATTTGTAATTTTTAGCTTTTCCTCCGATTTCTTATCCTATAGAGTGATGTATTTTTTTTTGAGGTAAATGTATGTTTGGGCCACTAACTTGCGCGGGTGTGTCGATTTGGGCCACCAACTTTGAAAGTGCAGTTTTTGGGCCAAAAACTTGACTAGGGGTGCATAAAGAGTCCATACGGCTTCGTTTTATATGAAAACCCCCTATATTTAGTTTCCTCTTTGCATCGGTATCCTTTCCCTACAAAAACGTGCGACTCCATCGATTTGGCGCGGTCGGCACCCGACGGGAACGTGGCCTTGTACGACACCTTGGTGTGCATGGCCTCTAGCGCGTCGGGCGAGTGCGATGCCGCCGCGCCGGTCTGCGAACGCGACCATGGCGCCGACGACATCGCGAACGCTGAGACGCAGACGCGCCTCTTAGGTGATCCGGCGCGCTGCCGAACAGCCGAAGGCCCCCGTCTCGACGTATTGCGCATGCGCGCGGCTTCGTTCGCAGCTGCCGCTGCGGTCGAGCGCAGGGCCGCAGGTTCCTCCAGGCGGCCAACGTCGCTCGCGGCAATGCCCATGACGGAGCATGTGCGGCGGCACGGGCATGCACGTGGCCCTAAACTCAGAGATGACCTGAAGCCAGAGGTGCAGGCACCAGACGAAGACGCCCGGGGCAGCCACCGGCCATCATGCAGGAACACGAGGCTGCAGTCATGGTACTTCGACAGCCACGCATACCGTCGGCCACCCACTCGAGGCGCGTGACGGTGCCGCACCACGCGATAGCAATGTCCGGCGGCCGATACGTGTTGTCTCCTCGTCGGTGGACACGGCCACGAAGCCGATGAAGGAGGCGTCCTGTGGCCGTGACGTCCGCCTGCTCGCCATGCCGTGTGCCCATGCCGGCCGCTCGCTCGCCACGCCGCAAGAGCGTGGAGCGGCGCGCTGGGCGAGCGCAGCAACGCGTGCGGGCATGCTTCGCATCGCTTCTGGACGGCAGCGGGCAAGCGTTGCGCGGTGCGCACTTTGGAAAGCGACGTGCATCACGAGTGAAACTACTGGCCGCTGTTGTCATTGTTGTTTGCTGCCGGCCTGCCGTGCTGTCGTTGTCGCCTCCGCCGTGGCACGTTTGCCGGCCCAAATGCACCGTGCGGCTCACTTTCGTCGTCGTTAGAGGCAATCGGTATGGTCAATCAACACACGTGAAGCAAACAAGCAGCCAAGCACAGGAAGCTGACCATTCGAAGCAACACACGTGTGCGAGCAGGAGGTCTGCGGCCAGCGCTGCAGGCGTGCGCGATTGGTGTGGCGAGCTCGCGGCCAGCGCATGGGGCGGCATGGTGATTGGGCGGGCGGTGTATGGGCACAGGGACTACAGGCGGCGAGCGCGAGGCCATCGCAGAGGGCTGTAGAGCAAGGGGCGGCAGTCGCGGACATGGGATGCTGCGAGCGTGTGCCTCCATTGCGGGGCGTCGCGGCAAACCTGCGCAGTCAGCGTGGTGAGCTCCTGCATGGCCAGCACGGAGGGCGGCGTGGCAAGCAGCCGGTCAGCGTGGGCAAATGGGGTGGCGAGCGACGTTCGTCAGGAACGAGATGCGGCCAGCGTGCACGTGAAGGGTATGCTTGTGAAAGGAAGCTAAATATAAGGGTTGTTTTTACAAATATAAATATAAAACGAAGGGGTATGGGCTCTTTATGAACCACTTTTCAAGTTTGTGGAGCAAAAGATACAATTTCAAAGTTGGTGGCCCAAATCGACACAGCCGCGCAAGTTAGTGGCCTAAACATACATTTTACTCTTTTTTTTTCATGATATCTTAGTTCTGTCAGTTTTCATTATTGTCTTATGATCGCTGATTCCTTTTTGTAGTCATGTGCCTTTTTAAAGGATACTCGATAGACGGTTGAGCATTGTGGACTGCAGCCTGCACCTAAAGTAATCTGATCCGAAAGAAATTTAACCGGTTAATCAGTGCTCACTCCCAAGGGAATAACAAGTAGATATTATATGTGACGGGCCGCACTCGGCATTTTAGATCTCTTGTTCAAAGTGGGCCGGGCTTTTCCAGGTAATTGGCACGCGCGGGCTCTGGAAGCAAACAAGCAGAAGCGCGCATTTGGACATGTGGTTTGCCATTTGCATGCAAGGAACCGTCAGTGATGGCCAATGGGTTTATCATTGTTCTGTAACTGTTTCTCAAAAAAAAAAAAAAAGGTAAAGACTAATTTTCATCTCGCGTGCGTTTGTCCACAAGCACGCATGCACACCAATAACAGGCCAACACCGCACACGACTTCTACCCACAACCTTATCCTTTCACCCGTCGTCTTCTACCTTTCATTTCTCACCTCTCACTTTTTCTCTCTTCGGCGTCTAGCAACCAGCGGGTTCCTCTCCGTGGACCTCGTCACGCCCGCGCCCCTCTCCTCTCCGGGGACCTCCTCACGTCCGCGCCCCGCTCCTCTCCGGTGACCTCCTCCACAGGCTCGTGCGACATGGCTCCCCATGTGTGCGCCGAGCTCTTCCTCGCCCCACCCGCATCGTCCATGGCGCATCCGCGGAGACTGGGGACCTCTGCTCCCACCCTATTCCAGATGCTCGTCGGGCCCTTGGCCGCTCGCCGGCGACAAGCACCCATCAGGGTTTGTCCACGCCCTGCCGTTTTCATTCCCCTTCGTGCTGTGCGAAATTGAGCTCCCAAACCCTAGCGTGGTCTATTTTGCTATCAGTGCCTCAGGTCCGTGCCTCCGTCCGTGCCGCCTCGTCGCGATCCAGGACTCACAACGGCGTGACCCCATTCGTCCCGCTAGGAATCAGATACTTTCTAAGGTTCCAGTCTAGACAACATTCCTCATACCATGTGAACATATATAGTTGTCTGTTCTGGACATTAGTTGACTGCGACACTGGAATACGAATGTTTCTTTTGTTTTGCAATGCTTGTCTGGTACCATGCATGCCTTACAGCCACTAGGCATGGGATGCCTGCAGCATGTACTCTACAATCTGAGTAATTAGTGATTATGGGCACTGTTCACATCCTCACGTGCGATTTGTCTCTATGATTTTAGTGATCTTTTTTTAGTATATTTTTTACTTCTGTGAGATTACTCACTGCTTCATTTCTAGAGTTCAGATTCAGATTGACATATTGACAACATTTTGGCAAATATATCATGGAATTTCTAAGTATGCCATATTGCCAAGGACCGCAGTGTATTGCTCTTGAGATTTACATGTTAACAACATTTAGGAAATATCATTCAATTGGTTGCCTTTTCAGATTTATGCTAAATTGCTAATTCGTGAGTGTCATAGCTTAAATTTCAAAGAAGCGATTCAACTTTGAGGTTTTTCACTGGGATTTAGTTCTAAAATGATGTTTATCTTTGTCTATCATGAAAGACTAAAGGTATTTCAAGTTGTTTAGTGTTCTATACTCGGTTGCACTTATGAATATTTGCTTTTGAGATCTATATGTTTAACAACATGTATGTCAAGCAGTAAGGAGTTGATGATGCAATATCATTTTTAGTGTTTTTTCTACTGATATGTTCTGTCAAATTAGCAGTAGTATTCTGTTGTGTTAAAATTAGGCGAGCATGGCTCCATCATCTGACTACTGATATTGTGTGATAAATATTTGAATTTCTATGGTTTTGCAGGCGTACCGCACGATTGGTGCCACCTCGATGGATGTTCTCATTATAGGATTGGCATAAAACCGAGTGGTATGTACAGCTCTGCGTGCATGATAAATTACTGACAACTGCCTTGATGAATTATCCTTTTGGTGGTTGATTGCCCACTGTCTCCCATATGGCTGCATATAAGGTTGTTTTTGTTTGCCTCCAGATAGAGAACATGGATGCATGTATGTGTTGTACTAGCTGGACCACTGAATTGGAACTGATCTTTTGTTTTTCGCAAGTGAAGTGTGGAAACAATATTCTTAATTTAGAATGAGAAAGAACTGATGTATCATGCTAGAAACATAGCTGGAAGGGAAGGTCCTCTTCTGTATTGTCACTCTAGGTTCATGAGTGCACACATTTAGAAATTTTTTGGAACCATCAATGCACTAGCATAAGTTGATGTTGCATTGGCTAGCTGTAAATGACTCAACTTTTCCGGGTTACCTAGCTTTACATATGTGATTCCCTTCTTGTGTTAGGCAACGGGTATATTAGTCCAATTATTGGTTTTCTGAAATGTGTCCTCTATGGTAGCTTGCAGTGAACTTTGTATTGAATTGCTTTTCTAAAATTATTGAACTGCTTTACTGAAGTTATTAAACTACTTTTATGAAGTTATTGAACTGCTTGTCTATCCTGTAGATTTTACCTATATTTATGCCTAATGGGGTGAACCTTTCATCCAACATGTTTTTAGGTGTTGCTTTGTATTAGGCAATAGGTAGAGGACAACAACACGCTTCAGCGGTTCCTAAGGTATGCCTACCCAATCTGCTAGCTAGTTAGGAGAATTTTTCTCCCCTTGAGTTGAAAAATATAGTCAACACACTTGGATTCATGGATAAACTTTTGTGCAGTTGTTAGTGCTAGTTTGTTACTAACCAAAGGCTTAGGCTATAGACAATCTAACCTTTGAACTATGATGTAATTGTGCTAAGGCTTTCACCCTGCGACTCACTGCAAAAGTAATCCTTATCTCTGTCTATTATAAGTTTATAACATATAAACTTGATTTATTGTCTAATTAAGTAAGGAGAGCAGCATAACTCTTGAAGTCCGTTTCATGGTCTATCCATTTTGTTATCTGATTCCATTAATTTTTAACGATTGATTGACTATTCCTTGCCTCTTAACTGTGTATCAGCTTCCGAGCGTATGGTTGGAGAACTTGAACTGGAATCTATCCAAGAAGGTCGCTATCTTGTAGACTTCAGATATGCATGTGTTGGCTATTCAATGTACTTAGATGACAAGGAAACTCCTATGGGGATACGAGATAAGGCACATGCACAACTACTTGTTTGTGCTGGAGTCGAGGTAATATCGTCCTTTAGTACCAAGTAATTCTTCTTTTAGTACCAAGTAACTTTTCATGTTTTTATTAGCAATTTTCTTTATTTCGTAAGGCAGTTTTGATACTAACCTGCGCACTGCAGTGTATGGTAGGACTGAATATTGATAACCCATCCTTTTGGAGTTATGCAGCCATGAAGCATGCTATATATATATACCAACAGAAACAAAAAAATCATGGTTAATCTCTGTTGATTCTATATTTGGCTAGCATGTCCCACAAACCTAATACACAATTTAGCCATGCTCATAGTTGTTGTACCTCACTACCTTTGTTGCATTTATGCTTGATATGTGCATATTGTCTCGGTTTATAGTTCTCAAAACCTTTAGAAATCTCCGATAAAAACCTGTCTACCTCGAGTTGAAAAAGAGGTAGAATACAACTCCTAGCTTCTAATGATTGTATAGTTGGATACCATGTCTCGCAAACCTGCCTAGCATTGCTCGATACATAATTTTGTCATGCTTATTCAGATCTAATTATTTGGGAATGACTTCTCCGTTCATTGCGCCTTCTAACAACTTTATCATTGTGGGGGCCTGGATCTACCACTGCTCCTGCTGTTATGCTTGTGTTCGCTGCAAAATAAACTCACTATCGCTTTTCTTTTCTAGTCTTCAATTTCTCATGTATGTTATTTATGCTTTATTTTCTTTCCCCAAAGCAGTGTTGTGGTCAGCACTATTTCTTCAACTTTGCTAGATAGTCTCCTGTTACATCTATATAAGATATTAGCCTATATAATTGCTAGCATGGCCTCCCGATTCATGTGCAATCACCTTCGAACCCTTTGCATGTCACCAATCATCTCTAGACTGCAGTTGGAATCCATCATTCTATAGGCAATTTTTTTTATGCTTGGACACACATAATTGCTACCGATTACTAATAACTTGTCGACTAAAGATATTAAATTACTTAACTAGTGATATTAAATTGCTTAACTAGTGATATGAAATTGCTTAACTAATGATGTTACATTACTAATAATTTGCTTGAACACATCGAGGCAAGATTTGAGGCCTATTACAAGGTAGAAGCATGGTTGATGAACCAGCAAATGCATTTAGTCAAGAATTTTTATGCGTATTATTAGATTACAAACCCTACCAAGACACACATACCCTCTGGACAAGTGTGTTGATGTAGTTGATTAATAGGCACAGTCCACTTTTAGTTGATGTTTCATGGACGTTCATGATCAATGTCTCGAAATTGCCTACCATGTAGAGTTGGTCATTGTGCTCAGGAAATGAATCATTTCCATGCACTTGCAATTCTAGACATTTCATTAGTTATTTTTTCACTTGCTAAATGTATCTAACAAATACAAGCCGGACCGACTCCTTGAAAAGAAATCCTGTCCACGTACCCTCTAAGCGCTCGCGCCGTCCGATTCTGCTATCGAGGGTTCTCGTCGATCTGAAATTCAGAAGCTGGGAGTGGCTTCTGCTCCGAAGCTGCAGCGCTGCGCTTCTGTGGCTTCTTGCTTGCCAAATAGCGGGCCTAGGCTTCTGTGCCTCTGTTTGTCCGGCTCCGCTTCATCAATTATTGCTCGCCTCGGCTTCTGCCCGATCGGGAGGACAAGGCCACCATCGGTCCGCTCTCCCTTCTCCTCGCTCTCTCCGTCAATCGTAGTTTGCTTCCGTCTCCCCCCTCCCCTCGCCGCGGAGCCGTCGCCGACACCGCCGCCTCCGTTCTCCTTCTCTTCCTCTCCCTTCCCGTTTGGATCTGCAACGTCTGCTTCTGCTGTCTGCTTCTGTTTGCGGAAGGTGAAAGGGATGGCCGCGCACGGAGCCGCGGGACGGTGCGGCCAGGGGTAGGGAAGGATTGGGGCGCCTGTCATCCACCTGCGTTGGTCCTTCAGAATCTCAGCGTTGCTCCTGAAATTGTCTAGCATCGTGCCGGGATTCGCCTTCCACGAATCCTTCTATCGTTTGTTGTACGTTGGTGTTTTCACCTCTTTCAGGTCTGCTAGATTCGGTGAAGTCTCCTTAATTGGTACTTTGGTTGTTTTCTCTGCAGCAATACCTGGATCTGTCCGTTGCCTCTAATCTCCGGTGCACTGTCTGCCGCAAAGTTAGCAGAAGGTTTCCACATCAGGTATGTCACCTCTATATTCTCCACTCAGGTTATTTACCTGTACCATGCTGTGATTTGGTGGCTATGACTTCTATGACTAATCGGCTTCTCTGCCCTGCATGGAATGATTATTCCTGTAGGCTGGCGTGTGTAAATTTGAGTGCGTAAACAAAATTTGCGGTGTCAGAGAGACAGGAACGGAGGAAGCTCGCCCTCTGGGATTGTTCATTCCGTTTCGATCTGACAGACATCATGTTCTATTTTAGGATTTCCTATTTCGCTGTTCTGCAGGCTGTCGTCCAGCAGTGCTCCCTTCCTTATGTAGATGTCATACATGAAAAATTAGATGATGGGGGTAGTCTCTTTGGAGTAGAGGTAGGGTTGCCATTGCAGTATTGTAGACCTCATAGTGCTAGGTGTGCATTTTTCTGGGCACCTCCTGGTTTGGAGCATGATGCAGCTTATGAGGTTGCTTCGTTGCAGGCTCTTACTACATTGCAGGATATGTTTGGATTCATAATACTTGACTACAGTATACATGGCCTGCTGCTTTATAGAAATCTAGCGCACCATCTTTTTTCCATAGCTAATAGAGGTGCCCATCTTGCTAGGTTAGTTATTGCTTCAGCTACAGATGAGAGTGTAGGTCCAACGGATGTTCTTGATACTGCTGAGGAAATCATTAATGAAATAAACGGTATTTCATCTTAATAAATCTTCCCTATTGAATAGAGTGCTCCATGTGCATGCCCACGAAAAAAGTATTTTGGTTTTGCCTTCCTGTACAAAGTTATTGCTATTTCACATATACAGAGTTCCTACTACTTCCAATGTCCTCTCAGTTAGTACAAGGAACCGATTTTCCCCTGTTATATAAGTCATGGAAAAAATTCTTGTGTTCCTCCTATTTTATTACTAGCTGCGTGCTCAATTCGCACCATGCCTTCACCCGATGCTGATCAGAGACGGTTAACTGGTACGTCATCATGGTGATTTCAAATATCCGGTTCGGGTGCAATGTGCATTACACCTTCATAAGGCTCATATTTGTGCCATCTAATTGTATATTGCTGTTGCTTAAAGCTAGCAGCTGGCCCGCGGAAGCCGTTGCGGCTGTGTCGGCGCCTACCCTACGCGTGCGAGGACGTATGTATCCTCGATCGCCTAATAGGCAGAGCTGCTTTAAGTTGTATTAATAACTCTTCCCAAGTTGGGTCTATTTTAGAGTCCCCTCCATACATACAGGTAGAGGGGCAAATCGACGATCGCGTTCTTCGGATTCAAATCCCTCCACACAACGTTCTACACGGAGACGAAGACGACGTACACAATATCACAAACTTATTCTATTCAATTCCTTCACATCTATTGGATTGACCAAACCATTGCCATGTTCTCCCTTTGCCAGCCACAAATACGTCATCCTCCGCACACGACGTAAATCCTGCTATTGCAAGGCAAAAAAGAAGGTTATTGATGCAACAGCATCGTATGATCTGGGGAGGTAATTTTTCGTTTACTCTCCCATCAATTATTGTGACCTTATTTGCTAAGGCCACCATCAAACATCACATTTACTTCTTAGGTGCCGCCTCCATTCATAGTGCTAACTTACAATGTGGTCAGTTCGATGAGGCCTTCGTAGCGGCCCTGAAAGGTATACATCCTTTCCTCTATTTTCAATTGCCTTGGCCACAGCCGGCTTTCATCTACAGAGTCTTTGGCCAAATTATCGAGTTACCTCCTTGCAGTCTCTTACCCTGGACGATCCTATTTTGGTGGACCTGAACAACAATGCTCCAACTGTCATGCTCTATTTTGGTATGCTGAGAGTGTTGGAAAAGATCCAGATACTGGAGTGCCTATTTACAACAAATGCTGTAGAGGTGGAAAGGTGAGGCTACCACCTTTCCAGCAACGACCAGAGCCTCTTGCTACACTAGCACGTTTTGATGGTGGAACTGTCTCCAACAAGTTTATGAGAAGCATACGGCAATACAATTGTCTGTTTGCTTTCACATCTATGGGTGCTGATATAGACCGCAGCATCAATGATGGTCGGGGACCTCCTGTGTTCAAGATCTCCGGTCAAATCCATCATCGTATTGGTTCCCTCCTGCCTGCAAATGATGAACCTCCAAAGTTCATACAACTTTATGTGTATGATACAGAGCATGAAGTTCAGAATAGAATCGCTGCATTGAACATAGCCGAGCGACGTGGAGCAGACTTGGATCCTGCTATTGTCCAATCACTAATTGAAATGTTAGACCAATGCAATCCTTTAGCACAGCAGTTTAGGATGGCAAGAGACAAATTGCAGGGTGATGACGACGAAGAATTTGTTATACAGATCCTCGCTCCACGCGATGGAGATCCACCACAGTATAGTTTGCCAACGAGCAATGGCATTGCAATGCTTGCTGTGGGTGATTTTCGGCCTGATGCTTATCAGCGTGATATTGTTATTCAAACAAAAACAAACAAACTTAAACAGATTTCAGCTTTGCATCCGGCTTTCATGCCATTACAGTATCCTCTGTTGTTCCCTTATGGAGAACGTGGGTTTCAGAAAGGAGTGCAATATGCCGGTTTGGAACCAACTGAAGACAGTACATATACAAAAGTCACAATGCAAGATTACTTCTGCTACAATTTGCACTACAAGAAAGATCAACCAAATCCATATCTTTGCTACGGACAGTTATCCAGCCAAGCAAAGGTAGATGCAAGGGCATGTATTGATGAGAATAGATTGACCTATCTCTTGGAAAAGCAGGATGATATTAGAGTTGAAACCATCCAGGGGATATGTGATGCTGTTATGAGAGGGTCTACACATGGCGAGGACATGGGTAAGATGACTGTATTACCAGCATCTTTTACAGGCGGTAGGAGATACATGATACAGAATTACCATGATGGTATAGCCATATGTAGAGAATATGGCCCTCCAGATTATTTTGTCACTTTCACCTGTAATCCCAAGTGGCTAGAAATTACTGAGGCTATTTTAGATGCTGGAATGAAGCCAGATGACCGATCTGATGCCATTGTCCGTGTCTTCAACTTGAAATTGGAAGAGATGCTGCATGATATTAGAAACGGAGAAATATTTGGCCCCTGCTGTGCAGGTGCACCCTCTTTGCTTTGCACATTGTCATCTTTAATCACGCACGTAGTTTAGTACCTCAGTGTTTAGCTACACCTACTCGCCTCTAATTTCCTTCTCTTGCTCCAGTGTTGCATACAGTTGAATTCCAGAAAAGAGGCCTCCCACATGCACATATTATCTTATGGACAGTCGCAGACACTTCTAATCCAACTCCTTCCATGATTGATGCTCATATTTCTTCGGAGATACCAGATCCAAGAACAGATCCTCTTGCCTATGCCTTGGTTGCTGAACATATGATGCATGGGCCATGTGGTCGACATAACCCTCGGTGTCCATGCATGAAGAAAGAAAGGTGCTCCAAATATTTTCCAAAGCCGTATCAGCAAGAGACCACTGTAAATTCAGATGGATTCACAACATATAGAAGGAGAGAATCTGATTTGTACATTGAAAAGAGCGGTATGCGCCTCGACAATAGTTGGGTTGTTCCATACAACCTGAAACTTCTTAAAAAGTATCAAGCACACATTAATGTTGAATGGTGCAACAAAACTACCTTTATCAAGTATCTGTTCAAGTATGTTACAAAGGGGGCTGATTGCAGCAAAGCATATATCCAAAGAGTTAAAAGAGGAGAACCTGTTCCATATGATGAACAAACAAAGTCAGCCAATGAAATCAAGGAGTACTTAGATTGCAGATTTATCTGCCAATATGATGCATGTTGGAGAATCCTTGGCTATGACATTCATAGGCACCATCCAGCTGTTGAGAGGATGCCCGTTCATCTTCCTAACGAAAATTATGTTAGTTTCAGTGCAAAACAAAGAATGGACAGCGAGGCATCAATTGAGTTCCTAAAAAAAACAATGTTGACAGAGTGGTTTGTATGTAATGAATTCAACCCTTCAGCTAGAGAGCTTACATATCCTGAATTTCCATCTAAATGGATATGGGAACATAAAGATAGAAAATGGAGACCAAGAAAGAACAAAGAAGGAAAAATAGGTCGGATGCATCATGTACACCCAACAGCTGGTGAAAGATATTTTTTGAGGTTACTTTTGTTGACTGTGAAGGGGTGCACCAGCTACGAAGAAGTAAGATTCCACAACGGCCGGTACCATCCAACCTTTAAAGAGGCTTGCAGATCACGAGGTCTTCTTGGTGATGATCAGGAGTGGTATAATGCATTCGATGAGGCAGCAGCATGGTCTACGTCTGCACAACTGAGAAGGTTTTTTGTTACCATGTTGCTATTTTGTGAGGTTGGAGATGAAAGGTCGTTCTTTGAAAAAGTATGGCGACATATGTGTGATGACATCCTGTACCAATACAGAGAGAATATAGGGGATCCTAATTACCAGTTGTCAGATGGTTTGGCCAGGGATTACCTTCTTGATGAGCTGGGCGCAATGCTTGCTGAAGGTGGAAAGGACATACGCGACACGAATTTGCCTCCAAAGACTCATTCTGCATATCCTGTGTTGTACAACCGTCTTATAGAAGAAGAGCTTTCACATCCAATTGATTGTGATATAGATATATCTAATCCCACAGCAACACTAAATGAAGGCCAAACATATGCATTTAATGCAATTGTTCAGAGGGTAATGGATGACGAACCAGGCTTCTTCTTTGTATCAGGATATGGAGGAACTGGAAAAACCTACCTATGGAATCGTATCGTCTCATACCTACGAAAAAATCAGAAAATTGTTCTGACTGTTGCTTCCTCTGGAGTTGCAGCATTACTTCTCCCAGGAGGAAGAACAGCTCATTCAAGATTCAAAATACCTTGTATTGTACATGCATTACATTGTTTCATCGATTTCTTGCATGGTTTTTTTATTGGCTTCATGCTCATACTTAGATGCTTGTTGCTAGTCCTGCCTTGATCCATTTTCTGCTCTATAGGTCCATAAATTGCAAATGAACATAGACACTATTATTGCTTTTTCAGAACACATAAATTGCCAATTTAGGAAAACATTATTACCTACTCAATCATACTTAAACTGTCTAAGAAAATGTAATCAACTATTGCAGTACACGGTAGTAACCTACTCATCACCAATTGAGGTTGTTGTCGGTTGTTGCTGTCAACATTGGCACTTTCATCCAGGACATTTTAGAGGCCCATGTCCCCACACTTAGCTCCCACTAATTCATAGGTAGATACCCCAACATTTGTTGCTGTCCAGGCATGTGTTTCGACATAAAAAATGTGCGTATGACCTCTGTGAAACCGAGCAGGACAATGGACCAATGTTTATGTGCTTATGTGACCATTCCTTGCTCTTAGCTAAGATTTAATCATTTTTATTCACTGCGACCATTTTAGCCTTTTTGCATTCAATTTTTTATGTTGTTTAAAGTCATTTGCGGTGATTTGAGTGTTGCTTGATGGGCAACAACGTGCTTTTAAATAGGCAATTTAGCTTTTTGGTTGTAAATCTAGGGATAGGTCATTAAGATGATTTCTTCGATGTAACGTTTGCTGCTTTATCATGACATGTAGACAACAAACTTATGACACATTTTTTTTAACATGCAGGATGCAGGCCATGTTCAGTAGTACAATGAAGCAAGATGTGGTCATGTTCAGTAGTATACAGATGAAAATGTGTGTTTTTTTCATGAATACAATGTCCTTTTTTGAACACATATACATGTAATAGATAAAAGCATACATTTGAAGCTGTTTTTGCCTTTGTTCGTATACATGTAATAGCTAAATTGTGTTCGTATCTGGTTCTGGCCGGGCAAGCTGCGAGGGCGGAAAAAATTACTCCGGGAGCACCAACCAACCAACATTGATTAGTATTTTACCAAAAAAGGTTTCTTTCCAATTACCAACTTGCCAAAAAAAAGAAACCTTTCCCTAATTAGGGTGTGCGTGCCAGAAGGCTAACGCACCCCGTGCGTTCTTTAGCGACGTCCAAAAAAAAAATCATTGTTCTGTGACATTTTATTTCAAATGTCTCTCAAATGTTTTTGGACCCTAAAACATTTCCGGATTGATCTACAAAATACACATGTTAGGTTAAGTTACTCATTATTATACAAAAACAAAATTTTGCATCTTATTTTTGTGTTGACACTTCATATTAAAAAAATATCATTGTTCTGTGACATTTTATTTCAAATGTCTCTCAAATGTTTTTGAACCCTAAAACATTTCAGGATTGATCTACAAAATACTCATGTTAGGTTAAGTTACTCATTATTATACAAAAACAAAATTTTGCATCTTATTTTTGTGTTGACACTTCATATTAACTAGGAGAATACCCCGCGCATTTCTGTGGGGATTCCAGTTAATTTTAAAAAATAAGTTATTTATATTTATAGTTATAAAAATGAAATAATTTTAAAATAAATTTTGATGAATGGTTTGATGACATGTCAATGTGAACAATTAAATGTATGTTAGTGGATGAAGAGGTAGCTGTCATAATTACATAATTAAAAGTTTAGTGGATTGCTTAATGGATTGCTTATGTGGATAGCTTGCATGTTAAGATAATTCTATAGTGGGGTTTGTTTATATAAGAGGTATATATATATAGAACGT
The DNA here is from genome assembly GCA_018135685.1 of Themeda triandra. Classification (NCBI taxonomy): domain Eukaryota; kingdom Viridiplantae; phylum Streptophyta; class Magnoliopsida; order Poales; family Poaceae; genus Themeda; species Themeda triandra. Next base: position 162,786 of record JAENPR010000262.1, on the reverse strand, counting down.
AATTTTTCTATATCTAATAACATTAAATTTATTGTATGGTTTATTACAATTGCGTATAAAAAGTAGTATTACGGTGATTAATTTTTATTTAGACAAAACTTAAACATGTCAACAGATGTAACATTTAGAACCTAGTACTTGCCCGTTATGATTTGGCACATATAATTAGGTTTTCCGAATTGTCATTTTCGCAAATAGCCGTATCATCAAACAGTGCTCCCACTCAACTTTTCATCCTGATCCTGGATTTGCCCATATCCAGTAGCCCATTTGACGTTTGTCTTACAATTAAACGCGTAAACGACCTATGAAGCTATGCTAGTGCAAACACTAACACTTCCTCCTCATGCTTATCCAGAACTAAGCAGCTAGCCCGGTTTCAAAGCATCAATGATTGGCGCCGCCAAAATATCCACTGCAACTGCAAGTACAAAAGGATTCCAGGCTATCAAACGAGCTACCTAGCTAGTGAAAGTTTATTTGCAAATTGCAATGTATCATCATACATGGGATGGAAATCATGGAATTGGGCATCTCACAAACCAAGCAAAAATTAAAGGAAAAAAAAAATGCTCAAAAGGTTTCCCCTGCCTCACTTTCTTGTGGTGGATCATCTCATCATTTGGCATCTCGATATATACGATGGATCTGGTTCTGTGGCTGGAGACAGTGGTGGATATGTGATTCACCAACCGATCACTCAAGGCCCGTGAGTGCTCCCAACGTCATCGAGCAATGAACTCAGGTATAACCTGTCTGCCGTCTCCGGAGATGCTGCTGCCGGTGAAACTTTGCTTTGGCTGCTTGATGGTTAGGTATGTAAGATTTGGTTTAAATTGATGCCTTCTCATGCTCATGGCTTCTTATTAAATAAGCTAGGAACATCCCTAGCGTAGACTTTTTTATTACAAGAAGATAGATCCATTTTCTATATACAAGTAATTAAAGCTATACGGTTGATCATTATCTATACTACTACTTTACACAACACAAAGCCGTCTGGAGGGCGGAGACATCTGTTAATACAACTCTCCCTAGTCAATAACAACTCCGCCGTGAGATTGAGATTATTGTACGTCAGATGCCGAAGGTGGTGCGGAGGGCTTTTGACGCGCTGCTGTTGCTCGTTGGTTGGACGCTTTGGAAGGAACGAAATGCGCGTACATTTGATGGCCCGTCAAGATCGCCTCTGGAGCTTCGTTCTGCCATCCTGGAGGAGGCGGGTCTCTGGACAGCGGCGGGCTTCAAGCGCTTGAGCGTGCTGGAGGCGCGGAGGCGCGGGGTTTAGGTGTTCCTTGGTTCTTGCTCAGTAGCAAAATGGTTTACCTGTAAATCACAACCACGTGCGAGTTGCGGGTGTGCGTGCGTTTTCGGGTCGGTAAGCTACGGCTTACTTTGTCAAACTTCTCTTCTGCTTAATGAAATACATGCGCTTGCATGTTCTCGAAAAAAGAGATTGAGATTATTGTTTCTGAATTCATATAATTTCAGGTCTCCAGGGCTAAGGAATTAAATATCATGTTGTTTAGCGGTCACTTGTTCTCAAACATAATGAAAAACCGTCTCAATATATTTAGTCCTAGATTTGGAACATTGGATTAGCTTACAAGTATGTTTCTCCTATGTTGCCACACCATAGACAAAGCCGTCATAGGATAAGCAATTTGTGTACCCATATAACTTTTGTCGTTGCATTTGCCAAGGACTTGCACTCTGTGATAAGAGGTATTTTAGATTCATAAAGTTACAATACATAGGCTGCGATAAGAGCTAACATAACTAAAAACTAATTTGTCAACTAAACACATATTAAAGACCCATGAGTGTGCTGCAAAAGTGGAAAGACTATAAATATGGATAAAACCATATTGATGTTCACCAAAGTTTATCTTAGTCAGACAGAGATTACAATATCTATGTTGGTATTATATTAGAAAACAAACAAAGAGAGATGAAACATTTTGCTTTTTTAATTAGATGTGGATCAAAATTTTATTTATGAACTTCTAATATTTATATCTTCTAAGATTTTAGCCCTGATACGAGAGTAGGGTTTGGTGGGTTAGTGATAATAAAATAAGCATATCAAATCCTTGCAATACTTTCCTTGGCATCATCAAATCCTAATAGCTCCTCCAATCACTAAAAAGTGACCACTATGGTTAAGCTTTATGAGACTACATAATCTGTTAGTGATACTCACGAGTGGGATATAAATAAAAACTTCTAGACCCTAGCATTCTAACGTCCGCAAAAACACAGAGAAACAATTATATAGGGAGCTGCACTATACATAACCTTTCCTTCTGAAAAGCAAAGATTTAGCAATTAAATTTGTAAACCGACACGACCTGAAAATTTAATATTAATTGTGTCACTCTCTTCTCCTCCACTTGGGGAAAACATAGTGCTAGAGTAGCAGCAAACCTGTGTATATATATATATATATTTTTTGAGAAAAGGGACTGTGGGGAAGATCCCCACAGTTTAAGTCATTTTCAATAATTTTAAAAACAGAAGCAGGAGTTTATAAACCTGTGTATATTAAAACCTTTGTACATTAGCAGTGAACCTCTGTATATGTACATATATCTATATCTCCTATAAAGATAAAACTCATTAGTCTAATTCTCTAGCATCTCCTTGCGCCATGTCATCCATTAGGTCTCACTACTTTTCGACTATCATCTTATGAAGCCACGCCAAGCATAGTTATTATGTGTGTCACTTCACCTTCTCCTCGTTTGATGCAAATCCCGCGGCAATGCACGAGACATTCATTTTCTAATCCTTAGTAGTTAACATTCTAACTCATTTATATTCCTCCACCATGCCCATGGCAACACACAAGAAGTTCTCCTAGTTTCTATCATATTTTCAGGTCCACGCAATTAGTCTTCATTCCCTTTGTTCTAGTAATATTTACTTTAGAAATTTCCTATATTAAAATGTTATAACATTGATCAAGTTTTTATAAAATGTGGTGCCATCTACAAGTTTACTTTCCACTGTCCAGACATATTTCATAAATAATTTGCTAAAATTAATTTGATATTATAAATATCAACATATTTTTTAAACATGATCAAAATAAGAAAAATCATTTATAAATTAAAATGACATATACAAGGGGGTTTTGAGATAAAAAAAATCACTCACTCACCCATTGCACTGCATGATGAACTAAATGATGGTGGATCAGCAACATGAGTTAATTGGATTAGTGGATCTGAGGTTTCTTGTGGTCTATACCCTAGATGCAGTTCATTATACCTATCGTACGTGCGTGTGAGTGGCTTCTAGAATTGGATCTTTGACTTGCCATAACCTAGAATTAATTTCCTAAAAACTCTGAAAATATAAACACCCTTGAATTAGTTTTTAAGGTGTCATTTGTGTTTGTTGAGATGTTACATCGCAGGAGTTTTTAAGTTGCTAGTCAAAGGTGAGTTAAAGCAACAAATATAAAGGGTGTTTAGAATTTGTGTTACAAACTTAGATTTAACCACTTTCACATGCAGTAAGAACGAAAGCATAAATAGGTTGGTGAGAACATGTAGTCCACCTTACCCCACTTTGATAAATAGGTTGTCTTCGATAGTTACACCACTTTGATTTCTACGGGTAATCGCTTCATAACACGAACAAAACTTATTCACTTGAGTTTGAATGATGAGCCATCTATGCATAATTGAACTTTGTGACCTTGGAATGTTACGCTTGTTGTGCTCATTAAAAAAAGCAAGAACTCTACCCCAAAACCTCGACCGATTTTGATTGGCCCCGTGGAGAGGATCTTTGCTAGCATTCAACCATGCCGAGCAAACAATTGCATCTTCATCGGAATTGAAATTTTTAGCCCTCTTTACCTTGGTACCAACACTACCAACAACTTGCACATCGAGATCGTCACTGATATTGTCAGTTTCCTGTGGAGTGTTTGGAATGGACAGGTTATCCAAACCATCAACATGTCCATCGGCCAGTATTCCCGACAAAAAGTCATCTCCTTGCGTCTCCACGAGTCTATAGAAAAACTACTGTATGTGAAAAACTGAAAACAAAACAAACTATAGAAGCAGCAACTACCGATGTGCTTGGCAAGAACAAGAACACAAGAACAACAGTACTGAATATCCTATATTTGAACGAGTAGCTGAATCATGTAAAAACTGAATGTGGCAAACTGAATGTACCTAATGAAAACTACATGATCAACGTACATACGCGAGCGAGCAAGATCGATTACCTCCTGGCGATCTCTCCTTCAGACCGAATCTCTCCTCCACTCCTGCCAGGCCAGCGATCGGTTCTCCAGGCGATCGAGATCGGTACTCCAAGCGATCGAGATCGGTCCTCCAGGCGATCGAGATCGGTCCTCCTGGCGGCGCCCAGCTGTTCCCTCCCTCCTCGCTCGCGGTTCCTCGCTATATATGGCGCGCGAATGAATATTTTCACGGCGTGATGAAGAAAACCGCAGGAAAGAAATTTCACCAGGCGCGGGAGTGAACGACAGCCGCGCGCGCGAGGGGATGCGCAGCGGGATTCGACGCGGAAATTTACGCCCTCCAGGACTCTTTTTGTGCTTCTCCTAAAAATAGGAAAGGGTTTTAGGAAACTGTTGGAGATGTGTTTTTGATGTTTTAACACAATTTTAAGAATACCAACAAGTTTTAGGGAACTCTTGGAGATGCTCTAACATGTAGATTTACTCTCTGTGTCCCTGGCTAAATAGATTCCTAAAGTTCTTCTAAGTCAAACTTTTTAATCTTTGATCGAATTTCTAAATAAAATGATCGAGATTTATGGCATCGTATTAGTACCATTAGATATACCATAGAATATTTGTTTCATAATGTGCTTATTTTTATGTCATAAATGTTGTTACTATTTATAGAAAGTTAGTCAAATTTAAGATGGAGGGAGTATATTTTATCCATTGAACGTTGGTGGTGAAGAAATCTAAGCAAAACATCGCGTTTTGATAGCACCCTTCATGCCCATATTCTTTCTTTTTTCTGGGAAACTCCGTTTCTTCCTCTTTCCTTATCTCCTTTTATTGTAGCATAGATCTCAATGGAAGCAGTCATCTTCCTTCTCTTGGAAAAATCCATCTATGCTCGGTGGATTTTCGTGTCGAAGGAGGCCAATTGTTCTCTATTCTCGGAATCAGTGGAGAACAATGCATGTATGATAACATTTTTTGAGTGCAAGGAGAATGGAAACGAGAATAGAGTAGAGAATGAACAAATGATTCATCGATTGAGGCCTTGTTTAGATTGTAATTTTTTGCAATTCGACATTATAGCACTTTTGTTTGTATTTGGCAAATATTGTTCAATCATAGATTAATTAGGCTTAAAAGATTAATCTCATGATTTACAATCAAACTGTATAATTAGTTATTTTTAACCTATATTTAATGCTTCATGCATGGTCCAAAGATTGATATGATGGAGAGAGAGTGAAAAAACTTGAAACTTTGCTCCAATCTAAACAAGACCTATTGTATGAAGTGATACACCTATATCTAAGAAGAGACAATATCCTAACTGATCACTATTCACTAATATTAAAAAAATAAAAATATCTAACACTTGGACCGGAGCAAGTACATCAAGGCACACCATGTCAGTACGTTCTTGCCTGTGGGCATTGTGTGCTCTTCTTCCCCGTGGCTTTGGCAGTTTGGCCCTTGGGAGAGAGATTAGTTTGCGACGGAGTGACACTGAACTGACAGTGACTAATTAGCTGATAGTTTAAGAGCCAACCATTCCACTACCCAAGTAGACAGTGCAAAAAGAAGTCGATTCTAGCTTTCCAAAGTCATATTTATGCAGAGTTGCTTTTGGTTATCCAATGCAGCTAACCTAGCACCCAGTGTTCCCACGCATTATACTTCACTTCTGGGAGATCATGATGGCCAAATCTTTCCTGCAGGCAAAAGTGAGGGCCAAATAATGTGATGTATTAACCAACCTTTGGGGGAATCATTAGCTAGCAAAATGGATTCCAACACATAAGCTTAGCTAAGCTCACAACAGGCAACTACACGCCTTCGTTTCAGTTATTCATTATTTTAGAACTAAATGCCACCACTCATTCCCATTTTAGAGCCTTAAGAAGTTTACAGCAAACCACTGGCAAGCCGGCAACTAACTTGAGAGATTGAAGACATGAAGTTCAGAACAAAAATACAAACTCCACCATGAAAACCAAATCAGAGAAACAGAAACAAACAGAGCAACTCCAATCGGGTAAGTTCAATTTAAGAGTTATTAATATTTTTCTACGGTGATAAGCCGGTGATGTTGTTTTGTTGCGGGAGAAAACATTTACAATGACGACGGTTCGCTTGAACTTATCAGCCCAGTTTACAAGCTATTGTACAATGTTTTTCTCTCACAACAAAACAACATCAACTAGCTTATTAATTGCAACACTTGTCATTTTTTCCCCAAATAGCCAAATAGTTTTTAATCTAATCTTGACGTACATCTAGTGTTAGAGACTAAGTGATGCATGATATTCTTTTGGTGGAGAACATTGATTGGTAATTCTGTGTTTCTAATTTATTTTTTTACATGTTTTTATTAATACTAAGATTTGAAAAGACTTACACTAGTCTTGAGAAAATGATTGAAATGTTCACATTTTTTTATCACTAACCTATTACTTAATGAAAACATTAAACTTCAAAACTGTTAGTAACAAAAAGATATATAACTTTATAATAGAAAAAATGTTAATCCGGACTAAAAAAAGGAAAGGCAAGGATTAATTTTTTTTTTTTGAAATTAATCCGGACTAAGAAGGACACTGAAATATGGAGTCAAGAAGTACAACTACGTGTTTTATTCCATTATATCTTGAAAAGAGTATCATTGCGCGATTTTCATTTTCCAAGAAATTGCCCGGGAAACTACTTGTGTCATCGTGTGTGCGCGATGCGTGGGTACGATAAGCTTGTTGGCTTTTGTCATTTCACAGAAGTTTACTCGCACACACATACGCGGCGATGCTGCTGCGAACGGAATAGCCTTTTTTGTACGGTGGTGCGGAGTGACGATGGCGCGCGCTCGGTGGGCCAGCCTACGAAAAATGAGCTGGGCCGTGCAGGTGCACCATCATTCGTAGTCGTAGGGGAGTTGGCAGACAGGCCGCGAAGTGGTGGGCCGAGTCCGGGAATTACAGTTGCGCCCTTCCTTGTTGCATTGGCTCCTTTTTGGTTTCGAAGAGCCGGCCAGATATAGGAGAAGTCCAGGGTTGTAACCGATAATTTTCTACAGAGAAGTAGTGTGTGCCAACTGCCAATACTCCGTAGCAGGTGGTGGCATGGCATGCAGTCAGTGCAGAAAAGCAGGCACCAGCAGCTGACGACATCGGGAGTCTATTAGTACGACGACTTAAGTACGCTATCAGTGAACGCCCACCAGGCCACGCCATGGACTGGTTTTGTTACCGGACTAATTAATGACCAGAGTTTAACCAATCGCCGTGTGAAACATAGCGACGATAAGGGCATTCACAATGCAAGACTCTATCACAAAGTCTAACACTATTTATTACACCTTATTTATGGTATTTCGCTGATGTGGCACCATATTTATTGAAGAAAGAGGGAGAAAAAACAAGACTCCAAGTCTTATTTAGACTCCAAGTTTACGATGTTCGAGTTAATAGATAAGTTTAGACTTTGCATTGGGACTGCCCTAATGCGCGGTACGTTGCCAATGCAAAAGATACGGATCAGATTACCCACTCCAAAACCAATTAATCGTGTGAGCAGAGCACATAGATGTGTACCCACATATAACGTTGCTAGTAATGTCACGACGACTACCAGGGGTAGATGTGATCGAGCGATGGACGTCCATCACATTTCTACTGCTGCTGCCGTGTGCCCCGGCCGATCGAGATGCCTAGTGACGTGGGATGCGAGATTCGGCTGCCGAATCCCCTGGACGCGACGGATTAGACCGCGGCGCGCCGGAATGGCGAACCGCCGTGGGGTAGGGCCCGAGAGCGAGCACGGCGCGCTGCTGTGCGGCGGTCGCCGTGAGGAAGCAAGACGACGACGTCGCACCACCAGGCCGGATGAGGCGCGCGGGCGCGGACGGAGCGGCGGCTGACACGAAATAATATTCGCGCGGCCACCACGTCCTGCGTGCGAGTGCCCCGGCGTCCATCCGACGCGACGCCGCGCGCACTCGTGCCGCGCACCATCGTTCACGCAACCAAGTGGAACCGCGTCCCCTCGATCGATCGGCCGGTCCAGGTCCAACCCAACCCAACCCCAACCCAAGCGCGCTGGTTTGTTGCTCGATCGATCAGGCGCATGCGCTGGTGTTTGCCACGCCACACGTACTCGGTGTCAGTCCGTCGGTGTTGTACGTGCACGGTGCACCTGTGTGCGGCTGCTGGGGCCACGACGCACCTGCTACGGTTTGGATTGGTGGGCGCCGTGCGTTGGGTCCGGGCGCCAGGGTACGTGCCTCCCGGGTTGGGTTGGTACACCTGGGGGCACTAGTTCTTGTTCTTTTGCCGCGCCAATGGCATATGCACTGGATATGCCGGCCGCACAAGTTTATACTACACTGTAAATCTTAGCCTTTATTACGATGATACGATCCTTTGGTTGACTCACAAAAAGTTTATCCCGGTAATAAAAAAAACAGATTCATTATTGTTGCAGGAATTTTGGCTGTTCTATCTCTGTGAATGAAACTTCTATATATGCTCGGAGTTCATGTACGTGATCCAAACAGCAACTTACCAGTAGTAGTAGTTGATTTTCGGTGGAAAAAAATCAACAAATGTTTATCGTCAATTTTGTACCTCTACGGTAAGCCAGCCATGCACATTTGAGGAAGCAGAGATTCATCAGGGACCAGTGCAAAGTGCAAACGGCTTTCTTCTAGAGCCCATTGACTAATAACTTAACTGAGCGTAAACTAGAAAAGAGCAGCGAGGGCTCGAACAAAAAAGGTTAAACAAAAGGGTAAATACGACAAAACAGTTGGATCCGTCAATTCTCGTTACTACGTTCATCATTGATCTGATCAACATGCATGCATAGCGTTGTCGACAAAGGGCAGAGCAAGTTGCTAATAATGTGCCAGACCTTCTTGTGTCTTATTATAGCCTTTCAAAGTCTTCAAGAGTTGAAGTGCTGCGTCAAAAAGGAAATTATGGTGTTTGGTAAGTGCTCCAGCCTCTAGTCTGGATAAGATTGTATCCTGGAATCTAAGTAGAATATGAACAGAATCTCACATTGTTCTTCGCTGGGAAGGGAGGAAGGGGGGAGAGAGTGTGTTTCCTATGAAATAGTGCATGATGATTAGTTCTGAAGTTCAAGATTGTTAACATCTGCAAAAGTAATAAACTGCCGATGGTGGGACTTATTTGTTTCTTATAAGAAAAAACAACAAGAATTGTTAACACCTGTTCGCTTGAACTCATCAATCCGGCTTATCAGCAATATTTTTCTCTTACAACAAAACAACATCAACCGACTTATCAGCCATGGAAACAATCAGAATTTCCCGGCTTATCAGCCATAGAAACAACCAGAATTTCCTAGGTGATGATTGTTGGGTTATACAGTTATGTAGACCTGTTTGGATGGTGCCTCCTAGGTAATTGAGGAGCCATATATCAATCATCCACCTCAGATTTAGAAATTTGGCGTCTGTGTGGGCAGGTTTGCCAAGACAACATCCAAATAGACCCCGCTAACGACTAAGTTGTGAACTTGTAGGTTCAAATCTTCAATTACTTTCAAAACAAAATTAAGGAGAATGGCGATCGCAATGCATGAGCATACTTACATACATATATTGATAAGTAGGAAGTATTTTGTTGTACTAAACCAGCAAGATGAACATCCTATTATTTAAGAGTGGTGCTCTTACTTTTTTTGTCAGTGGGATATAACACATAGCGATGCCCTTATCCTGTAGCAAACTTCTTAACAAAGCTGAAGAAGATGCACCATTCTTGTGGATAAGTGCACCCCCACGGTCCAATATAATAATACTCCCTCAAGTGCAAGAATACTCCCAAAACACTTGAGAAAAGGAGCAAAAAAGTGACACCAGGGAGAAACATAGAGCATCATATAGGTTTCCTTTCCGTTTTGCATGGCCACCCCCGTGCCCAACTCCCATGGTTGTCGAAAAAGCAAACACTATATCTTAACGAGGTGCTTCATGCAATTTTATAGAAGCCTAAAGCTAAAACCATGTAGTATAAACATTGCTGAAAGTTTTTTTGAAACGGGACATTTGCTGAAAGTGGCTGAGTGACCTCATAATCTAGTTTTTTTTTTAGCAAATCCACTCAAGCAGTGACAAATTTCCCTCGTTTTTTTTCCCTCTCCCTCCTTATAAATAACCCTCTACCCGTTGCGCTGCACTCTCACACACACCCCATTACAGCAAAGCAGAGCAGGTGCAAAAGCTCTCAAGAAGAGAATTAGCTAGTAAAAGCCAAGAAAGCTCCGAGCTGAGGACCGGAGAAGCGTGTAAGAACAGCAGAAACAATGAGGCCAGGAGCAGGGTTCAATGCGACGGCGGTGGCGGCGGTCGCACCAGCGGTCGCCGGCAGCGCCGCGGCGCATTCCGCCTGGCACTCGCCGGTGCCGTACCTCTTCGGCGGGCTGGCGGCGATGCTGGGCCTCATCGCCTTCGCGCTCCTGATCCTCGCGTGCTCCTACTGGAAGCTCTCCGGGTACCTGGAGGGCGGCGCCGGCCGGGGCGGCGAGGACGGGTCCGGTGCCGACGGCGGCAAGCAAGCGGCCTCGGACCTGCCGCCGCCGATATGGGAGGAGAAGATCCTGGTGATCATGGCCGGGGATGTGAAGCCGACGTACCTGGCCACGCCCATGTCGAGCAGGGCGTCCTCCTTCGGTGACCGCAGCAGCAAGGGCGACGAGGAGGAGGCCAACAAGAAGATACAAGAAGTCGCCATGGCTAGCATCAAGGATGCCGAGCAGAATGGTGAGCACAGTGAGAGCCGGAGAGAAGGAGAGGACGAGCACCGCATTCCTGAGGTGTGATCTTCACTTTTTGAAGAAATTTAGTTTAGGTTTGTTTTGGGTTTTCGATCGGTGGAGTGGAATGATCGATCGACGATTGCCAGAACAGGGCAGAACATTTTTGTCTTGGTTTGTTGCTCAGAGAAGCTGAGCGCTAGCTTTGTGACGCTGGAAACCTACCATCTCCAAGAGAACCCCGACCCAAGCATAATTTTGTGGGGTTTTCAATTTTTTGCAATGAAACGATGAACTGAAGAACGGGACCGATGAGACCGTAGTTTTGCTCAGATCAGTACATGTAACTGTTGCTATATGATTAATTGGAATGGATTAATAGCATGATCGATATTGATATCATATCGATCGAGAAACAGATCTTTCGCTAAGGCTTTTGTTTCTTGGGAAAAGATTGTGCTTCTCCCCTTTTTGTTTCTGCTCATCAGTTTGTGAATGGAAACGGGAATATATATTTCTTTTTGTTTCTCATCTTCCATGGCCAACTGGCTGTTTGTTGTGTGTGTGCTGTGGGAGTGGGAATCAGGTAGGGCATACACTTTGCATGCAGGGGCCGGCAGCTAGCAGCAAATGAATGAAGTGGATGAGGATTATTTGCTTCAGGTAGGACGCCGGACGCGGTGCGTCGATGGGCAAATTCTCATGATTGCGAATATTATGATCAGGTCAGCAGCAACTAGCAACAGTGCTAATATTCTCCTTTTCGGAAAAGAAGAAATGGAGAATTCAGCAGCTGTTTTCATTGTGGCACTGTTGTTTTCAGAATATCCAACCAGCCAAAATTTGTAGACGGGGTGTAATGAACAGATTCTTGAAGGAGATGTGAGATATCCACCCATGATATGGACATGGTGTGGATTTGTCACACTCAGAGTTACCTAGCTGCAAACATTTTTAGTGGTAACCTTGCGCCTATGAAAAAACAGCTTCTGGAAAATAGAGGTCTACTAGCAGTTAGATCACCAGCCTGAATTTTGTCCACTGGGTAAATTTCCTTGACAGCTTAATTCCCCTTGTGTTTGGAAAAGTTTTGGCTTTTTTCATCCTCTGATGAATACAACCTATGATCATTGTTACAAATAATTCCTTCAAAAAAAATGATCATTGTTACAAATGTTCATCTAACCAAAAAGTAGGAGGCCCTTTACCATGATTGTCGGAATTTTTCATTTGCTGAACCCATGCATCTGTCAGTGAAATGTTTTTTTTTTCTTGATCGATTTGTCCGCTTTTATATTATAAGAGAGAGAAGTTTGCTTACAATAATATCAGTGAAATGCTTTTAAACTGTAACTTCGGTATCATGATTGTAATTTAGTTTGTTTATATGTGTCCTATTAGTAGTCCATGTCCAAGGCAACCTTAAGCTTTAAGAGTTTTGATGCAATCCCATGCACAAGTCACTAACGACTTGACGGGACGGCAGTATGACGTGTCTACAAGTGTTTGCACGCCATCAAATATATTAATCATGCAGCATCCATATTCCATATAGTGGTGTGGTTGGCACTTGAAAGAGCCAAGTCGATCGATGCTCTTGAAGCACACAGTTCGTCAAGTCGCCATGGTGCATGCCTTCAACGACACATAAACGTCCTCATGGATAAGCATGAAGTTGTGCTACATCAGCCTACACTGATCTCTTGTGTGCTCTCTGCTATTTGCTGCTGCAGCTTCGCTTACGACATCACAAGTTCAAATTCCTGGAGAGTGGTTGCTCTCCATACTCACTGTTAACAACGACAGCAGCCACGCCGTTTTACCATCCACAGTAGGTGGTGGGAAGTTGCAGGCTTGCCGCCGCGGTGGCTCTCCATGTCAAGCACGGCGTGGTCGTCAGGTGCGCCGCGAGCTCGAGGAGGAGGATCGAGACCGATCGAGGACGACGACGTCCTGTGCCGGTGTGTCCAGGCCTTTTCCCTTCAACTAGATAAATGCCCGTGCGATGCTACGGGATATTCAAAACTTTCAATGGGAGCTTCAAATTTTGCCATGTAATCAAGTGTATGGGAAAAACAGTGGATCAAAATCAACAAATAACACAAAAAAGGTCTTGAAAGTCAAAGTGAATTCATCCGAGACACAAAATTCTAGTGCTAAGTTCATCAATAACCCAAGTGAACTAAAATAAAATATTGTACTAATAATATCTCATATCAAGTGAGACAAAATCTGAAAATCATAACAATTATTTTTTTCAATTTACCATTTCATTTTTAACTATTTGAAATTATGAATAGCCAAAATTGTGTTGCAACATTTGAAAACACACAAGATCATAATAAAATGAGAAAAATGCAGAAGGCATAGGGAGTCACACCGAAGCAAACGTAACCCTAATCGTCTTCCTCTTCTAGGTCCTAAATTTGTCACCATCACCATTATCCATAATATTGTTACCGTAATTGCATTCTGCCATCTTCTTCATGGTTACTATGCCATCCGCCTTTTCTTCAACAAGCAATTCAGTGAAATGTTTTCAAATCAGTGAAGTCTTCTTTTTATTCTTTGGAGCCCGGAGTCCCGGACTTCTTGTTTGGGACCCAGTCCCAGTCTCAGCACCATGTGCACCAGTAGCATCTATATCTGTCTCCCTCTCACTTGCATTCACATTGGCAATGGCATCTAGCATTCTTCCATTTCCAGATGGCGCCACACAAGGAGCAATTTTATACTTCCATCAATTCAGGTTTGATATGTGTCCAACTAATTTAGGATATGGACTTCATGTAAAAGTTACTCACAGAAACTATATCCTGGTAAAAAATATATATTTCCCTCATAAATGTTATATATATATTCAGTTAAAAAAACATGTCAAGTTTGCTTGTTGGCTGATTGATAATGAAATACCATCATTTGTGATCCTTGACGGTACAAAGGGATCCACAAACACAACAATAGGATGCAAGTCTCATATTCATTAGATTTTTTTTTTACTTTACATCCCGTAACAGTGTAAATAGCAGATAAATACTCCCTATCAAGTACCACCAATTCCGACGAAGGGCTTTGCTACGCGATAAAATATTCATTTTAAAAGAAAGAGCAAGGCAAACAAATCTAGAATTTAAATGGCACCAAATAATAGAGCAAATGGGATAAATTAATAGAGCTGGATTTTAGAAGAATTTAGGAAGTGGAATGGGATTTTTCGAAGCTACGATGGAAGAGATATGAATTTTCAAAGAGACAATATCGGTATTTCTAGAATTAAACTTTGGGGAATTTTTATGGGAATAATATAAATTCAACTGGGGTGGAAATAATTGGTTTGGATGTAGGGTGTACCTAGTTATTTTAGAAATTTTTTGGAAATTTTTTCGTAAAGGGAAAATGTATTTTCACTCCTCCGTGTGCATGTTACCGTGTACGCGTAGCAATTTATTAGTTGCTGACGCGCGGGTCCAGATAGCAATGTGGGCCGGCTGGCACTGTACTATGGACTCAGTTCACAGCTCCGTGAGCCGATCTAGGGCTCTGCCCTCTTTCTCTCTTTATTTCACATGGGCCAAGCTCACGGAAACAAAGGAGAGAGAGTTGGTTGCCTGCTTCCATTGACAGGTGGGGCCATTGGGTCACGGACATGGCTTTGGGCATTTGTCGTCTGGCGTACGCGGCCCTGGCTGTTGCCTGCCCGTTCCTGTTTTTCAGTCCACGCGAGTGAGAGAACAGAAGACACGGCGAGCGAGAGAGAAAAGGAGAAGGGGAAGCAGGGCAGCGGCTCCAGCGTTCACGACAAGCAAGTGGCGGGCGGGCGCGCGGCACCTTCTCCGGTGGCCCCTCCTCCTCGAGCTCGGCCAGCGGCGGGCGGCCCCTCCTCTTCGAGCTCGGCCGCGCGCGGGCGGTCCCTCCTCCAGCGGCGGAGATGGCGGCGGCCGGAATTGCGGGTGGAGCGCGGTTCATCCCGGAGAAGGAGCTCGCGGGGCGGGCGGCCATGGGCGAGCAGGGCCATCTCCTTGCGAGGAAGGGGACCGCGTCCGGCGTCCTCGCGGCGCCCTCGCGTCCGGCGTCCTCGTGGCCGCGTCCGGCGAAGCGCGCGTACGACGGAGATGGCGCGCGGACGGCAGCACCGTGGATGGGTGGTGCGTCGTCGCAGGGCCCGGGGAGTGGAAGGTGGACGCGACCTCGGCGCGCGAGCTGGCGAGCTCGGCGGAGGGCCGCGGCCTCCTCGCGCGGGCTCGACGGCCTTCTCACGGCGGAGCTCGGTCGCGGTTCCTCTCCGTCGCGGCTCCTCTCCAGCTGTCGCGAGCGCCGGCGAGCGCGGCTCCGACGGGGCCGAAGTCCGCGGCGGCGGCGGTGGAACCCTGCGGTGGCGTCCCCTTCTCTCCGGACAGCCATCCCCTTCTCTCTCCCCTTCCTGGTCGGTTGTTTCCATCGCAGGGCGTGGGGACCGCGCGGGGCCGCGGGCACACGATCCGCCGGGTGAAATTTTTGACGGGGGAAGGCGCGCGTCTGACGGGGGAACTTTTTACGGGGAGGCCGTGAGTCTGCCGGGTGAACGATTGCATTTACGGCTTTTTAGGTGTAGAGATTTGGCGATCCGGACGCCTAATGGTTGGCGATTTCTGGGAACAGGAACGAGGCTAATAAAGATATGCGCCGGCGTTAGTGCATGAATGATTGATGGATCCACCCAAACAGCAATTAGCCAGCAGCAAATAAAGCAAAGCACAAGCAAGCGCTGCTACTGGTGCTTGATGAAGTCATCGTCTTTCCATCCAAGTGAGAGCCACTTGCATGCGAAATTGTGAACTTCCACCGGAACAGAAAGCCTCTTTTTATACAGATTAAAGAGAAGTTTCTTAGGCTAGCTACTAGCTAATCGGAGGATTTGGGCACTAATAATGATCTTGAGAGCCAACGAGATAACGATGGTTTAGGCTGGTAACAACGATGTCCAACAAGCTGGACAGCATTGGGCGCTGCGGTACGATTGTATCTGAGGCTGCACGGCCGATTCAGTGGAAGTATCAGACGATCAGGACGGCCACCACCACCACACGCGCCTGAGTAATTTGCCCGCCGCATCACAGGCCGACAGGCGACTGCGACCGTAACTTTCGTCCATGGCCATGACTAGTCCCTCTGTGTTACGCCATTTTCTTCAGCATTTCCTTTTTACATTACCTTTTATTTTTCTATTGTAGTGTCGTTGTATTCTTTGCACGTCGATCGGTACGTTTATACTTTTGTTTTTTTCATAACTAAAAAATATAAAATTAAAAGACTCTCTTATTCTAAGTCTTACCTCTATATATTAGTCCATAACTCTTCCCCCATCCATCCATCCCTCGCTTCTACGCCCTGGTCTCTTACACCATTCTCGCTTTCATCGAATGGCCGGCAAACATGGCACTAGAGTGTATGGGACGATTGTGTCCTCTTCTAACATAACTCAGTTACAGTTTGGAGCTACAAAACCTTCGTTGGTGCCGTTTGAGCCGGTTTATCATTCATGACGCGCATGGCTTGGGTCAGTGAGAGCCGGAGAGAAGGAGAGGATACACTTGTTTTATTATAACAAGAAAAGAGGGTTAAATTGCATAGTTTTATAGCAAGCCTAGGCTTACAAAGGCCAAGATGATCCTACAAGACTAATCTCAAATGGATCAAACAAAATTCACAATAAGCAATTATGTGCAAACAATTTTCTAGTTACGGTCGACAGAGTAAAGAATGTAGTGACAAAACTAACAACAAAGGCGACACCCTCTAGGCGACTGATACCCCATGAATCAAAGCTTCCCAATTATACTGAGCATAAGAGTCACATCTCGACACCATGGAGCTTTGTGACCACCCAAGGAAGAAGACATGTCCTTTTCTTTGAGTAAGAATCTATACATCAATCCCTCTTTTCCACTAGAGGTCCAAGACTACAATGTGATGACGCTAGATATTGGAGCTAGCTAGCAGGAGAAAGAGACCATCAATGCCTAGGAATTTGGGAGGCCTGTTCTCACCCACACTAATGCTCCATCTACCACAAACAGGCTCCAAACCATGGAAGTCATCAGCGGTGAAAGATGGAAGCACTAGTGAGATCCAAAGGTGTCATCGTGAACCAACACGTCCAACAATTGAGGTAGGGGAATAAAGTAGACCATTAGAATGGCCATCTCAAGGATAGAAAACAATTACATTGGATCACTAAAACACATAAAACTCATCATCAGAGGGATTTCTCCCATCTTGTGATAACTTGAGAGAAACATCACATCCTTTGTGATTTCCAGCTAGTGTCCAATAGTGAGGATGAGAGGGTGGAGAAATTACTTGAAGTAGCCATGACAATAATAGCCACCGACCATCATCTTAAATGTTACTAAATAGACAACACAAACCATCTTGAATTAGTGGAGGAGTAGCATCGAAACAACCACCTCGACCTCGACCTCAACCATCAACAAAAGAATGCAAAGTTGTGGATCTGGTTCTACAAGCACTCTTTGAGCTAGCATACCAACTGATGAAATAACTGCCATTCATAGAAGCAGAATGATCTCATCATAGGGATCACCAATTGAGTGTCGATCGAGGGGTATCCGTTCAGTAATGAAAAAACCACCTCTCTCTCTCTCTCTCTCTCTCTCTCTCTCTCTCTCTCTCTCTCTCTCTCTCTCTTTGAAATATCAAGGCACCGAAGAGTAGCAACGGAGACAACAAACCCCTTCTTATATAGTGACCACAACCACCAAAGCAACATTGGTTGGCCGGGGAAGTAGGCCTAGGTTATGAAAAGCAATGCACAACCTAAAGCTCCAAGCAAGGAAGAGAGGTGACATTGTTATAGGCTAGAAATCTGGATTTGATCCACGCCACAACATTGTTATAGGGACATAATCATACACAACCTTGCCCTGTGATTGGCTAGCATTATACCAACATCAGGATGAGGTGAAGGGCACTTTAGAAGTGGTGACCTCATGGTGGACACCAAAGAGAGAGAAACGTCCAAACTTCATCTAAAGGGCATCCCCAACCACAAGGAGAACACACCACCTCAATCAATGATGACAAGGAGGGCAAACGAAGAAGTAGACACTAGAAGAGAGGAAATGTAACATGTCATGATCAATGTTGTAGAAGTACCTCGTCATAGGCTCACAAAGGAGCAAATTAGGGTTTGTTCCCTTGGCTGGTCCTAAAGGACTCCCTAACATACCGGGAGGACAAGGGTAAAAGTAGCATCACGTATAGTGCATAGGATGGAACACAATGAACGACAACCGATGGCGCAAATAAGACAGCGAGAGTGCAAGAGGCTACACGTGGGGTGTAGGTGGAGGCACTTGGTCGAGGAGGTGGAGAGGCAGCCAGGGTCACCGATGATAGTGGCGATGGGGAACCTAGGGTCACCTTCAAGCGAAGAACTAGCCTTACTAACCTATGAATCAATAGGTCCATGCAAGGACAAATCTAAAGTTATTGCACCTTATATTAATTATAGGCCTTGACAATTTATTTAGTTTAGTTGAAATAAGATCAGGATGAGCCCAATTAAAATCAACAAAGATAGACTCATTATCATTAATATGGACTGATAGAGGTGGTCATGCACAAGTTATATGTCTGGAGAGATAAAAAACGAGATCCAACTTAGGAGTAACTAGGTGATTTTCCATTATTAAGAATTATGAAGAGAATGAAATAGGCACCTAACTTCCAATCCGTAGAGAACTTGAGCCTGGTTGTTTGGATGCATGTACCATACCTCTCACCCAACTAGTTGAGCTAAGCTCACTTGGTGTGTATATGTTTACTTGTAAAAAAAATCTAAAAAGTATACTAGTCTATACTCTGTGTGGAACCAAAGATGCAGAGATTTAGAACACCAACAAAGGAGCCACATGGGGCATATGACTATCGAGATTGTTGACTACAAGCAAGAGGTTCTCAAATGCCCTGATCCAACCTTGCAAAACACAATAAACAAAGAAAAAAACTGATATGAGTCCCGATGTCCATCTTTTCACACCATTTATTCCTATGAGCTTATGACCTCTTGCGTTCCTTTAGAGCTTGACCATAGTTAGGCATCACTCGTTTCGCAAGTGCAGTTCCATGATTCCATCACATGCATGGTCCACCGGCCCCACACTTCACAATTTGATACTCCGTATGTGGCGCCCCGACCCCAAGTGGCTCCGGTGCTTCCTGGTACGAGCGTAGTAGCGGCAGCGGCAGCCTAGGCCTAGCTTCGGAGCTGAGGACCACCGCTGCACCGAGAGTCCTGAGATGGCGAGATGGCAGGCAGGGCAGCCCGGCCGTGTGCCCCCACGGGCGGCCGGGCACCACATCGCGTGATCCCCAAGCGAGCAAACAGCCGTGCGCGGCGCTCCAATGGCGTACAATAGTGTCTAGTGGATGACCTGCCTGCCTCGCCTCCTCGCTTTGTACCCCGCGTAGTGTGATGGCGTCCATAATCCATAATCCCACTCTGGCCGCCGTGCGCTGCCACCAGCCAGCAGCCTCGCGCACCACAGCCCCCGCGCGTACGGATGGTCTGGTCCGTCGACTGCGTGGCGAGGTGCCGCATCCGACCTTGAAATGATTACCGTGAGCGTACGAAGAAAGGACGCCGAAGCTTGTTTCCCCCCTGAGGTGTTTGAGCTTGAAAGATGCATGCTTCATGCTTGGGCTGAGAGTAGCAGCACGTGTGCACGTCACCCTTTAGTCTTATATATCTTTTAGATACATGTGTTGTAATAATAATAATTTTAACCATGGTGTTGTTGGTTTGTCACGTACTTTTTATATTGAATTTCGTTTGGCTTGTCAAGATATGATAGACGGGTGAATTGTTAAAGTTTTTAATTGGTAACCTTGATGTCTAATGTTGCTTCCGTGTACTCTGTTGTATTGGTTTTATTTTTGTGTTGAAGTGTGGTAATTCTCTAGAATTTTGTTATTTTTGGTTTGGCATTTGAGAGAGTTTGCCAAGTCCTAAATAAAAATGGAAAGATAAAAATAGATAATCTCAAACCGTTTTACATTCTTACTTGGCAAAATTAGAATTTCTGGACCCACAACTTTTCCGTCCTATCCCCGCGCGCGATCCTTTCTCCGTCGCGCCAAATATGCATGCGGCGGAAATCGCGGTAGCCTTTGCGGGAAAAAAAGTGGCGGCGGGGAGGAGTAGTCGCGCGGAAATCATGCATGCGGCCATATGCCAAGTGCGGAGGGGCTTGGCAAATATGCAAGTCCTACCCATCTATTTGTCAAGTGAACAAAATTGCAAAGCCCAATTGTCAAACCATTGGATAGGACTTTTTTAGACTTTTTTGCAAATTAGTAAATGCAAAGCCAAAATGCCAAACCATCGGGGATGCTCTTAGATTACTACAATTGTGTCTTTTGCATCTTTGTTGTTGAGGAAGATTTTTTTTATCATGCGGAGCGCATTTTTTTATTAAGCAGAAAAGCAGTTTAACGAGTACATAACGAGGGCCAAGTTTTTTTTTCTTTGCGATAATGAAGATTTCATTCATCAAAATGAGGGAGGATTACAGTCTGAGGCCAACAGACCAAAAAAACAATCCGAGATGGGAAGCCTAAGCTTACCAAACCACAAAACAACAAGAACAAAAAAGAAGAAGAGAAAACCGATTAGGGCCAAGCCACACTAGGTTCTACATATTTGTATGATCTCGCGACATTGGTGTCGTAGCCATGGCGTCCCTTCGTTGCTCCAGTACCGTCAAGTGCTTGTTCACAGCACTGCCTCATCCCTGATCGTCTTGCAAAACACTGTTGCCGAATGACTTGATTGAAAGTACATGTATTCCGCTCCGTCCATAACATCCAGCCAACAAGGACGAACGAGGAGTCGAAACATCGGTGAAGGGTTTTGGGGATGAGCTTCCTATTGGTGGACCACCATTGCATCGTGTTTTCTTGCCGGGTAACAATGGTGTCAAGTTGCAGCCAACGCAAACATGCCGCCCATACTTCTCTGCTAAAGACACATCCGAACAGAATGTGATCCATTGACTCCACAGCCTGGTCACAGAAGATGCAAACATCCGTGTCCTGAAGCCCATGGCGGCGCCTCCGATCGGCCGTCCAGCATCCGCCATGCAGGACGAGCCAAAAGAACTGTCAAGGAAAATTTGTTCCATCTCTTTTTCCATTGCCCTTTTGCAGTTACTTGCTGGTTCAGTTTTCAGCCTCTAGTGCCCAAGTCTTCATCTTGGAGGCCTTTAAGTTGCATGCCTTTCTTTATGGAAATTGTAATCACAATGTGTTGATCAATAAAATAAAAAAAACAATGTTTTGGTCAATTTGGATTATTCAGAATAAGACATCTTCAATGGGGAACCTCCTACTCAGAGTTGCAAGCTCATTTTCGAGGAGTTCGCTCACTTGTTCTATAAGTGAAAGCTATATACCATTATCAAATAGATCGATGGCTACAAGATTTTGTGTAATCTTCTCTTTTTTTTCGTGTCCTTTTTTTGCTGAAAGCTCATAATCTTTGTATTTTTAAAATTCTAGTAGGGACTTGCACTCCTCATGTTCCATCTTTTTTTTTAAAAAAAAAAGGACAATGCAAGTATGATTGTACGGTTTCGTTTCAGAAAAAAAATGATTGTACGGATGGGCCGTTAGGCTGGCGAGGTGCCGCATCATGCGACCTTGAATGATTATTGCCCATTTGGCCTTTGTGGCTCCGTATGAAAAAGGACGCGGATGCACGTATGATTGTACTCATGCTAAAAAAATGTATGATTGTACTCGCACAAAAAAAATATCGTTTCATTTTTTCAGAACTCAAACAATTTCAAATTTAATCAAATATATAGTATAGTTTAATTAATCATTGAGTCTATTTTTATAATAAATTTATTTAGAGATAGAAATATTATTAATATTTTTATATAAATTTTCTTGAACTTAAGAAAGTTTAATCGACACAAGTGACACTCTTTTTAACACAGAGGACAAAAGGGAAGGAAGGTAACTAACGTCCAACAAGTGCATTACTAATTATTAAACATTAATTATCTAATTATTAAACATATTAATTATCACCAAATATAAAAACAAAATCTATATTTTTTCTTATTAATCATAAACGTATAACCATTAATTTGGTAGGTTCTCGTCATCTTCGACTATATATTGCATTTAAATTGCTCACCTATATTATTATAAGGGTACTATGCAAACTCTAGAAAAAGGGTCTAAAACTATTTATTACCTCTACAAAAACATAGAGTTAGTCTAAATAAAATTCAGAGTCTTATTTTTCTTCTTCTTGTTTTAATAAATATACTGTAATATCAAGAAAATACTATAAATAGGAAGAGTAATAAATAGGTTCAGACTCTACGATAGAATTGTAAGTGCCCTAACCATACTCTAAGCATTTCAACAAGGAGTTGCAAACAGGTGACGTGATCCGGCATTCCGAACTTGCGATCACTCTTTTTCACCGGGCCATGGCTCATGGGTCACAGCGAACGTAATCGTGAAAACCGATGGTGTGTGTGAAGAAACAAGCTTTCATTGGGCCATGGCTCACGTGCGATCGTAATCATGAAACGGAAACCCATGATCGAGGACTGTGAAGAAACAAAGCAGTGGCAGGCAGCACATGTTGAAGGCTGGTCGAGTCTTAGTCGCAGAAAAAAAGAAGGCTGGTTCGCAACGGTGTCCAAGAACTGAAGAAAGGGGCTGGTCGTCGTTGAGGTCGAGAGAGGCGGTCGCGCGGCGGACGGACGGCGACGCGGTAAGAGCGGCCACCCCGGAATAGTGCACCATGGAGAATAATGCGGGAATGAAAACGTACGGAGAGCGACGCGTGGGGCGGCGTCCTTCAGGTGTTGTCGTGCTGAGGAGTCGCGTGTGGCCGGAGATAAAGATGCCGCCGGAAAAGGACGAGCGCATAACACGCCTGTGCAGAATGCAAACTGCTGCACCACCGGACGCGTTTGGGACCATGCAGTCATGCACACGAGGGAGATGCAGACGCGACGCCGTGCTTGGTAGTGCAGCATGCAGCTGTTACTGTAATACTGTTCACACCTCATTACATCATTGATGGCTGCGTGACAGCATGAGCACTGTAGGAGGAGTACACTGGCCTTGTTTAGATTGCAAAAAATTTCAAACTGATGAATAGGTAACTCTTTTGCTTATTTGAAAAATATTGTCAATCCTTGACCAACCAGCCAAAAGATTCATCTCGTGATTTCAAACTAAACTGTGTAATTAGTTATTATTTTTACCTACATTTAACGCTTTCCACGCGTAAATCCTAAAAATTGATGTGATGGAGAATGTGAAAAAACTTAGAATTTGGAGACAATCTAAACAAGGCCCTGATGAGTTTCTTGGGACCAAACCAACTATATTCGTAGCCGCTCGAATCGTCGATTCGGAGATGGTCCTTCTGCACAAAAAGTTTGGGACCAAAACTGACGACACGAGACGGGAAAATTGAGAAGCTGGATGATCGGATGATTCGAATCTCCGTACATCAAGAAGAATAGAAACTTCCTTGTCAGTTTCAAAAAAGACACATCCTTTTCAGCTCTGTTCTGTGTGACCGTGTCACGTTCAGATCTGATCGAATAAGAAGATGCTGGAAGCCTCTATATGCAGCTGATGCCACGATGATTATGCTGTAGCGATTATACAGCATTCAGGCAAGGCATCAAAATCCACGATCCTGGCATCGTGTGCCTGCGGTCCTCTCCATGTGCATTGCACTCAGCTGTCAGCACGGATAAACTTGCCACGGAAAGTATATAAGCTGCTACGTACTATAAGGTATTCATTAGATATAAGGAAAAGGTCGGCCCGATGCATGCCAGAGGCGATGGATACAGCAGACAGTAGCCATAGTCAGGGATCTGGGCTTCCATGGGCCATGGCAGCAGTCTCTGCCAGTACCCGTTTCTACGAAAACAATCAACGGAGTCTTTGGCCAAGGTTAGAAGTTCAGAACAACAGACTGAACCGATAGTCTGTCTTTCCACTGAGAGATTTCCCCTTGTCATTGTAGAACTCCCTACAGCGTTTTCGATTTCGTGCTCTTCTCTCATATATACCGCAGTATCTTGTATCCGGCATTTGGATTTGTAAAACAAAACAATACCACAATTTGTTGCACCATACATTACACAACGTCTGCATTTCTGGCACAATGATGCTGTTCATTTTTTTTTTTTCAAAAACGTGCAATGGCACATGTTTTATTAAGTGGAAGTGGGAGTTTTGCATTCTCCAAGGATGAGCACGGCTGTCCGCATCTTGGAGATTACACAGTACACAAATTACCAACTAGTGAAATAAAAAGGACGCACTACGGGATAAAGCAGTGGTGCCTTTTTACAGGAGAGGGGACAATGATGCTGTTCTTAGAACCACGCATTAAGCACATACAGAATTACAGATACACAGTTTACACATAGCCAAGCGGCACACGCACATCTCTTATTTAGAGAAGAAGAAAGGGGCCAAGCCAAGGCACCTTTCGCACATACTACTGCTCCTGACGTGAACAAATGTAGAGGTCCCCCAAACAGACAGAGACAGACCACCGCGGATCGCGTTCCTCCCTGTGTCCATCGGACGCCAAACCCCAAGTTCAGTACGTACTATCAAATAATCCTACAGAAAACTCGCTATCCATCATAGCTCGAGGAAAACGAACTCCTCGATCGCGGGAATGGCCCCGATGTTCTCCAGCGTCTCCTTGTCGGGCTCCTCGTCAACCCCGATGGCCATGATCGCCTGCTTGCCCCGGAACGTCCGGCCGACGCTCATGAAGCTGATGTTCACGTTCCTCTGGCCGAGGATGTTCCCGACCTTGCCGATCATCCCGGGCTGGTCGATCTGCCGGCACAGGATCAGGTTGCCCTCCAGGCTGACGTCCACCTCGTAGGGTCCCACGAGGGTGAGGTGCGGCACGCCGTACTTGACCCGGCCCTCCAGGACAATGTCCCCGCCGTCGCTGATGGCACCCGCGAACTTGGACTGCACATTCGAGAGGCGAACCTGGACGGACTCCAGCGGCGCCTCCGCTGCCGGGCTGTCGTGCGCGACGCGCTCCTCGGTGATGCGGAGGCCGCGCTGCTTCGCCGCATAGTCTGCGTTCACCAGGTTCACGAAAGTGCTGGACACGGGCTCCACCAGGCCCTTGGTCACCATCGCGCGGAGGAGGCGAGTGTCCAGGTCGTCGGGGCCGCGGGCTGTGGTGTAAACCACCTTCACGCCCTTGATGCCACTCTCGCCGGCCACGAGCTGCACCGCCAGCCTCCCGAGCTTCTCAGCCAGAGAAACATATGGAGCCAGCTCTGACATGATCTAGCAAACGAAAAAACAAACATCAGATTGAGCCATCCACGTGCTACACGCTTAATTGAAGATATGCGACATGTCGAGAGAAGGTCCTTACCTCAGCTGGGACCATGGGCGCATTCACAGCTGTTGCTGCGAGCTCCCCTTTCAACGCACCAACCACGGCTTCCGCAATCTCGATGGCGACACCTTCCTGCCAGTTTGGAGAGTTCAGTGAAGTTGGTACATCGTTAGAGACAGCGGCAAGTGGTCTGCATCAATGCAGAACATGATAGTAGGTGATGATGCAGACCTGAGCCTCGACAGTACTTGCTCCAAGGTGGGGTGTCACAGTCACGTTCTCATGCAACACCAGCTTGCTGTCCTTCGCTGGGGGCTCAACGGTGAAGACATCAAGAGCCGCCTGTTCCACATTGGCCATGAAAAAGCTCAGCTTTCAGAGAGATCCATCTTCACATTAATTGGGCGAAATAACACTTGAATCGAATGAAGTTGTGATCACCTGAGCAACTTTGCCAGAGTCAAGGGCCCTCACTAGAGCATCTTCATCGATCACTCCACCCCTGGCCACATTGATGATCCGGACACCAGTCTTCATCTTTGCGAAGGACTCGTCGTTGAAGATCTTGGATGTTGTCGGTATCAGTGGCATATGGAGGGAGATGAAATCGGCTCTTGCGATGGCATCGTCAAAAGATACCAGCTCTACTCCGAGGGCACGGGCCCGATCAGCAGGGGCATAGGGATCATGAGCTATCACATGCATCCCGAGCCCTTTCGCTCGCCTGGCTACCTCTGAACCAACCTTCCCGAAGCCCATGATGGACAGAGTCTTTCCCACCAGAGAAACCCCCACATACTTGTTTCTTTGCCATTTACCTGTGTGAATTGACAAAACAAAATATTAGAACATTTCTTGGAGATAATTATTGCGCCACAGCTTGAAGACTTGACATGACATCTCCAGAACATCCAAAGCATATTTTGTTCAACTTTTTAATATATCAAACCATATAATTAGAATCAGTAGTTTGAATATTTGCTTTTATACCATTCCACATCAGCATATCATATAATTAGAATAAACATGACAGATGAATCTTTTTTTTTCGAGTCACAATTGCATCTTTAAGCCAGAATTACACCTCTGTAAGCACGGCTCAATCATAATTTGAACAGTCATATTTACTGTGCAGATGCCTTCTAGTTGTGTCACCTTCAAGCTAGATTGGAAGCTGGCAAGTCAAATTAAGATAGGATTACATGTACATCGCTTCAATTTGGCAGAGCAAAAATGATTGTCATACAAAACAGGAAGCAACAAGTATACGAATTTTGTTTTGTTTTCTTGATAAGTAGCCCCCAAAAATTAAATAGCAATTTGGCTTACACAATTAGCATTATGTTCTGGAAAGTTAACAGTGATTAATAACTAAAGCCAGTTTCCAAAAAAAGGTTAGATTTGACAAGTGTTTAGGGATCGTACTCTCCACTAAACTGAGGCACCAGGTTCTTTTTGAAAGAAAAGTTCAATAGGGACATATTACCAACGTAGTTATTGGTAGATTACTCAATAAGCAACCAGCAACTAGATTTGAACCACTTTTTTCTCACAGTACAAGATGAATGGCATGATTAAACAGGTGCAAAGGTTTGTTGTGATAATGCATTCCTCAATGATCAATGAATTTGCAAGGATAGAACAGTTGGATGAACCCATCTTAGGTCCCTTTTGGAATAAAGCAAAAATAGAGGAATTCTAGAGGATTGAAATTGTAGAGGAAAATTCCATATAGTATCAACCCTTTTCGCTAGATAGGTTGAATCTCCTGGAAAGGTTTCCTTTGTGTTCTGCCTATGTTTTCTGTGTTTTCTCAATCAACAGGATCCAAGATGTTAGGACATTCTATTCCTATGATTTTAGAATAACAGGATAAAAAACCCCACCCACCCTGAGTTAGAATGCATCTCTTTCGCTCAAACTGATAAGGAGCTACTTGTCTTGGGTATATTGGTGGGCTGTCCTTATAAGAAATGGGCTTTCAAAGGATTGAAAATGAGCAATAGACTTTCAATCAAGTAGAGCAGCAATCATGTCAACATCACAACCAATTAAATCAAATGATTGTTTCAGTAGGTTAACCGATCTTAGGCAATCAGTGCAGTTCCTTTCAATCGTACACCCTTTTGTACTATCAATTCATTAGCTGAAAGTAGAGGTTGCCCTTATGCGTGTTCTGAAAATTACTAATCAAAGATATGCGGCATTAAGGCCACTCAACAAGATAGTACAATAATGGACAAGCGTTTGCATATATACACATAAAAAGGACCGGTAGCAATTTCTTTGGTGTTGCCCTCGTGGATGGTGCTAGCAGGTAGTGAGTTAAAGAGGGGCCCAACAGTCTGTTGGTGCAAAGCTTAAGAATTATGGTACATAATTTAGAGTACTTTATGCACCAGAAGCAAGATTCCCCAAATGCCTTCAATAATTTAGAGTATATAGTATGCACACCAGAAGCAAGATTCCCCAAATGCCTTCAATAATTTATATAGTATGCACCTACTCCATATTGAAACATTGATTCGGTGTGAGATGGTGGGCACAAGTAGAGAAACTGTAGGCAAGCGGATTCATTGAACCTGCCCATCTTTCAGCACAGTTTAGAGATTGGAACTGCCATACTAACACTGACTAACAGGGACCACAGCGTACAAGTTTTTTTTTAAAACAAAAGTACTGTATACAAGTTAAGTCGCCACATGGAGATGAAGGAAGAAAATTACAGTATACGGAGTACAGTATAAAATTCAGTGTAACGCAAGAGATGCACGTGGACCCAGCAAACTTGGCAAATTTGCGGCCTGGTGAGCTAGTAATAGTACTGTAGAAATGGAATAAAAGTTAAAATAGCAGGCATTAGTTGTGCCTAAGCAGTGATGCTCGTGCTTTGTCACGAGACAAAGTAACAAATTATTCAGCGCTATCTATCCTCTACTCTTTATCCGATGAGAATATTCAATTACAAGAAAGTTTGCAGAACAAATCAGGCACCAGAAAATATTAATCCATGTCCTATTTTATTGTATACTTGGATCTGCCAAATTCAACGGTGACCTCAAACGAGGGCCCAAAATTGTTTAAGAGCGGAGCCATCGCCTAAGCTGGATGCTCGCTCATGCGTGTCGTCACTCGTCAGGAGACAGAACTAAAATAAGCCAGTGCTATCCTCAACTTTCCAAGGGAAAGACAGTACTAATATTCTAATTAGAAGAAAAGTCTGTAATGGATTTGGTGTATCACTAGGCACCAGGGACTAATTAACCGCTCCAGCTTAATTTAATTTGCGTTGCCAGATTCGATAGCGACGTGAAACAATGTATAACCTGCTCGCATCCGGACCAATGCCAATAAACTAGGAATGAATGACCTCACTGTTCATTGGTTTGGCCTGTAGCACGTCAAACGAACCCAAACATGATTAACCACCCGCAGCAGCAGAAAACAAATGAGACGAGACGCAGGCAGCCAGCCAATGCGAACGAAGTTAATTAATCAGACAAGCAGCCAAACCGAGGAAGATCGAGGACGGTGATCATATCACTCACCGGCCTTGAGCGCGGCGTCGGCCTGCGAGACGTTGCGCGCCATGGACGCGAGCAGCGCGATGCCGTGCTCGGCGGCGGCGACGGTGTTGGCGGTGGGCGCGTTGACGACGAGGCAGCCGACCTCGGTGGCGGCCTGGAGGTCGACGTTGTCGATCCCGACCCCCGCGCGCCCCACCACCCGGAGCCGCCCCTTGCCCGCCTCCAGCACCTCCCGCGTCACCTTGGTGCCGCTGCGCACGATGAGCGCGTCGAACTGCGCCACTTTGGCCAGGAGCTCCGCGGGGGCCATGCCGTAGGCGCACTCCACGTCCGCGAACTCCCGCAGCACGGCGAGCCCCGCCTCGCTCAGCTTCTCGGCCACCAGCACGGCCGGCTTGGGACGCAGCGCGCCGTCGGAGCCGGTCGGCGAGATCCGGTGCGTAGGTGGCTTGGAGGGTTCTCGTTCCGAGGACGCCACGGGCGCGGGTGACGACAGGACCGCGCACCGGACGCGGAGCCGCGCCGCGCTGGTGCGAGACGCGAGCGTGGTGAGCGAGGACGGCCGCACGGCCAGGCGCGCCCGTGCGGGGTGGGCGCCGGTCGCCTGCGGGGTGGGGAGGAGCGCGCGTGAGGCCGCCATGGTTGGTTTGTGTGATTGTGTCTGTGCTTTGCCGAAGAAGAGGGTCCGGCTTATAAACGCCGAGGCGTGATGGGAAGGAATGGGAGGAGGTAGGTGGGGTGGTAATTCTGCCCCTTTTTTAATCCCAAGGGTGGGCCTGGGAATTATTGCTCGGGATCAGTGCGGCCGTGCATCGGGTTCGTCAGATATTTTTCTACTGTACGTACTCGCTGAATTTCTTCTCATGATCTACCCGGGGTCAAGTATGGTGTCGTTTATAGCATGAGAAATTCTGCAATGGGTCGTCTGGTAGCCGTCTGGGCTGTGTCGTGTTGGCCATGCATGCGGAATTGCTAATTCTGGCTCAGTACGTTGATTATTGTGGATGAACATGGATAATGTTGGAGTAAGAACTCGGTCTAAATATGGACACAGTTCCTGTCCAATGCTCGACTATCCTTCATGGCTTTTTTGGAGGAGTAGCCAAATTTTGTTTTCAGATATATGTATGGATGGATGGATGGCTGAGGAACACGCCGCCAGTTGTCAATTCCGACACATGATGTTCTCGTGGCCGTAGCGGACGGACCTCTGAACTCTCCGTCCGTCAACACCTTTCTCTTCCCATCCAAACGCATGAAACTCCAGTGGGCTAATATCTCTCTTAACCTCCACCTTTCTTAACGCCGCCGTCTCATACTTGTAAAATTCTGATGGTCAGATCATTCAAACTGAGCGGCCATCATCCACGTATGATATGTATGCTAATTCTTCCAACAGAGCTCATGCATGCATGCAAGTCTCCCGCGATAGCGACGACCAAATCCAAGAAATTGCTATCATGTCCAGGTTGGACTTGGACATCACCGCACCGAGTCCGAGTGAGCCCCTGCCCAAAAGTTGCAACAAAAGCGTCGAACGGAAACTGCACTTGCACGGCTCCAACCAAACTGACCAACCGGTCGATTCACACCACACTACTACGTACTACGTACGTACACCTCAGCGAGGTGCAGCTCGGCGGTGACATCCGTGGACGCACCTAGCCCATTTCCCGTCGTTCTCCAAACTCCAAAATTGGGTGACGCCGCGGTCCTTGGGTTTTTACGCCTCGCACTTGCTGCGCAAAATCCTCCTGGCGGTACCGGGGCGGGGGAACCTTCCTCGCGGCTTCCATTTTTATCCAGTCCCAGCTGCGCCGAGCCCGATGCGCGACAGCGATCTTTGCATCTTGCAGTCGATTTCGCGGGGATTTGGCCAACAACGGCAGCGCCGTGCGCGCGCGGAAACGTGGTTCCGCGCAGCCGGGAGGACGGACGGACGTGGGGACCGGGGAGAGAACCAGGAGAGAACGATGCGATTCTGCATCCGGATTCCGATCTTGGTTAGCTGGGGGAAGGCACCGCACCGGCAGTGATTCCCAGTGAACAAACAAATCATGTTGCACTTGCACGGCGTCTTATTCTTTGGCCCGCCCATCACGATGCAGTGATACGTCCACTATTCTCTTGTAAACAAAATATGCGCCATCTTGTGGCCGCGTACTTTAGGATTGAGAATTTGCTTGCTTTTGTTGCTTTTCTGTGGTTTCGTTTTTCGTCGTTTAGTGCGATGCCCAACCTTGGTGGCCAGGCTGCCATGTTGGACTAATGGTGAAACCAGATTAATAAGATATTGAAGCATGATTGCCCATGCTTTATCGGTAGTTTATCTTGTCCTTCGGAGGAGCATATTTTAGCACCACAAAATTTTTCTACCTCTGAAACTGAAAAGATTGCTGCAGTAAAATACAGGGGCACAACCGTTGGACGCAACGAAGAGGCAGGAGCCAGGAGCCCGACCAGGAGTAGCGTTCTTCACTTTTTGCAGATGTGCATGTGCCTCGACTGATTCTCTATACAGTGCTTAATGCACTCCTGACAATCCGTTTTATTTTATGTCTCTTCGCTTCCTTATTTTACAACAAAAAAAAAACCCAAAAAAGGAAAACATAAAAATAGCGGTAAAAACTGCCCTGCTGGGCTCTATCTGCTCGATGTTTTAACTAGACTTTCGCAGACACATCTGGACCTATAAACGTGATAGAACTTTATTGTCAAAGCTTACACTACTCGATCAAACTCAAATGTGTGACCACTGCATAGCTATTATCCCAAAATTGGTAGGGTAGGTTTCCTATAGCTTCGTCAGATCTCAATAATTCACTGCCGCACCCAACCTTGCATAGCCAGCACAGCTCCAAGACTACAGCTGATGTACGATCATATCAAAACAAGTATATATTTATGGTCTATTGATAGCCCATACTTGCCAAAACAAACACTTGCTGCTCCATTTCTCAGGGTTTTGTTTACAGGTATGATATTCAGGTTAAGAGTTAAGACATACTATCACAACAAATTAACCACCTAGATATGGAAGATAAGTTTTTCCTATATATCTCAACTTCCCAAGATCTCACGTGTACACTAGTGGAATACAAATATCACGGCTTTTTAGCATCTGGAGGGACCTTTACGCCCATGAGTCCTAGCAGATTTGAAGCCGGACCGGGAAGACCTTGTTGCGAAGAGTAGGAGTTAAGAATGCTCTCGACAAGGTTCAGATCTACATCAACTGGAGTCATCTCTGCATCAGTAGCTGCATCATCTGATGGACCCTGCAATGCAAAACAAAACACACATTGTTTTAGGTTAGTAAAATCGAACAGCAGCAGACACTGAAATCTGGAATTTGATTTGCAGGTTAACTGGACATGAGTCATGTTGGATATACATTATAGACTTGACTGATTAAGCAAATGATAGACAACTAGAAGACGAAGTGGGAAAACAATAAGCAAATTGATTTGAATTAACAAAACAAGTATGCAAGAAGATACCACAGAAATGAACAGAAGATTACGGCATTGATCTCTTCTCTTAGTACATTTATAGGGGAAGATGCTAATCAATAAATCTCTTCAACTTCGCCATTGGTTAACTACATTTAATTACTCAACCTAATTTTGCATGTTGGTAGCAGATCTAAGTTGAAGTAGCAGATCTACAACAATTACAGCATCCTTACAGAAACTTAAACATGGCATGCAACCTTGAAAGGTAACATCACAGCAATTATAATAACACAGAAGTGACTTAAAAGCCCAAAATTATAGTCACTAGAAGATAGTTAAGAGTTCAGAGAAGTTCTTGTGGTGATTTGAAACCAAATGAGCAATAATGTCCCTCATTACGAAAGAGCATGATACCAAGCATTTGGTTCAGAGGCAGTGCCCTATCTATCTATCCTTCACATAATAAGATGAAAAGAAGCATGTAACATCTCAAATACACAAGGGCTACCTCATTGTTAGTTTCTGGTCGTGGTGCACGAGCAAAGCTTTTCTCAAGAGTGGTACTGCTTAGCTCTTTACTTAAAGCATCTGAATATGACTCCATAAAAGAGTCATCCACATCCTTGTCACCTAATTCTTCAGCAAACTCATTGTCTTCATCAGAATCATCTGCATCACCGCAAACATTTTTAGTATTTAAAATTTATAGCAAAAAAGATTCAATATTTCAGCTATCATATAAAAAAACATTTCAGCAATCAAAAGTAGAAGAATGAAGCAACGAAGTTTGTGGGATAAACGCTGAGGAACTGAAATGACTAATGACCTATGAGAAGCAGTTCTTCAATTGGCACGGCTTCACGTAGTTTCAGCTTCACGGACATTGATATTGTCCATGCACTGTAGCTACACTGTCCATTGAAATATTTTTCTCTCTCCTCCCTCAAAAATAAGCAGAAGCCGATGGCCTAACCAGCTGATGGAAGCCATTTGTACAGTGACAAAAAGTGGAGAAATCAAAGCAAAAAGCGGAGAAGTCAAAGCCCCCACAAGCTGTGCCAAAGACACCATAAGGTTTCAACAACCCCCAAAAATCTTAGGATACTTTACCGCCCGAATCACTATTAACTACCAGTCTCGTTTGTTCAGTTACCATTTAAGTATCTAACAACTTAAGAAATCAAATATTTAGTATGCCAACACTTCCATCCAGTTCAATAAAAAGAAATTGATCAACTACATACTTAGTTTGCAAAGCTCTCAAATCAAGGCAACCCCAATTCATAGAAGCAAAGCAAAATACCATTGTGCTCTCAGATGTATTCCATAAATCATAGAGTAAGCAATAATGCAAACAAGAATACTAAACGTGGAAGAAAGTTAGAAAAATTGTTCACCGGATAGGGCTATGATTCAACAGTGATAATTGACCATGTGACATATATAAAGAAAGTAAGAGCAGGGGAAAACTCATAAATAATTTAAGAAAAAAATAGATACCAAAGTCCATGTCAGACGATGAGGATTTTCTATCAAATCCATCATCACTGTCAGCTTGCTCTTGTGAACCTCCACCTAAAACCGATTCCATGGCCTTGAAGAACTGGTTGACATCTAGGTCCACTGATTCCATCTCTCTCCTACATTAAGAAAAAGGAGTTGACGAATACCAACAGTAGTTCTCAGTTAAGTACTTATAAAAGGAAAAGGTCAAATCTTAGTATAACACTGAACCTTATTGGCAACACACACACATTAGCAAAATAATCTGAGTATCTAACCACCTTTCTATATCACAAAATGCTCAAGTATTTGAAACTTGGGATTGTCCTATTCGATCCCAACTAGCAACTGGTAAGGCTACAACTGTTGCAACTTGGGGATTAAATGCATCCAGATCTAGGGCAACAAGCATAATTGTATAATTAACACTACTCTAAGCATTCAATACCACTTTATGTGGATAATTCTGAGTTCAAGGCACATCATAAGTTATCCTCAAGTGATACGACTACCACTCCATGCTTATCACTGTCTTCTTAAATGGCACTGTAGGTTGGTCTGAAAAGATGGAGTGCAAAAAAGAAATGTCTCCAACACAAACACAAGAATACAAGGCACCTACTAGGTGAAGAAATCAAGAATACATAGTAAAGCTAGAGATAACTTATTCATGACATCGATAAACATATAGAATTTAAAACTCAAATAATTCTAATTAACTGTCTGTTGGCACTATTTGTTCTTTGTTCTACTTTTAATCTTCTATGTGCTTAAGTGTTACCAGATATAGACATTTCAGTAATTGTAAAGGAAATCAGATTCCATTTTAGTGCATCTTAGTTCAAATTTGCAAAGAAATCACTATGCTACAGTTGCCTGGCACAGGTATACCGCATTTACCAGTTCTCCTTTCAGTTGCTAGTTTGGATATGAAACTATGTTCATCTTAAAATATGACAGATTACAGGCTTACAGCAACAATCAGAGATGATATTAATCAAAACAGGAAAAAAGTGATACAGAAATAAGAAACAAGTTTAGATGCAAAACCTGTCTGCAGGAATCTCGGCTCCCTCAAAGCTGGACATTTTGCGAACGAACTCTTGCATGGACTCTGTAATCTCTCCCAGCTTAAACTCGTCTGTCTGGGATTTCGAACTGCTAGGGACACTTTGCTTTTGACTTCTTCTTTGCTTCTTAGAGGCTTCATACTCTTCCAGTTCCTTCTGCCTTTGACGGAGTTCCGCATTCAACTCGTCATCCCCACCATGCAACCAAGAGTCATCATCGCTAGGAGGAAGATCAGTGCCTTTAAATTCGTCAGCTGAGTACGGCATTGATAGGATTTCATCAATTCGACGCACTGGTTCACTCAGTATCTCCCTGTGACATATTGCAAGAGTGTGAGGCATTTGCATTAATCAAGTTCAAAAGTATAGTAAAGAAATCCAGGTAGCCTCAAGAATTACTGAAATGTAAGCTTCACAATAACATTCTTTGGCATAGCAATGAAACAGATAGGTAAAAACAACATGGATAGAAAGAGTGACTCGAAGCACCTTGTTCGTGAATACAAATTAGAGCTCTTGTAATATTGCATTGCCTCGTCCATGACCCTCTTATACTCCACTGACCCAGGAAGCAGCCCCTCAAAGCACCCAGCTGCCTCCAAGCTCTTCCTGTAAACCTCCCAAGTGCTCCCTTTACCTTCCTCACCCTGGCGTCTCCTCTCCTGGTACATCATCTCGAACCCGCAGGCAATCTTCATCCCCAGCTCTGCCTCCACCCATTTCTCTGGCCCCTCCTCCCTCCTAGGCATCGGGTACCCCCTGGGAGCCTGAAAGTTCTGCTGCACAAGCTGTCCGTACATCGCCCTCGTCATGCGCACCGTGGTCCTCACCATCTCAACCCCCTCCCCACCAGGCCCCTTGAGGAACTTCTCCATCCTCGCCGCATGCTTCATGGTGTCGATGTCCCGGTCGTAGAACCCCTCGACGGCGCGCGCGATCAGGCACGGCTCCTCCTTGAGCACCTTGGCCACGGGAGCTGGGATGATAACGCGCGCCGTGTGCAGGTTCTCCGCCGCCCTCTCGGGGAGCCCCGCGATGCGACGCTGTATGGCGGCCTGGACGGCGTCGGCGGCGCGGGTGTCGACGGAGTCGTCATGGACGGCGGCGAGCGCGGCGTCAAGGGAGGGCGTCTCGGGGAAGAGGGACGGCGGGAGGATGTGGAGCTCGCCGCGGAAGATGAAGACGCGGTTGGGGGCGGAGTCCGGGTCGAGCCAGCGCGGGAGCGCGAAGGCGGCCTCGATGAGGAGGAACTCGCCGTCGGAGTCCCAGGCGCGGGCGGCGAGGTGCGGGAAGGCGCGGGTGAGCGCGAAGAGGAGGGAGACGGCGAGCCACTCGTCGGGGAGGGAGTCGGCGAAGCGGAGCGCGCCGTGGAGGTGGGGCACCCCGGGCGGCGAGGCGCAGAGCGCGCAGGGGGTGGAGGTGGAGGTGGGCGGGTCGGGGAGGGAGAGCGTGAAGGGGTCCCGGTGGAAGAGGTGGGAGGCGAGGAAGGGGGCGAGGTGCGAGAGGAGGGAGAGGTGGAGGGACTGCAGCGAGGCGTGGAGCGCGGGGGCCGGGAGGGCGGTGGGGAGGGGGAGCGGGTAGACGGCGTAGAAGAGGGTGTCGTCCGGCGGGCGGCGGGAGGGGAACGGGAACGGGAACGGGTTCGAGGCGGTGGCCGCCATGGCCACGAGGCTTGGCTTTGGGGGCACGGAGGGGGACGGGGAGTTGGGGGCAGATGTGCTCGGACCTCACGCCATGGCGGTGCGGGAAGGTGCTGGATGGGCTCTGACTCAACGAGTCTAGATGGGCTCTGTCGTCACGTAGAGGCTAGGAGAGTCGGGAAAGCTTCATACTGCTCCATTTCTTCTTTTCTGTGAAGTTGGAGCACCTCGTCTAGATTAACCAAACCAATCTAGCAATCTCTTTTCCTAGCACATATCCTCTAGGACTACACTATACAAATCAGTTTTCTCACCTCTACACATGATTTTAGAATAAAGGGGGAAGGGAATCGGGTGAATCACATAGAAATTTCACAACACAGAAATTTCACATAGGCGAATCAGGTGAATAAACGAACATAGGCAAATCACATAGAAATTTCACAAAAATCAGTTTAATATGATCGTAGGAAAAACACAAACATAAAAATTTCTTGCATTCCAAACATGTCCTATGTGCTACCTCCGTCCCAAATTGCAAGTCATTTCAAGCATCTTGGAGGGTAATTACCTAAAATGAATTACAAGACCAAGAGCTGAAAAAAAAAATGCTACTATTCACTCCACGGTGCGCGCCTTGAGTAAAATCGCAAGAATACATTACAAAAATCACAAGAATTACTTTCAGCATAGAATATATAACTGCTCTCTAAGAATAAGGACAGGAGTTCTACCAGAACCTCATTCGAGGAGTGATCCTGTTATGTTATCCATATATGGTACGTACAATTCATATTTTACAAAATTAAAAACTTTAAGTTCAAAAAGAAAAACTTGATTGAAGTACTGTACCGCGCACAATAAGCACGTCGATGGATCACAAGAATGACAAGTTTCAGTTTGAAGTTGAACTCCACTTGAACCAGGCAGGAGGATTCAATTTCCAGCAACATCTATTTACTAGCTTAGTTGCGGAATACAATTATACAAAGGAGGGGGTAGATTATGATACAGTTGAACGAGCTAGCATCGCTGATGGTGCAGGATCAGAAGCATCAGGGCTCTGCTCTATGTCTGCAGCAAATGGGCCTAAACAATCAACCACATTACCTGGGATGGGGAACTGCAACCTAAAAGGAAAAATTGGCCGAGGCAAAATTGAATGGTCACTGATCAATAAATTTCAAGAGACGATGTAGGCTCCATGCCTCCATGGACTAGATGATGAAATTGTCCATCATGTGGTTGATCACGTCTGCTCCATCCGAGTTCAGCCAATAGCTTTTAACCTGACATTGGCCAAATAACAGATTATTCTGACGAGCATGTGCCAGATATACACAATGTTGAGACTTGGGAGGATAAGTGCTAAGAAATGATCAATCCAAGCAAGAGCATGCACAGGCAATGTAATCTTTAATAGGCAAATAAAAGAATATTACTTCCCAGAATGAAGCGAATGCAGCCTTAACAATGGTGGTGCCAGAAAGTCTGAAGTACTGACAGATACTAACAAATTGTGTACTGAGATTGTAAAATAGTCAAAAGGCATCTCTGCAACCAAGAGGTAACACACACTTCGCCAATTTATTTCGTTTAGCATCTATCTACCAGGCATTGAAGATAAAAAAAATTGCTGATACCAAGCACCAAGACCATCAAATAAAGGATAAAAATTCGATCAATGTGAGTAAAATAGCCAAGACCATCAAATAAAGGATAAAAATTTGAACAATGTGAGTGAAATAGCCAAGTCCATGCAAGCACTTGGAGTCTTCTACGAATATCAAACTAGATGTAACACACAAAATACACAAACTGCCAGTAAAAAATGAAGAAGAAATCCAGTTGAAGTTCAGATGCCAGAAAATGAAGACATCCAGTAAAAAATATGAACTTAATCAAAAGACACACTACAGTTTTAACAATTTTTTTAATAAAAATAAAGTTTGAATGGGCAGTGTTGGGATTGTAACTCTCCTTTAATGAAATGATCAGAAATTCTCTTGTGTGTTCGAAAAAGAAGTTACTAAAAATTTATACCTGAATTGTGTTATGCGCAACTAATCTTTGGCTGCTTTTCTGGAAGCTCACATCAACACGTTCCCATGGAACTTGCGTAAGGCCTCTTATCATCTCCTCTGCATATAAGGTCTTTTATCAGCTGTTGTTAAACAATCAATTGTGGGGTTTGGGATAAACTAACAGATTAATTTGAAGTGATAATTATAATGTTCTGTTAAGATACAGTTGTGGGATTTGGATAAACTAACAGCTTAATTTGAAGTAATAATAATTATAATGTTCTGTTAAGATACAGTATGTAGGAAGCTGACAAACATATTGGAATCATCAATGAACGGTACAAGTAATTCCTTCCATGTAGCAAACTTGATTGCAATGGTTGGAGAAATCACAAGAAACACAACCTTTATAACTTCATTTCAGAAAGATATCCTCCCATTACAACGCAAGAAAAGATGTTGAAGATGCAGTACTAATGGAAGACATGCCTAATTCCCTCGTCACAGGGGGGAAAAGAAAAGGAAAGACATGTGGTCCATTTTTCTCTAGGCAGACAGATGTGAACAAAAGCTACAAGGTACAGCACATCCATGATGCAAATTCCAGTAAATGGCTTGTGCATTTCTCATAAAAAAAAACAGATTGTATAAGAAGTCAGCATACCTTCTGGATCATAAAGATCAGCATGAGCTGCAACACCATTGCTGTCCGTAACTTCCTTTTCAACATAAACGATATGTGGATACTTTTCATCACGAACAAGAAGACGATGCTACAGGTGTTGAAGAAAGGCAAGTCAGCTCAACGACAAACAAATGATTCACTCTATTCTATAGAGAGCAGAAACTACAAACATGCAAGTACTGCTAATACATACTTTTGGCAACTCATGCTGACGTCGGATTGATGATGTTCTCCATCCAACCATATCTTTTTGCTTATTAGTTAAGTGGATAACATGTCAGAGGTAAGAAGTGTAACTTGGCATTAATAATTAGTACACACACAGACAAGAAATGAAGCTGTTAAAGGATACGGTCAAAATTGGCATTAGCATATGCTACACGCCGTTTGAAAGAACGCAACGCTGATCTGCATAAGATAACATGCTGTACTTAGACTTGACCCAACCTGAACAAATAATAAAAGGACCTGATTTCTATACAGACAATTATCAATCATTTCAAATAGAAAACGAGAAATGTGCACTAAATAACCTGAACTGTAAATCATCACAGTCATCAACCATTCGAAGGAGGAGTGGGCGTCTACCATCATCATTGTCTGTAAGGAATAAATGCTTTCCAGTTCTCCCAACAATCAAATGTGCAGTTTCTGAAGCTCTTCGCTCAAGGAAAGGCAGGCCACATAAAAAAGGTAGCTGGTGGAAGAATCTGAACATGAGACTAACATTACTGAAGAATTTGAATGTTCTTGCTCTACGTCAAGTGAAATCAAGGCACTTGATGACTATACATAATAATGCATAGGAAAAGTAAATAAATAGAAATAACATAAGTGTCCATGAAATTAACAGAAATATCATAATTGAAGCTCTATGAAATTGCATGGCTGGCTAACTTTCACAGATTAGCTAGAATATAATATTCCGACATTGCCAATAATAACTTTAAAGTTTAAACAATTAGTGGGTAGCCATGTGAAGTTTAACATAAGAAAGAATAAATGGACTGATATAGTTCTTTTTCATTAAACAGCAAAAAAGATCCGGCTTACCTGTTTGTTTCCACTTGAACCCAAATGTGGTGATGCAAATGTTATGAAATTCATTGGTTCTAAACCAGCAATGTGACCCTCCAAGTGCTCAACATCATCTCTGCCCCCAGAAGATTTACTTCCACTATTAGGTTCATAGAGCCTTCCTATAGCATATCTGGCAACAAGGCCACCAAGAGAATGTGCCACAAACGAGATTTTCTTCACACCTCGTCTTTGCTCTACAACTGATTGAACCTATAATAATTCAGTTAGGTCTCAAAACCAGACAATAAGGCTGAAATATAGTACTTCCATATATGAAGAAAAGCCCAGATGACACCAACTTGACACAGACTAACATAATCGACATTTTACACTTCAACAGGACTTGTATACAATAACAAATACACCATAGATGCATGTGGTTTAACGTAGCAACAAACAAATTAGAGGAATTAGCCAGACATGCAAGTGCGGTCAACTTCTACGATTCTATCTATCCTTCTTGAATATAATTAGCCAAATGAAAAGGATATACCTCATTTGCTAGCCTTTCACCCATTAAGTCAACACCATCAAATGTTTGAGTGGCAGAGTTGCATTTACTCCCTGCATAAAAAAGGTTGTCTAAATCTATTTACACGAAAAGGCAAGAAACTCCTTCAATAAAAAAAAGAAAAGGCAAGAATCATAGAATAGAGAGAAGATGAATGCCAATTTCAAATGGGATTCCACAAAACTACATTTACACTTTCCAACCTATGAACAACATTATACTCCTAAGAACTTGTTTCGCGAAAGTGCTCTATAAAAACAGCTGCACTTTTAAGGGCTGGAACAGCACCGCCAAGTGTGGTTGACAACTTGACTGGTATTGACTAACTTCCCACACAAGGCATAATGTGGCAACATTGAAAAGTGCGGCTTGGATAGGATCTGTTTTGTAAACCTTAAATAAAATAATGCAGTTCTGAAATTATTTGATAGTTTGGGTTCTTCCAAAATCTGCATAAGTTCTTCATGTGTGCGGTCCAAAAGATAAGGCATAAAAGAAGATATATGTGCTTCCAGAGTTCCTTTCAATATAGACCTATAAGAGAGGCCTATCACAATATATAATACCAGGTCATGTCAACTAAGAGTTCTGGGATGAGAACTATTTTCTTGAATAAGATAAGGTATACAGAAGAAGATATCGAATATTTGCCATGCAAGTAGCCAGCTAAGTGATGCCACATATGCATCTATTACTGCAATTTAGGAACAAAGAGTGTCAAAATAGTAATGGCTAATACACACTTGCTCATATCTAAGTCATCATACAAGGACATGGTTACTTCATCTCCAATTCTCCATGCCAGGTTCTGGTTCCTATGTATGTCACACTGTCTCGTAACAGATATGTCAAAACACTTGTCACACTGTGTGGTGGATCAGCTCGCCGTGTTACACAAACAATATCTCATGTTTCTCTTTCAATGTGTAATAAATAAGAATGAAAAATTGAGAGGTGTCTAACCTCGCACTTTCTAGTCAACTAGACAACTATTTGCATGTTGCATGGACTGACAGGCACTCAGTCCTCCATAATTATTTCATATATCTCAACTTCATGTTGTCACCGTCATGTTTGTTCTAAGCATTCCTTCAGCACAAGTGTACACGCCAGTATCAGCCAATTTCCTCAGCGGTTATTGTATCTAAGGAATCTAAAAACGATTCTCCCTATCACGATTTGGGATAATAAACCAATACACTTCCTCACGATAATCTCCCCCCAGAGCAATGTAAACACAGCACACGCACACTACTGATATCCATGACTCAGCGAGCAACTGCATTTAACCAATCCAGCAGGAAATTGGACAGCAAACAAAAAGGGGCCAGGTAACTCACGGTGCACGATCACCTTGTCCGGCATCCGCCTCACAAACTGCTCCGCGGCGAACTTCCAATCATCCGCGCTGTATAACAAAAAACAGAAACCAGAACCAGGCGAAAATTTAGCACCCACGGCACATCAATCAACACGCGCAAAACGCGCGACAAGCAACTAGTACGACGTAGCGCACGCGGATGCGGATCCACCTCCCGACGAGGCCATTGACCATGATGACGAGGTGCTCGGGGAACGCCCCGCCCTGCGCCACCTCCGCGTCGGCGCCGGCGCTCCACACGTCCTCCCCTCCGCCGCGCGCCGGCCACCTCCACCTCCATCTCCGGCTGCTTTCCCTTCTTCGCCTCCTTCACCACGGCCGCCGCGCCCGAAGCACCCCATCCATCTCTCGCCGGCGCTGCCGCTGCCGGTCCTCGCCGGCGCTTCCGAGGAGCGAAGCGCGAACCGCAGCCTGGAGACGGCGCGCGGCAAGCGGGAGGAGGACTGGGCCCCGGAGGCCTGGAGTCGCGGTCGCGGCGCGGCCCATCGAGGCGGCGCCGGCGGCGATCATCCGGCGACGAGGAGGATGGGAACCTAGATGCAGCGCGTGGACTGGTGTCTCCCCGCCCGGGGAAGGTGAGGTGGGGACCGAGCAGGGGAACGCGGTGATGAGAGAGGGAGGGAGGAGCAAGGAAGATGACAATGATTGTACTGTGCTGGGCTAAACAGAGGTGACGGAGCAGCAAAAATGTTGAGTTCGTGGGCTGTAAAGTAAAGCGCGTAAGCAAACCAAGCCTCCGTCCGGGCTGATCCAGCGGCTGCCAATGGACGTTGCAACGCTTTCGTTTCTTTTACACCGGGAAGGAGGGCTAGTTGCATTTTTTTTTTTTTGACAAAAGCAAATATATATTATATTAAGCATCCATTTTACACCAAGGCCCTCGAAAGAAGACCAAATTACAACAAGGTCCACAGACCAGATAAGAGCAGCACCTACGGCGGCAATGAAGACGACGACGGGCTCGCCGGCGATGGGTCGTAGGGGCGCCGAGGGCACGTACACCCGGATGGAGGACCGCGCAAGGCGTCGATTGAAGATGGGGCGACAGAGCCGAAGAGGAGTAACACTCCAGGCGACCGAAGGATGGGAGGATTGCCGTCGCCGGAGATTTGGGATGGAGCTCAATGTCGAATCCCTAGTGGAAGCAAGCTCGTCGAGCCTTCACCAATTGTAGATCTGCCTGTTTTGTCGGTGGATCTATCGGTGTAAGGGATGCCTGTATCGAGGTGGGCGAGGTGGAGGCGAGCGGCGGAGGTAGCGAGGAGAAGCAACGCGGATCTGGCGGCGTGGAGGCGGAGGGAGAGAGATGGAAGATCGCGTTGGTGGAGACGGGGGCGGAAGCGGAGGCTAGCGGAGGAACTTTTATTCTTACCTGGGAAGCAACGAGGCCAGC
Organism: Themeda triandra; assembly: GCA_018135685.1. Taxonomy (NCBI): domain Eukaryota; kingdom Viridiplantae; phylum Streptophyta; class Magnoliopsida; order Poales; family Poaceae; genus Themeda; species Themeda triandra. The sequence goes on along the minus strand of JAENPR010000262.1, from coordinate 119,090 downwards.
GGTGAAGATAACGATGATGACGACGACGGCCACGGCGGCGTGCTCCCGGTATGGGTTGATAAGGGAAAAGTAAGAATCTTACAAGGGGAGGAAGAGAGGGGAAACAGGTAAGGAAGAGCGGGGAACCGGCCCACCTGCTCTGCCGTCGGCGAGGACGCCGGGGAGGCAGGGGGGCGGCGGCGGTGAGCGGCGACGGAGGCTAGAGAAGGAAGAGGAAGGGAAACGGCATACGCCAGTTGCATTAAAAGGGACAACAGATTGGGTGTTGCCATGTAGATCTCATGTAGTGCTATGTAAAACGATTTAGGACACTCTCAACACAGACATACATTGACAATTGTCCCGGTCATACGTTCACAATTGTCTAAGGTGTTTGAGCACAATATATACGCAAGTAGCAGCTTCTTTTTTCATCTAGTGTCGCTACAACCCTTCTCTCTTATCTGCACAAATCGCTTTAGGCCTTATTCAGTTGATCCAGAACCGGCAAGTTTCGACAGATCATGACTTATTTTTTCTCATAAACTACTACTAAATCTGTCGAAATCTGTCGGCTTTTCTACCAATTGATTAGGCCCTACTTTCCTCTCTTCTCTTGCAAAACTAGCAGCTTTGCAGCTTTTCTTTTTGCCAGCCAAACTACAATAGCTTGTGCAAGGGCAGTGTGTCTGTCAGGTGGATAAGATTGCGGCTACAAGCTACTTAGGAGCGTCGGGGGCTTGGGGCTAACCTATAAGTAATATGTACGAGAGTTATGTTTTAAGTTGTTTCGTAGTAACACATATTTTTTAATTTATATATAAAATAAAACTAAATTTGTGAACTACATGATAATAATATAACAATAACTTATACAATGGTATAATAATTGGCTTATAGTTTAAAATTTTAGCTTTGTGAGGTGGTTTATTCGTAAAACACAACGACCTCATTGTCTCGTTCCTCTCTCTCTCATCCACGTCATGAGACTAAGTATTTTTTTCGAAAGGAATGAGACTAAGTATAAGACCGATGATAATGATATACAACAATATACTTGCCTAAGTTGTATTGTTGGATGCTTGCTCGGTAATGATATACTGTAGTTCCATAATTCTTTTAGCAAATTTGTCACGTGTAAGAAGGTCACCCGTTCCAAGTAGATGAAAACCACGGGGGAATCTTCACATGCATGTTGATCAAGATTTGCTGCTTATTTTAGTAATTATTTTCTTTGTTATCTAAAATACAAAATATATAAATATCTCTCTCTCCTATCACTTTCTAGGAGGTAGTAGCTAACTATAGGCATCCAGTTCACTCTAAAGCTTCACTCTTGTCTCGACTTTGAGACAATTTTAGCCCATAATACGAAAGATAATTGTCAGCTTATTTGAGCTACGCAGACAGTCATGTGCGTAGCTGAAATGCTGCTTTGTTAAGCTCAGGCCTATCGATATTGCTGACACAACACAAGAGTGAGTCTCCAATACATATCCCGCAAGATGTTGCTGACATATGAGTGATTTTTCAACCCGCAAGATGTATTGAGCCTGTGGTCTATACATAATATATAAGTACATCGACAGAGGCAATATCTTAATCGAGCATTTAGCCATTTATTACTTTGCAACGGTTTGAGGCATTGTTTTGTTCTGGCCGATAAAGCGTGCGTTCAAACTAGACATAACGTCTCGACCAATGCGCGCGTTAAATGCAGGTCTCTGGATTCTTTTCAGTCCTACCTTTTGCAGAGTGGTTTGGCTCCCGTTGGCTCCTGTCGCATTGCATCAAGTTGCTTGGATCGCGACGTGAGGTGTCGACATAAATCTGTACTATCTGATACTAGTTTTTTTTTTTAAAAAAAAAAAACTTCAACCACCCTATTTTACTTTTCATAAGGCTCTCGTACATATCTCGGTCCGTCCATAACTTGGAGTCACGATGTGTATCCATACAAGTTAAAATGGTGCACATCTAATCATGATATAGAGTTCAATTGTAAGATGTATTGAAACAGATAGCACAACCATTGTAAAAATCTCTTAGTCACAAATTGTCAAGATAATGGTGCAATAAGATGTTTGGACGCATTTGCTTCTGTCGGTGTTGGTGAATTGACGCAGGCAACCACATAAACTGAAAACGATGGTCAATGATGATGTAGCACTACAGAATTATTGGAAACCAACAAGATATCATCTGCTTCAAACAACAAAATACTATAATAAAGATGTTACAAACAAGGCAGCCTAGTAGCAGTAACGAACTTATATAGCATATAAATATAAATAATCTGAAACAGAATTCATTGATTGGTGAGCTGAGTTTGACTCTATACATCATACAGGCCGCAAAATGGTATGGTACATACATGAGGAGGCAGACAAAAACATGATTCTCAGCCTCACTCAGGGACACTCTAGGAACCAACCTGATTCTAATGATCAATGCAGAGAAGCAACAGAGAAAACAAATACAATCCTCTGCTGACCAATGCTCTGATAAAAGGCACACTGTTGGAACAAGAAGGTTTTCTGTGACTTGACTTGCATTTTCCACTCAGGAATATTGGGAGCAATTCGTCCAGCACCCAAAAGGCTGGACTTCCAACAACGATCTTCCTTGGCTGATATTGACAGAACACAATTTTCGCTGTTGTCACTTTAGGGTTTCGAATGATCGATGGGTTTATCAGGGACCGAAAGTTCATCCTTGAGCATAAAGGACAGATCATGCATCTGAGCGAGCAACTGTTCCACATTTGTATTTGCAGGCTCTGGTTTATTAGTTGGCCATAATGAAGATAGCGAATCAACATCACCCATCTGCTGCATTCCGTTTGTGCTGCACACATTTAACAATGGGATCATTTGAGATAAACATTATATTACATTGCACGATGAAAGAGATCTAGCAAACAATCACCTAGTTCTAGCACATCTGAAAATGATTTCAATGACCAAGGAAGGTAAGATCAACATAACTAGACATAAACTAAGTACAATACTGGATGAGAAAGCTGAGTGGGGTAAAGAAGTCCTCTCTGGACAGGCTTAGCTTGAACTATTTTTTACAATAGTTTTTCCCTACACTCAACTAAACCTTAAGGTTTAATCATTAAAAGCCAGAGAAGCATGACAGCTTATGGCACCATGTACCATTTCCGAAGTCCTATGGACCAGTTATATTTACCTCATGATACTTTATTTAAGGAACTAAAAGTGTTTCCTTTTAAAAGAATGTAATTCCCTCTAATGAGGCAGAACAATTTGGAAGCTTTGAGGTTTGCTAGCTTGGTCCTTAGATAAAATACACATAGTTTGAACAATTGGACGTTATTAGAAGTATATATAATTGATTAACTAGTTCTTCCATACCATAAACAATAAGATTATATCCTCAAGTGAACAGGTTTACATGATCATAATAATAATACATAAAATCACTAACCTTTTCAAGTGGTCATCAGATGGAAATGCTTTTGCTTCATTAGAAGCCTCCTTTTTATCCTTTAAGTTTTCCGATGAAGCTGACTGCAAAACACTCCCAAATTCCAGCCCTCCAAGAGCATCAGGCCTTGATGCTGAGGTTATATCAAATAACGAAGCATCTGAAGAAACTTGTAAGGTTGTTTGCTGTGGACGGGAGTTTTGGAAATCTTGCCAGTCATCGAATAGATCATTATTTCCACTTGTCTGTTCAAGGTTCTTTCCATTAGCATGACTTGAGGCCCATAAGTCCATGGTTTCAGCCCCTGAAGGATCTTTGACAAGGTTCCCTTCCACAGGAATTTTAGTATTTCTATGAGCTTGATCAAAACTGGCAAAATCCTGCCATCCATCAGATGAGGCATTAGTTCTCCCAACAACATCACTGCTTTTAGACTCCTTGAAGTTGCTGGTAAGCCACAAATCTAAGGAATCATTTTCTTTAGTTGGTTCAGGCGACACACTACTCGGTTCTCTCCCAAGATTAGACATGTTTTCTTGCAGATGACCTGATTGAGCAAAATCTTGCCAAACATCAAATGTGTCGCTTTCTATATCTGTTGAGGATATTTTTGCTGCATCATTACTGCTGGCATTTGCCCACGATTGGACAGAAACACTTCCATCATGCTGCTCAAATGGAACACTTGTCATTTCCGCACCGGTGCTAGATGAATTTGGCTGTGCTTGATCTGAACCTGTGAAACCTTGCCAATCGTCCAACAAGTTATTTTCATTCACAGTACCAGTATTTGCTGGCTCCCTAAAATTTCCAGTGAACCAGGAGTCCATATCTGTTTCTTCGTGACTTGCTTTTGGGACCTCCATCATGTCCCCAGTTTGATTCAACGAAGTGTCCTGGACTTGACCAGTGGTAGTAAAATCTTGCCAATCATCAAAAGAATCATTTGTTTCCTTAACCATTTCAGCAGCGTTTTGTGCTTCGACATTGCCCACAGGCCACAGATCAACAGGATTAATTTCTGAAGAATGCTGATGTGAGATGTTGCTCATTGTCTCTTCAACTCCAACTGATCTCACCAAATTTAGTCCATGGCCACTTGTTGATTGCTCCACAGGTGTCACAAAATCTCTTCCTTGACCAGACACAGAAGCAAAAGCTTGCCAATCAGAGTTGTCTTCCATAACATTATTGGGTGACTCCTTGTTGCCTACTGGCCAGGGATCTATTACATCCTTTTCAGATGAATCTCGCTTTAAAGGTTCCTCCATATGTTCCCCTGCATTTGATAGGCTGCCCTGATTACCACTTGCCGTAAATTCTTGCCATTCCTCAAAAGCTTCATCATCATTGACTTCAGCATCATCCTTTCCATGTAACTGATCGCTCTTAGCAAAGTTCATGTGTAGAGAGGATTCGGTGAACTCAGGAGCACTGTTGCTCTCAGTGATAGGCTGGGCAACCTTTTGATTAGAAAGGTCATCACCAAATAATGTTCCACTTGCTGAAGCCAAATCTTCTGAATGATGTTCTGGGATGGCACTTCTCGTATTTGTTTTATTTTCAGTACCTACTACAGGTTTGATGGCAGTCTCTGAAGCTGGGAAACTAAAAGACTCAGCCTCAGAAGAGCTCTTAAACAGATCAGGTTGATTGGAGTTTTTGGCAGCACTTTCTGAACTAGCAGACTCAAAATCTGCATCCCAACTGGCAAATGCTGGAGTAGCTTCACTCTGATTTGTTCTCTGAGAACTAATTACTTTTTTAGATGCAGCATGCCCCTCCAATCTAGATTCATGGTTTTTGCTATCAGTTCTTTTCTTTTCCTGCTCCACATTATGACTTTGCGGAAGAGAAGCAGAAGTCATCTCTTCTTTTCTTTCAACAAAAAATGAATCTAGGTTAGCAGCAGATAAATTTAGTGTATCCACAGAAGATGACTCCTCATTTGTTATCGAACTTGCAGATGTTTCCTTATTTTCAGGGAGGCAAGTTATTTTTAAGTCCAGTAGATCAGATATGATCATCCCACTGTTTGGTGGTGGTGCATCCTTGCTTTTATTCGAAGCTGTAGTGTCAGTATCGAATTCTACAGACTCCTGAATGAAAAAGGGAAGAAAAGTAGGGAAAAAACTTCCATCAGCTATGAATATTAAACTTCAGAAACAATACTATATGTTTCCTGCCTACTTTGAATTTAAAGAGAAGAACTAGGACAATGATATCAATACACGTAATTTCACCACAGATCTGTCATACTGGAAGATTCGATCCTATTAAAAAGCAGACCATAATTACAACGTATGCAAGATCAATGTCTGTTAAACCGCTGGAGCTTGCTTTCCACAAATGGCTTTTATACATAAATGAATACGTAGTGAGTGAGCAAGTAAGCACTACATGTGAATGGTGTAGTAGTCAAATATAAACAAACAGCTAAGCAGGTATGCATGGATATCCAACAATATGAAGCATTCCCTACACCGGGGGAAAAATCTAACCAATTCAGTGCTAAATCTAATATTGGTCATACATATACAAAAACAAGATTTGATATATAAGTGAAGCTTTTGTGTTCAATAAAGACAGATATTTATATTCAACTATCAATTCACTTTGGTAAGGCACCATCAGAAAGTAGCAGCTTGCCAATTACAATTAATTTAAATTAGGAGAATTGTTTGGGCTGTTCCATAATTGGCCTTGGTGATTTAGGGATTTTGATTGTAAGCTCATCTATATAATGAGCAACACTGAAGAAAAAAGGCAAGCAAGAATTTGGCCTTTTTTACCAATGCTCTACCTCACCATCAGCTCCAGCGAGGAAAGGAGAGGTCCTCGCTGTCCTGTTGAGCATCACCACCTATGAAGCGCGGATACGTGAGGGGGGTGCCGTATCACGTATCCGATACTCCTCGGATACGGATACAACATGGATACGTGATGGATACATATTTGAGTCGTGTACAAATATTTGGATACATACTATGCCAGATACATGTACTAGACGCGGATAGGCCAACCTGGATACGGCCCAATATGCAAGAAAACTCCTCTCGTGCGTACTGTCTTGTGTTGTGTACTGTGTGAGAGCCGCAAATACTTGGCGTACTGACGCATGAAGCAGCTAATATTTTGTTTTGATTTTCTTTATTCTTTCACTTCCCATAAAGCAAACACACCACTCAAAATTCTCGCTACCACATGTAATGCATTAATGCTCAATTATTTCACGTATAATTTTTAATATTAAAAATATCCAATCCGTATCCCTGTGTCATTGTTTTTTCAACAATAGCATATCCGCGTATCCGATGCGTATCGTATCTGATACTTGTATCTGTATCTGGGTAACCTAGATCACCACGACCACACACTCACCACCACAGCTAAGCACCCAGAGTAGAAAGTTTAAATTCTTGGTAAGAAAATGGTATCCCAAGGCCCTGATCAGCCAGAGCAGATTCTCTATCAAACTATAAGGAGTGACTGGATGAATGAGCAAGTGTTTAAGGGTCTGCTTGGCATGGCTTATTTGAAGTTTATGGCTTTTTTCTAAGCAGCAAAGATACCTAAACACACAGCTTATGAGCTCCCATTTTAACTGGTGACGAGGAAAACCAGAGAAGCGACTGACCCCAGCTTTTTTTTTTTCAATGCGGTGCACCCCTCCTCGCCCGTGTGCAAGCCACACTGCTTCACCTGCTCGCCTTCACCACTGGACAGCTCCTCAGCCGCCCTCTCTCTACATTGCCAGTCAGCTCTTCCGCCGTCCCCGCACCCCCGCCACCATGTATCCAAGAAACGACCCTCAATTTCCCATGTGAGGAGTGGAGGATATCTCCTTCGATCACCACTGAGTCTCTCTTTGCCACTGAGATCCGAAATTAGGAGCTCAGGCAGTCAGACTCATCAGATTCACTATCGGTAGTACCAGGATCAGGCCAGGGAGTGGCTGGTGGCGGGCCCAGGGCAGTGAGCAGCGGGATCGGGATACGCATCCTTGGAGTATCTGAATTTTTATTATTTTCGCGAATATTGGATACTGGGGCTGATGTACAGATACGGCCCAGCCCAGTAATACAACCTTATCCCTCTGCCCCCGACGCCCTAGCCTCCGTCCGATGCCCGCACTCCTGCACACCCTTGCATCGCGCTGCATCCCTGCCTGGAGACGCCGCAACCCCGCTCGCCGGCCACCAGACGGCAACGAGCCTCCGACTTCGCTCGCCGGCGACAAGCTTCCGTCCCTGCTTGCCGGCCACCAGCGACGAGTTTCTGCCCCTGCGGCGTGAATCCAGGCTCCAGGGAACTCCCGTGAGTTAATCCCCATCCCCGTTCTCGATCTCTTCTTCAGTTCGTGGCTGCTTGTTGCTTGATTCCTTTGCTCCGACTTCGTCTTCCTCTCCCCATTCTCGATCTATTCTATAACTGCAGTGCAGTTAGTGTGTTCTTGTTGATTGATTGCTTCGGTAGATGGTATCTCCAAATATGAGCAGTGCTAGAGTAGGATTCACTTAGTGGTATTGGCATTCTTGAAGTGGCTGATCTGTCCCTTGATGAACCTGAACTGCAAGCTGTGTCTTTAGGTCTGGATGAGGCACCGGTTGATATTGTGGATGACAATGAAACAAATGAGGAATAGGAACTTGCTGCTGTGTGAATTGCAAGCCTGAATGCCTTTTATTAATTTTCTAAATTTGAGACTACTATATTTGAGAGTTGATGAGACTTCAGACCTGCTGTGCTGTAATAATAGTACACTTAAGTAGTTCATTGTGACGTCTTATTGTTATCAGTTTTAAAATCAGACCTACACTATTATTTTTTTATTTTATTTTTTAAATAGTAAACGTATCCGCGTATTGGTTTTTTTAGGAAATTGTCGGATCCACATATCCGTATCCTTCCTATACCGATACATGTATGATGTATCCATATCCGTGCAACTTAGGTAAAATTACTTTGGCATGTGCCATTGTAAAGTTCTTGCTGCCAAAAGGCTTTTATGATTCATATGGTAAGCTAAACTAATTCAGAATTCATGTAAACTAGTTTGGTAGCTTCATGTCATGGGCAGCCAATAAGAGCACCCTGTCACCAATAAACTTCTGAGCAGATCACTCAGAGCACACTAAAACATTGTACAGGAAATCTCACTCCATCTAAGTCCTGAGCCAACTGAATGCGGATTGAGTTAATGAAACCTAATTAAAAGGGGATTTTCCAAGGTGCTAAATCCTTTTGATCAAACAACCTAGAAAAATAGATAAATAATTGCCAAGGAGAGTGGAAAGAAAGGTTCTAGTTATAGTGTCCAATTAAACTTGCATCAGCAACATCTTCAAGAAAACAGAGGTCATAACATCCAAATTGAGTTAAGGCATTCACTAATGCTAAGATGATTTACTGCAGAAGTCGATTGGAACATGAAAGTTATAAGCATATGAAAGTCCAAACTTTACTACCTCTGGTTAATGTAGCATATCTACAGCCTCATTATACTGCGTTATTTTGTACTATTACGCTTGCGTCATGACTCAAAACCCTAGCAGCATATTTCTTACATGGATCTTGAACTCTGATCAAATCAAAATTTCAAAACATGTTGTACTATTCATACAGACCCATTGGCAACGGACATTTCTCTAACTACTTGGTACTTCTTAGAAATCAACACTACATAATAAGTAAAAAAAATGTGCAATAGTGATTCCGCAAGCAATTATATTAGTTCCCCAGGAGCATGACATCCTCTTCTTTCCCAAATGCTGGCTCAGCTTTGCTAGAAAGAAGAGCTGACAGATCCTAAGAAACAAGAACCAAATCTACAGATTCTCAGCGTCAAACAATGTAGGGAGGAGAGCTCACGGATCCGTCGAGTCCGAGCGAGCCGAGCAGCCACCGGTAGGCCGCGCCGTCACGGAAGGCGATGCCACCGCCTTCGGCCTCGTCCTCCCCGCGCCTGGGGCACCCGCAGTAGGCGCAGAGTGCGGACCGCGCACCGCGCAGGAGCCCTCCCGCGGCCCCGCAGCGCACGCATCGGAGCTCCGCCGCGCCCGAGTCGAAGGCCGCGACGGCGTCGGCGACGGAGGGGAAGGGAGGGGCGGGTGCGTCTTCTGCGGGAGGGGCGGAGGTGGCCTCGCGGAGCGAGGACTGGAGGCGGTGGATGACGGCGGTGGGGATCTCCATCGGCGCGGCGGGGAGGAGTGTGTCTTCGCTGCTGCTGGGAATTCAGATCTCTCCAGGTCCGGAGGTGGCCGTGTGTTGGTGTTGGGCAGTTGGGGTTGGCGCTTCGCCCTCTTCCTCCCGTGCGAGTGGGACGTGACAAGTTGCCTGACCGTCTCACAAGTGGGTTGCTCATTTTGCATCGTGCCATCGTTGACAACAGTAAACAGTGTGGCATATAAGAGTAACTTTAACAGTTTGGCAAACATAATTAAAAAAAAAATAGTTTGGCAAACATTACTAAATCTCTAGTTTTGTCGAAGTCTAAAACTCATTTCTTAAGTGAAAAATAAATTTTCTCCAACAGGTTCTTATTTTGAGCAAGAAATCAAAAATTAGTGGTCCACATGTCTTAATTTTTTATGGGGACGCATGCAACTTGGTGATTCCTCTTCCTCTCGCGTGAAGGAGATGACACATGCACCATTTGCCAAGCGCTCTCATGCGCGCATATTTGCGCCGGGAAGGACTCTTTTTACCAAGCATGCCAATTTGCCAAGTGCTTTTGCCAAGTTGTTGGAGGAGGTTTTTATGGTTTTGCCAAAAATCCTAATTTGCCAAGTGATTTTGCCAAACTGTTGGAGTTGCTCTAAGGTCAGTCTCAGTGGGAGTTTCATGGATGCCCATAAAACTCAATGAAACTTGCATTGAGACTGGCCTAAATAACAACTTTCTTTGGTCATAAAAAGTAGCAACTCAGTTTGTTCCCTAACATATTTAAATTGGTCTAATTTACTTGGGAGAATTGCTTATTTGGCCCCAAAACAAACTTCGCTTACTTATTTGGCCTAACTTTTTTCGAACTTGTCTATTTGGCCCAGAAGTGAAATTTCCTTACTTATTTGGCCCTCCGTCAGTTTGGAGGAGTTAACGGTGTCAACTGTCATGTAAAAAGACCCTCTTGCCCCTGCGGTTAAAAAATAAAAAAAGGATCTTTCTTGTTTAATGTATATATTGAGTTTATATACATTTTATATATTGTCAAATATGGTGCGTTTTTTATACTCCTGAGAGTATCTACTCCCTATTGGGTATTTCAGAAACCCGATAGGGAATACGGCTCTTGCGTGATTCTCATGGAGAAAATATCGGAACAGCAGATAGGAGTACCGAGTACTCCTTTTTTTTGGCAAGACGTGTACTCCATTTAAGTATTTATACATACTTTAAGTATCTGTACACAGTTTTTAAAAAGAGTATTTTTACATACTTTTTGGAATTGAGTATCTGCACATACGTTTTGGAATGAAGTATCTGTTCATACCGAGTATGTGCACATAATTTTACCATGTATGAGTGTATATGCACATAGTTTTTTCATATATGAGTACGCATTCATACTTTTGAAGGAGTATGTACGCATACTTTTTTTAATGTAGTGTCTGTACATAATTTTTAGAATAAATATTTATATATATTTTTAAAATGGAGTATTTGTATGTTTTTTTGAAATAGAGTATTCATACATACTCTATGAAAAAGAGTATCTACACATACTTTTGGAATGGAGTATGTATATACATACATTAAGGCCGGTTTAGATTGTACTCCATATAAGTGAATACTACACAGTACACACGATCAGAGTGTATGTGCATACATTCGTACTTATTCTGCAAATAAAGTAGATGTGCATACTTTTCTGAGAAGGGAGTATGTGTATATACTTTTTCTCAAAAAAAGAATTACATCACAAATATTTGAATCCGCAGGGAATTTTTTTTCCCGAGCTTGCGGCTACAAGTTGCTTGAGTTACGAATCTGCAAGGGGAAGGAGATTAGGTTGAGATTGGGATAAACAAATCGATGAATACGGTAACGATTAGGAATACGGTAATCGTTGGCCAAGTGAAAAAAAGGGGTGAAGGGTAAAATTGACTTTTCGCTTGTCGTGGACTGGGAAACTAACGGTGAAACCTCCAGGAAGCTAACGGAGGGCCAAATAAGTAAGAAAATTTCACTTTTGGGCCAAATAGACAAGTTTGAAAAAAAGTTGGGTCAAATAAGTAAGCGAAGTTTGTTTTGGGGCCAAATAAGCAATTCTCCCAATTTACTTCTTACTGAATTTTTTCATTACAGTAAGTACTCTCACCGTCCTAAAAAGCATGCAATTCTAGTTTAACTTTTTTATCAAGAATACAATCTAAGGTCTGCATAGACACATTTTTCGAGAAAGAATATAAGGTTTTCCTATAACCAAATGCTAGGTTTTGTTCAATGTCGTGAGCTATATTTATAGGGGGTATTGCCTTTCATAACTGAGGTAGTTTGTCTTCTATGGGTTGTTCTCTTTTGTTGTGGTCTTTGAAAGGTAGAATCTTTCTTTTACATAGGGAGTAAGCTTTTTTTTTTGTTTAAAAAATTGTTGGCAAGAGAACTAAAAGAAGAAAAGGCATCAATTTACATGGTCTTATTAAATGATTAACCAAAACCTCATTTGATCGACTATAAGAAGCTAAGAATGCAAAGCAATATTTGGAACTTGGTTAATCATACGCATGCAGAGACAACTCCTTAGTTAAACGGTAAGATTAGAGTATGTGATTTATTATTAAAGATACGACTATTTTTCTCTTTCTAAATATTTCATGCTATGTACATTATGATTGCCCACATATTATTTCTACGTTATTGGACGTCCTAGTTCACTAACGTGGCTAACCACTAGACCTCAAATATTGAACATCATATTAAGGAGTTCAGATACAGTTTCAATTCTTGAATGGTGTGAAACCTCTAGCAAACGGACACTGGATTGATATCCGGTAGTTGATCACAAAGCACGTAAATTGGGATGTAGATCCAATAGCCAGTGAGTATCTTTGACTAGTAATAAAGTGAAGGACTCTTGTTTTTCGGCATGCACTCTCCCTAAATGGACTTTGTCTTGACGTACGAGAATGACCCCCACTATGCTAGATAGGTCGTCTCGAAGGAAACACCATAAGCTATCCACTTCTACTCGATTGTGTCATCTTCATGTGATAGTGAATGTCTTATAATAATAAATCCCATGGTCTTACAAATTTAGCCATTTTATGTGATGTTCTAAATCCTTCATAACATCCATATCCATGTTGTTGATGTTAGGTTTGATTGGTTAGTTATCAAAATTTGTCACGCTAAGGATCTAATAAGCCAAAATTTTTTGCTAGTCTTTGGTTGGCTACCGAAACTTGTCAACATCTAATGTTTTGCTTGCCAAATCTGTGGCAAGGTTTTTTTTCTCCTAATTTTTGAATTGTCAAATTCTTGGTATGACAAATTTTGTTAGCCGACCAATCAAGGCCGACGTCTTTAACCAATTGGTTCTTCTGCCTTCATGCAAATTGGGTAGAGTTTCAGTGCAATGTCAACCGGTTCTTTACCATTGATCCAACTAGAAATGCAAAAACTTTGCCTGATCCTCTCTTCTGATCGACCTATCTTAGGACTGTGTCTCCCTTCTCCCCCGCGTGTCCGTGGGGCTCGCATAGGCAACAGATGTCTAGCAGCACGTCCCTCTCGGTTCAGATCAGCATCAGTTCCGCCATTCCCTCTCTTCCCTCCCCCTCCAAAGGGCTCCTCCATTCTCTCTCGCATTGCCCATCCCCGCACTCCTCTCGCCTCCTAGCGACCCTGTCACCCACCGGCGCGCGAACGCCATGGGAGAAGCCCTGATAGGCAGGCTGGAGGCGGCGGTATCCCGGCTGGAGGCGCTCAGCGGCGCCGGGGCGTGCGGCGGCCTGTCCGACACTACCGCATCGGCGCAGGACCCGGCGATATTGGCCTTCGACGATCTTGTCGCCACCGCGCTCGGCAGGGTGTCCGCGGCCGCCGGCAAGATCGGGGCCGACGTCGCCGAGGTGACGGGATTGGTGGAGAAGGCGTTCTTGGTTGGGAAGGACCTTCTTGTCCGGACCAAACAGACACAGGTGCGCCTCTTGTTCGTCTCAGCTTCCCTCTATATCTCTCTGGGAATGACAGTGGTGAAGTCTGAAATCTTAACATGGGAAATGAAGTATTTGCGCATTTGAAACATTTGTGGTTGATGATCAAATGTTAAATGTTTTGATTTGGTACTTGGTAGAAACCGACAATGGAGTCGGTGACGACGTTTATGGGGCCTCTGAATGAAATGATCTTGGTGGCCAACGCACTGGCGGAGGGGACGAGATCGATCTATGCCAACCATCTAAAAGCAGCAGCCGGTAGCCTGGCCGCTTTGGCATGGATTGGTTACACTGGCAAAGGTTGCGGTAAGTATCAACTATCAAGTTCCAACCTTTTGGTAAATTATGTGATGGGGGACTGAAACACATGCCAATACATGTTTTGGTGCTGGTCATGTATGTAATGTGGGGAACTAACTGATGTATGGCTCTTCAGGTATGCCTCTTCCGATTGCTCATGTTGAAGAGAGCTGGCAAATGGCAGAGTTCTACAGCAATAAGGTATATTATTCACAGTTGGAGACTTTTCTAATATGATACAAAGAATGTCATTCTGGATATGCACCTAGACTACATGTAAAGGGGTTAGTGGTCGATGGAGAAAATGAATCCTTATCTGGCACCAAGTTCTAGGCAAAATGTGCAAACTGCAGTAAAACTCAAGGCTCCCATGAAAATGGAAATGTGAAACTCAAAGACATCTGTCCATACTTAAAATTTGTATTCAGGAAAAAAAATACAAGGGTTTTATAAAACAAAAACAAATTCAGAGTTAACAGTTGAAAAGGACTAAGCTTGTTGTTCAGAGATTAACTGTAGTAGAGTTGATTTCCTAAGCATATAATAAAGTTCAATGTTACTAGTTTTGGTCTGTTGGATAATGGTATCGCAGGTGCTTGTGGAATACAAAAATAAGGACCCTGATCATGTGGAGTGGGCTAAAGCCCTGAAAGAGCTTTACGTGCCCAATTTGCGTGATTATGTGAAGAGGTACTACCCATTGGGTCCTGTGTGGCAACCGCCAGGAAGCGTGACCAACAAGGCACCTCCAGTTCCGTCAGCTCCTTCTACATCTCTTTCCATCTCTTCGTCCTCATCATCCCAACCAAAAGCTGGAATGTCAGCAGTATTTGCTGAAATCAGCTCTGGGAAACCAGTGACACAAGGTCAGCTCAGTATGAGTTTTCATTTAATTTTCTGTTGAACAACTCGTACACCTGCCCAATTCATGCACTAAAATTATGTTATGGTTACTGTTTCGCCTTCTTGTTATATGTACAGGCCTCAGGAAGGTAACTGATGACATGAAGAGCAAAAATAGAACAGACAAAACAGGTGTTGTAGCTGCTGAAGGAAAAGAAACTCGCAATGCACATTCCTTTAGCTCAACTAAAGGTCCTGCTAAATTCGAGCTCCAGATGGGTCGCAAGTAATTGTTATGTTCCTTCCTATCCAGAAATGCGAATAAACCATCAATGAAACAAGCTCACTCGATTAATGTCATTCTCTATCAGATGGGTGGTTGAGCATCATGTTGGAAACAAGAGCTTAGTTATTGAAGATTGCGATACCAAACAGTCAGTGTATGTATATGGATGCAAGGATTGTGTGCTGCAAGTCAAAGGTACTTCCCCACCAAAGTGCTATGAATAATTCCTCAAAAAAAAGTGCTATGAATAAATCTTCATTCTTTTTAAGAGAAAACAATAACTGTCCAAGCATATATGTGGACATTGTTGTGCAGCGAAAGTGAACAACATAACAATTGATAAGTGCACCAAAGTGGGAGTCTTATTCAAGGTACATATGCCGACAAATCAACATAAACTTCCAGGGAATTCTTGTTACTTCATTAACTTGTCATGTATTGTTCTCAGGGGGTTGTAGCGGCTTGTGAAATTGTGAATTGTAACAGTGCAGAGGTCCAATGTGAGGTATATTTTCTCCAAAACATATATATAGAAGCGCTCCCATGCTCTGTGATTAAGATATCATTTTTTTGAAAGGACAGGAGGGGCAGATTAAGATATCATATTTACTTACTTTAGTTGACGCAAATATCTTTTTATGCTTTCTAATGATACTACAGGGCTCGGTTCCGACTATATCAATAGACAACACATCTGGTTGCCAACTTTACTTAAGCAAGGAATCTTTAGAGGCATCTATTACAACCGCTAAATCAAGTGAAATCAATGCTCTTGTTCCAGATGCAAACACTGACGGTGATTGGGTGAGCACTGTACTACTTCTTTGATTTAGCTATTGAGGCTCTCCTGTTTTACTTTCAAAGTTAGAAATGAATTATGATGGATGGACAAAAGTTAGTTTTAGTTTTGATTTTGCTCTTTTCTATTGTCTAAAAAACCACGGCAAAGCTCTTGCCGCCCTTTCTAAAAAAAATTAACTAAACTGACACTTTGGTTTCAGTATTTTTTTGAAGGCCCTCAATATTTTGAGAATTCTTTAATTTTGCTAAACTGTTGCAGGCTGAGCATTCCTTGCCCCAGCAGTATATTCACACGTTCAAAGACGGACAATTTACCACATCTCCAGTGTCTCATTCTGGCGCTTGATTGTCTGCACGGTTGCCATTTGTTATTTTGGTTTGCTTACATCAGCTAGCTTACCAGGCCATCTGGACTTGTATTTTGTAGTTAGCAAGGTAATTAGACATTAGAACGGGTGAACTCACATATTGGGCTGTTTCTTCTTCCTCTCGGCCTCTCCTTATTACTAAATTCCAGATGTCTGGATCTTTCAAAACAAAAGTATCCTTTTGCTGTCTTAACTTGTGATAATGTCATTCAGACATCAATCAGGATAATAAATAATTTTGCAGCTCAGTTAATTTTCTGTCACTTTCAAAACAATAAATGCTTACTAGTCAATTACTCAATCTTGAACGAGTACATGGTAATGGTGGACTGCTTCTCGTTTACACCATTTTCAGTAAATCCTTTTTTGCTTGTTCAGCATAAATAAATGATAAAAACTAAATAAAACAGGGGTCATTTTCAGCTAGGTTTCTTGCCTCCACTACCTAAATTGGAGATAGGTAGTCTGTTTAAGTGGAGATGCTCTCAGGGGCATCAACACGATGATTTGTTGGAAAATCAAGACGCCAGCTTTGCTCTCAGATCCTTCCTCAAAATCTTGCCAGATGGCGCCTTGGGGATAGCCTCCACGAAGAAGATCTTGTGCAGCCTCTTGTAGAACACCACCTGTTTCGCCACGTACTGTTTGATCTCGTCCTCGGTGATCTCGGAGCCACCGGACGTCACGACGAACGCCACCGGGATCTCACCGCAGGAGTCATCCTTCATTCTGCATATCAAACGAACGTTATTCAGAACTTGTGCAACTCGATCGAGAATAATGCGTGGGAAGGCCTGACGGTAGCTACTTACGGGACGACGGCAGCCTCGGCGATGCTGGGGTGCGCGATGAGCATGGCCTCGAGCTCCGCCGGAGCAACCTGGAACCCCTTGTACTTGATGAGCTCCTTGAGCCGGTCGACGATGAAGATCTCGTCGTCGTCGTCGACGTACCCGATGTCTCCGGTGTGCAGCCACCCCTCCGAGTCGATGGTCTTCGCCGTGGCCTCCGGGTTGTTGAGGTACCCTTTCATCAACTGCTTGCCCCTGATGCAAATCTCCCCAGGATGGTTGCGGGGGAGGGACAGCCCGGTGTCCGGGTCGATGATCTTGAGCTCAGCGTTCCTCACCACCGTGCCGCAGGCGCCGGACTTCACCGGCGACGGCTCCTTGGCAAACGCCATGCACATCGAGAGCACCGGGCCTGCCTCTGTCATCCCGTAACCCTGTCCGAGCACGGCGCGAGGGAGCCTGGCGCGCAGCATGTCCTCCAGCTCCTTGCCCATGGGCGCGGCCCCCGAGATGACCATGCGCACCGAGGAGAGGTCGTGCCCGTCGATAGCGTCGCTCTTGGCCATCTCCACGGCGATGGGGAGCACGAGCGGGACGACGGTGATGCCGTGCCGCTTCACCAGCTCGAACATGCGGAGCGTGTCGAAGCGCTTCATGATCACGAGCGCGGCGCCGGCGCGCATCCCGCACAGCAGGATGGAGTGCAGCGAGTAGACGTGGAACATGGGCAGCACGCAGAGCACGACGTCGTCCTCCCTGAGGTGGAGGTTCGGGTTGTCGCCGTCCACGAGCTGCGCCACGCTGGTCACCAGCCCGCGGTGCGACAGCATCACACCCTTGGGCAGCCCCGTCGTGCCGGACGAGTACGGCAGCGCGACCACGTCGTTCGCCACGTCGATGGCCACGGCCTCGGGCACTGCCGAGCCGTCGGCGGCGAGGAGGTCGGAGAACGAGGCGCAGCCGTCGGCGCCGTCGCCCGTGGCGACGACGGTGACGCCGGCGAGCCCCCGCACCTTGGCGACGAACGCTGGCTCCGTGATGACGACGGTGGCGCCGGAGGCCGCCGCCTGCTTGGCGATCTCGGGCGGGGTGTGCAGCGGGTTGGCCGTGGTGGCGGCGGCACCGAGGCGGGAGCACGCGAGGAACGCGAGCGCGAACTCCACTGAGTTTGGGAGCAGCAGCATCACCGTGCCCCCGCCGCGGACGCCGAGCGTGGCGCGCATCCCGGCCGCGACGCTGCGCGACAGCCGGTCCACGTCGCCGAACGTGAGCGTCTCGCCCGTCGCGCCGTCGATGAGGCACGCGCGGTCCCGGCGCTCCGCCAGGCGCTCCAGGACGTAATCGTGGAGCGGGAGGTGGTCTGGGATCGCGATGTCCGGAAGCCTCGACCGGAACACCGTCGTCTTGGCCTGCGGCTCCGTCATTGGCGACACCATCTTCTTCCGATCCGGCGGAGAGGTGTGGCGCTGGAGGCTGGAGCTACGTGCAAGAGCCAAGAGGCTTGCTGCTGCTTTTGCGGGTTGGTGGCGCTGGATCGGAGTCGGTGCAAGGATCGAGCTCCTGGGGAGTGGTGGAAGCTCCAGAGCTGACCTGATATAGGCACGCGCTGGTGTTTGGTGGGGAGCTGAAATTAGAAGATGACTGGATCAGGTCATGCTTGTTGAGAACTAGAATAGTCCACAGGACCGACGGTGTCCGAGCAAACACCTGGAAATAATTGACTCAACTTGGGTCTTAGGGTGTCCTCTTCATTATATATAGACAGTGCCATATTTAAATGTCCTAATAGGACTATATTTAAATGTCCTAATAGGACTTGATACTAATCAAACACGAATTAACGTCTTGTATCAGGTCTGATCTATGATACATATCTCGAACTCTACACCTAATAAGTTTCTAACGAAATATATACCCAGTGCTATCCTGAGTCCGATTCTAAGTCCCAAAGTCTTTGGTTATGCCGCTCTTTTTAACGGAGTCTTTTAACGGAAAAGGAAGTCTTTGGTTCTGCCACTATTTTGAACCTGTGAACCATCACCTTCGGAACTTATTAGGTGTAGAGATTTCTATAAATTGATACTCCTTTTTGTTTCAAATTATAAGACATTTTTTAAAAAATTTATAGATTTTATTATGCACTTAGATCATACACTACTATGAGTTGCACGGTAAAAACAATAGATCTAGAAAACTCAAAATGTTCTACAATTTGGTACGATAAGTGTATGAGAGAACAACATCTTTTATACATGATTTTGACCGAAGTCGGCAAGGCAAACTCAAACCTAATTTTTTTATTTTTTATTTTTTTTGATAATATAGACTGTTTAAATTCGCTCATGAGAAGTGAACCCAAATCTGTTGGGTGCTAGTGTGCTATTTAGGTGCTCTAACCACTAGGTTTATTTGGTCACTTGTGGCTTGGTGGTAGGGAAGAGACTACAGTTCTTAGCTAATGGGCTTGTCATGTTATTAAAAAGGGAAATCGTTAATTTTTCTAAGAACGAGTTTCAATTTCTAAAAGATTTGTATTTTTTACCTGTCTTCTAAAATTGGTCATCATCTAACGGATAGACACCCGCTCCCACAATTTTTTCCAACAACCGTGCAGGTGGATCGCTGCACTGCGGGACTACTAACAATCAATGGACCGACTATTGTATAAAAAAAAATAAAAAAAAATCAATGAACCGACCAGCTAGCTCTATGGGAACGAATGCGTGCGAGTGCGACTCAGGGACGGTTGGTGAGTGTTTTGACTTTTGACCAAGCGCCCGGCGTCAACTCCATCTCCCGGCTCACTGCTCACCAACCGTGTGTCGTGTGTGTGCGTGGGATGCATCTACGGGCCGGCCGTGCGTCCTGTGTGTGCATCGAAGCCGGCGGCCGTGCGTTCTGTGTGTGCATCGTGTCTGGCGTCGCGCCGCGCGCGTCAGCGGCTTGGACTTGCCGCGTGCTAGTACTGTAGCAGTAGTATTTCCTACTAGTAGCTCTGTGAGCAGGCCAGTAGTTCGGTGCTCGCGGGGTGTTGGGATAAGCGCCTTGGTCAATCAATCGTGCCCGTGCCGAATTATATTGGTGCACGAGTCAAGCTCGTGCGGCTCCAATTTTGGCTACCAAACCCACTTTGCACTGCTTCCTCCTTTTTCATATTCTATCTACATCATCGGCAGGTAAATAGGCATGCTTAAAGCGAGAATGCATGCACACTCCTCGTGCGCTCAGTTATTAGTAACTTATCCAGTAGCGAAGAGTGTCCAAATTGGCCGGATTAGCTTGCAAAACCAAGTAGTATTCCTGTTTTTTTTTTCGGTAATGCTACTGTCCATTGGGCCGAACCTCCCAGCATCGGCACGCACGACTCGAGACACATCTCCTCGTAAACTCCGCGATCTTATCTCTTTGTTCGTGACTCATCTCGTTGTCCCCTCCACCCGACATTCACTACCTCGCTCTCTCTCCCTCCCTTTGCTTTCTGCTTTCCCCATGGCCGACGCCGGCGCCGCCGCTGCCCAAACTGGCGAGCTGACACGGCCGCCGGTGCTCCCAGGTCCGGATCCGGCGCCATCCACCGAGGGCCGGGTCCTTGGCGGGGAGCACAGCCGCGAGCGTGGCGAGCGCGAGCGCCGCTTGCTCTCACGGGATCTGCAGCGCCTTCGCTAGCGCCACGGCGTGCACGCGCCTGTCGGGGCCGAGGCGAGCAGCTTCTCCTTTAGCTGCGCTAGCGTCTGCGCCAGCATGCCCTCTGGGAAGATGAGCTTGGGGATGGGCAGCAGCCCGTGCTCGAATGCCACGCGGCGCGGGTGGAGCAGCGCCGCGGGGGACAACGACGGCGGCGTCGCTGGAGCCGGGGATGGAGATGGCGCCGCGTCCGGCAGATGGTCTAGCGCCTCGTCGGCCATCGCGGTGACCGCGAGAGGGGCGTGGAGGATTTTTTTGATTTTTATCGATGTGTTTCAGGCTTTGGTTGCTCTTCTGGTTTATTCATTGTTTCAATTCGGTTTTCAAATTTGTGTCAAATTCACTATCCATGTTGTTTCAGGCTTGGTTGCTCTTATGTTTCAGATTTGTTTCTATACTTTTTTTAGTTTTGTTTCAAATGTTTTGTTCCTGTTGTTTCGTTTATTCCTCAAGTTTGTTTTCAGATGTTTGTTTTCTTATTTGTTTCTATTTGATTTTCGGTTCTGTTTTCAAATCCTTTGTTCCTGTCTTGTTTCAATTCGGTTTTCATATTTGTTTCAATTTCATTGTCCATGTTGTTTCAGGCTTGGTTGCTCTTATGTTTCAGATTTGTTTCTATACTCTTTTTAGTTTTGTTTCAAATGTTTTGTTCCTATTGTTTTATTTATAGCTCTAGTTTGTTTTAGATGTTTGTGTTTCTTATTTGTTTCTATTTGATTTTCAGTTTTGTTTCAAATCCTTCGTTCGTGTTGTTTCTGTCTCAGCAGGGGGCTGGTCAAATGGTCATGGAGGAAGAGTAGGGGCCTTGCAGGGGTGGTCACCGATGATGGGCAGGAGGAAGGGGGGCGGTCATGGAGGATGAGCAGGGTCCTTGCAGGGGTGGCCGCCGACAGTTGCCAGGAGGAGGGTCGTGCGGGGTGGACAACGGAGGTTGTGTATGGAGGCCGGAGGTGCACTGTCGTGCGTAGTGGGTCGGGGCAGAAGTACATTTGCTTTGCGCGGGGTCGTGTTGGGCGGGGTGGCGTGGGCCGGGCTCGGGCGTTCTATGTGTAGAACGTTCGAGCGCTAGCCAGACACTTTTTTTTTGTAATGCTCCTAATGATAGGATCTTACCATCGAACGGCAAGGCGCGGCCCAATTACCACGCCGGCCCAACTAGTAAAACTGTTAGACATAAACATCCGGATATGACGCATCCGGACGTGGCCTCCCGCACTGGCCCTTCCGTGGCCTGTATGCAGAGTGTGTGTGCGTATGCACGCGTGCATGTGTTCTTTTTTTCTTTTTTCTTTCTTCTTTTTAAAATATAAGCCAGCTGAGAATAAAAAGAAAAATCGCTACAATGCATAGATAGTACTCTGCTAAGGCTATAGTGCATGCACAATACATTTTTATGTGCAAAATATATTTCTGGTTGTTTCATCGTACGTTTATAGGTTTAGTTTCAACATAGGTTTGTGAATTTTTCACAACAGGTATTTCTGGCCTGTTTCAACACATGTTTACAGTTTGTTTCAATATATATTTCTGGGTTGTTCAATATATATTTATACAATGTTTTCTGGATTGTTTTAACATATGTTTCTTGGATATTTCAATGTATGTTTCTTGATGTTTCAACATGGTTTCACAGGTGTTTACAGTTTGTTTCAATATATATTTTTGGGTTGTTCAACATATGTTTATGGATTCTCTATAAAAATAAGGTTTATGGTTTGCTTCAATATATATCTCTAGTGTGTTTCAGCGTATGTTTTCCGGGTGTTTCAACATGGTTTCTAGGTGTTTTCAACACATGATTTTTTAGTTGTTGTAATAGATATTTGTGGAGTGTTTGAACATACGCCGTATGTCTTAAGGTTGTTTTAACAAACATCACAGGGTGTTTCAACAGCCGATTTTTGGCGTATTGTAATAGGTATTCTGCGTTGTTTCAACAGATTCTCCCGGTTGTTTCAACATTCGTTTTGGGTTGTTTCAAAAATTATTCAGCTGTACGTCTAGATGAGAAAAATAAGTTTTTAAAAATTTGTCAAAATATATCCATGTGACGTCTTGTTTTGAAGATCTTGTCACGAGAAACACGATGGTGCAATCGGATTTTAATTATGACATTTGGTTTATAAGATATATATTTTTTAAAGTGTATAAACACACATGCAATTTTTTAAAAATTTGTCAAAATATATCCATGTGACGTCTTGTTTTGAAGATCTTGTCACGAGAAACACGATGGTGCAATCGGATTTTAATTATGACATTTCGTTTATAAGATATATATTTTTTAAAGTGTATAAACACACATGCATATGTACATAGGCTAGTAGCGAAGGGGTGGCAGGGGACGGCGCCCTGCGTCGAGGTCTGTCCCGCGCCCCCATGAGCAGCGCGTGCCGCAGGCCGAGATGCGTCCGGAGGCAGGGGAGATCTTATTGGCGTCGTGGGCCGTTCGGGGGCTAGTTGGACTATTCTATACATAGAACGTTCGTTCGCCAGTCTTTTTTTTTTGTTTTTTAGGAACAAGTAGTATTCCTACTATGTTCAGTCCTTTGGAAAAGTTGGGCCTTTTTCGTTCACGCTTCGGTTGAAGCAAGCCAAGTGGACCTGTTGTTAGCAATTTGGCGTGGGCCCTTGAAGCGAAAAGGTCTAGAGTTGTATGCTAGTAGAGGAGGCGACGGCTCGTCCAGTTACGTTATCTTTTTTTTTAAAAAAAACTCAAAATAAGATCATATCAATTAAAAAAAGTTAAAAATTGGCTTCTTATGAACTCCTCCATCCTACGGAGTAGCAACTATACCCTGGATGCATCTCTGTGAAGAGCATGTTTGAAGCGTTAAACACTGTCTGTCACATGCAGGTTCGTTGTACCATGCATCTGCATCTCAAGCTCCGACTTTTCCTTCGAACGCAGTTTTCTGGCCAGTATGTGCTGAGCATGTGCTATCCTAGCCGCCCAGCCAACCTCGAGATATGTGCATATGACACTGACAGCCAACCTTCTCATATGCTGTGTACATATGTACACTGTACCTTAAATCCTTAACCCTAAAACATTAAAACCTTAAACTCTAAACACTAAACTCTAAACCATAAATTTTAACCCTAAACTCTAAACTATAATTAAAATATTAAACCCTAATCCCTAAACTAAACTCTAAATACAAGAAAAATACAGTTGAAAAACAAAAATTGTCAAGGAATAATACACTGGAGAGAGAATCTTGGCACAAATCTCAAGACAGTTTTCAACGGCCACGATAGTACGTGCCCAGCATATAGATGCCATGATACATTTTCGGTACCATGTTGGCCGCGTCATTTACCTGTAAATTTAGTAGACTGCACGTGTGAGCTGTTTTCCTTTCTGTTTTTTTAAAGAAGTGGTTAGTGTCAAGGCAAATTTTATCATATCTATTTTCATCATGTCCAACTCATTGCCAATGCTAAGGTTTTAACTAAACACATATTAAACATACGTGGGACCTATGATGCAAAAAGAAAAAACTGTGGATGTAATAAAAAATATAAAATTAAATCTATTATATTATAATTATAATCATAGAAAGATAAGAAAGTATTTGTGACATCATGTCTAGTTTGAATTGACTCATGGTATTTGTGGGGTTTGCTATCTTGGTTTTCCATAGTGGCTTCTAGAGTCCATACCACCGTCTTCGATTTATGCTTTTTATGTGAAATGAGTACATATGCGTAAATAGAGTGGTGGAAATATGTGGTTGACTCCATTTGTAGAGTGGTTCTAAGCCATTTCGACTCTATCGAGGTACAACATTGCTTAGAATATATAAAAAAACTAGAGAGAGCGAAAAGTAATTTTGATTGGTTAGTTGTGGCCCTAATTTGTCATTTAACTTATATTTTCATCATTAATTTACTTATATATTTCTTTAGACTTAAGATCATCAATTCTTGGACGGGCACGTACTAGTTTTAGGAATGATCATGCATTAAGGCGAATATGTTTGTCTAGGCCTGTTTGGATCCATTGGCTGCTAATAGTTAGTTAGCTAATAGGTTACAACTATTATTAGCTCATTGTCGGTGTTTCGTACCCCAGGGGGTATCACACCAACGAGTAAATTTCTATGCGTGCTCTCTAATCCGGATGGTGATGCAAGAAGAACACAAATGTTTATCCTGGTTCGGGCAAAGAGTGCCCTACGTCCAGCAATGAGGGGAGATTTGTATTATCTTGCACCGAAGTGCTTGTACAGGGGTGAATACAAGCGGGACTTAGTCGTGTGTGGGTAAAAAACCTCCTCTAAACGAAGCCCTGGCATCCCCTTTTATAGGCCAAGGGGAGGCTCAGGAGTACAAGAGTCGGTAGGGCAGTCGTGTGCATGACGTCGAGGTATGGGCGCCATGTCGAGTCGTCGAGACTGTAGACGCTCCCTTTGGCCCGGTTCGAGCTGTGGAACCATGCTTTGGTCCGGTTCGACCAGCGGCATGGCCGGTGATGGCTGTTTGTCCTCGCCCGATGAGGGCCGACGAAATGGAGGAGTGGGCGATGATGGCCTGCCCGGAACCCCGCGGGATGGCCGTTGAGGCGGGATGGACTGTCGCTACTTGCTCCGTCGCCAATCGTGTCCGCCATCATTTCCTCGAGCGCACGTGGCGGCTCGAGGGGTCGACGTCCGTGCGATGGGGCCGAGCGGCGGATTAGGTGGTACGGAGAGTTGACAACGGCGCTTGAAGGGGATGCCGCACGTGGCACAGTACAAAGCCTGGCTTAATAGTGGCGCCTGCCATCCTCGAATCCGGGGGATGGGCATCATAATGGCGGAGGCGACCGGCGCACGTCCCACCGGGCGTGCCCCTGTAGCCATGGGGTTAGGCGGTGTCAGAGTACTTTGGCGCTGTTCGAGCCACGCCATGTGCGTGCTGCGGGCGAGGCAATGATTGAGGGCGGACTCGAGCGGTTGCTCGCTCGGCGTTCTCCGTCCCGCTCGAGCGGTCGGCGCTCGAGCGGTTTACGCTCCGTCTCGGCGGTCATACGCTCGGCGGTTTCCGTACTTCTCTCTCGAGCGGGTGGCCGGCGGCGCTCGAGTTAGAAGGTCCCGAGGCTTTTGTGGGCACGATAGCGGGCCGGCCCGGTATGAGAAGGATTGGGGGTTTCTTCGATCGGTTTTGGGTTTTTTAGAGAGGATTAAAGTTAGTTTGCCCATCTTTAATCCACCTAGATTAGGACCCCTAATCTAGGTACCCGACAAAGATAACCCGAGCCCTTGCTTGATTGTGAAACTTCAAGTGAGGGATCATGAAGTGGAGTTGAAGTATCTAGACTTGGGGTTGTGTGGTTTTGTTTCGAGGGGCAAATTTCTCATTTTTCCGTGGGGGGCGCGCGAGCGTCCCCCGCGGGGGTAGCCCCTGAGGCCCTAGAGGAATGAGGCATTCCTCTGGGGGCTTTGAGATGAGCTGTTTTAAGCAAGAAGGTCGTTAACTAGAGTTGTAGCAGCTCGAGGCAGGGGGTTTAATGATATTTCGAGCCCCCGTGCATCTCCTACTCCTCCCATGTCGAGGGAGGTTATCGGTGTGACTCGAGCCCCCAAGCCTCGAATGGCTAGGCTAGAGTCGTGATCCGGTTGTCGCCGGATCTCTTGGATCGAGATCCAAGTGGTGGGAGGGCCGGCGCTACTCGCGGTCGAGCGGCGTCAAGTCTTCCCCTGTGTGGTGGTAGTGGGAGTCCAAGTGAGAGCCCGTCTCCTTTCGAGGGGAGGCGGCGTCGAGGCCCCGGGGGCACTCTCATTAGAGCTGGGCGCATAGCTTTTAGAGAACCGGCTCCGTTCGAGGGGACCGGCGGCTCGAGTGCCTTCCGTCGACGGAATCTCTTGAAAGCTTAGCGCCCTGCCTTGGACGTGCCTTGGGGTTTCGAGAGTTCGTTCTCGAGCGGACCCTTTCGAGGGATCCTTCCCAGGGGCACCCCTGACTCCGGTGCTCGAGGGCGGCTGTTCGAACCCGTTCGTGGGTTAGCCTCCGCTCCCTCGAGTCTTACAGGTGGGACCAGAGTCCCTGGCTATCTTACCGTGTAAGGAACTGTCTGTTCGAGACGTCCCGTCGTTGCGCCAGTTGAGAGGAATTCGTCCGTTACTGGCAGCGCGCCTTTTTAGGCGGAAACCGGCGCGTCATGATGATCGTGTCTCAGCGACGGTTCTGCTTCGTCTCGCGACGTGTGCGCCCTGTGAGTGGAGATAGGCGGCGGTTGTCAGAGCTAATAAATGCGGTTACCGTTTCTCGTCGAATCCGCCGGGGGGCGCGCGTCCGTTGGATGGCGCGATCTGGGCCGTCGGATGCGGTTCACGCGGATCGGCTGGGGCTCTATAAATATGGAGGAGTAGGCTCCTGGTTCTTCTCTCCCGCATTCTCGCCTTTCTTGCCGCTCCCGCCGCCAGTTGCATTCCGCTCCCAGATCGGATCGCCGCCGCTTTTCTCTGCCACCGCCGCTGCCGTTCTTGCCTGTGACCGCCGCTGCTGCGCCCGCTTGCGATTGCGCTTGCCCTTTGCGCCGCCATCCTCCGCGCCACCGTCTTCCGTGCTCCGCCGCAGTTCCTGCTCCCCCGTCTCGCCGCCGTCCTTCCGCCGACGCCATGGTGCGGACAAGCAAGAAAGCGAGCCAGGGCACCGGGGGCAGCAAGACCGGCGGCAAGGGTGATGCCGGCAAGGAGCCCGCTAAGCCTCCCACGCCGGTGGTGATGCACGACGCGCTTCCGTGGCCCCGGTCCACGGTGACTGAGGGGATGTTGACAAATCTTGTCAATGGCAGGCTGCTTCCCCCCAACCCAGTGGAGGGGCCGCCGGAGTGGCAGGTGCCGGAAGACGACCACCTTGAGCCCGTGGTTCCGCCGGGCTACGTCCCGAGCTTCGTCAAATTCCACCGGCGGGGGCTCGGGGCGCGGCCTAGCCGCTTCATGCGGGCGCTCCCCCACGACTTTGGGGTTGAGCTCCGGCATTTTAATCCAAACTCCATCTCACACGCGGCCGGTTCGCGGCCGTGTGTGAGGGGTATCTGGGCATGGCGCCGCGATGGGACTGTTCACCCACGTCTTCAAGGCGACGCTCACCAAGGCGGTGGCGGCGGGGGTGACGGCAACGACGGCGACGACGGCGACGAGGAAGTGGAAGAGGAAAGGAGAAGGAGAAGGGGGAAGCCGAAGGCCCGCCGCTACGTCCGAGCGGGCTCTTGCTCGATCGGCTGAAGAGGAGAAGTCTTGGCCGACCGGTACACAGGCGTCGAACAACGCGTCGGGTGGGACGCGGAGTGGTTCTACCTCCGAAACGAGGGGAACCTCTTTCCGGAGTACACCGGCGCCGTGTTGACCGCGCCGGTGAAAACCGGGCTACGATCGCCAAAGAAGTGTCGGCCCGCCTCGACCCCTTGCTCGAGGCCGTCGCGAGTCTCGGCCACGGGAGGGCCGGCAATCTCGTTTTTAACCTTGCCCACGCGTCGCCGAGTTCCACTCCCGCCGGGTGATTCCGCTCGCCGAGCGCCCACCGCGGTTGGACCGGATGATGGAGGACGCCGACCGGAGGCGCTCGAGGCCCGCTCGGATGTCGCGTGCCCCTCTCGTCCGCCATGATCGTGGCTCGAGTGCGAGAGGCGATCGACGACGGGAGGAACTTTGGGGCGAATCAAGTCGGACTCTTCCCTATGCGCCCGGTCAACAACACAGCAGGCTATGTAAGTTTTCTAGAGGTCCTCCTCGCCGCTCTTTTTACTCGAGCCACCCTTATCGAGGTATGCTTTCTCAGGACATCATCGACCACGCGGACTCGAGGCCCCCGGTGAAGGAGGACGCGCCCGCCCGTGAGGTAAGACGTCTGAAAGGTGACCGGGAACATGCGGCGGCGCTCTCGAGAAAGGAGGAGAGAGCGAGAAAGGCTCGTGAGCTAGAGGAGAAAGAGAAGCGTAATTCTTGGCGCCGCCATGCGTGGGAGGTGCGCTTGAGGGCGGATCCGACCGATTGGAGCTCCAGTCTAGAGTCGACTAATGACGACGAGGAGGAGGAGGATGAGGAGGAGGACGAGGCGACTGATAGCGATGGTGCCACTGCCGCTCGAGCGCTAACGCCTCCTCGATCTCGCGTGCAGGAAGTGTCCCTGGCGCCGGCTCGTCTCGAGCTGGGCGGGAGCTCGTCGCTAGCTCGAGCGGGCCAGCGGCGGGAGGAGTCGTCGCAGCGCTCCGACCGTGGCGCTCGATCGCCATCACCGACCCGAGCGGGGCAGCAGGAGGGGTTGTCGCACCATTCTAGCCACGGCGCTCGGACGCCGTCGCCGGCCCCAGCCGGGGCGCGGGGGGGGGACGCCTCACCGCTCCGGCCACCGCGCCGTTCGCCGTCTCCGGCTCGAGCGGGCGGCGAGAGGAGTCGCCCGCCGTTCGGCCATGGCGGGCGGGCGCCTTCTTCCGACGCGGCGGGACTCCTCGTCCGTCGCCACTCGTCTTCAACGGGCGCGCACACCCGGCGGCATCGGGGCCGCAAATGTGCGCGCATCATCATCTGCGCAGCCCGGCGAGCAACCCATGGAGCGCCGGGCTCCTTCCAGCGATCGCCGGGCCGAACGGACTTCGACCCGCAGGACCCAAAGTCCCGTAAGGGACTCCGTGCCTGACCCGGCCAAGGAGTCGACGGGAGCGGGGGAAGCCGCCAAGGTTTTGAAGCCCCCGAGCGGCACGAGCAGTGGGCTCGAGGCCCCAAAGTCCTCGAGTGACTTGAGGGGGCCGACTGAGGCTCGAAAGCCCCCGAGCGTCTCGATCAAGCCGGGTGGCTCGAGCAGCATCACCTCGACCACCGGGTGAGTTTTTTGATTAACTCTCCTTTCGTTGGTTTTTCCGTTTGGCGTGTGAATGCATCGTCATCGTGGTTTTTGTTTTTCTCTTCCAGGGCCAAGCGCCCCTGCGATCCACACGCCGTCCCTCCCTCCCATGCTGCCTACCAAGAGGCTGAAGGTCACAGGAGGGTTGTGCGGCACCCCGTTGATTCCAGGTGGAGTGACCCTTCCCCCTTCCACTCCGGTCTGGCTAGAGCGGGCCAAGGACGCGATCGAGCGTGGCAAGCTGATGGCGGCTGCATCTCGTGCAGGTGCCGGGGCCACGCCCACTGCGGCGGGGGAGAAGACGACCTCCACCACCGCGTCCCCGACCATCTCCCCGCTCGAGGCATCACCGTCACCGGCGGTGCCGGGTGGCGCAGCGGCTGGTGGTGAGACGGCGGCCATCGTTCCGGCGGCGGGGGCCGGGTCGGAGCAGCACCCGATCACGCTCGAGGACGAGAGCCCGAGCTCGGGTTTCAAAACCGCTTGGCCGATTGGCCTGCGCCAGCTCGAGGAGGAGCGCCGGGAGAAGGAGGAGGAGACGCCATCGGCCACTGATCGGCCGGTGGAGGACGTAGAGATGCAGGAGGCGGGCCCGGTGCCTGAGCCTCAGCCGAGCCGGTCCCCAACCCCCCTCGGGACATGGAGGTCGACTCCCCTGCTGGGCAACGGGTCGAGGTGCCCCAGGTTTCCTCAGTCGAGCAAGGGGAGGCCCAGACTACTGCTCGAGAGGGGGCGCTGGAGGAGCACCCCGCCCCCACGCAGGAGGGGGAGAAGGCGGAGGAACAAGTGGAGCAGCAGGCGGAACCGGCGGAGCAGCCTGCCGCCGCAAGCGTCGAGGAGCGTCAGCCGCAGGTGGAGCAGCGGGCTGAGCTAGAGGAACAGCAGCTGCAGGTGGGGCAGCAAGCGGAGCTCCGCCTGGTGCCATATCAGGCGCCGCTGCCACTGCAGCGGTTGAGGGAGGTTATGGTGCCCCACCTCGTGCCCGACTCGACGACGGGTGAGGTGGAGTTCACCGTCATGTCCGAGGCCGACCACTGGGAGGAGGCCCAGAGGAAGCAGACGGCGTCCGCCATCATCGACAGCCACATGCGGACGGTCGGTTTTGGACGCACCGAGCCCACCGACGTATCCATCGAGGAGCGGAGGCGGATCGAGGCGCGGGCGCTCGCCCAAGAGGCGTCTTCCTCCTGGAGCCAGCCGCAACGCCCGACAACCCTGGCCGAACGAGTGGTGACGGCGGGCGTCGATTTGGAGGCGGTGAGGAGGCTCCACTCCTCCGTCGACAAGGAGATGCGGGAGGAGTTCCCTTTATGGGAAAGGCCGCCGCTGGTGCTCCCCGACCCCCTCGACCACGAGGCTCCTGCGATCATGATGAACGATCAGAAGGAGCTCGAGGCGCACATGGAGGCCGAGGAGCGCCGGCAGTGGCTCGAGCACGCTCTAAAGGCCGCCCTGTCACTCGTCTCCGAGGACCTGCCTCGGCTTTCCTCTGTGAGTACTCTCGAGCACGGTCGTTTTTATTCAGACTTATCGTAGTTTGTGTCTGATTTTTCTCTTTCGTGATTCAGACGGCGCAGAGCTGCTCATACGCCAAGTCGGTTCATATCCGCGCCCTTCGCGAGAGCGAGGATGAGATCCGGCGATATGTGCGCATGGGGCGGGATCTTGAGCGGAGTTGCACCGGTCTCGCCCGACTCCTCCGAGAGGCCAACGCCGCCCCCGGACGCCGCCAAGGGAGATGCCAGAAGGGCTCAGGACGAGCTCGCTCGAGCGGCGCAAGAAGCAGAGGCGGCTCAGCAGGAGGCCCGTGATAAGCTGGCCCAAGCCGCGCGGGAGGCGGAGACCACTCGGCAAGAGCACAAGCGGCTACAAGGAGTCTTCGAGCAGCTCAAGAAGGATGCGGCCATTGCGCTAAGAAGCTACAGGGCCAAGTGCCAACGAGCGGAGCAGCTCGAGAAAGACAAGGCCGCCGAATCGTATGCAAAGGACACGCAGCGGCGGTCACCCGAGTAACCGCCGAGAAGGAGGCCCTCTCGAGAACGCGCTCGAGGCGGAGAAGAAGCGGGCGGCGACTTTCAAACGGAGGCGGCTAACCTCCGTCAATTGGTGACGGAGAAAAACCTCGCCGTCCAAGCCGCCGGCCGAACTCTCGAAGGGGTACGAGTGGAGAAGGCCGACCTCGGCCCGTGCGCTCAAGGGGAAGCGAGGCCGAGCTTTCGAGCGCGCTCGAGCGTGAGCAAGGGTGGTCGACCCGCTGCACAGGTAAGTGCTCGAGCCGCTCTTGGCCGAGTCCTCGAACGTGCTTGAGGTGCTCGTGTCATTTGCCGACTTGGATTCTTTTAATTGCTTGACTTGGATTTTTTTTTCTTTCGGCGCTTGAGGCTAATTTGGCCGCATCGCGCACGGCTCTCCCGGCTCGCCCAGGCTGATCTCTCCTCGACGCGCACAGCTCTTCAAGCCGCTGAGAGGGCGTTGGACGTCGAGGTGGGTGCCAGGACTCGGATCTGCGGCGCCATCGACACCCTTAGCGAGCGCTGGGGATTCGAGCCTGTGGTGGACGTCGAGGGGCCTGACGCTGGACGTGGCTATGCCGCTCGCATCTTTGCCTTTGGCCTCTCCCTGCGGAACCGAGTTCGAAGCGCTCTCGTCTTCGCCGCGCGCCGGAGCCTCGCCATCTTCTACTCCGGGTTCGCCCTCTCAAGGGAGGATGCTCGGAGCGGGATGGAGGCCGTTGCTGGAGGCTTCACTTATGCCGAGGGCGAGCAGGAGGGAGCCGTGATCCCGAGGCATCAGCAACTCCTTGCCGACCCCGAGGGGCCTGGAGAGCAATTGGGCCAGAGCTTCGAGGCGTTCGTCCTTCCTCCCGCCATGCAGTAGTTTTCAACCGGCCTGCGAGCCGAGATCTGGGCAACAAGGCCCTTGTAAGAAAACAAATATTCTGGTCGCGGAATGGCCCGAGTGGTCTTTAAACGTAATGTTTATGACTCGTGCTGGTGTGCTCTAGTTTTTTCTCTGTGCTCCAAGTTGTCTTTCATTCCTTGCCTTTTTTTGTTTTTCAACTAAGCGGTAGCGCCGTGCTCGAACCGCCGAGGGGAGATGAGTTGGGGTGCCGTAGCTCGGAAGCGTGGGAAGCCCTGTGCTCAGTCGTCCCGGCTCGACGGGCTCGAGGTGACGCTCATACTTAGTTTTTTCAAGAAAAATTTCGAGGCGGGGAGGAAAAAGAGTGCGTCGAGCATCTTTGAAAAAACTAGGCGTGTTTTTTCGAGGACTTCAGGGGGGTCCCCCCCTGGTTTAGCCCCCGAGGGGGGCTTGACTTTGTGGAAACAAAGTCGAGCCCACCTTGTGTGTTGAACGAGAAGACAGGAAATTAGCTCGCAAATCCTTTACTCATTCATACTAGCGGTACATTTAAACGAAAAAATGTACAAGGCATCGAGGCCTAGGGGAAAAAACGACGTAGCTGTTCGATGTTCCATGCATTGGTGAGGATCGAGCCGTCTTCATCGGCTAACTTGTAGGTTCCTGGCTTCAGCATCTCAACCACGATGAACGGGCCTTCCCAGGGAGGAGTGAGCTTGTGGCGCCCCTTGTTGTCCTGTCGTCGGCGGAGCACGAGATCACCGACCTCGAAATCTCTTTTGCGCACATTCTTCTCGTGGTACTGCCGCAGCTTCTGCTGGTATCGCACAGAGTGTAGGAGCACCGTGTCTCGAGCCTCCTCGGCCTGGTCGATGGCGTTGGCTAGTCTTTCTTCGTTTGTCTGCTCGTTGTAGGCTTTGAGTCGAGGGGACCCATACTCGAGGTCAGTGGGGAGGACGGCCTCAGACCCGTAGACCAAGAAGAACGGGGTGAACCCAGTGGCTCGACTCTCAGTTGTTTGTAGACTCCATAGGACCGACGGGAGCTGGGCCGCCCATTTATTGCCGTGTTTGTTTAGGCGATTGAAAATCCTTGGCTTTAGTCCTTGGAGGATCATGCCGTTTGCGCGCTCGACTTGGCCGTTAGTTCGAGGATGGGCGACTGCCGACCAATTCACACGGATGTGATGTCGATCGCAGAAATCCAGGAATTTTTTGCCCGTGAACTGAGTGCCGTTGTCGGTGATAATGACGTTGGGGACCCCAAAACGGTGGATGATGTCGGTGAAGAATTCAACCGCTCGCTCCGAGCGGATGTTAGTGATGGGCTTGGCCTCGATCCACTTGGTGAATTTGTCGATGGCCACGAGCAAGTGGGTGTAGCCTCCCGTCGTCTTTTTGAGCGGTCCGACCAGATCGAGCCCCCAGACCGCAAATGGCCACGTGAGGGGGATCATCGGAGCGCGTGTGCTGGAAGATGCGTTTGTCTGGCGTAGAATTGGCACCCTTCACACGCTCGAACAAGCTTGATGGCGTCAGCAGTCGCAGTGGGCCAGTAGAAACCTTGACGGAAAGTGTTTCCGACAAGGGTCCTCGGCGCAGCGTGATGGCCACAAGCCCCCGAGTGCATGTCCCTGAGCAACCTCCTTCCCTCCTCGATCGAAATGCACCGTTGGAGTATGCCCGTGGGGCTGCGGCGGTAGAGCTCTTTGTCGTCCCCGTAGAGGACGTACGTTTTGACTCGTCGGGCTAGGCGTCTTGCTTCTGTCCGATCCTCGGTAATTCTCCTCGAATAAGGTATTCGAGGAAGGGTGCGCGCCGATCCGTGGGAGGGCTCGAGGACCCGTCGATCTCCATGACTTCAACCCCGTCGATGGGGGTGCGGTCGAGGGCGGACTCGACCACGGCGGCTCGAGGCCGCCCCCGAGTCCCATTTTACGGATGGCTCGTGTAGATCTTTCGAGAAGACGTTTGGGGGGAGCGGCGCTCGAGACGACGCGATTTTGGCCAACTCGTCTGCGGCTTCATTGAAGCGTCTCGGGATGTGGTTGAGCTCGAGGCCATGAAAGTTTTCTTCCAGTTTGCGTACCTCGTTGCAATATGCTTCCATTTTCTCGTCGTGGCAGCTCGAGGCCTTCATCACCTGGTCGATGATGAGTTGTGAGTCACCTCGAGCATCGAGGCGTTGTTGACGGTCGTTAAGTGTCAATTTTTACCGTCAACTAAACATGAGAAAGGACTAAAATATGTTCACCAACTAGATATAGGGGTTATACTTGACGGAATTCCACGAGTTTTGGTGAATGTCATTTTGCGGGTGTCACCGAAAATACCCAAGGAAGGCCCACATGTCGGGTTTACATAGAGATAATCGGGAACCGGTGAAAATTCTGTGTCTGGAAGGTTCGAGAAGGCTCGGACCAAACGGGAGCCCGAACGGGCTCGGTGGAGAGTCGGCCGACTCCCCAGGGCGGCCGACCGGCCATCTCGGCCAATCGACGTCGGCCTCGCGGATCCTGTTCCACCGCCTTTGAGGATGAATAATAATCGTCCGTTTAGGTCGGTTTGATCCGAGGGCATGTGGTGCATCCTAGAGGGCTATATAAACAAGGCCCCCGGCCCCGGAGGAGGCATCCCTTAAGCCCTAATTCATTATCTCCCGACGGGATCGAGTTGTAGAGGCGTCACTTGAATGGATGACTTCTCTTCTCTAGAGAATTAGAGCTAGACATTCCAATGTAGTAGATTAGATCTAGATGAGAGTTAGGGAGAGCGGAGCTGCGCTCCGGTTCGGAGAAGTCTTCGGAGATTTGGTATGTCTTTGTATCTACTCTTTGTAAGACTTATGCTTTAATATATTTATCTTCTCTATTTACTTTTATGCTTATCTTGTGATTGTTAGTATAGTAGTTATGCTTTAGTATGGGATCTTCGCTCGCATCGAGTGCTCTAGTTATCTTAAGTAATTAGAGTAGTAATTGATAGTGTAGACATGGTGTCTAGACTAGAGGTTACCCGAGATTGCACCCAATCCCACGGATTGTTGTGGTAGCCCTGGATCGTGATAGTCCCCGACGGCCGTCGTATTCCACCTCGTTCGGGTTGGTGTTTGTAGGACCGTAGTCGGACCTTCCTAGCCCCCTTCTCATCCATGTCTGTGGCTAGTGCTCCGATGTCCCGAAGTGCTATTGTATGATTGCTATATCTATCCATCCCCTGTTATTATAGAACCAAAGTAGTAGAAAAATATATAGGAACCTTGATCTCTCCTGTTGTCCTCTCACTCTAGCTAGCTACTCATTTATCATAGAATTCTCATGTGTGCTTTATTATTTATATTACCATATTTATATATATATATATATCATTTACCGCTGCTTTAGTCTAGTTGGTTTATTAAGTTAGTAGATACATGATGGTGAATTATCGATTCTTTAACCCTTGCTTCCCCGTGGTAAAATATAAATAACGATACCCGGTTTACTCCCGGTAAAATGCTACAATGGTAAGTTCTCAGCGCTTGCGAATCCTTCTTATTTTATGTGCACTTAATTTATACCAACAAGCATTTTTGGCGCCGTTGCTTGGGGAAGCAATCGGTGTTAAGTTTTTGATAGTGATCTTGATGTCTGCTAATTTAGTGTATCACTAGCTTTAGTAGGATTACCCCTTGTTCCGTTGAGTTGTGGAATAGACAGGGACAAAAGATGTCGTTTCGACCTTCCGATAAGTTTCCACAAGACAATGAAGAGCCCGGGGTCCCCCAACATTCAACATTCATCAACATTGGAACCCCGCCACCTCACGAATGTACAAAAGGTCGTCGTCACAAGAATTTCAAATCACTTCACAAGTGACGAACATGGACGCTGCACCGCTCACAAATTTCATCATGTGAGTGATGGTAAGTATGATCAAGAAAGGTGAGATAGTCTTGCTCGTGGACTTTAAAATTGATGAGTAGTTATCTTTTTGAATTCTTGCACCCCACGCATGTTTACTTTTAACAATTCATGCATTCACTCCGTTTAGCTTATTTATGTTTGCTCATCCATTGAATGTTTAGTTTCTTGCATGCATTCACATCGCTGCATCTAAAAAAAAAATAAATAAATAAAAAAATGTTTTTATATATATATATTTCATCACCATGATCATGCTCGTCATCTCCATTTGAGTAAATCTCTATAGTGCTTTCATGTCACCTTTGTTTGCTATAGTATGTTTTGGTTTGGAAGTACTTCTAAGGGTATTTCCAAAGGTTTTTAAATTAAGCATGGTGCTTAGGTTAAATTGTCTTTCTTGACCAAATTAAGACATGGAGTCCAGTTTGGTTATTGAACTAAAAATGTGCTTTGGTAGATATTGGTTATTTTGTTGGACTAACCCCTGCAGAAAACTCTCAAATCCAATTTGGGTAAGTCAAGAGATGAACTCACTTCATAGATGAAGCCAGGCATATGATGAATTCCAACAACTTCGCATAAAAGACACAACTCATTCATCGTCCAAGGAAGAATTGAAAGAATCCATGATGTGCCTATCCATGGTTTGTCACGAACCCGCCAAATCACCACTTCGGTGATGGAACAAAGGAGAAGACAAGAGTTCCACAAGAAGGATCATCATTTGAACTTACTCAAAGAAGTGGATGAACAAGGCGACAAGCTATGAGCAACATTGAAGACAACATAGCATTGGGCCCAAAACTCGAGCTAGGATGCCAATGAGGAGTATGGTGTAACTCGGCTCATTTTGGCCAATCAAAGACCTGCCCTCGTTGTTCTTGAAGACACCATCTTGCACGTCGGCGGCAAGGACAAGGATGGCATGATAAGCATACATCCTTGTGTCAACCAATCATCATCAAGGGTTGACCACCGACCAAACCCAAGAAGACCGGGAACAACCACATTTGCAAGATGATGTCTCTAAGCCATTGGAGATGAAGACCCTTCCTTGATCATCAAGACGGATGGCGTATCATTAATTGCAACTCTTCGCCATGCCGCTAAAAGACAAAGACCATCAAGGAAGAACTCGAGTCTACATCTCCAATGAACATCAATGCGTCAACCAAGACTCAACGAAAATCAAGAATGGTCGACGAAAGAAGATCATGCAACCTGCATCGTACGCTCATCCTAGATTGGACAAGACAAACAAAGGCAAGATGCAAAGGGAGAGATCTTTGCTCAACGGACCTATAGTAAATAAATCCCTCTCAAACAAATGAAGGCTTAAGAACAGAGGACAAACAATGTCTAAGGACATAGGAGTACAACACACTCTGAGGGATGACTCAACACTCATATTTGGTTTCACGTGGCGAGCGACAAAGAAGGTCAAGCTTAGGGAAGGAAGGCCGATGACTCTTCAAACAATGATCCAAAGAATGCTCTTCCTCTTTTCAAGCCCCGTCGCTCCGGCACGTTGAGAAGAAACAATGAGTGGGGCACAAGGTCTAGGCATACAAAAAAAAAGAGGAAGAAAAAAAGGAGTGAAATTCTAGAAGACAAGATGCTCAAGGAGAGAGGTCAATCAAGCAAGGCAAACTCCAAGAAGAAGTAAAGGACCACTAGAAGCATCTACTCTTCATCACAAGGTACTCCAGTGATAAAGACTATTTGGACAAGAAAGAACATGGGTGACTCCTTTCCTAGAGTTACCATCTCAAGAGGTGCATTCTCAAGGTCTCTACCTTTGGGATCAAATGATGCACCGAAGGAGTGAACATGACAAGAAGTCCTGTTCGTAGGACTTAAATCACCGAACCCTCGCCAAGGAGGTAACTTGGTATTTATCAAGCATTTCCTTTCACAAAGATTGCATTTTCCTTTAAGCATATTTATTTTCCCTACATGCATCTTAATTGCATCTTCGCTTTACTATCTCCTCGCACTAGAAAAAGAAAATAAAGATTTCTGCATTTTGCATCCAAAAAACTACTAAGCCCCATGTGAATAATCATTCATTGTGGTGGCATAAAAATATTTTTTTCAAAGCATATCTATTTTCTCTGTTTGCATCCTTTATTACAAAAAGATAAAAATATTTCTTGTGATCCCGTTAGAAGACATTTGAGTTAAGGCGCTTCTAGATAGCCAAGGCTTAGAGGTTTTTATTACTAATGCTTAATCAGTTCCACAAGCTTTGTTGTCTATTTGAGCTTCACATAACATAAAGGATCGAGAAGAGCTACCGTACGTAAGGATGTCCAGTCTCTGTCGGAGTGTTTGTCTGTAACATTCAAATGCTTTGTCTCCAACACAACTATCTATGACACTCCCGGAGGACTAGAACGTCTTCATCGCTCGTCGGCAACAACGTGAGACTATGTCAACATGCGGCTTGGGGGAGGGCATCCCCGTGTACCAAGCTAAGTGTTTCCAACTTATCTATCTATGCTTTGTTAGAGTTTGCTTTGTTAAAACAACTAAAAAAGATGCATAACTATAGAAACCCGTAAAGATTTCTTTTCTACTTTTGGAGAGTTCTTGTAGTCCTGTCTTAAAAGTGATTCCTAGAATAAACTCTACATGGAGATGATGAATAGTTGCTCTACCGTAATTCCTTTCAAGTACCTAGTTTTCAACCTTGCACTCTCCCGAGTTTTGGACACAACCGATTAGATTTGAGATTTGCTCAACCCGAAACTTGTGGGTAGCAAACACTTGATCTAAGTCTAGGTGGTTGACGGGTATGATATGGGACGGTTTGAGCTTGTCCATCTTGTTCCTAGAGATGCTAGAGTTCGGAGAATTTATTTACGAAAATATTAAATTCCCGCATGATGAGTTCCTTTATGATGAGAGTTCAAATTCCTACCACAGCCATATATTCATGCTTACTAGATTAGAAAAGACCCATCATTTATATAGACCATATTGTAGGCTTGAGTGTAGCATTTTTAGGCATTGAGTGTGGTTATGCTTGTGGACCCATAAGGAATCGAGTCATGCGGTTAAAGTCAATACTATGTGCTCTCCATCCATTGATCTATGCTACTTCGTCCTCGAAGCATGCACCCATTTTATAAATACTACATTCATTCTGTGCTGCTTCTGTCCCTAGAGGTACCACCCACATATAGATCCATATCCACCACATATTGTGCTATCTCTACCCTGGAGATACGCACCTATGATGCTCCTACCCTAGGAGTACGCATTCCACCATATGATGTGATTGTCTCTACCCTGGAGACACGCATTCATGCTGCTCCTACTTTGGGAGTACGCATCCATCCATCCATCCATACATCTATCCACATATACATATACAACTCATTTCATTCCATCCGAAAAAAGGTTTTACTCCTATCCCGGGAGTAAACATCTAGAAATAATCATCGCCATTCCATTTGTCTACATAAAAGCTCCAAATTATCATTTCAAGTTATACACTCCCGTTGCTAAAGTTTTGTTTTCGAGGATTGGTTGCTCTAAAAAAAAAGAAGAAGAAGAAAAAAAGAAAGAAAAAAAAAGAAAAGAAAGAAAAGAAAAGAGTAGCCAAGTCCTTCCTTTCAAGAAGTTTTAAGATTTCCGAATAAAGGGAGTCATGTTATCCCCAAAGGAGCAAGTGTAGAAGTAGATGTTCTCCAAGTGATCACCCCTCATAATCATTTCCCTATCATTATCATCTTATCATCCATCCCATCTTCTCATTCACATGCACATATGACTTTATTATTATTTTAGTTCCTATTGGATCCATGGTTTAACTGTGCAATATATGCAAGTGAGTTTGAGTGTCTCCCCACCTATGAGCTCCACATAAGCCTATTAGAAAGTAGGGTGAGAGAGAGAAGGCACTTTTCCACTATGCCTTAGTTCCACAAATACCACATATTCTGAGAGAAGAGAGAAGGCATACACTACTCATGCCTTGGAGAGGATCCAAAAATACCACAAATGAGAGACCTGAAAGGTTCATACAAGGAACTCTGAGTTTTATTTGAAAATCTTGCAAAAACTCTGGAATAATAGTTGATCAAAGAGCGAGAAACATAGCGCTTGACTTGACCGTTCTGTCTTTCAACTGCTCAAGACCCAAGTGACGGTTACAAGCCCCATGGTGAAAGGTAATATGAGTAAGTTTTGAGTCAGAATAGTTCACTCTAATTCGAGGAGAGTTCTTGTTTGAACGCATGTGTGCTTTTGAGGCGTGAAAGCATAGTAGCAACTCGATCCATACGAGTTTATCTTTGCTCGGGACGAGCAAAAGGTAAGCTTGGGGGAGTTGTTGACGGTCGTTAAGTGTCAATTTTTACCGTCAACTAAACATGAGAAAGGACTAAAATATGTTCACCAACTAGATATAGGGGTTATACTTGATGTAATTCCACGAGTTTTGGTGAATGTCATTTCTCAGGGGTGTCACCGAAAATACCCAAGGAAGGCCCACATGTCGGGTTTACATAGAGATAATCGGGAACCGGTGAAAATTCCATGTCTGGAAGGTTCGAGAAGGCTCTGGACCAAACGGGAGCCCGAACGGGCTCGGTGGAGAGTCGGCCGACTCCCCCTTGGGCGGCCGACGGCCATCTCGGCCAATCCGTCGGCCTCGCGGATCCTCGTTCCACCGCCTTTGAGGATGAATAATAATCGTCCGTTTAGGTCGGTTTGATCCGAGGGCCGTGGTGCATCCTAGAGGGCTATATAAACAAGGCCCCCGGCCCCGGAGGAGGCATCCCTTAAGCCCTAATTCATTATCTCCCGACGGGATCGAGTTGTAGAGGCGTCACTTGAATGGATGACTTCTCTTCTCTAGAGAATTAGAGCTAGACATTCCAATGTAGTAGATTAGATCTAGATGAGAGTTAGGGAGCGGAGCTGCGCTCCGGTTACGAGAAGTCTTCGGAGATTTGGTATGTCTTTGTATCTACTCTTTGTAAGACTTATGCTTTAATATATTTATCTTCTCTATTTACTTTTATGCTTATCTTGTGATTGTTAGTATAGTAGTTATGCTTTAGTATGGGATCTTCGCTCGCATCGAGTGCTCTAGTTATCTTAAGTAATTAGAGTAGTAATTGATAGTGTAGACATGGTGTCTAGACTAGAGGTTACCTCGAGATTGCACCCAATCCCACGGATTGTTGTGGTAGCCCCGAGGATCGTGACAGTCCCGACGGCCGTCGTATTCCACCTCGTTCGGGTTGGTGTTTGTAGGACCGTAGTCGGACCTTCCTAGCCCCCTTCTCATCCATGTCTCGTGGCTAGTGCTCCGATGTCCCGAAGTGCTATTGTATGATTGCTATATCTATCCATCCCCGTTATTATAGAACCAAAGTAGTAGAAAAATATATAGGAACCTTGATCTCTCCCGTTGTCCTCTCACTCTAGCTAGCTACTCATTTATCATAGAATTCTCATGTGTGCTTTATTATTTATATTACCTTATTTATATATATATCATTTACCCTTGCTTTAGTCTAGTTGGTTTATTAAGTTAGTAGATACATGATGGTGAATTATCAGATTCTTTAACCCTTGCTTCCCTGTGGTAAAATATAAATAATGATATCTGGTTTACTCCCGGTAAAATGCTACAATGGTAAGTTCTGTGCGCTTGCGGAATCCTTCTTATTTTATGTGCACTTAATTTATACCAACAGGCGTCGAATCCCGAGCTCGATAGCGATAAACAACCCAGTAACGAGCGCCTCATATTCTGCCATATTGTTCGAGGCAGCAAAGTGGATCCGCAGCACATAGCGCATGTGCTCTCCAAGAGGTGAAATGAAGAGTAGGCCTGCGCCCGCTCCTATTTTCATGAGCGACCCGTCGAAATACATGGTCCACAGCTCGGCTTGAATCTGTACTGGGGGAAGTTGGACGTCGGTCCATTCGGCGACAAAGTCAGTCAGCACTTGGGATTTGATAGCCTTTCGTGGGGCGTACGTGATGGTCTCGCCCATGAGCTCGACCGACCACTTGGTGATTCGACCCACGACTTCCCGGTTCTGGATAATTTCCCCAAGTGGGAATGATGTTACCACCGTCACCGGATGGCTAAGAAAGTAGTGCTGGAGTTTTCGACGGGTGAGCACGATTGCGTAGAGTAGCTTTTGGATATGGGGGTATCGAGTCTTGGCATCCGAGAGCACCTCACTGACAAAGTAAACTGGCCGTTGGACGGAGAGCGCGTGCCCCTCTTCCTGCCTCTCGACCACTATAACCGCGCTGACCACTTGTGTGGTGGCGGCAATGTAGAGGAGGAGCGGCTCGGCGGGTCTGTCTGGTGTAGCTGGTCGAGGTGGCACGAGCACGGGAGGGGAGGTAAGCATGCTTTTCAGCCTCGAGAGGGCTTCCTCCGCCTCGGGTGTCCATGCAAAGTGCTTGGATTTTTTGAGGAGTCGATATAGAGGCAAAGCTTTCTCTCCTAGACGCGCAATGAATCGGCTAAGGGCGGCTAGGCGCCCCGTGACTTTCTGCACCCCTTTCAGGTCTCGAATCGGCCCCATCCGCATGATGGCCGTGACTTTCTCGGGGTTGGCCTCGATCCCGCGCTGGGAGACGATGTAGCCTAGCAGCATGCCTCGAGGCACTCCAAAGACACACTTCTCGGGGTTCAGTTTGATGTTCTTAGCCCTGAGGCACCCGAACGTCAACTTGAGGTCCTCGACAAGGTTTTCGACCTTACGTGTTTTGACAACGATGTCATCCACGTACGCCTCAACCGTTTCTCCTATATGTTTGCCAAAAACATGAAGCATGCAGCGCTGATATGTTGCCCCGGCGTTTCGAAGGCCGAAAGGCATCGTAACATAACAGTACATGCCCATAGGGGTGATGAAAGAAGTCGCGAGCTGGTCGGACTCCTTCATCTTGATTTGGTGATAGCCAGAGTAGGCATCGAGAAAGGAAAGTACTTCACAACCCGCAGTGGAATCAACAATTTGATCTATTCGAGGCAAAGGAAATGGAACTTTGGGACATGCTTTATTTAAACTAGTGTAGTCTACACACATCCTCATTTTCCCGTTCTTTTTCTCTACTAATACAGGATTAGCTAACCACTCGGGATGATGTACCTCCTTGATGAATCCGGCCTTCTCGAGCTTCTCGACCTCCTCGCGGATGATCCTGCGCTTCTCCTCGTCGAAGCGGCGCAGCGTTGCTTGACAGGTCTCGAACCGGACGGATCTCCAAGCGTGCTCGGCGACATCCCTCGGTATGCCGGGCATATCCGAGGGACTCCACGCAAACATATCAGCGTTTGCGCGGAGAAAGTCGACGAGCACTGCTTCCTATGCGATGTCGAGGGAGGCGCTGATGATCAGCGTCTTTTCGCCCGGGGAGCTCGGATCGAGCGGGATCTGCTTGGTGTCCTCGGCGGGCTCGAAGTTGTCGGCTTGTCGTTTTGGCGCTGGGGCGGCGGCCTCGGCTGCTAGGCAGTCGAGTGTCTTGGCTAGTTCCTTGGATGCGACCAAGGACTCCCCATACTCCACGCATTTCACGTCACAACTGTATGCATGCTCGTACGTGGAGTCGACGGTGATGACCCCCTTGGGCCCCGGCATCTTAAGCTTGAGGTATGCGTAGTTGGGGATCGCCATGAACTGGGCGTAGCACGGGCGGCCCAGGATGGCGTGGTAGGTCCCCTCAAAACCAGGTACGTCGAAAGTGAGGACCTCTCGACGGAAGTTCGAGCGCGTGCCAAAGTAGACAGGGAGGTCGATGCGGCCGATCGTGAGCGCCTTCTTGCCGGGGACGACACCGTGGAAGCCCCCAGCGCTCGGCTTGAGCTGTGCCCTTGTGATGCCGAGCAGCACGAGCGTCTCCATGTAGATGATGTTGAGGCTGCTGCCTCCATCCATGAGGACCTTGGTGAAGCGGGCGTTGAGGATGACCGGGTCGACGACGAGAGGATATGCGCCGGGGTTGGTGACGTGCTCAGGATGGTCATCACGGTCGAAAATGATGGGGGCATCCGACCAGTCGAGAAACTGAGGCGTGGCGGGCTTCACGGAGAAGATCTCCCGGCGCTCATTCTTCCGCTCCCGGCGCGACATCTGAGTGGTAGGGCCGCCGTAGATCATATAACAATCGGTAATGGGTGGGAACCCATTGTTGCCGTTGTCCTTGGCCTGATCGTCAGCTCCCTTATCTTTCTTGTCATCGTCCTTGTCGATCCCGAACCGTTTGAAGTAGCCTCGAAGCATTCGACAGTCCTCGAGGTTGTGCTTGACCGGTTCCTTGTGGTACGGGCAGGGCTGCTTCAGCATCTTGTCGAAGACGCCCCCATCTGGAGGGGGTCGAGGCTTCTTGCGGTCGGCTGCGCCCACCTCGTCTCCCGCAACCGCGCGCTTGCCTTGCTGGTTGCCCTTCTTCTTCTGATTCTTC
Source organism: Themeda triandra (assembly GCA_018135685.1). Lineage (NCBI taxonomy): Eukaryota > Viridiplantae > Streptophyta > Magnoliopsida > Poales > Poaceae > Themeda > Themeda triandra. The sequence goes on along the minus strand of JAENPR010000262.1, from coordinate 74,388 downwards.
TTCTTACCCTTGCTCGAGCCCTCACCGTCCTCTGGGGGCGGCGCGGGCTTGTTCCCAGCACCTCCAAAGAAGGCCCCCACGGCCTCGTCACCGGCGGCGTAGTCGGCGACGACGTCCATGAGCTCGTCAACCGTCTTTGGGCGATTGCGCCCGAGCTCCCGCACGAGCTCTTTGCACGTGGTGCCAGAGACGAACGCCAGGATGACGTCGTGATCGGGAATGTGCGGCAGCTCGGTGCGCAGCTTGGAGAAACGTCGAGCAAAGTCTCTGAGGGACTCCATGGCGTTTTGTTTGCAGTTGCGGAGATCCCACGAGTTGCCCGGTCGGATGTATGTGCCCTTGAAGTTCCCCTCGAAAATCTGGACCAGGTCGGTCCAATCGTAGATCTGGTTGGGGGGAAGTTCCTCGAGCCATCGTCGAGCGGTGTCAGAGAGAAACAGAGGAAGCTGGCGTATGATTGCTTTATCCTCTCGAGCCCCTCCCAGCTGGCAGGCCAGCCGGAAGTCAGCCAACCAGAGCTCTGGCTTGGTCTCCCCGTTGTATTTGACCACACTCGTAGGGGGTCGAAACGGGTTGGGCAATGGTGTGCTGCGGATGGCTCGACTGAAGACTCGAGGGCCCGGCGGCTCGGGAGCCTGCCGGTCCTCGTCGCTGTCGTAGCGCCCCCCTCGATGGGCCTTGTAGCCACGGTCCTCGGCACCGGCAGCCTTGCGTCGTCGGTTGTCGTTGATATCGTGTCGCGCATCTTGAGGCGCACGGTTGTCGTGGATGCGGTCTCCAGCGGGGGCCCTGCCACCTCGAGGAGGTGCCTCTTGGTGGATGGAACCCTCCCGCTCGTGCCGTGGCTGCTCCGGGGCTACCTCTCGTTGTCTCGAGGCCGAGCTCTCGGCCTGCTGAACGGCCGCGACTTGGAGGAGCCCCTGGACCTCATCCCGTATCCGTAGCGCGCGCGGATTCGAGGGAGCCGGCATGTCCCGCAGCAGCATAGCTGCCGCCAGGACATTTTGGCTTGCTCGAGGGAAATGGGCTGGCTCGATCGGCACCTCTGGCCGCCCGTCGTTGACAATGCGGTTGAGGACGCCTCGTGCTTTCCCTCGAGCGCCCAGGGCTCGAGGAGGGGGAGGTTGGTTCTGCTCGAAGGTGCGCTTGAGCAGCTCCAGATTTGCGCGATCCGCGTCCATTTTGGACTCGATCTCCTGGAGCTGTGCCCATTGGGCCGCTCGAACATCGTCTTCAAGCCGTGGGTTGTTCTGCCCCTGCGGCGGCTCCTCGCGTGGCTCGACTACCTGCAAGGCTCCAGCCGCGGGTGTTCCGAGAACCGGCGTTCCGACAGGGCGGCTGGCCACCGCGGCGGCTGCCACGGCGTCGTCCCTGGTCTCATCGTCCGACGGAACATCGTTCTCGAGGCGAAAACACTCGTGAGCCGGGTCATAGCACCCTGAATCCGAGTCATCGGAGTCAGGGTCAGCGCCGGACGGAGTCCAGGGCCGTCCCGTACTCTCCTCCTCGATCCAGCGGCGCATGTTCCCGACCGTGGTGCGACGTTGTGAGCCAGGCGCTCTATCAAACCCGCGGTCCGCTGATGCCGGCCACACGATTTCCAAGTTCATGGCGGCACGCAAGAGGGGGCCAGGGGTCTCCTCTTGCGGCTCCATTGCTGACTGGATCTCGTCGGCATACGTGGCGGCGGCATTGGTGAGCCCAAATGGGAGCCTGCGACGGGCTCGATAGAGTCCGTGCGGCAAGAGGTTAGGCGACGTCGGCCGCGTGCGCGCTCGAGGGGCCACACCGGGCTCTCTCGGCGAACGCATGGCGAACGTGAAGCCAGGGTCCTCGTCAAGAGTTCCCTGCCCACGCGCCACTCCCTGTCGCACACTCGGCACCCCTGCTGGGCGCGTCGTGGCGCCTGGCCGGTAGGGCACGTTAGCGGGGTGCTCGAGGCCCTGTGCCTGCTGGCGATGACGCTGGTGCTGGTGGCGCCGGCGACGTGGCGGTGATCCGTGGTGGCGCGGTCGGCGCGCGGCTCCACCAACGCGTGGGGGTGTCGAGCGTCCCCCTCCTGGTTCACCGATCGAGAGCAGAGCCATGTCGTGGCCGGGGCCGAGCGACACGAACTCTAAGCTCCCAAACCAGATCACCGTAGCGAACGGAAGCGAGGAAGTGGGTGATGCCATCCGGAAAAATGGTTGAATCGGGCGAAACACGCAAGCACCCCCTGGCGCGCCAACCGTCCGGTGTTTCGTACCCCGGGGTATCACACCAACGAGTAAATTTCTATGCGTGCTCCCTAATCCGGATGGTGATGCAAGAAGAACACAAATGTTTATCCCGGTTCGGGCAAAGAGTGCCCTACGTCCAAAGAATGAGGGGAGATTTGTATTATCTTGCACCGAAGTGCTTGTACAGGGGTGAATACAAGCGGGACTTAGTCGTGTGTGCGTAAAAAACCTCCTCTAAACGAAGCCCTGGCATCCCCTTTTATAGGCCAAGGGGAGGCTCAGGAGTACAAGAGTCGGTAGGGCAGTCGTGTGCATGACGTCGAGGTATGGGCGCCATGTCGAGTCGTCGAGACTGTAGACGCTCCCTTTGGCCCGGTTCGAGCCTGTGGAACCATGCTTTGGTCCGGTTCGACCCTGTAGCAGCATGGCTGGTGATGGCCTGTTTGTCCTCGCCTGATGAGGGCTGACGAAATGGAGGAGTGGGCGATGATGGCCTGCCCGGGAACCCCGCAGGATGGCCGTTGAGGCGGGATGGACCGGTCGCGCTTGCTACATACGCCAATCGTGTCCGCCATCATTTCCTCGAGCGCCTGGTGGCCGGCTCGAGGGGTCGACGTCCCGTGCGATGGGACTGAGCAGCGGATTAGGTGGTACGGAGAGTTGACAACGGCGCTTGAAGGGGATGCCGCACGTGGCACAGTACAAAGCCTGGCTTAATAGTGGTGCCTGCCATCCTCGAATCCGGGGGATGGGCAGCGTAATGGTGGAGGTGACCGGCGCACGTCCCACCGGGCGTGCCCCTGTAGCCATGGGGTTAGGCGGTGTCAGAGTACTTTGGCGCTGTTCGAGCCCTGTAGCCATGTGCGTGCTCTGGGCAGGCAATGATTGAGGCGGAGACTCGAGCGGTTGCTCGCTCGAGCGTTCTCGTCCCGCTCGAGCGGCCGGCTGCTCGAGCGGTTTACGCTACCGTCTCGAGCGGTCGTACGCTCGGCGGTTTCCGATTTCTCTCGAGCGGGTGAGCGGCCGCCGCTCGAGTTAGAAGGTCTCGAGGCTTTTGTGGGCACGATAGCGGGCCGGCCCGGATGAGAAGGATTGGGGGTTTCTTCATCGGTTTTTGGGTTTTTAGAGAGGATTAAAGTTAGTTTGCCCATCTTTAATCCACGTAGATTAGGACCCCTAATCTAGTTACCCGACACTCATATTAGCTATTTTGGTTAGTTGTTGCTTTCTCTTCCAAATTGTAAGTCATTTCAAAATTCCGAGAATCAAAACATAAATTTGACTAAGATTATAGAGAAAATTACAAAGATTCGTAACATTAGGTATACTACGAAAATATAATTAACAAAAAAATCTATTGGTACTTAGTTGGCATCCTAATTATTATTATTATATTATATAAATAAATTTGGTTAAACTTGAAATGTTTTGACTCTCTAAGATTCTTAGAATGACTTACATTATTCAGCTAACAATTAGCTCAGCTATTAGCTAGGCTTGTTGGAATCCATAGAACTGATTATGAGCAGCTAACTACTATCTCCTTGAATCCAAACATAGCCAAAAAGGCCAGACCATTTCATTGAACATATATGTGAACTTGTGAAGCATGTTGCTTGGAAAAAAAAACATTCATTCTCGATCTACATATATCATAAGTTTGAACGAGAGAGTTTTTTCCTTGAAAATACAAAAGATTTATACATCATTGTATAAGATCAAGAATTATAGTTTTTAGGGGCTTGAGCATTTCTACCCCCGTTTTGAAGTCTCGTTTGTGATTTTACCCTCGTTTTTTAACTTTGTGATTTTACCCCCGTAATTTTTAAACGAAGCAAAACTTTACCCCTAGTTTGTTAAGTTGTTTTAACGATGTTAACTTTTGGACAAAATAATGACTTTGTCCATAAGTTTTTACCCTGTTTTATTGTGTTGTGTTTTACCTCTATTTTTAGACATCAAGCTCTCATTTTTATTGGACATATTTTTTTAAAAAAATCTGCAACACTTTAATTAACAATCCACATAAACTCAATTTAATATCGCTAGATGTGTGAACTATCGCCTCCCAGCGGTAGGAGAGTGACATAAGAGTATCCTTATCTTTTGCGCAGAGTGTTTTTTCATTTATTTTTATTTTTTTTAGCTATTTAATCAATCTGCCTCCAGACAATGTTACATACTAGGGGTAAATCGCGAGCTTCGTTTAAAAAAACGAGGGTAAAATCACAAAGTTAAAAAAAAAGGGCAAAATCACCATTAGACTTTGGAATAGGGTAGAAACACTAAAATCCCTAGTTTTTACATTGATGTGGCACAAAGTGGCGCACTAGGGGGCAAAATGATCTTAGATGCAGCTTATCCCCTCCTAGCGTTACAAACCGATTACACACACAAGAGACGACGTAACTTCACCGATTACGCACGCGAGATAGCTCGATTATACACCCCGTAACCATGTCGGCGTCGCGTCTTAGTCCGACTAAAAACAACGCCAAATTTTCAAAGCCTAAAATAAAAGGCGTTTGTCACGATTCACTGAATCACTGTCACGTCGCTAGCTGCATCTTTAATAAAATCTGCGGTTGCTCTCGACGTCATCGTAGAAAAACCCATTCCAAGCAACAACGCCCCCTGATTCGTCCGAAGAGCATGTCTGAGTCTGAATCTGAAGAAGCGTTCAACACTCTGTCACGTACGGTTCGTTAATACTCCGTTCCGGCATAAACATTTTTCAAAGTACACAAATGATAGTGAGTGTATCTTCTCCGAGCTCCAATCGATGTCGGTATCCGCTGCCTGCAGGCTGCAGATTCAGAGATTCTAGTCGGCATCGGGGCTCGCCCGCCGTGAGCAAGTTTTTAGCTGGTTATACACGGCAGAAACTGTTTGGGTTTCAAGGTCAGACCGCCGGGGCCAACCGGGAGGAGGTGGTGATGTGCTTATCTGTGCAGTGAATTGGTCTGGCAAAATGCACGTCGATGTAGTGTTAATTTCAGAGCACGGGATGCAGACTCGATCCAAAGAGAAGATTACGGCCGGTATTAGGACTCCAATCCAAACACGCTGCTCTGATGTTTTGACTGGACTAAGCTCTTTGTTTGCCTGACCTCGAGGCGGTCGAGTTGCCGCTGGGAGCTCGCATTTGGCACACGTGACCTGCATTTGGTGTACCGTACACGTGACAATAGCAGAGCACCTCTGCTTCGTCGCTCCTGGCTTACTTGGCGCCGAAGCACTCGTGTCACCAAGTCGTGGGGCCGGCCGCCGGGCGGCCGGTGGTGGCGAGCGCGTTTGACTTGACCTGGCTCCGCGTTGTGCCGTCGTCCGTCGCCGCCCAAACGTGTGCTGCATCAGGCTTGCCGCGCCGCGCATCGCATCGTCGTCGCGTCCGGCACGTTACTGACAGCGAGCGCCAACTGGCTCGTTCAACCTCCGTTCAAGCATGTTCGTGGCGGAGGTGCCGAGGCGCTGTGCCGTTTGGCTGTTGTAGCTGTTGTCAGATGCCATATGCCAATGCGATTCTGTGCCTTTTGATGCAAGCAATGACAATGATTGGGGTCCTGATCTGGTCACTGCAGGCATAAGCGGACGTACGCGTACGCGTATTCTACCGGTGTAGTATTCCTATTTGTAGATGCCAATACATTCATGGTAGTTTAAACCGACGCCTTCGGTTGGTCGTTTATGGTTGTTGATTAACTGACGATCTTGATTTATTGTGAGAGAAAAATACTGTTGAATGGCTGGCTGCAAGCGCTGATACGACCAAACGAGTAGCTTCCTGCACTGACCAACCAGCATAAACACCGGCGACATTTCAGCATCGGCAGCCACTATATATAAAAATCGCGCGCCTCCCGCTTTAGTGCTTTACACATCGACAAAAAACAAAACCAACCGCCGCCTCCACTCGCAGCTCTCCTCCTCTCCCTTCTCTTGTCTGCCACGACTCCAGCCAGAGCTTCGAGTCTTCGTCTTCGACGACGACGACAGGGGAGCTAGCAAGCAGGGCCGCCTTCGCTCCACGCAACCGACGCGTCGTCGTGCGCGGGCCATCGTCGTCGCCATCCATGGAGGAGGAGACGCCCAAGGCCAAGAAGAGTTCGGTCCTCGGGAGCCTCCGGGAAGCGATCAGCAAGGTGCGGTTCCTGCTCTCCTCCAGCGCGACGCGGTGGATGCTGCTGCGGTCCCTGGCCTCCCGCGGCGCGCCGGCGCGGCGCCTCAGCTTCGACTCGCGGCCTGGCCTGCTGGACGTCGACGACAGCATCTTGTCGCCGGCCTCCTCCTCCTCGTCCAGCTCCAGGATCACGTCCAGGTCCGCGAGCCTGGGCACGGCGACCACCAGGAGCCTGTCGCGGACCAGCAGCGCCGCGTCGCCCGAGGCGCTCAAGAGGGCGTCGTCGTCCGGCGGCGGGTCGCCGGCGTCGGCGCCGGGGACGACGACATCGACCAGCGCGCGGAGCAGTTCATCGCGAATTTCTACCGGCAGCTGCGGATGGAGCGGCAGGTGTCGCTGCAGCTGCGGTACGTCCGGGGGAACAGCTGGGACCGGACTCCGGCCGCTTCTCCATCTCCTTCCAGGGGATGATGATGGTATCGTAGATGCGTAGTAGCAAATTAAGAATTGCGAGGTAGAGATCCGGAGATCCCTTTCCATTGCTGTTTTGCAGAGTGCGCGTTGACTGAATTTAGATGGGCATTTTTTGACTCCATCGATTCTGCACATTCTTTTCTGGTTTTGATTAGTACAGTTTATGTTCTGTTTTTTACTGGTGATTGAGATTGTAATCAATTAAAAAAAAAAGTTAGCATTTGGTCGGCAATAGTATGTAAACATATGTTCATTTTGACTTTTGGTTATGTGAGCAAAGAGAAAGCATGCTGTGACGGTCAATTAACAGTGTTTATATGTTTATAATTGGTTGATAAGATAGAGAGCATCTGTATGGCTATGAAGAGAAAAGGGCCCAGAGCATTGCTAGCAATAGCATTTCTGTTCAAATAGATGCTATTCGACAATGTTTGATCGTTTTATGGAATTAATTAAATAGAAGAAACACAGACTAGACACTACAACAAAGCAATTTTCAAAACAAGTTTTTTTTTTCTTGTCTTTCAAATGGCCCAACAGATGGTAGCATGCCAAATGAGTGAATGTTGGTTCCATTAGAAATCCAGACTTTGGTCCAAAGCAAGTAGCAACTATTACCCAAATAACATTGGCAGTTAGACATCATTCAAAGGATATAGATTCAACATTGTCACAAAAGAGACATTTGGGATCACCAACCCATCCTATCTTAATCAAATTATCCCTTGTTAGAATAGAAATTTTTTCCCATAAGCCATAGGAAAAATTTGATTTTTGAAGGATCTTTCCTTACCAAATATGCTTATGAAACTCTAGATGCATTTATTGTCAATGTATTATAGATCGACTTTATAGAGAAATTGCCTCCTTTTCCCATTTCCAACTGACAATATCCATGGTCTGAGAGAATAGAAACATGTTTTTTTTACATATCAGGATCCATTGCTCACTCAAATCAAATTATAACCATCTCAAAAAGATAGATTCATGCTATTCTCCAAACACCATTTCATAGTCACCTCTTTTCTGTCACAAAAAGAATAAATCTTGAAATTGAGTACACTTACACAGCAACAGAAATAGTCACCAAATAAACTAAACATAATGTTATCTCTGTTCTTGTTAAATCTAGATCTTCTCGTAAATATAAACCTTTCACCTTAACAAGTCAGTCCACATTGGTGAGTCAGTTGGTCTGTGTCTCACAATACAAACTTGTCGACCTTAGCTTTGATTATATCCTGTTATATCCTATAGCCCTCTTATTTTTTCCAATTTTGACCACCATTTACATAGGAAACTAATATTTAGCTTCGTAAATGCTCGGGATGACGATATAGACTACAATAAAAAGGAAGAAAACAAAACTCGGCCCGCGAGGACTTAAGACTAGCCTAGGACATTTTTGCTTAAGAAGATCTTCTCGCGCAGATCGAGAAACCCCCGAACCCTTGTCCCACCCATACACAAGTGGCACTATAGCTCCATAAAAGTTTGTACATTTGGATCAATCTTGAATATCCAGAACTAACGTTTCTATTTCCATTTTGTTATCTGCTATTGTTAATGCATTGTGCATGTGCAAATCATCCTGTGCGGACTAAGATCATTTACCTGTCATGTTTAGGATGGACTAAATTTTAGCATATAGTATATAGTTCAAATAGAATATTTTGCACATATCACTCAACATAAAGTGAAAGCATCCTTCTTGCACAAATATGAATGTTGTTTTCTTTCTCTTGCACAATTGTTTTTACTATCATGTTTGGGATGGACTGCATTTTAATAGATAGTTCATAATGCAAATAGAAGATTTTACATATCACTCAACATGAAACGAAAGTATCCTTCTTGCACAGATTTGCTTCTTCTTCCTCTTACATATTTGTTTTTATTGTATATAGTATAGTATACATTTTTTACACATTGACACTACTTCTCAACAAATGCGCAACAAGAAGAATTAATCATGTCAGACGGACCAGTGGGAATGAAACAACTATCCTGTACTAAAGGGAGCTCAACGGTACTGTGTTTACCTGCTACTTGAATTGGGTGGAGTAATAGTTGATCTGGTCTGTTTCATATACCATTACAAATATTCTGGTTTCAATTAACACTTATTTTTCTACAATTGCAATTATTATATTATGCTCAGGGTATACCTGCGAAAACTAACTCTGATATTGTAGTAGACAAGAAAACTAGATCAAGTTGGGGGGAGGGGGAATGCATCGCAACCCACTTCCACACATTTATAGAGGTCTCAAAATAAGCAAGTGTGGACAGTGGACAATTGAGTGGCATATGCCATGCCACCTCCTTGACACCCTTTTTTTATCAAGAATTTGAGATTACCCCTCCCTGGCATCTTAAACCATTGTTCCGCCTTAGGTTGCCCAACTAGCACTTATCTACGTTTGAAACATCAAAAAGAGCTAGGCATTTCATTTTGTGCAGCACATGTTTTGGCTCGAACTAGCAAGAGACAGTCCAATTTTTATGAGGTATCATGTGGTGAATGAATGACACCATATTACCTCTGCGAGCCCGAAGCCGCTTTGTTCCCGACGTGCTCGTTTCCGACCAACGCCGATTCAGCAATTCCAACAAATATCGACCTCGGCATAGACTCTTCAGAGTTGACAAATTCAAAAGGCAGATCCAGTCTGCTGAGAATTAACACCTCAGCCCGAGCCATGTACAACATGAGATGCTGATAGCGGCATGGCCGCGTCTCGCGCTTGCTAGATTTCCACATCGACCACTAACCCCGGCGAACACATGGCTTTTTTCATAGCCATTGTGTAGCGATTTTGTGCCGAGTGATTGTCAACATGCTAACACAAGTGGCGGGTGTGCGTGTGTTCTTACTAATTGTGGTACGCGGCTTCGTGTAAAACAACGGTGTCTCTTGGCTTGTGTTGTATAGGTGACGAGCTCGGAGACGGCGATCGACGGTGCTGTGAAGGTCAAGTAGGACGTGCCGTGCTGACGGATCGGGTGCGGTGAAGGGCGGACGTGAGGCTTGGACCGAGGGACCTTGAAGCCGGAGGACCAGCTGTGGTGGTTGACAACTAGGACATCGACAAGTGCAAGTGTACACGCGGGGACGCGTACGGGCTACGCTACTCGCTGCGGTTTGGTGGTTTGTCCTCAAAATCATCGGCGATGGTTTGGTGGTTTTTCTCAAAACCATCGCGGCGGGTTTTCTGGGTTTGTGCCTCAAAACGTGGGCGGAGGTCCCGATGCGGACGGATGGCACGTGGCGGCATCGGAGAGATCGTGTGGAAGCGAGGCTACCGGTGAGAAGGCGCGGTGGCCGTCGGATCAAGTGAAGCCTGAGTTGGACCCTTATGCCCCTAGCTAAGTGGTTTGACTCCTCATGTATCCAAGGGCAAAAAGGGAATGTGTAATAGGCCCTATAAATAAGGATGAGGGCTTCCTTCCCCTTCATTTCTATTTTCTCCTTTAGGTTTTCTTCTTCTTCTAGTTGCTTGGTGAGAGAGAGGTCCATGAATCCTTGATTCATACTCGAACCAATATGTGTGCAAGCGAATCGCCTAGTATTCGTTGTTTCCTCCAAACTTAAAGATTTGTGTCTAATCTTGTGGTGCTTTTCGAATTCATCTCGAATTGCTCTTTTCCTCCCTTTGAAAAATTCGCGATTTCTTCGATTTGAAAATGTTTTCATCTGTTCTTTTTGTGCTAGATTGATCTATGATGTGAGTGAAGTGTTTCTACCAAAGGAATCGAGCTAAGTCCTCACGAGATCAAAGATCCACAGATTTCTTGCTCGATGTGTTCAAGATCCACTTTTGGGCTTTTCTTCGATTTCTCTTATTTTACTCCGAATCGAGTGATGATTTCCTAGAGATAGCTTCCCAACCGCCTCGGGAACACCTCGTGAAATTTGGTTGTAGTTAGAGTTGATTTGGAGAAGATATGAGAATTTGGGGATTTTTCACATGCTTGCTCCCGCAAGAACCGGCCGGGCCGGCTTGATAATCCGGCCAAACCGGCCATAGCCGGCCAAGCTGACTTGCCTCCCGGCTAAGCCGGCCCTGGGAGTCTCCCCGCCAAACCCGGCCGCCATCCGGCCAAGCCGGCCAGGCCATAGCCGGCCCAGTGCCGCAGTATAATGTGCGTTATAATCCTCCCAGCCGGCTAACCAGAAGATTGTTTCGGTGCGTTATACATACACGGGAAAGAAAAATCTAGCAGAATATAATGTGCGTTATAATCCTCCTGTCGACGAAATATCGGCGATAGTCCGACCAGGGGTATGCCCTGACCGGTAATGGATTGGCGGAAGGCGCACGAGATTGCGAGCAAGACGTAAACAGGGAGCAATCACACAAGGTTTACCCAGGTTCGGGCCGCTATGAAGCGTAATACCCTATGTCCTGCTCTCTGTTTCGATTATGATGTGGATGTATGAGTCTGTGCGTTATGCCAGATTCCGTCCCCTAGCATGGGGGTCCTTGCTCTCCTTATATATCGCGGGGAGCAAGGTTACAAGTCGGAACTAGCTATCTGGTACTAAGTTTACATACTTTACAAGTCTAAACTTTCCTATCTCAGCTAGGTCTTGTCCTCCTTGTCGGTCTTCGATTATTCTTGCCTGTTTTAGGCTGTCCGACCAGCCTGAGCCGATCGGTCTTGAAGCTTGATGGGCCGGCCTGATGATAGCGTGTCGGCCCAAACTAGGCCGTGAGGGTATATGGAGTTTATACCTCCACAGCTAGTCCCCGAGCATCATGGATCTTGAGGGAAAAAACACCGTCTTGCTTGGTTGAGTGAGAAAGGGTGGTCGGACACACGTTCGACATGTGGTCCGGCAGTGGAGGACCGTCTAGTGCTTCCGACCACACTTTGCTTACACTTGGTTGACGTTTTCGGTTTTGACCGAAAGATTTATGATGCTCCCGAAAAGAAAAAGAATTTTGAAAGGGTCCCAAATCTGAGACGTGGGCCTCGTTAGTATGTGATGCCCGCCATCACATGGTATCTCGTCGTGATTGGTCGTTGCCTTAGCTTAGTTTTGAAACTAAACTCTTTGTAAAGAGAAAAGGATCGAGCCGAGTCATGCAAATGACGTGGGCCCCGTAGTCCCCGAGGTTGCTTTGTAAGATAGTATATGTTGCAGCAAGCTCTAAAAGAAGGATCTAGCCCATGTCACCTCTCGTGATGTGGGCCCACGTAGTCCCCGAGCCCGAGATGAGGTGGAACACGTTATGTCGTGGTCTAAAAAAGAAGACAACGATCATTATATCGTGCTTTATGTGTTTCCGACCACTCTTTGAGTGAGACCGAGCAGCCAAATTTCATTTGGGCTGGTCGGTTTGAACCATGCCATAACTTTGTCATGATTAAGTTAAGGCAGCTTTGCTACTTAACTCGGTCCCCTTAACGTGGCTGTGAGACCATGGTTTTGAATCTAAACCCATGAAATAGCTTAGCTATTTGTGTGCCGTAATAACCGGTATCATTGGCGAAAAAATCCCAGCTCAAATTTGTCGGATTGTGTGGGTTGAAATGTTCATGCTATACTTGTAATTTTGTTACAGCGGGTTGGAACGCTTCTTCGAGTTGTTGCTGCAAAGAGAAAATTTGGTATGAGTGAATGTTTTGATGAGGTATGCTGAATCGTATTGATTTGATATAACCTATGACATAGAGTTGTATCAAGATGTGTTGTTTGAGAATGGTTTTTAGTAATCGCCTCTCCTTAGAGTTAATCAGTCCGCAGGTGTGTAGGTGACCTATAGTGAATAGCGCGTTTGGCCGAATCACTTAGGGCCCTATTTCCATTGGAGGCGACCGCTGACACCCCTGTGTTGTACAGCGTTGGAGCTGTGAACACGTAACGGGGTTGATCGAGAGACAAGTGCACGCCGATTGTTTTCTCGTTGGAGAGGTGACGTACTTGGCCATTTGATACAAAGAAAAAAAAAGGTGTTTTTAACTTTGTAAAGAGTTTTTCGAACGTACTTTGAAGTAGTTCGTGTAAAGAAATCTTTTGTGAAGGAAGATTGATGAAGGCATGTATGTTAGGTTAGGAGAGCACTTATCTGTATTTTGCTGTGAGCCACCGTCTTCCCGTTGCGGGCTTTGATCATGCCTTTGTTCCTGAAAGAATGGTCATAAGGTATATAAAATTCTGTTATGCAGAAGGGTAGGTTATGCTTATTATAAGTTTGGAAGAAAAAATTGCCAACAGCACTCTTCTCTTCCTCATTCAAGAGCCGACCAGGCCTTAGGGATTAGATGATCCTAAACAAACAACAGCGGTGCCGAATGTTTGGAGCCCTTTTCCTTTGGGAGCGACCGGCGCACTCTGTGTTGTATAGCGTTGGAGCTGTGAACACGTAGCGAGTGAGACCAGAGACAGTGCATTCCTGATTTGCTTCGTGTTTGAGGAAAGAAGTTTGTGCAAACTGGTTTTTTCAAAGTGTGGTTTTTTGAAATGGATGGATAAATAAAATAGAAAATTTATTAGAGATATTGGATACTTATCTTTTGTCCGTCGTGTCACGTCATGATCGCGTGTGGAGCAAAAAATATTCGCTTGCTGATGCAACCGTACATCAGCAACCGACCCGTCACGTCCATCCGGCGTACGGTTTTAGTCTTGGTCAAGTCAATTCTTGCCGATGTGGTGGGACCATCGTGTCGGTGCCTCAATCGCTCCACCTTCCCGATGACGTGCGTCGGCGAGCTCGGGGGTTCCCGATGCGAGGAAGGTATAAATGCACGTCGCCCGAGTGGAGCGGTTTTCGTCGCTTCGTGTTCTTGGGGAACGAGAGGGCCGCGGGGTTTTGATTACCCACGATCTCGTCGGTTGCCTTCTCGAGTCCTCCAATCTCTCTATAAATTGCGGCCTGCGCTGGGAGTTCTGTACATGCAGTGCATTCTCTATTCCTGCTCTTCTTCTCCTGCTCTCAAAGCCTAGGGTTTTAGATCCTCTACTCGCGCCGCCGCCATCAAGATGGATCGCCGTCACGGTAAGCGCCCGGCGGGGGAGGAGGAGTCGGTGAACTCCCTCGGGAGTGAGGCCGCGGAGGAGGTGAGCTTAGATTGGAGTTTTCCTTGATTAATCTTGGGGTTTTCGTCTTTTGGTGTAACCGCAATTCGTCGTTTCACAATGTAGGTACACCCTCCTGACCATTGGAGGTGCGGCGGGCACCTCGCTGCAGCGCGCCGCCGAGGCGGGGAGGAGGGCGGCGGAGGAGCCGCGGGATGTGCGGAGGCTGCGGCCCCGAGCGGGTGGCTCCGGCCGTGGAGGCCGGAGCTGCCATTGCCGCGGCGAGCATGTGGCTCCCGTCTTGGCGGAGGCGGCGGCGGCGCCGCCGCTGTCTCCACCCCGCGTTCGGCCGAGAAAGGCCGAACTCCCCGGTGTCGACGCTCGACCGCGTAGGCGGAGCTGGAGCGCATCGGGACCTCTACTCGGAGGCCACCAAGCAACCGGGCAGGCGGAGGCGAACGCCGACCTATTCTGGCGCTCTCCTCCGCCCGGGAGGAGCCGGGAAGCGGGAGAAGCCGCCGGGCCGCCGACTTCGACGCCGAAGCCAACGCCGCCGTCAATGAGGTGGCGGACGAGAGGCCGGCCCGCAAGGTCCAGTGGACACGCCGCTTCTTCGGCAGCGCGAGGCCGCACCGACATCGGGTCGGCGGTGAGTGTCGTTTTCCTTTTTCCGTTCATACTCCCTATTTTATTTAGGTGCTTGTTGTTCTAAGCTTTACTCTGTTTTTGCAGAGCTGACGGAGCAGCTGGAGCAGCTGCAGGAGGCCGCGCATGCCGCGGCGGATGCGGTGAATGTAACAACTCCAGTTTTAGGCTTTTTAAATCTTGCACTTCATGAGCATAATCATCCCATAAGCATCTCATGCTCATAATTGTCTGAATCGCTTGATGCTTGTTTCCTTGTGGTTAAATAGATTTATTTGTTATATATATATTTATATATATTAAGTAGTTTTCAAACTTTTCCAAAAACCCTGTTTACATTGCTCGATCAAGTTGGTACCCGAATAGAGTTTTAGAGCAAATTATTTGGAGAAAACTTTGTTTTTACACCAAGTCATGAAAATGGGTTTAAGGCTTTCAAAAGGGCAAAAACGAAAGGGGAATATTGAAAAAAATAATATTTTTATAATTCTAATTTGACCCTAATTCATACTTTCAAATCTAGGCCGAATTAGCAAAACCTTCCAACATGAAAAGTATTCTACTCATCAAATGGAGTAACTTTCATGTTTTAAGTTTTTTCAAATTTGCAACGGTTTGGAAACTGCTGGGGGTCAAACTTTTCAGGTCAAGCCAAAATGGGTGGGTCCCACCTGTCATCATCATCGTCCCTCTCTCTCTTTTCCCCGTTTCCCGTCGCTGGCGCCGGAGCAGCGATGGCGCCGCTGCCTCCCTGCCTCGCTGCGCTGCTGCTGCTCGCCCGCCTCCTGTCGATGCCGCACGCCAAGCTCCGCCAAGGGCTACGCGACGCCAGCTACACGACGCGCCGGAGCACTCGAGCACGCACGCCACTGACGCCGCCATCATCGTGCGCCAGAGCTGCGGACCGCGTGCCCTGCCCGCGCGCCTTCCTTGCCTTAAATGGGACAGCCCGAGGCCGCCCTCCCTCGCTCTCCCCAACGCCTCACTCTCTCCCTCCGTTTCCTCCTTTCTCCCCCACGAAGCCGAGAGCCGGCAACAGCAGCAGCGCCGCCATTGCCGCTCGCCGCTTGAGCTCGCTCTCCATCGCGCCGCAGCCACCATAGCCACCGCCGCTCGCGCCATCACGTTCCCCAGCTCGCGCCGCACTCTCGCCGCCTCCTAGCCGCCGTCTAGCGCCGCCGGTGCGCGCTGCCTCGTTGCCGGGCCGCCGGCCGGCGCGGTCAGGCCGGTTCGGGCCGTCGCGAGCCCCGCCGCGGGCACGGGCGGGTGCGCCGCGGCCGCGGTGCTCCGCCGCTGCCGGTGGCCGCCGGCGAGCTCCCAATCGGCCGGCCCCAAAGCCAACGCCGCCGTCTCCCTGTGTTCCCGTGCGAGGGCCGCGTGATTAGAATTAGGAGAAAGGTAGGGGCCTTCGGGTAAAAGTGCCAGACACAGAATTATTTGGAATAGGGCTGGGTTAATTTCCCAAAAAACATAGGGGCCTAATCGATAACTCTCTGTCTTATATGAATCTCGAAATAGATTTTCAGAAAATGTGTGCATGCTTGTAAAATCCATATCTTGCTCATTTTAGCTCCGATTTGAGTGATTCAACTTGCGTTATTTTTCTTATGAGGTGTACTATGCAGTAAAAATATCATATGCCATGTTTGTGAAACTTTTCTGTGTTGTATTGATTAATTATTGATTGTGGTTTAATCTTAGGAAATTCATAAGTAATTCTAGGTAGCTTTGAAAAATATGGTTCTTATTCCCATAGTCTTCTATTGTCATGCTTTTTATGTGGTAAAGATATGAGGTATGCCTTCTGTGTAATATTTAGGAGTTGTAGTTCAACTGTGCTAGAAAGGCTATGTGGAAAATAATTCATAAATGATTTATATAAGTGTGATATATGGTTGATACTTTTTGTGGGCTCATTATATGTTATAAAGTCGCCTCTGGTGTAATGAGATGCATGGTTTGATTAACTTCGTAGTACAAAGTATTTTTAGGTGACCCTCTACCATGCCACTTGTGAATTATGTGTAGGACAGTGGGTTCATCCAAATGGGGTGAAATTTGGATGATGATCTGCATTTGATATGTTTTACCTACTGTAATTTTGGTAGGATTTTAGGAGTGATAAGTCTTGGTGTTGCTGTTCAACTCAAGGTTGGTCCAATTAGGGAGTAAACCAATGATGCCATGTTTAGTGCAATGATAAGTTAGTCTTATGACAAACTTGTCAATGTATGATATGATTTTAATTAGTTTATTTATCTATTGGTCAAATTTTGGTGGTCATTGGATGAATAGTTTAGGAGTTATGACCATTATAATTTGGGTAACAGGGCTGTTTAGTGGCTGTTTTGCCGGGATCAGTCCTGATGATGTCTGTTTTAGGTGTAGTTAACCTGGGAATCAGCTTGTGATGTCTTCAGATGTTTGATGGAGAATTTCATAAGCTTTCCAGAATGTCTTCATTTATATCCATAGGGTCTATGATTATTTATTTATGATTTATTTACTGATCTGCTAGTTATATGGTTATGACTAGTATTGATGCTTGAATAAGTGATGTTGTGTGCTAGGCTTATTGTCAAGTATTCAAGGTGATTAGTGGTATGATGGGTGGTTAAGTAGTATACTAGAATGAGTAGATCATGATGAATTGATTAGGATGATTATGCTTGAGTGTAGTCTCTTTGGCTTTACTGACTTGTTTGCTGATGATAGTAGAAAGGGATGTCGTACTAGGATTACATTGTTGTAGTAGAAAACGTAGTAGATGACATGTGCTTATGGTACACGTTCTTGGATGATGTTGACTACCTTGTAGAAAGAATAAGCAAGCACGCATTCGCATTAACATACCATGTGTATTCTTAGTATTCATACATGCACCCGCATCATACAGGATCGTTAGGAGAACAAGAACGTGACGTGGGACAAGGATCCAAAAAGAGGAGTCACCAAGAGGAACCACGGCACGTGAGGTGATCGAGAACCAGGAACCAGACGTGGAGTGATCAAGTGCTGGGAGCTTCAACATTGATCGTATTAGGAAGGCAAGCCCCGGAGCATTTCTCCTACGGTTTGCAAAATGATTTACTTTGCGTCCTTTATTGTTTATGATGCATTAAGTTTATAGGCGTTACTTGGAACCGTTATTGCATTATGAGTACCTTGATCCACCTGAATACCTTACCCTTTTTAAGTTCAGGATCGTTCATATGCTTAGCACTGCTTAATTAGATCGGTAGAAGACGGGTGATTGACCCTCATCCGCGAGGTAGGTGGTTACTACCCTATGGTTGAGGAAAAGGAGGTTGGTTTAGAGAACATAACCATGTGGCCTTGTTAAATCATGACTAGTCGGAGTTTGTGGTGTGTTAGACCACGGAAACTCCGGCGATGTCACTTAAGGGACTATGGCTTTGTACGTCCTCGGATCATGTTGAACAATGCCTCACGATAGCCGGAAGGATGCGGACATCCGACCGCGAAGCCTTGAGGATGTTTGGGCCGGAATTTCAGCGAGTTGAGTGTATTGCCCACAGGCGCGGTATTAAAGCCGGTGGCCGGTCGCGCCGGAGAGACCCGGTAGCCGGGCATGCCCCGGTGTAATCGTATTTGCCGAAATCCGCGACTCCACCCGAATAGACCAAGGTGATCTAATCGACTCCGACGGGAGACGTGTGGTTTGTGTGAGGAATACCCGCCACTGGGGTTTGCAATCGATTATAATCGCCATCGTTCCCGGACAAGGTGAACACTTGACCGAGCAGCGCACCGTCGCAAATCATTGTGAAAAATAGGATGGTTATGGTTCTATGTTGTTGATGCTTTGGTATGCTCAACTCGAAGGATAGGATAGTTTTGTTTGCTCATACCCGGAGTTGGAATAGTACGGGTGCTAATCTAGTGAGGTCGATCCAACCTAAAAGATGATAAGCTAGAGAGTCCTTTATCACTAAATGATTATTTAATAAGCTCATCTTTTATCGCAAGTTTAAATGAGTCAGCTACCCCACTCATAAAGCCTTGCATACTCCTTGGTGTCACTTTATTTTTGGTTTATGACGGGTAAGTCTAGCTGAGTACCTTCTTGTACTCAGGGTTTTATTCCCACTTGTTGCAGATCATAAGACCTTTGCTGTGGCAACAAGATGGACCTGTATCCCACTACGGGAGGATTAGACCTTGGGCAAGGTCGTCTCTTATATCTCATTCCTCCATGCTTTTGCTGGATTTAATGGTGGACCAGGCACTACTTTTAACTAAGTGTGCGTTTGTAAAACAACACTTTATTTTGCTTCCGCAGTTGTTTTTTTAAACTTGGCATTGTAATAACTATTTCATAAACTCCGATGTAATCAATTACTTGTGAACTTATGTATTACTATGAATGGTTTTATGTTGAACTCAATTCGGTTTGGGTATTGTGGAAAGTTTGAAATCCTTCGTGGTTTCACGGACTACCGGGTTGATATAAGCGTCATGTGCTAATTAGGTTGCTTAGGCGACATCATTAGTACATTATGTTTATATTAATTGGTCGGTTCTCATAAACTGGGCATCGGAGCGGAGTTCAACGTATTATCGTTCATAAGTATACTTAAAACAAAAAGAATTTGTTTTATAAACAGTAATTACGAACTTATAGCCACTTAATCTCATATATAGGCTTTTCAAAAGTGTGTGGTTTTCAAAACTTATATATGTGCCTTGGACCAGTCATATCCTTTATGCCCAATTAAGGACCTTAGGTGGCTTATATCAGTACTAACTTGGGGGATTACTGCATCATATTTTCTATTTGTTGTGCTCATACACGACGGATATGTATGAGGGCTATTCACTTGAATGGTTATGTATGGATCATTTTGCCTCTACGTCAAGGTAAGGTTGGTTCAACGCTCAGGTAAGTGTGAGTTGTGAGAGCATGATCGGATACACTGCCGATCTAGGGGAGTGCCCATTGGTGCTGGATTATATACATGTTCACACATGTTTATAAGAAGGTACCCCATGTGAGGGTGTCGTCTTCTGATGACTTGTTGGGTAGTATGCACTCGGGAATGGGTGCAAGTAATCGGAGATTTCACCTTGTTCGGAAGGTGCGTGGATTTTTACGTCGCTTGCATTCATTGGGATATTGGGCTGAAATGAATTTTCTGCAGGTACACTAACTACGCAAGATCGTGTAGCCCGACTAGTTTATATGGTTTTCCTGATTTGTGAGGACGTACGGAACGTGCATGCATCATGACACATAATCATTTCATGGCAACTGCATTCTTTCTTCCCTAATAAAAGAATGATTCTCTCTTGCGATAAAAGTCCCCAACTTAATCTCCATCTCATGAGAGTTGTGATTCGGTTGGACAGATGGCAAGAATGAAGCGCAGCAAAATCCAAGTCAACCAAGGGAAAAGTTTCGCATCAGCAGTTTGCCACCCGTGAGCCACGTGGTGCCAAAAAGTTTCTAAAAGAATATGGAATGCCTTCATTGCTATGGCGAATTCTGCACTCGTGGGTTATCCCACGGGTAAAGAACCTCGCTATCGGTGGAGTAAGGAGCCGGAGAGTCGCGTATGAGTTTGCTTCCTGTTGAAGTAATAATTCCCGCCAAAAGTGAAGGAGCGTCACTTTGGTGGGGACGTCGGTTCATTGCTCGAGGTAGGAATCCTCGGGAAGGTGCAAATGTGGTTGCATACAAGGCACTATGGGATTTGCTCAAAAGATGCCCAGAAGAGGTTGCTCGTGCCACTGCAGGTGTGTTTCCTAGGGGTGACCCATACCATGTTGTGTGGCGTCGCCTTAGTGAGACCGCACTTGTCGGTGGTAAAGATGAGGCCGAGAACAAAGAATGGTCCCGCTAGTAGCGCAATGTTTGCTATGATGAAGAGTTACTCCCGCTGGAGAATGCATTGGAATCCCTTAATCGTGAGTTCGTCTACGTCACCTCATTTAAGCGAGAGATGAAGAAAGAATCGAAGAGGAAGCCGAAAGATCGACCACATTGCTTGAGCGGATGACAATCTCCAAAGGTCGGGCCATTCGTAGAGAAAATGCTGTTGTCCACGAGACCTTTGTGGCACAAAGTCGGTTTCGGAATTGCTTGCCCTACTTGGTCGGTGGCAACAAGCCTTTGGTATAGTTGAGCAAAGAACGAAATGAAGCTTGGAATGAGGAAGACCGTCGAGGGAGCAAGTGCTTGCATTAGAGGTCATCAATGGTGCTTTGCAAGGAGAACTGCAATGGGTCTACAACCGCCTTCACCCCAATTCTCTTGGTGTGGATGAGGAAGGACTTCGATAGTGCCCAACATTGATAGTGCGAATCGGAAATGCGTAAAGTGTTGAGAACATGGACCATGACCATGAGGAGTAAGCTTGATGAGAAGTCTTTAGTAAGAATGTTATGTTTTCTGTTGAGCAGACCTATTGTAATGAGCTGTACTCCTAAGCAGATGGTACAATGGTTATGGGGTTAGTGATTATGAATCCCTTAGCGTGTTCTTGGTGATGTGTTTGTCCCATGTAGCCTGCAAGAACAAGTTTTATGTGTTGCATTTTGGACAACAAAATTCAGTCGTTGGTTAAATTTGTATTCTATCCTCGTCCATGTAAATTCACTTCTATTCCTCTCGGTCTATAATGATATGTGACATTGGTTTCTTGTTGTCACATGCCTAGACCAATTGTTAAGTGAATATTGTTATTAATCATCACTTGGGAATGACGCGACGATAGTATGTAGCACATGCTATGTCGATCAAAAAAAATCCCTTGCTATCCCATTTTAAAATTCTCGGTAATTCCTTGACCTTGTCTTGTGCACAGAGCTTAGTTGTACAAGATATCGTTTATAATTCGATCATCTGACGAATTATTCTATTGGTCATAGTCATGGCAATATTGTCTCGGTTAATAAGTTACCGTGCCATGACAAGAACCTAGACCATCTCCGTGGACGCACCTAGATGGATTACTAGGGGGTACGCAGGTATTGTAATTATTAATCATGACCCATTATTTCGTCTAAGCCAAGACAACATCCTTGTCATGAAACCTCCCTTGAATGTTTGTTTACGCATATCCTTGTCAATACAATCCACCCACATTCAAAGCGCGCCATGATATGATGATAGTAGGTTGCTACAAATTGGTGTAGTTGACCTTTTCTTATTACCTTGTGTCCTTGTGACTATTTTTCGTATATCTCACTTTTGCCTTGCACGTAATGCTTATTCGTGCGAGAATACCTTCAATCATGTGGAATTGCATCTCAAACGCAAGATTTGTGATGGAGTCCTGATTAATGACTGATGGTGCCGCGACGAAACTGAGAGCACCCTGTGGCTGCAGACACATGGATGTGCTGCTCGGCACGCGCAGGTATCACGATTGTTGATCTCGACCTGTTACAGAGATTGCCTCGAAGTGTCGTTTTGCGTGAATCTACCTTGATTTCCTCTCGATATTCATCATCCAATCTCTTATGACATTTTCTCTCGAAGAGCAAAATCAGGCAAATCAAAGAGAATGAGATTGCTTACAGTAAGACCAATCGGACCACAAGAGGTGGTAGACAAAGGACAATACCAGTCGTGGTTCGATCAAGAGAATGGTTTCCTACTCCATGGTACTCCTCAGTAGAGACTTAGAACTCCTATACATCTACTAGGTAAGGCTTTATGGAGTATTCGTGCTTTATGGGGGACCATGAAGGAAATTCTTCGACAAAAACTTCTTATAAACGGATTATGGCAACAATTTTTTTGGGTTTGCATCTGTCATGAGCTCAAGTGTCATGATGTCGGATTCAAATGCATTGGGTACACATCGTACAAGTGCTTGGGAATAATCTTGGATTTACCAACATACGGTTCGCTTTGAGTATCAAACAAAAGTCGTATGAATATTAGAATTTGGTTCAAGTAGAGACAACGCTCGGAAGAAAGGTTGGCACGCTTATCATTGGGAAGGAATGTTGGTTGGATAACAAAACTCAATAAATCCTTGCTTCGAGAGCTTGACTTATAGAAAGGAATTGGTAATTCGAGTCGGTGCCAAAGAATCCGCTCATGTTACCGTTTTTGTCCTATAAGAGAGGTAATTGGTTGGTTTCTATGGAGTTAGAGAATCATTGACCTAAGAATTTTGATTTCTACATGAGATGATTTGGATATTTTTGACCTAAGAACTTTGACTTCTACATGCAAAAGAGTGGACTTCTTCAATCTAGTTGGTTCATATTAACATACATTAGTATGTGCGCTTATGAAGGAGTATACCAGTGTTGACTCACTTCAAGTAATCCAATGCTGATAGCCAATTCAGCTTGTCCTTTGCACACACAGGTCCTTGGTGATATTGTAGAAAGTATTGCAGATGCTATTCTTATTGACAGCAAACTTGATTTGGATTTAACTTGAAGATGTGCAAACCTCAGTTTGACCTGCTTCGTAATGGTAGACACTTTTGAGAGCTGAAGCACCGATTGATGTATGTGATGATGTGAGTAGCAGATTCTCTCACATTAAACCTTTCGATGTCTCCAATAGGGTAATTGTTGGTTACGCCTTGCGATAACCTGCCCTACTGTGTAGTAATTTTGGGGTTTAATGAGAGAGTATATCGTACTATTCCTGTCATCTTTATACTTCAGATTAAAAAAAAAAGGGATGTGACATCGAATTAGAAGAATGGGATAAGTAGAAGAATGTCCTCTAATGGTCTTGGAAGTGGAAAAATGAATATGTGGACAACTGGAATGGTCACAGCAAGTCAACCAGAAGAGAACCGTTGCAATCCTAGGGGACCCACTTGTGCACTGTGTTCGCGTGATCGTGGTGCCGCACTCGCAACACCTGCACAGTGTATTCTCCTTTATCCTGTTGCCCTGTCAGCTCTCGCGCCTCGTCCTCGTTCTCGTGCCGGACCCCTCCTCTCCTTCCCGGCTTCAAAAGACGGTCGCTCGCCCGCCTCCTCGCCGAGCGAATCTATTCCCTCCTTTATCTTCTCCTCGCTCGTGCGTGAGTGACTCGTGGTTCATCTTCTTCCTCTTGCCTCCGCTCTAGTGCTTTGCATCATTCTGTTTTCCCACTCCGTCGTGGATGCCCTCCTGTGCATCTGTTCTTCTTTTCCATTTCCAAATCTGAAACCTTGCTCTGAAAGGAGAAACTTGAGGAGCAATCGCCTTGGAAAGAGAGGGTAATCAGGAGCAGAGTTACAAAATCCGGTGGGTGTCCGTGGATCCAGAGTCGCCAGCGTAAGAGAGAAGAAAGATATGTATTTCATGGAGGAACTCCTGATCTGTTTTGGATTGATTTTGCTGGTTGGGTTCACGATGGTGGAGTTCACGCTTGAGGTTTTCTGGTTCTTGTGGACATTCTTGACGTTTTGGAGCGTCGTGTTCATCCTGTGCCTCCATTGTCCCTGTATCAGTCGCTATCTGGATTAGGCTAATGATTCTCGTGTATTTCTTATAGCCTTGTTCTCTCAAATCTTGAGAGGCTTTGTATCCAAGTCATGTAATCCTCGATGTAAATCCAGATCTATGAATAATGCTCTTCCTTCTCCCCTTTTTCCCCTCTTCTTGCTTTAAATCTCGGGGCGAGATTTCTTTAAGGGGTAGGTCAGTAACAACTCCGAGTTTTAGGCTTTTTAAATCTTGCACTTCATGAGCATAATCATCCCATAAGCATCTCATGCTCATAATTGTCTCGAATCGCTTGATGCTTGTTTCCTTGTGGTTAAATAGATTTATTTGTTATATATATATTTATATATATTAAGTAGTTTTCAAACTTTTCCAAAAAGCCCCGTTTACATTGCTCGATCAAGTTGGTACCCGAATAGAGTTTTAGAGCAAATTATTTGGAGAAAACTTTGTTTTTACACCAAGTCATGAAAATGGGTTTAAGGCTTTCAAAAGGGCAAAAACGAAAGGGGAATATTGAAAAAAATAATATTTTTATAATTCTAATTTGACCCTAATTCATACTTTCAAATCTAGGCTGAATTAGCAAAACCTTCCAACATGAAAAGTATTCTACTCATCAAATGGAGTAACTTTCATGTTTTAAGTTTTTTCAAATTCGCAACGGTTTGGAAACTGCAGGGGTCAAACTTTTCAGGTCAAGCCAAAATGGGTGGGTCCCACCCGTCATCATCATCGTCCCTCTCTCTCTTTTCCCCGTTTCCCGTCGGCGCGCCGGAGCAGCGATGGCGCCGCTGCCTCCTGCTCCCGGCTCGCCGCTGCTCGCCCGCCTCCCCGTCGATGCCGCACGCCAAGCTCCGCCAAGGGCTACGCGACGCCCGCTTACACGACGTGCCGGAGCACTCGAGCACGCACGCCACCGACGCCGCCATCATCGTGCGCCGTAGCTGCGGACCGCGTGCCCCGCCCGCGCGCCTTCCTTGCCTTAAATGGGACAGCCCGAGGCCGCCCTCCTCGCTCTCCCCCAACGCCTCACTCTCCCCTCCGTTTCCTCCTTTCTCCCCCACGAAGCCGAGAGCCGGCAACGCCGCGCGCCGCCATTGCCGCTCGCCGCTTGAGCTCGCTCTCCATCGCGCCGCAGCCACCATAGCCACCGCCGCTCGCGCCATCACGTTCCCCAGCTCGCGCCGCACTCTCGCCGCCTCCTAGCCGCCGTCTAGCGCCGCCGGTGCGCGCGCGCCCCGTCGCCGGGCCGCCGGCCGGCGCGGCCGAGCCGGTTCGGGCCGTCGCGAGCCCCCGCCGTGGGCACGGGCGGCGGGTGCGCCGCGGCCGCGCGGTGCTCCGCCGCCCGCGGTGGCCGCCGACGAGCTCCCAATCGGCCGGCCCCAAAGCCAACGCCGCCGTCTCCCTGTGTTCCCGTACGAGGGCCGCGTGATTAGAATTAGGAGAAAGGTAGGGGCCTTCGGGTAAAAGTGCCGGACACACGAATTATTTGGAATAGGGCTGGGTTAATTTCCCAAAAAACATAGGGGCCTAATCGATAACTCTCTGTCTTATATGAATCTCGAAATAGATTTTCAGAAAATGTGTGCATGCTTGTAAAATCCATATCTTGCTCATTTTAGCTCCGATTTGAGTGATTCAACTTGCGTTATTTTTCTTATGAGGTGTACTATGCAGTAAAAATATCATATGCCATGTTTGTGAAACTTTTCTGTGTAGTATTGATTAATTATTGATTGTGGTTTAATCTTAGGAAATTCATAAGTAATTCTAGGTAGCTTTGAAAAATATGGTTCTTATTCCCATAGTCTTCTATTGTCATGCTTTTTATGTGGTAAAGATATGAGGTATGCCTTCTGTGTAATATTTAGGAGTTGTAGTTCAACTGTGCTAGAAAGGCTATGTGGAAAATAATTCATAAATGATTTATATAAGTGTGATATATGGTTGATACTTTTTGTGGGCTCATTATATGTTATAAAGTCGCCTCTGGTGTAATGAGATGCATGGTTTCATTAACTTCGTAGTACAAAGTATTTTTAGGTGACCCTCTACCATGCCACTTGTGAATTATGTGTAGGACAGGGGGTTCATCCAAATGGGGTGAAATTTGGATGATGATCTGCATTTGATATGTTTTACCTACTGTAATTTTGGTAGGATTTTAGGAGTGATAAGTCTTGGTGTTGCTGTTCAACTCAAGGTTGGTCCAATTAGGGAGTAAACCAATGATGCCATGTTTAGTGCAATGATAAGTTAGTCTTATGACAAACTTGTCAATGTATGATATGATTTTAATTAGTTTATTTATCTATTGGTCAAATTTTGGTGGTCATTGGATGAATAGTTTAGGAGTTATGACCATTATAATTTGGGTAACAGGGCTGTTTAGTGGCTGTTTTGCCGGGATCAGTCCTGATGATGTCTGTTTTAGGTGTAGTTAACCTGGGAATCAGCTTGTGATGTCTTCAGATGTTTGATGGAGAATTTCATAAGCTTTCCAGAATGTCTTCATTTATATCCATAGGGTCTATGATTATTTATTTATGATTTATTTACTGATCTGCTAGTTATATGGTTATGACTAGTATTGATGCTTGAATAAGTGATGTTGTGTGCTAGGCTTATTGTCAAGTATTCAAGGTGATTAGTGGTATGATGGGTGGTTAAGTAGTATACTAGGATGAGTAGATCATGATGAATTGATTAGGATGATTATGCTTGAGTGTAGTCTCTTTGGCTTTACTGACTTGTTTGCTGATGATAGTAGAAAGGGATGTCGTACTAGGATTACATTGTTGTAGTAGAAAACGTAGTAGATGACATGTGCTTATGGTACACGTTCTTGGATGATGTTGACTACCTTGTAGAAAGAATAAGCAAGCACGCATTCACATTAACATACCATGTGTATTCTTAGTATTCATACATGCACCCGCATCATACAGATCGTTAGGAGAACAACGTGACGTGGGACAAGGATCCAAAAAGAGGAGTCACCAAGAGGAACCACGGCACGTGAGGTGATCGAGAACCAGACGTGGAGTGATCAAATGTTGGGAGCTTCAACATTGATCGTATTAGGAAGGCAAGCCCCGGAGCATTTCTCCTACGGTTTGCAAAATGATTTACTTTGCGTCCTTTATTGTTTATGATGCATTAAGTTTATAGGCATTACTTGGAACTGTTATTGCATTATGAGTACCTTGATCCACCTGAATACCTTACCCTTTTTAAGTTCAGGATCGTTCATATGCTTAGCACTGCTTAATTAGATCGGTAGAAGACGGGTGATTGACCCTCATCCGCGAGGTAGGTGGTTACTACCCTATGGTTGAGGAAAAGGAGGTTGGTTTAGAGAACATAACCATGTGGCCTTGTTAAATCACGACTAGTCGGAGTTTGTGGTGTGTTAGACCACGGAAACTCCGGCGATGTCACTTAAGGGACTATGGCTTTGTACGTCCTCGGATCATGTTGAACAATGCCTCACGTATAGCGGAAGGATGCGGACATCCGACCGCGAAGCCTTGAGGATGTTTGGGCCGGAATTTCAGCAGAGTTGAGTGTATTGCCCACGGCGCGGTATTAAAGCCGGTGGCCGGTCGCGCGGAGAGACCTCGGTAGCCGGGCATGCCCCCGGTGTAATCGTATTTGCTTGAAATCCGCGACTCCACCCGAATAGACCAAGGTGATCTAATCGACTCCGACGGGAGACGTGTGGTTTGTGTGAGGAATACCCGCCACCGGGTTTGCAATCGATTATAATCGCCATCGTTCCTGGACAAGTGAACACTTGACCGAGCGGCCGACCGTCGCAAATCATTGTGAAAAATAGGATGGTTATGGTTCTATGTTGTTGATGCTTGG
This sequence comes from Themeda triandra, assembly GCA_018135685.1. NCBI lineage: Eukaryota > Viridiplantae > Streptophyta > Magnoliopsida > Poales > Poaceae > Themeda > Themeda triandra. Next base: position 46,598 of record JAENPR010000262.1, on the reverse strand, counting down.
TATGCTCAACCCGAAGGATAGGATAGTTTTGTTTGCTCATACCCGGAGTTGGAATAGTACAGGTGCTAATCTAGTGAGGTCGGGATCCAACCTAAAAGATGATAAGCTAGAGAGTCCTTTATCACTAAATGATTATTTAATAAGCTCATCTTTTATCGCAAGTTTAAATGAGTCGCTACCCCACTCATAAAGCCTTGCATACTCCTTGGTGTCACTTTATTTTTGGTTTATGACGGGTAAGTCTAGCCGAGTACCTTCTTGTACTCGGGGTTTTATTCCCACTTGTTGCGGATCATAAGACCTTTGTTTGTGGCAACAAGATGGACCCGTATCCCACTACGGGAGGATTAGACCTTGGGCAAGGTCGTCTCTTATATCTCATTCCTCCATGCTTTTTGTCTTTGGATTTAATGGTGGACCAGGCACTACTTTTAACTAAGTGTGCGTTTGTAAAACAACACTTTATTTTGCTTCCGCAGTTGTTTTTTTAAACTTGGCATTGTAATAACTATTTCATAAACTCCGATGTAATCAATTACTTGTGAACTTATGTATTACTATGAATGGTTTTATGTTGAACTCAATTCGGTCTGGGCTGTATTGTGGAAAGTTTGAAATCCTTCGTGGTTTCACGGACTACCGGGTTGATATAAGCGTCATGTGCTAATTAGGTTGCTTAGGCGACATCATTAGTACATTATGTTTATATTAATTGGTCGGTTCTGTTACAGTGAACGCCCAGGGCGGCGATGTCATCGCGCGGCTGGCGGCGATCCCCGGCCAAGTGGCCGCAGTGGCGGTTCATGGCGTTCGTCATGGTGCTTCCGCCGCTTATGCCACCGTCGACGCCATCTCGGGTGTTGATGTCCGTGGCATGGAGCTGTCGGTGGCGGCGCATGACGCCATGGAGGGCGGCGCCGTCGAGTTCACCGGGCGGCGGAGGCCGTCGCCGCCGCGACTCTGTTGACCTCGGTGGTCGGCAAGTCGTTCGGGATGACTAGATTGCTTTAGATGCAATCGGTCCCCGTTTGTAAAAATTTTTATATTTTTAATGAAAGAATTGGATTTTTGAAATGTGTCTTGTGCCGGAATCCTTCGAGATTCCTTTTATTTATCTCTTATTTTGATCCTATCTTATGACTTTGTCATGTTTATGCCGTAGGATTTTGTTTCAGATTTGAAATCCTCTCGTTTAGAGAATGTCGTAACGCGTCGATCCGAGGGATGATTTTCCTTTGAATGACAAGAAAAATTCATGTGCTCAAGTGTTTGACACGAAGAACTTGATTTCTTATAAAATAGTACACATTAGATTGCTTTTTTGTCATTAGAATGACTTACAACGATGTGTACGACTGACGCTAACTTAAACCTTGAAAGGGAAATCGCCTAAAAAGAAAACTTGTGCTGATAAAAGAGAAGATTTCATCTCTTGTTGTTTCAATTTTCCGGCTCTGCTTCGCCTTCTTCCAAGTCGTGGACCATGACTGGGTCTTCTTCGGTGCAGAGCAGTAGGTCGTCATCGTCCAGGACTTGATCGTCTCGGCGTCGGACGTGGTCGGATATACTTATCCCGTTCCGAGTAGTATTGAGATTGTCCTTTTTTGGAAAAGGTACATCTGTAAAAGAATCTAAGGAGCTTGAGTTCTTCTCGAACTGGCTTCCCTTTTGTACTACTTCATACCACTCGCCGTTTATGAACATGCCTTCGGATGTTTTGCGTCCTGGTGATCGAATTGTTCTGATGCGCCGAAGATTGGCAGGGTTTATTGGATTAGGGAATATGTGCTCGGTGTGCGGAGGTATCCCGTCCTCAGGAGGAGTTGGACTAGGGAGCCTCCGCTTTGGTTCTCTCGTCTCGCAAATTGTCCAAGAAGGGAGTGATGAAACCATTACGGTTTGTTTGAACGACGGAACCATTCGTCCGGGAGGAGGGCTCCGAGCACGTTTGTGTACGTAGTCGTCGTATGGGTTGGGTACAACAACGAGGCTCATCCATGTTAGGTGAATCCCTTGTGTCGTCCCTTATGCCAAAGCTGCGGCGATTCTCTCTCGGTTGCCGCCATGTGTTTCGATGTGCTTCCCTCCGTTTTCTTTCTACGTCTTGGTGTCGGTCGGCCAGCGCCCGGCCCCGTGTGCCGACGCTATTGTCATTGAAGGGGATCGAGTTGAACGTGCTCGTGGTCGTTCTGCTCTTTGTTCTGTTGCGTTTGACGTTGCCATGGCAGCCGATCTCTCTTGCCGTCGCTTTTCCCTCCGTTGTTTATCACGACGAAGGGCAGCGGTTAGCTCGGTGCGTTCTGCGAACAACCGGGCGTTAGATGTGTTGTTTTGTGGGGATCGTTCTTGCTGCGTCGCAGTAATAGGCGCAGTTGGTGGGTTCCGACCAGTTCGTCGAATTTCTCGCTGTCGTCGCCGTCGTTCGTTGCGACGGGCGTTTCTGCGCTGTTTATCGTTGACGCGTAACTCCGACTAGGCACATCGTGTTGGGTAGTTTGTGTTGTCTGATCTGGACTGCTGTTGTCCCGTGAGGCTTGTTGTGAAGTCCTCTCTCGCAGATCTTGGATATCGGCCAGGATTCTCTGCCGTATGTTGCTTGGCTGGCCTCTCCGACCACCGCGTACGATGATCGGCCGTGGTCGGAGCTGCTGTGAGTTTCTGCCGCCATCTGGCCGTGTATGGTTGCCACGAGGATTTGTTGGAACGCGTCGTTGTAGATTCACCGGCTGCAAACGTGGCCGCTCGGAGCGCCCAAAAGTGACTCTACGATGGTTGTTCTGTCCTCGTGTCGATAGATTAGGATTCGTTGTTGTCGCGCGATTTGTAGATCGCGACTGACGCGTCGTCGGAGTGACTCGAAGTTGGCATGGGTTTCGATCAACCTCATGTCTTGTTGATGGATCAAACGGAGTAGATCCGTGTTGGCCGACATGCCTCCTTTGGTTAGGACCAGTCGGAGGTGTTGACGCCGTGCCGTCAACTATCAGTAGTGGATTGGTTGGGACTGCAATGGTGGTCACCGGGATGAGTTGGATCTGGTTTGGCGCAGCCACCATTGTTGGTGCCACTGTCGGCGTGATGGCCGGAGGCGTGAGAGTCGTAGTAGCGCTTCTTGAGTTGGAAGTCCAGGTGAACGTTCCGAAGTTGAAGGTGAGGCCGGCTTCGAAAGTCATGGAAGCCGGAAGGAAATCATCTTGATCGACGTGAAATCTCGGTGCGCACCCCTACCCGCGCGCCACCGCCGACGAAATATCGGCGATAGTCCGACCGGGGGTATGCCCCGACCGGTAATGGATTGGCGGAAGGCGCACGAGATTGCGAGCAAGACGTAAACAGGGGAGCAATCACACAAGGTTTACCCGTGTTCGGGCCGCTATGAAGCGTAATACCCTACGTCCTGCTCTCTGTTTCGATTATGATGTGGATGTATGAGTCTGTGCGTTATGCCAGATTCCGTCCCCTGGCATGGGGGTCCTTGCTCTCCTTATATATCGCGGGGAGCAAGGTTACAAGTCGGAACTAGCCTATCTGGTACTAAGTTTACATACTTTACAAGTCTAAACTTTCCTATCTCAGCTAGGTCTTGTCCTCCTTGTCGGTCTTCGATTATTCTTGCCTGTTTTAGGCTGTCCGACCAGCCTGAGCCGATCGGTCTTGAAGCTTGATGGGCCGGCCTGATGATAGCGTGTCGGCCCAAACTAGGCCGTGAGGGTATATGGAGTTTATACCTCCACACCTCCCCTGCCGGCTAACCAGACGATTACCGGACCCAAATAAGTTTGCACCTGTTAATGTGCGTTATCCCTATACAAAAGAAAAATCCTCACCTGCTGAGCAGCTTCAAACACGTGTCAATAAAATCACTTATAGTTGTAGATTATGACATCAGATTTTTTTTACATCGTCAGAGAGTTGAGATTATCGAGCACTTTTTTGCTAGATAACCTTTTTCCTTTTGCTAGATGTAGTGTTTTTTTAAAACTTGTCCGTACACAAAAGAAAATCCTCCCTTGCCGGCTGCTGAGCAACCTCTGTCAGTAAATTCACTTTGTACATTTCATGACATCAGCTTTTTGGGCAGTAGAGTTGAGATGATCGGCTTGCATCATCAGAACTATCGTCTTTGCTAGATAACTTTTTGCCTTTTCACTACGGATTCAACAATCTCTCTGTTTTTTTTTTAAGATGGTTCAACAATCTCTGTGGGGTTTAAATCCAACTACTTCTGTATTATTCCAGCGCTCCGATCCAATCCTAACCCATAAACTGTGTTAGGAGTGGAAACCAACGTGCAACCTAGTCCATACATCATAGATACTGTTATTGGAAATTTGGAATAAGGAAACCGATGAGATTGCTTAAGCCCACGGTTCATCTATAGCTGTACTTAAATTTGGCACCACCCACACGCAGTTCAACGGTTCTTTAACCCCGTAGAATGCTGGGTGATACGCCTTGGTCTCCATATCATAGAACGCCGCGTGCATTCCATCCTCGGAGTAACTTGGAAAATAGATCCTGTTGCCATTACCAGCTCCTGGAGACACGACGCCAAATGACGCCCTGTAGTCCACAAATAGAGCTGCACCATCAATGTCCTTCACTTCAACCCATTCCATCGTCTTCATCTGGTCAAGCTTGAACACCCGCGGGAGCTCATCCGCGTTGCGCATGAACACCGATATTAGGTCCTCTCCCAAGTCAACCAAGTAGCAAAACTTGGCCCCGTCGTGGTCATCGTCCCAAACTTGTAGCTCGGCGTAGATCGGCTTCGGCTTTTCAAGCACTCTCCATGTGCCATCACTAGGGTTGAAGACGCCAAGGTTGCCCTTCCTCCCAAGGCAATAGAACTCACCGCGGAAATAGACGGGGCTATTATATGCAATGGGGAATGGGTCCTCCTGGTGGTCGAAGTCGTACTCGTCGCTCCACGAGTCCTCTCCATGCCGCCAAGTCTCCATAGCAAGAAACTTGCCACTGGTAGAACTGCAGACGCCGAAGACAATGCTGTCTGGAGATGTTGGAGTTGACGAAAGAGTGACACCATGGAAACGGTACCAGATGGTCTCGAACATGGGCAGCTCCACGATGTCCTGCGTGAACGGGTTTATGATGGAGATTTCATTGCTGCTCTGTCCAGCAGATGTGACCACCCAACCGTTCTTGGAGGAGCGGAAAATGTGCCCATAGCTGTCGCTCTTGAGTGCTTCGACTTGCAGGGTGTGTTGCTTGCCGCGTAGAGGGTCGAACATCTTGCACGTCCCGTCTTTCTTGGAGATGTGCGCGAGCCAGGGCCAAACCTGCGCTTGCCCAATTGGGCTGGAAACCATGCTCCATGGCTTGCAAACAGCTGGGAACCTAATGCGATCAACTAAAGCTAGGTTGGAAGCAATCAAATCCAGCAATTCTAGCGGGAGATCATGCCATGGAGGCCAAGAAACGCCTTTTTGCTCCTCCAGGTGGCTGTCCAAATCATTTGATTGAGTAACCTGTGAGAGAATGTGTTGAAGCAAGAAAATATTGATTATTTTATCTGTTGGAAGAAAACAGGACTTAATTACGCACGATACAAACTTCACGGATTTACAAACCTCATTCGACGTAACAAAACTCAGCAAAGCCTGTCCTTTAAACACTGCATCTTGGATCCTGCAGTGACACATGGCACCATGTTAGCAACAATGTGACCTTTAAATTTACTCATAAAACAAAAAAAAAGGGTTGTTTGACTATTCTAGCTCCGATCCGACTATGAGCATTTTTATATTTTTTTCTAAAGGGGCGATTATTATATGCGTGATGCATGATAAATTTATTTGAGTTGAAAGTATATAAAGTAGGAATAGCTAATGGTGAATCAACTCACTCATCACAAACAACCCAGTAGGCTCTAGAACAAGGAGTGGTAGGTTCAGGGAGAATCTGATGGAAGCTCTTCGTCATGTCATCCAAGCAGAACTTGTAAAGCCTCTCGCAGTCGCAGCTCGACCACACCAGATAGATGCAATTACCTTGCAATTGGACTGCCGCGGCGGAGCATGACAGGCCAGTCACTGGAAAGAAGAAAGACACGATCACTGCCGATGCTCTCCACAGTCGTCCACACCAAACTGGCGAGGTCCAGGCGGCGCACGACGATCCTTGTCAATGAGCCGTCGTACGGCCTCCCTACGTATTCGACTAGCACGACGAAGATGTCCCCGTCTGACACGACAAGGTGCCTCGCCGTCGTCCCGTACATGCTCTCCACGTCGCCCCCGGTGTCAAGTGACTGGCAACTTACGGCGCCGCCAATGCAGTCCATCACTTGGAGTGCGAGGTTGCCCGCGAAAAGCTTTCCGGCGTGGCTGACAGTGCTGCCGGGGGTCCAGACGAGGTCGTCGACGGTGGCCGACAGATCGGTCCACACCTCGTCGCCGGGGCGGCAGCAGAGCCGGAACCTCTGCTCGCCTTCGGACTCGCGGTCACTGGTGAGCACCACGGTGAAGTTCGCCGGCGATCCCAGCACCCCGCACGTCGCTCCCCAGTAGTATGCTGCCGGGCGCAGCCGCAGCGGTGGGAGAGAAATCTTGGATCGCCTGTCGGTAAAGCTCAGGAGGAAGCAGTCGTGGGTGTCCTCGTCTAGCATCAGCAGCCAGCTGCCGTCGTACACGGAGTCCAGGCAGATCTTGCTCTGCATCTCCGGGACGATCACCTCGTGCGAGCTCCGTTCAAGCACGTCCACTATGGTCTGGGTCGGCTTGCGGCTTCCGTGCGCTTGGATCAGCCGTGGCCTCATCCCGATGCCGGACGGCAGCAGCGATTTATCGCTGTTCTCCATGGGAAGCTGCTTGATGGAATCGATAGACGATAGGTCCTATTTGCTTTGACTCATTGCCTATATACACCGTACCCGATACGCCAAACAGGAGAAAATGACTATTATAGCCTCAAACATTGAGTTTCTCTATAATAGGACTCTAACATTGTTTTCTCTACAATAGGACTCTATTATGGCACTTTATTACATTCAACTAATTTTCTCATCTCCCAAATACATGTATTTTCTGATAACGACCTTATTGCCCTTCTGTACATCTCCCGTAGTCCTCATCTCTCATTCACGCGACGTCTGTTCGTGTGCCCGACGTTCGACCGATGGCATGGCTGACCGTGGCAACCGTCGATCCTCCCCCTTAACTTCGTTGGGCAGCGTGATGGGATCCACGCCGGCGGCCTTGGCGGTCTCATGGAAGCCCAGCCCTACCCGTCGTACAACACGGCGCACCCGACGCTGCAATGCAACGAAGAGAGACGGCCGGCCGCCGTGACGACGAAGAGGAGCGCGAGCGAGACGAACAGACACGCGCGCTAGAAGGTGTCCTCGCCGGCGTCGCTGGATGGGCAACAGCAAAAGCAGCAACCGGTGATGAACAGGCCAATGCTGAACACGACAAGCCAGACTCCCGCCGCCGCGAACACCAGCGCCACGGTGAAGCCGACAGACTGTGGATTGATGATCACCACCAGCGAAATCGAGGATCAAGACAACGCATAACCGAACCGGTCGAGGGTTGAGGCAAGAACACGATTAGTCGATCGATCAAGATGGGATCTAGCTCGAAGGTGAAGAATTCACGACCCAGTAGTGCTTGTTGTTGATGTTCCATCCGCCGGTGTAGTACCTCAGCCCGTCACGCAGGTCCTTCCGCTGCGTCTGCTCTGCCGCGAGCACGAACGACGACGAGTTCGCCACGGGCCTCGGTGGGCCCCAACCCCCCCGTTCAAGGGTAAAAAGGTCATGTTACCAACAAATACATGTATATAGATGACAAAAGTGATTAAAAAGAAACAAAATGTCATTATAGCTTATGGCTAACGATTGGAGTCCTATTGAGACAAACAAAACGTTAGGAGTCCTATTACAGAGAAACCCCAATGTTTAGAGTTCTATAATGGCCGTTTTCTCGCGAAACAGAGGGCTGGCACTAGAATTCTTGTTTGAATTTGCTGCGTAGAAGATATAGAGAGCTAAAAGAACAGATGTTTCCTGCTACGACATGAATTCTGCTGCCACTCTATTTTGTTTTCTTTTTCTTTTTGCATGCCAAATTTACAGGAAAATTCATGTCCAGACATTCAACTTGTCGAGTCACCAACTAGGTGCCTCGGCTACCAAATGTTATTTCTAGTTATATTTCTAGCTATATAAACTTAGCTTTAGGTACCATCTAAGTCCAAACCCGCTCTAAATGCTGACGTGGCCGCTGATTTTACACTGTAGGACCAATATTTTAGTCCGTTATATTTTTGTTTATTTCATTTTTCTGACAGATAAAAAAGGAAAAATGTAAACTTACCGAATCCTATTGCACTAAGCCATGGCGCCGGTAGCCGCCACGACCACACCCGCCTGCCTCACTCTGGCGCTTCAATCGGGGGGGGGCGCTGCCGCCCCAGTTGTTGCCACGCCTGGGCATGTCGGGGCTACGACTTGCACACTCCCGCCCCCAACAAACTTGCCTCGACCATGGGTGCGCCAACCGCGAGCTCGGCCACGCCCGCATTCCTGCTAAGGTTGTAGTTGTCGGTGTCGCCGTGCCCGCGCCCATCGGTGGCCGCGCGACCTCGCCGGCTAGAGCCACGCCCGTCCGCGACCTTCAGTGTTGCTTCCTACGCATGTGAGCCGGAGGAAGAAGAGAAGCCATTTTTTTTTTACTTTTTAATATGCTCTCTGGCATGTGGGCCCAAATGTTAGTGAGATAAAAGAGAAGACAGATGGAGCTTGCACGGGATCCATATTTTAGGTCCACGTCAGCAGTCACATCAAAATAAAGAATTTGTAAGCGGCTTAGTTTATGGACTTTTAGTTCGTAAAACTCCTAAGCTGCAAGACTTGAGGTGTGTTTGGTTGTTTCTAGAGCTGCTTGGCGCAGATAGCATCCCATGTTTGATTGCGAACGTTTGAGGTTGAAAGATGAGATCGCTGCTTAGTGCAAGAGCTGCTTGGGAGGCACTCATCCAAACATGTCTCAAATGCTAGGTGGCGTAGTACATCTATAAGTTCTTATTATGTTTGGGTATAGCATTTCTCTTATGTTTTCCTGATTTTGCAAAATTTTTGAGTTTTTTTCATGAATACATAAAGAAGAAGAGTTGAACCATACGACCAACGCGCTTTAAAACAAGCACCCTAGCTAAGAGGTCTAACACTCGTATCATTGTAATAAAAAATGAAGTTTCTATGCTCTATTTTTATTTTTTTCTAGTAAACACCCCCCCCTCTTGTATTTTTTATTGTCTACCATTCTTTATTTGTCAATAGATCGCAGATTTGGTGTTTTGTGTTATTATTTCATTTTATGTTTTTTACAACAATTATTTCATTTTATGTTTGTTGACGCTCAAAAATGTCCAAGGGTAAAATAACTATCTTAGTGAGTTGTCAAAAGTGGAAGCAGACTTCACCATTGCGTTCCTCTCGTCGAGATGATCAAAAAGCATATATTGAACGTCCAATTTGGAGTCTGGGTGAAGGAGCTGTGCCCGTGAGAAGAGACCCTATTATCGGAAGTTCTGACCCGAGTCAGAAGTTCCGACTATCGGAAGTTCCGACGTATGTTGGAAGTTCTGACACGTTGGAAGTTCTGACGTCTGTTGGAACTTCCGACCCTGTTCGGATCTGACCTTTTGGAGCCCGAACCAAACTGTTCCAAACTCGTGGGAAACTTGGAAAATAAGACTTGGAAATGTTTCCTATTGGAATAAGACCACCCCCTATATATATGAGAGGATCATGGCCAATTGATCCCATCCAATCAATCGACAAACAAACACAACACGATCAATCTATCTTCTACCCTTGCTCTATCCTCCAGCTCTGTGCTACCCCATGGCTTGATCCAGGCGATCAAGGATGGCGTCCTAGGCTCGTCCGCCGACCTAGGGCAACCGGCGACCTCTTCGCTCTGACGAGATCCCTCTCAGGCGAAGGTTTCGACGGCTCCTTTGCTAGTTTGCTTGGAAACTAGCCGGCTCTTCGTCACGTAAGCACGTTGATTGCCCTTTGGTGGTTTGCTCGTAAACCTCGCCGCTCTCCACCGCGAAAGGTGTTGGTTATCTCCTGCCGTCGACGAGCTCTACATCGGCCTATCGGTCTCTAGATCGGTTTGCCGGTCACGCTGCGTCGTCGCTGTGCTGCAGGTCGCCTAGTGCTACCTCGAGGGCGTCCAAAGCCCACGTGTGGTGTGTTGATCTATTTTAGCGTCAACAATGTTGGCATCCAAACCATGAGTCGTTTCCACACGTACATGCAGACCTGGAAATCGTGGAGAGTAACCACGCATTGTAAATTTCCTTTGATCTGGATCCAGACATATACAGGGTATAGGTGAGTGAGTTAATTTCATCCATTCCACACGTGTGGATCGTGACACATGCGTTTCTAATATATACTCCATGATCAGGCAAACTCCATATATATCCACAATCAGACACCTTTTCACCCCAACTCCATTAGACCTCGAGCAGCAGCGACCTACCCCCCGGTGCGGTCAAGCGGCTTCCTGTCTTCACAAAAAGGTTGGAAGACACGCTTGCACTCGCACTAGTAGCCATCTGAAACCACCATGTTCCTCGTCCCATTCGCCGCGGTTAACCATAAACTAGGCACGCCGTACGCGAGACACTTCCGGCCGCTTTCCTCACCTGTATAGAATTCCTCTCCGACCGCCACTCGGTGCACCGGTTACGCAGCGCATGCTGTAGTACATCCTGTCCATCTATCCGCCGACGGCTACGAGAACGCGACTTCCCACCAGTAGCGGTAGGAGTACCAACTCGTGCGTGTTGTTCCATTCTTCATCCCCTGGCCTATAAACACTCACTCTCGTGCATCGACCTCGCCACACCGCATCGCAAGTCGCAACAGTCAGCCAGAGACAAACAAACAAACCAACCAAACATTTCCTAGTTCCTGTCCGATCGAGCCTTTGAGAGGTCAAGGTATGGCGCCCGTGTATGCTGCTGCGGACGATGGCACCAACGTTAATGGCTCCGGCCTGACCCTGAACTCGGCCGTGGTGGCGCAGCGGGCGCTGAGCCTCGTCGGCGGTGCATCCACGCCGCTGTGTTCTCCCACGCCGCCGGCGTACGGGAGCATTGTCACCGTGCTGAGCATCGACGGAGGCGGCGTGCGCGGGATCATTCCTGGCACCATCCTCGGCTTCCTCGAGGAGAAGCTGCAGGAGTTCGACAAGCGGCCGGACGCGAGGCTGGCGGACTACTTCGACGTGATCGCCGGGACGAGCACCGGCGGGCTGGTGACCGCCATGCTCACGGCGCCAGACAAGGACGGCCGCCCGCTGTTTGCCGCTAAGGACATCAACGACTTCTACCTCGAGCACAGCGCCAAGATCTTCCCACCCGGCAGCAGGTACGTGAGGATCCATATCCGACCTTAATTTGCGTTCACGTACGCCGTCGTCGTCGCACGACGTCACGCAAATGCTTGAATCGTGTCGTGTGTTGCATATGCAGCGGCGGTCCTCTGGGGTTGCTCAAGAAGTTGACGGGGCCCAAGTACGACGGCAAGTACCTCCACTCCCTCATCCAGGGGTTCCTCGGCGAGACGAGGGTCAGCCAGGCGCTTCAGAACATCATCATCCCCACCTTCGACATCAAGCTCATGCAACCCACCGTCTTCTCCAAATACGATGTGCGTCCGTGCACAATTTAACGATGTCTGCATGGTTGAACCTTTCATCACCGTGCTAACGCTCCAGTGATTTGTCACGCACGCAGGCCATTAACGATGTCTCCAAGGACGCTCTGCTCTCGGACGTGTGCATCAGCACGTCCGCCGCGCCGACCTACCTCCCAGGGCACCAGTTCCGGACAAAGGACAAGGACGGAAACCCGCGGGCCTTCAACCTCATCGACGGAGGCGTCGCTGCAAACAATCCGGTGAGTCCCCGACGTACTTACCATCACAAGCGTAAACTCATCAACACAAAGAATCTTGTCGTCGCTGACGAAATTTGCACAAATTTTGCAGACGCTGCTGGCGATGACAGACGTGAGCAAGCAGATCCTGCTGGGCAACCATGACTTCTTCCCGATCAAGCCAGCGGACTACGGCAAGTTCATGGTGCTGTCACTGGGCACCGGCTCCGCCAAGGTGGAGGAGAAGTTCGACGCCGTGGAGTCCAGCAAATGGGGTCTTCTTGGGTGGCTCAACAACAAGAACACCAAGCCCATCATCGACTGCTTCACCCAGGGCAGCGCCGACCTCGTCGACATCCACGCTTCCGTGCTCTTCCAGACGCTGCACTCGGAGAGCCACTACCTGCGGATCCAGGACGACGAGCTCACGGGAGAAACGGCGTCCGTCGACGTGTCCACTTTGGAGAACCTCAACCGCCTTGTCGATGTCGGCAAGGGCCTCCTGAAGAAGCCGGCGTGCAAGGTGAACATCGAGACAGGCAAGAACGAGCCCGACGCCAAAAGGGGCACCAATGAGGATGAACTCATCTGTTTTGCCAAGATGCTGGTACAGGAGCGCCGGGCCAGGATCCAGAAAAAGGGCAACGACAACACACGCTAAGAGCGTCTCCAAGGGTTTTGCATTTTTCTTTGCCATTTGTAGTCATTTGTCAACTTTTAAAATAAAATGCGAAAGGAATAAAAGAGGGCATCTCCAACCATTTTCAATTTTGACTTGAATTACCCAAAATAGGCGGCGTGCGTGGAGGGATGTGGTGCGAGAGTCGCTACGCGAGACGTCGGAGGCCGTGCATGCGACAAATGCCAAACGCGAGGGGCTTGGCATATATGCCAAGTCTCCCCCTCCAAATGTCAAGTTAATGAAAATGCAAAGGCTAAATGCATAACCATTGGAGAGCGTTTTTTAGGAGTTTTATACAAATTAGTAAATGCCAATGCCAAATACATAACCCTTAGAGCAGCTCCAAGGGACTTGGCAAATGGGTTTGGCATTTTAGAATTTGCCAAAAAACTCAAAAAGAGGGGGTCCACTGGTTTGGCATTTATGTTTGGCATTTTGGGCAAGTTGGCATTTGGGGGAGGAGGTTTGGCAAAAATGCCAAACCTTCCACGGCTTGGCAAATTGCGATTCCACGGAATTTTCGTGGCCCCGACGGACTCCCGCGCGGTGTGGACTTTCGTTCGCGCCACATATATGTTTCGCGTGGTCCCTTCGCCTCTCCGGATCGCGCCGCGCTCGATCGCGCCGCCGTCTTGCCCCGTGGTACGCTCGATCGCGCGCCTTGCATCGCTACGACTCGATCGAGCGCCACAGATCGCTGGATCGCTACGACTCGATCGACTTGAACATTCGCTACGAGCGACTCGATCGGTACGACTCGATCGCTGGATCGATCGACTCGATCGCTACGAGCTGGCACCTCCTGCACCTAGCTGCCCTCAATCCAGCACATGGCGATCTTCCTTGGCAATCATCGATGGCGGCTACTGACTGGAGAACACAAGCTACGGACTGGAATGCAGTGCCTACGGAGTGGAGAGAGAAGCAACGGACCTTGGCGATCTTCGTTGGCGGCTACGGGACTGCGATGCGGCGGACGAAGACGGAACGGGACTGGAGATGCAGCGGCGAAGGAAGACAGGAACGCGCCGGAAGAAAGACCGCGCGCGCGCGCGAGAAGCTCCTTCGCGCGAAAAATTTCGCTGCCGGGTCCACCTTCACAAATGCCAAGTTTGATTTTCCAAATCACTTGGAGTAGTCCTATTTTTAGGCTTTGCATTTTTATTTGGGACTTTGCAAACAACACCAAATGCCAACTCTATTTGCCAAGTCCCTTGGAGTTGCTCTTAGAGATGCTCTAGAGGCCGGCCGGGCGGATAGTTGTGTCAAATATATGAGTAGAAAGTGAATTACATGATAGTTTAATAAAGCCTCATGTGTGTTATGTAATCCATTCATTTTTTATTCATGTTATATGTATCCACTTCAATTAGCTCCCTCAAAGTGTTTACTACCTCGAATTCACAAAAAAAAGTGTTTAATACCTCTCGTGCTGCACAACGTGTACAACATGTATAATTTGTCCATTGTATAAATTATTTGTACAACTTCTATAATTTGACTATTGTACACACTACTCCACCAAATCTGCCTCCAACTATCCTATTTATATTATATGAGCTCTTTTACAATGGTCGGTGGCTACTATTAGGTACTTTTTTCATGTGTTTGGTTTGAGGGTTAGAGTGGGATGGAATGGTTCGACCTGGTGTTTGGCTTCAGGATCTACGAGTTGATCGAGTTCATATCCCGCATATGAAATATTCTCGATAGATGCGGGTTCATTTGGTCTCTCTAAATCGGGCGTACTAGCTCGACCTAGTTGAACAATGCCACAACCTCTCTTAGTGTATATTGATATTGACTAGCTATATTTTTCGAGTAAAAACTCAACCTACAGCTCGTCCAACGTGGACTCCTTAGCTTTCCCGTCTTCTAGGATGGCCTGCAAAACTTACAAGGTGCAATAGCGCAAGGGCCAGTGGCAGTGTGCAAGGGCGCAAGGATATGCCGTGAGCATATGAACCCTCTCCTCCGAGTTTTTCCATAGCTTGTTGAATAAAACAAGTATATTAAACATAAAGTTTTTTACAAGCTTCTTAAATTGGTGTTGTTGCTTCCAATAGCAACCGTAAGTGTTAAAGGAGTCCTCTCGATGGTTCCTGCGATCGATACTATTTTGCGGCTAATACAGTTTTGTTGTAAGAGAAAGCGTATTATAGCTAAGCCGACCGATAAATTCAAGCGAACAAGGTGTTGACATACCTCTATATTTGACTCTCTTCAGTGCCATATTGGCATCTCTATAGCTAAATGCGTTGAGTGCTTAGAGCAACTCCAAGGAATTCTCTATATCTTTCCTAATAGCTAGGAATATAGAATTTGGTGAAAAAAAGACCTTACAACACTTTCTTTATTTGGTTGTTCAAATATAGCTATATTCTATTTTGGGTTTCTCGCTGGTCAAAGATATAAAACGAGAATAACTCTTTAGAGTGCAACTGAGCTAAAAGTTATGGAAAATGAATTTTATGCAAATAGCCATGAATGATGATTTAAATAGTGAATTTTAGAAAAAAAAACTCTTAGAGATGCTGTTACCTTCGCGTAAACTACGATAGCTTTATCGATGCTAGAAGATTACAATTGAGCTGAGTGTTTATTTTTAGGAGTTAGAGCTCATTATTCTAAAAAAAAAACTATTATAAAAATAAAAGCAATATCTCTTTTAGAATGCATCAGCCATGGTACAAAGTTTTCTTTCGTAACAAAACAACATCAGTTGGTTCATCAGCCGCATAATCCAAGCGAACAAAAAGTCTTTGACAAGTTGATTGTCCTATACTATTTATACTGTTTATTAGGTTCTTTTATTTCAAAACAACCGCTAGGTTTAAGTGAATACTTTGTGGGATACGCTACTAGTTTTAAGAAGAAGAGATTTAAGTCTTATATTATTATATTTTCTGCACGTCTATAATTGCATAGTTGATGCACGCGATCTCACTTCAGCATGTTGTGAAGAGCACACTCAGCCATGTTTAGAACACATGATTTTTTTTTCTCTATATCCCTGTGTTTTGATCTCTACGAAATTCATATACATTTTTTTTGTGTGAAATTGCTTTTTAGCAGATTTTGAGTGAAATTGCTGCCGTCCAAAAGTCGTGCGGCAGCCCCACCTCCAGCAGGCGCCGGCCTCGCCGCCCACCGCCCACGGCACGCCCGCATCTGGAGCCCGCAGCCCGAGCCGCCCCCCACACCGCCACACGTGCCTTCCAACGTTCCACGGTTCCAAAACCGATCGAAACGCCAAACCAGAACCAGATCGGGCTCGTCGTCAGATTGATCCAAAAAAAAAAAAAAAATCGTCGTCGTCCATGATGCAGTTCAAAGTTGCAGCGCCGCACAACCCAAAGAGTACGGCGAAGAAAAAGAAGCCGCACCCGAAAAAAAACACTCGTCTCTCCCTCGCAGCTCAAAAATTTCCCCTCCACTGCCACTCCAAACCTAGGCTTCCCGGCGCCGCGCTCCGCACCGCCCCGCCCCGCGCCGCCGCGGCCGGTCCCCTCCCTCTCCGCCACTCCTAGTCTGCTTACCGGCTCCGGGGACCACCCACCTAGGCTTCCCGGCGCCGCCGCGGCCGGTCTCCTCCCTCCCCGCCACTCGTAGTCTGCTGCGGGCTTCGGGGGAGCGCCAACCTAGGCTTCCCGGCGCCGCACCCCCGCGCCCCGCCGCGGCCGGTCCTCTCCCTCACCCGCCACTCGTAGTCTGCTGCGCGGCTTCGGCGGCGGCAGCGGCGCTCCTCTCTCGTGGGCAGTGAGTGGAGATCCACACGGGCGCTGGTTGGTTCCGTGTCCATTTTTGTTGGTAAGTAATCCTAAGCTCACTTGGATATGAAGGATTCTCTTGTCCTAAGAGTCGTTTTGCCTCTCAATCGAACCAAGTAGTAATTTCTGCCCACTCCATTCGTTCCATCCTTGCTTAGCTCTGCAATGACATCCTAGTGGAAAAGGTGTTGGCCTTGTGGCAAGCAAGGATCTTAAATTGATAAAGTGACTAATCAGGTCCTTCCATGTGACAGTTAAATTGACTAATCGGAATACTTCATTCCAATTTTCAGATATGATTATCATGCCTTTACACTTTATAGTTGGTTCTTTTGAGATCAGTTTACTTTTGCAGTGCTTGTGAGATAACACTTAGAAATCCTGTGCAGTTTGCCCCCCAACACAAATAATCCGGAGCAGTGATATCAACATTTCTTCATTCACATGAAATGTCACTTCTTAGTAGATTCTTCTACAAGAGGCCTCCTGATGGACTACTGGAGTTTCTTGACAGGATCTATGGTATGCATGGAGAGTTTTACTATATTGATCGTGACTTCTTAGATCAATGTAACTCATTTATGACAGCTCAACTAATCGCATCTTTTGGCATTGTACAGTTTTTGATTCATGCTTCAGCACTGAAGTTTTGCCTCAGGGAATGTACCCAGTGTATTTAAATGGGATTCTTACAGAGTTGCATGAAGAGCATGTAGAATCCTCATTTCTGGCAATTAACTTCAGAGATGGAGATAAGAGAAGCCAGCTTGCTGATATACTACGTGAATACAACATTCCAGTGATTGATTACCCCCGTCATTTTGAGGGCTGTCCTGTGCTTCCTTTATCTCTTATTCAGCATTTCCTTCGTGTCTGTGAGCACTGGTTATCCAGTGGGACCAATCACAACATTATATTACTCCATTGTGAAAGAGGGGCCTGGCCATTGTTGGCTTTTCTTTTATCTTGTCTTCTCATCTACAAGAAACTGAACAGCGCTGAGCATAAAACTCTGGACATTATTTACCGTGAGGCACCTAAAGGGTTTCTACAGCTCTTTTCTGCCCTTAATCCAATGCCATCTCAGCTCCGTTACATGCAGTATGTAGCCAGAAGAAATATATCTCCACAGTGGCCTCCAATGGAAAGAGCACTCTCTTTGGATTGCCTGATTCTGCGAGCGATTCCAAGTTTTGATTCTGATAATGGATGCAGGCCATTAGTCCGCATTTTCGGGCGAAATCTTCTTGGGAACAATGCTAGCATGACCAACATGATTTTTTCCATGCCAAAGAAGAAATCTCTTAGGCACTACCGTCAGGTAAGTGACTGGAATTCAACATGAACAATTCAGTTGCCTTCTGTCACTCTATTTTGAGATGACATCAGTTGGGAATGTCTTAACGCAGGAGGATTGTGACGTGATAAAAATTGACATACAATGTCTAGTCCAGGGAGATATTGTTCTGGAGTGTGTACATCTCGATCTTGATCCAGAGAAGGAAGTCATGATGTTCCGGATAATGTTCAATACTGCTTTCATACGATCAAATGTATTGATGCTGAATAGCGATGATGTTGATATACTCTGGGGTTCAAAAGAGCGATATCCGAGGAATTTTAGAGCAGAGGTAAATTGATGCATATACTCTTTAAAATTGCCCTGGACTAAAATGAATCACTGACACAAATTTCAAAATGTAGGTGCTGTTTTGTGAAATTGGGGGCATATCTCCCCCAAGGGCTCCAACAGCAACACTCAATGGTGACGTGAAGGGTGGTTTACCAATTGAAGCCTTTTCAGCTGTTCAAGAACTCTTCAATGGTGTTGACTGGATTGAAAGCAGTGATGATGCTGCCTATTGGTTGCTCAAAGAATTCTCAGCAAACTCGCTCCAAGAGAAATTTCAAAAGCTTATACTCAATGACATGAAAGAGCTCTCGAGAATGCAAACTAAAGTTGGTCTACAGATGCCACTGATGTCTCCACTTGATTCTGATGAAGAAAAGTATTCTGTGGCTTCTGACTCTGTTTCTTCAGCTGATCATGAGAAGGTTCAGCATGGTGGAAACTCATCTGACTCGGAGAATATTGATCGTGATCATACCACTGAAGATTTTGAATCCAGTGGTATAATAACTTCTTGCATTAACCAATTTCTGCTTTGGTAACTTATTGATCATGTTATTCAATCCCTTTTTTAGTAAAATGTTATTCAACCAATATGAGGTTCCCTTTAGGAGAAATATTCCTTCGCATTCGTGCATGGTGCCCTATACATTTCAGGGTCGCATCACTATCCCCCTTAGTGTATTTGTCTTCTATTAACCTTTTTGTTTAATTATTAAAAATCTGATTCTAAACTATCACATTTTTTGCAGCTACTGTCTCAATGAACAGTTCATCCCTGCCTCCCCAGCCTCAACCACCTTTACCTCATATGGTACCTTCTACCCTTTCTGCTTCGCCTGTGTTGGCAACTGGGCCAAGTGAACCCCGAATAGAATCACTGCAGGAGCTACCAAGTAACATGGCTCCATCGTCACAACCCGCTCCACCACCACCGCCACCACCGCCGCCGTCACAAAGTGGTAGGAAACCTGGTTCATCTCTGCCGCCATCACCAAGTGAGAGTAAACATGTTCTCTCATCACCATCACCTCCGCCACCGCCACCGCCACCGCCACCTCGGGTTAGCAGGTGTAGGTCCTTCACAGCCACCACCACCACCGCCGCCGCCGCCGCTAAGTGGAAGAAAACATATTCTGTCAGCACCACCACCACCGCCGCCGCCGCCACCACCTCCTCGGATTAGCGGTGTGTCTCCTTCACGAGACTCCGCCACCGCCCCCACCCCCACCCCCACCACCACTGCCAAATACTGGGACAGCAAAACAGCAAAATGTTTGTGCAGCTCCACCACCGCCGCCGCCACCACCACCACCACCACCACCACCGCCACCTCCGGCTCCTGGAATAGCTGCTCCACCTCCTCCCCGCCCTCCCTCTTCTAGTAAAGCACCTATAGCTGCTTCTGGTACTTCTTCAAAAGGACCACCTCCACCTCCGCCTCCGCCTCCACCTGCTACTTCTTCAAGAATTTCTGGCCCTTGTGTTCCATCCCCACCCCCACCCCCACCACCGCCAGGTGCTAATAAAAACTCCTCCAGCCCCACCGCCACCTCCCCTAATGACAGGAAAGAAAGCGCCTGTGCCCCCGCCCCCACCACCTCAAGCACCAAAACCTCCTGGAGCTGTGCCTCCAAAACCTCCTGGAGTTGTACCTCCACCACCACCAAGCTCAAAGATCTCAAATGCACCAGCACCACCTCCATTATTGGGAAGGGGACGAGGCAACGCAACTGGACCAACTAAAGGCCGTGGCATTGGTTTGGCACAGCAAAGTAACTCTCCCAAGAAGGCTTCACTGAAGCCTCTACATTGGGTGAAAGTTACGAGAGCAGTGCAAGGGAGTCTGTGGGCTGATGCCCAAAAACAAGGGAATCAGGCTAGGTAGCTGCTGTGGACTTTTTATAGCTTGATTTTCTATTCAAGTATTCATAACATGTCATCACATCGTTTTGCATCTGTTGGTTTACTACTGAATGCTTTCATTCTCATACCACTAGTTTATTAAATATGAAATATGTTATTTATGGACACAAACCTTTGATTAAATGAACTGACTGTAGAATGTGCAATATTTTTTTTCATCATATATGTATCTTTGATTCTGGACTTGTAGTTTCTTTTAGTTATTTAAGCTATGGAAGGTCTCTCCACTAAAGCTGTGTTCACTTTTGCACTGTTTTGTCAGGGCTCCTGATATCGATTTATCTGAACTGGAGAGCTTGTTCTCCACTGCAGTTGTAACCAACACAAGTGAAAAGGGGGCAACAAGACGTGGTTCAGCTATTAACAAGCCAGAAATTATTCACCTGGTATGAAAAATTTCCATTTCTTTCTTGTAACATTTTCTCAAAACTCCTAAAAGTTCAATTGTTTCTCCCTACCTGTGGGATAAATGGCTTTGTTTAATGTGGAATGGTTCAAGGTTCTGCTGCTACAGAAATCGATGGTTTCCTCTTTCCTGTCACATTTATTTCAAAACCTTTTCCTTTATTTGTCAGAACTTTGAAACTCAGACTGTCTCATTATTCTTGAGAAAACTGCTGCATGCCATATGAAGACCACTCTTTCTTCTCTGAATCCATTTTTATTTTTTCTGTGTTTGCATTAGCTGAATTAAACTAGCCCATGTGAGGTTTATTAGTTCTGTTAACAATACTGGTATGGAAATACAGAATGGTTCATTAGTACAGGATGGTGCAAACCTGCTACCATTGTTGCCCTCTTTTATGTGGTTATTCCTTTTTCCTTGCGATCTTGTTACTTTGTATTTCCTCCAGTCACAAAAAAAAGTAAAACATCAACACACTCACCTAATGCAGCTTTTATCATTATTTATTCATTAATTTCCATTGTAGCATATATATGAAATCTGACAGCTGATATTACAAAAATACCTTTTGAGCTAAATGTACACATATGCTTGTCACACGTCCGATCTGAACACTATTAAAGATATCGACAGCCAAATTCAATCATGAGACTTCATACATCTCAAAATGTTGAATCTTTTGTGATTGAAGGGAGTGTTGGTTTCATATTTAGCCTCCTTTTATTTTCCCAGCGTTCATTTTAAACATGGAATGGTCCCACAAACACAACTATGACCATTTATTACATTATAAACACATCCAATCTCAATTTGATTGTTGTTTGATTTCATGGTCTCCAAATTATAGTTCAATTTAGAACTAATTGATTTCATGGTCTCCAAAATGTCACCTTTGTGACTGGATGGAATATATGTGATGATTTCAGTTGTGGTTTTCCTTCCATATTGGTATGTTGAATAAATATTTTCCCACTGAGACAACAGATTAATTGTTTGTTAGTTTCATTTCAGGTTGACATGCGACGAGCAAACAATTGTGAGATAATGCTTACGAAAATTAAAATGCCTCTACCTGACATGATTGTGAGTTCACTTCCTGGTCCAACCTGTCTCTACTCGTAACAAAAGTGGGCACTCCAGTTTCAGTTTGTGATACATTGATGACTCTTAGTGATTGCTGTTATTCAGTTTGCCTGCCATGTTAACCCTAACACGTATCATAATCATTGATTTTGTAGTATATAAAAATCATAGCAACGTTGACACTACAATCCCATACATTATATCACAATTTCATAGATCAGACGATTCTTTATTGATGCATGGTAAAAGTATCAACTTGAACGCTTGTTATTTCTCTTTGCTTATACTGGCATATATGTGATCATTATTTGTTAAAGCCATTACTGAACTGTATGATTTCTATATGCATGTTTTTGTTTCTTAGGTATTTTGTCATATTTGTGACATTGGAGTATTGGACATGGTTTTATGTTGGCACTTCCAATAAAAATCCTTTCCAGTTTGTTTCTTATTTTGTACTCCACATAATTTTGTTTTATGTTTGTGTCTGGCAGAATGCAATTTTGGCTCTGGACACTTCTGTTCTTGATAATGACCAAGTGGAGAATCTCATTAAGTTTTGCCCTACAAAGGAAGAGATCGAGATGTTGAAGGTAATTCTTTTTGCATGTTTCTGTACTCACCTTATGATTTGACTTGCTTTCTAATATGAATTTGACATGTTTTCTTATCATAAATGTGTCCTTTCCTTGTCTCACATTTCAGAGTTATAATGGCAACAAAGAAATGCTTGGGAAATGCGAACAGGTAAGTTCTGTGTTTTGTTTCACACAGTACCTTCTCTTTCTTTTTTTTTTTCTTTTTTTGGAAAAGGGTCTCCGTTATGTGTTGATGGAAGCTTTAATCTACAATGTAGTTCTTCCTGGAGCTGATGAAAGTTCCACGTGTAGAGGCCAAGCTAAGAGTTTTTGCTTTCAGAATTACTTTCTCAACACAGGTTTGGTGAACCCAGCCAACTTGCCTGAAATATGTCACCATAATTTTGTAGCATGTCTGATATGATTGTGATAATTGACCTTTTCCCAGGTAGATGAGCTAAGAACTAACCTAACCACCATAAATGATGCAACAAAGGAGGTATGGCGATACTCTGATACAATATTGAGATATGTTATAGCCATGTGCTGGCTTAATGGCTTGATTTATTCAGGTCAAAGAGTCTCTGAAATTACGGCAGATAATGCAGACCATTCTCACACTGGGGAATGCATTAAATCAAGGGACAGCACGAGGTATTTTAGAAGGTGCTTCTATGCTTCACCCCTTAGGAGTTCCACCAACCTAAAGCACAAAGTCAAGAGTGAATTTGAATGATTCACCCCTTGGAATGCTTCAAGGTTTGTGTAACTCACATTAAACGGGTGAAGCATAGAAGCAAGTTCCTATCAAATAACTGCAGAGAAGTCATATGCAATGCCTTTTATCTGAGAACTTTATGTGATGCCCTTGTCTGTGGACTGTGGATTGATTGAACAGGATCTGCTGTTGGCTTCAGATTAGACAGCCTTCTTAAACTGTCGGATACTCGAGCTAGAAATAATAAAATGACGTTGATGCATTATTTATGCAAGGTATTCACTTGTCACTGAGATTTGTTATAAATGTAGTGTTGCTACAAGCTTAATCAGTTCTTACAGGTCTTTACTACTGAACACATGTTACATACTTCATGGTCAATTTTTGTACTCCAGTGGGCACTAGCCCTTCTACATGCTGATGTGGTTCTAATTCTGAACCACACTTATCACTCGTTTATATTTAATAAGCTTCATTAGTATCCATGTGAAGGCTCAGATTCCATGATTATATCACTATCCATGTGGCTATGTATTTATTTCCGTTCTCTTTCTTTTCCCTTTGGTGACTCATGTTGGGTTTTAATTTTAACTCTGGCATACTGCAACTTGCTTGGGATTAAAAGGCTTTTTTTGGTTGTTGTTTGTTGGTTCCTAGCATGTGTTATACTCTATTCATAATTGGGACCAACGATTAGTCAAATCATATGCATACTTAGTGCACAAAAGTTATATGCATGTATTAATGTATCAAATAAGTATCTCTTAAGATGGCATTGATCGTAGCACTTGGTGCTCTACGGCTATATTGTAAAGAGATTAGTGGTGAAAATATTACCTCTAAAGAGTTCTTTTCAAATCCGAATACACTTACTAAAAACAAACTGTAAGAGAATATAATTGGAGGAATATTTGATATATTACATTGGGCCTCATGGGCTGATTATATAGAGTACATAGGACTAACATCCCACATGGGGAGATGGTTGTTCAAGGGTTGCTTGTGTACTTCAAAGGTTTCTGAAAATCTGACCAAGGCTTTGGCTAAAGCTTGCTGGGCGGGTTTATGTCTAGAGTTATTGTTAAGATATTGTGAGCTAGGTTGCTTTTCCTGGCTTTCGAACAGTTGTCGGTGAGCTGATTTTCCCTGCTTTCAAACGAGTTATCTGGTCCTGACTAGCTTTACCTGGTTAACTGCAAAGTATGGTTTTAGTCAGAACTATGGGTGCTTCCCAGTAAACCGATTGTGTCCAGGGACTAGTCTTGTTCTAGTTATCCAAACACGTGCGATATAGGTGGGCAACTTGCCAGTTTAAAACTAATCTGTGCTACTTTTGTTTTTCATCATAAAAACCACATGCTCGTAAAAGGTGCCTGGCATGCTAAGATTCAACATCATATCATGCCAGTCAATGAATAATAACTACTTTTAACCCAGTTTCATGGCAACTCCACTTTGCTCTTTGCATACCCGATTTATTCATCTGCCTTGTGGCTGTTAGTCTGTCATTTTTTCATTAATAATTTAGCTAACTTCTTTCCATTTCTATACATGCTAGCTTCTTGCTGAGAAAATGCCTGAACTTCTTGATTTTGACAAAGACCTAGTTTATCTGGAAGCAGCTTCCAAGGTATTTCAATAAACTTATCTTTTGCACTTCTGGGTGAGCTTTCTACTCATCAAGTATGTTACTAAGCAATTGAATTTGTTAATCCTCACAGATCCAACTGAAATTGCTTGCGGAAGAAATGCAAGCAATAAACAAAGGTCTTGAGAAGGTGGAGCAGGAGCTAGCTGCTTCAGAAAGTGATGGTGCAATTTCAGTTGGCTTTCGTAAGGTATGGTGGAGTTTATCTCTCTTCTTTTTTAGGCGTAGCTGAATGGCTGAACATAAATCAGTTTACATCAACACATCACTTCAAGATGCTTTAGGGTTAATCTATTAAGGCAAAATGCAGGTCAATGTCCCCATATCTTGCACTCACTATATTTCTTGTATTTTTCTTCCTGTTCTTACCCTGCCACCTCAGAGGCTCTAACTCTGGCGGGGCTCTCCACCACTGCTCAAATATGAGCAGTTTGTGTGTTTTTTTTTTCTGATTTGTAGTTTTATATTTATAGCAGTAAAATTGCATGTAAATGTTCATCATACTTGTGTAGCCTGGTAAATTTACATGCGTAGTAGCCTAGTTGGTGGACAATAATGATGAGTTTTTTACTGACTGAACTAAGATTGATTGTACAGGCATTGAAAAGCTTTCTTGATGCAGCAGAAGCTGAGGTTAGGTCCCTCATTTCCTTGTATGCTGAAGTGGTGAGTCACTGCCATAAAAAGTATACCCTCTTTTCCTGTTCTTGTTATAGATTCTGATATTTTAGTCTTGCAGGGACGAAACGCTGATTCGCTAGCTCAGTATTTTGGTGAGGATCCTGCACGCTGCCCGTTCGAGCAAGGTATATTTTAGCGTTTGTTGTATTTAAATGTTTTACTAGATGTTGGCTCATTGGTCTCTTGGTCACACCCATTTACATTATTAACATGTAGTGATGGAAGTCAAATTTTCTTTGAATAGGATATTTAAGCAAAAAATATCCTGAGTAATCTAATCTTGATTACCCCAGTAGGCCACACCGTAGGCTTCAGTTTGGGCATTACATTATATCAAACATAATTCTGTATTCTTTTATCAAAACTGCAACTTTTTATTCTTTAGCCCCTTGAGGCCTTGAGTACTTTTCCACTGATTGTCTTGTTTTATCCAAACTGTACTTTTTGAAGTTGCTAATATCGCCGAGTGGTTAGCTAGCTAAATTGATCTGACTGCCTGAGCCCCTTCAGTTTCCCTGCGAACTGGACCATCATAGTTTGTATGATTGGCACGAATCTATTTTGTTGCACAGCTGTATGTAGTTCTTATGTTTACCTGACCAATTATTGCTCTTTTATTTACAGTGACATCAATTTTGGTTATCTTCGTGAATATTTTCAAAAAATCACGTGATGAAAATGCTCGAAACGCGGAGGCTGAGAAAAAGAGACTGGAAAAGGAAAAGGAAAAGGAAAAGGCAAGTGTGTCTGCTAAATAAGGGTTGGAATAAGAATACTGCTATGCCAAAGTTCCATCTTGTGAAGCTGGAGTGCTGGACTGTGACAAGGAGGACCTGCAGTATAATTTGCTGTAGTGCAGAATCTGCTTTGAAATCTGCACAGAGGTGTCGTGCCAGGAATCTCGCTATCTTCTTGCCATCCATTAAATGGTAGGCTCTTAACTGCCGCTCCCCATTTATTTCGCTGCATGTATTTTGGTGATTGCTGTCTGCATTAATTTTACAGTTTTGTACTCCTTTCATTTCAAATTATATTTCACTTAGGCTTCGCTTTGTCCTAAGTCAAAATCTCTAACTTTGCCCAAGTTTTTGAAATAAAATGCCATCAACAAGTTTAAGTAAATGCACTTTTGAAATATATTGTATGGAGAATTTAACCACACAAATTTGATGTGATATGTGCAATTTTCTGTAATCTTGATCAAGTTAGAGGAAGTTTGACTTAGGAAAAACCAAAGTGAACTATAATTTGGAATGAAGTTTTATAAGAAATTGTAGCTTTCATACTGAATTCAAATAGCATTTGGATCATTTCACATAACTCATGATATCCAACCCCATACTTTTCTTCTTTTTGTGCAGGTTACCTTTGCGAATTCCATGGTCTAGGAGTGGTAATCTCCTGTTGGAATGTATGAACAGATGACTGAACAAACATACGGACGCCACGGCTGTAGTTTTTGCGTGTAAATATAACAGCTGCCTTACCTGTACATAAAATTAGGCCAAGGCCCCAAGCGGGGACGAAGAAAACAACACGAGTGTTCCCTTTGTTTTTTGGAAAATAAACACGAGTATATTGTACAATGTTGCCTTACCTGTACATACATTTATCCATTGCGGGGCATGTTACTGTGTATCCATTGCGAGGCATGTTAGTATGTTACTGTGCAACTCCACTCTTCTTCTCACCGCCAGAGAATCATCCGCACTCAGCGGCACCGCATAGGCTTGTTTGGACGCCTATGGGTCGTCTTGTGTCCGGGTGGGTACGCGGCACATCTCTGCCCTGATCCGATAAAAAGCTAGGGGGGAGGCGCGCCCTACCAGTTGCTTCCCGCCGGATCGACGTCACCCAGCCAGGCGCCCAGGCCACACCGCCACACAGGCAGCCCACAAACAGATGATAGTCCGACGAGAGAACATGAGAATAATCAGCAAAGAACAGCACATGCATGCCACGAGCTCCATTTTGCAATGAAATTAGAGGAATGTTATGGTAAAACTTCGTTTAAAACGATGTGGTAGAAAGCAACGTGCGACTTGAAGGACATGATCGATTGTGGATTTTGCTATCCATCATTTTCCATAGTAATGAAAATGCTCTTGGCTCGACATAGTCTGTTCTATTCGTCCCGAACCGAATTTGCGCTGGGTTGTTTGTAAGTAAAGTAAATAGTACACGATGGAGCTCGAGAGGACAGAATTTCTTTTTGATCAAGGGAAAGAATCTATGGTTAGTGAAAACTAATAAATTAGGCCAACTTTGTCAGTCTATCCTTAATATAGAAATTAAAAGGTTAAAATAAGAAAAAGTCTAATTTTGGAAGATTGGAAAAACTTTTTTGATTAAAAGTCTATCTTAATCAATTGTTCATATTTGATTTCTATAGATCATATTTGATTTCTTCATATTTGATTTCTATAGAAGAGTGAGCCTCATGTAGTACGTACTACCGCTGTTTTGGGAAAGCGAGACCGGGGAACGGCCGATCCAGGTTCTGGACCTGTTCGTTCACTGGTAGAGTCAGTGTGTATGGAAAGCACCTTTGGGTGGCTGGACGATCTTTTGGTCACTGTGCTCTACTGGTCATCAAATCAAACGGACAAACATGCTACAAGCACATTTACAATGTTGCTTATATTTCCCTTAACAATGTCACTTGGTATGTTTTGGCTGCCGACCACCCGCTTTTAAAGTCGATCAGTGCGGAAGCAAGCAGCAACCGACGGCTGCACCTTCCTGAAAAGCACCTGTAACGAAATACTGGTGCAGCGAGGGAAGCCTCCAAAGCCTCTTTCTTCTACCCTGTCTTCACTACCCTACGTGTTCAGCGACACCACACATGCCATACCTGTTGCTACAAAGAAAACAGTTGCCAGTGCTCAGTTGGATTATTATGCTTATAAAACCCATCCCCCGAGCAGGAACCAACCCACACGCCACAGCCGACACACCACTCTCGCTAGCTAGCTCCAGCGCGAACTATGGCGTCGACGTTGACGTCCCCGTGCGCCACAGCACCTCAGCTCCTCCTCGTGTTCTGCCTGCTGCTCTCCACGGTTCCCCCGAACAATGCACACCCGCCGAGACCTTCGCCCACGCCGGCGGCGAAGGTAAGGGAGGAGGGCGGCATCATCTCGGCGGGGCTGCTCGCCACGCTGCGCGAGACGCTGGACGCGATCAGGGACGTGGCGTCCATCATCTCGGCGTTCCCCATCGGCGGTGGCATCCTCGGGGGCGGCGGCGACCTCCGCCTGTCCTCGGCCGTCGCCGACTGCCTCGACCTCCTTGACCTCTCCTCCGACGAGCTATCGTGGTCCATGTCCGCCACCGACTACAGCCCCGCCGAGGCGGGCGCGGGCGGCGGGCGCGTCGGCACCGGCGACGCGCGGGCGGACCTTCGGTCCTGGCTGAGCGGCGCGCTCGGGAACCAGGACACCTGCAAGGAAGGCCTGGACCAGACCGGCTCCCCGCTGGCCTCGCTCGTCGCCGCGGGGCTCGACGCCGTCACCTCGCTCCTCGCCGACGGCCTCGGGCAGCTCGCCGCCGCGGACGCGAACGCGGTTGCGAAGTCGTCGGCGCCCTCCTCCTCTTCCTCCTCCCGCCGCCGCGCCGCCTCAGTCCCGCGGTGGGTGCGCGCGCGGGATCGGCGGCTGCTGCAGATGCCGGTGGGGCCGGGTGGGCTGGCGGTGGACGCGGTGGTGGCGCAGGACGGGAGCGGCAACTTCACGACGGTGAGCGCGGCCGTGGACGCGGCGCCGTCGCAGAGCGCGGCGCGGCACGTGATCTACGTGAAGAAGGGCGTGTACAGGGAGACGGTGGATGTGAAGAAGAAGAAGTGGAACGTGATGCTGGTCGGCGACGGCATGGGCGCCACGGTCATCACCGGCCACCGCAGCTACGGCGACGGGTACACCACCTACCGCAGCGCCACCGTCGGTGAGTGCACCTAGCTTTGTTCTGTTGTCGCAAAATTTAATTTCGTGAACGAAAACTCGACAATGTTGGATTCATTCATTAATTTAAACGTACGTGGAGGGTACTAGACAGTCATTGACAACAAGCTCAAGATCGAATTGAAGGCGGACGGTATATAGTAGTACATCGTAGGATCGATCATATTGTGGTCCATGCACGCATGAATTGAATTCGAAAATGCACAGTCAAAGCAAAGACTACGAGCGTATTTGCTTTGGTAAACTAGATTCACCTGGAATAAGTTCACAAAGCTTACATTGTCAGCTTTAAGTATGTACTATGTACTGCTGTATTAGGCGTCTGTCGACGTACATACGTACGTACAGAAGATGGTCAAGGTGCCATGATTGCACTGTGGTATGGCTACGACCAACCGTACGTGTTGCGGTGGTGCACGTCAGGCATGGCAGCAAACTAGCATGTCGTAGATGGATCACCGGCAAAGCATGCAGCAGCACGGGTCGTCGGTGCGCGCGGTACCAACCGAGGGCGAGGGGTGGCCTCTGGTGCTGACCGCGCCGTACCATTACCAAACTAGGGAAGCACACTATGCTGGTTGGAAAGTTTCAGGGGAGCATGGCCTGGTAATATCATGGCTTGAAAGTACTAGCAGAAGTAGTTAAGGTGCCGGAGTTGATGCAATGTCACGTTATTTGTTCGTTGCCCTCCTGAGCCCTTTACCTGGCAATGGCATGCACCGTCTCACGTACGGGCAGGCAGCTGCGGCGCACGCTGTTCCCGTGCCGCAAGTTTCCACGAACAACCTGTGTGTGCAGTAGTAAGCGTGTACATTGAAGCCCCGCAACCATCCTCGCTACGCCCCGCCTTAACTAGGCTGCCAACGTGCAGCATTAACACCGGACCAGTTTCTGGATTTCGCCATTTCGGAGTGAGTAGTTGGGGATACATGTTGCCATGCATACATGCACGAGTTTAAATGAACCCGGTTGGCTCCGGCTCGGCTTTGCCCCGCAGAGACAGAGACTCCGCGTGGTCTCCCGCCGGCCGCCTCTCCGCTCCGATCCGGTCAAGGGCCAGCGCACCCTATTACTATCAGGCTCCAGGTAGTAACACAAGCCATCTGCCGAGGGGCCAAGAGCATTGATATAGGGAGGGCATCCGGCGTCCTTTTTGCGAGCCGGGGATCGACCGACCGAGCTCTGAGCTCTCCACTCCACTGCTCCAGCGTCCAGGACCGCACCGACGCAACAGTGACTCCATTTCCATTCTCCGGCAGAAAAAAAGATGCCGCTGCTGCCGTGCTTCACCGCCACCGCCCTGCTGCTTGCGTCGCCTGCTACTCGAGTCCGTATGATGAGTTCATGACCGTATGAGTATGACCACGCCGCGCGTATGCGCATCCGTCGCGATCTCGGCCGGCTCTCTGGTTCTTGGCTGGTGGCTACCTGGTCAGGTGTACCGTGTACGAAACAAACGATTGAGGTTCCCATGGATCGTTTTGGGTTGGCCCAGTAGTTAGCTGCCAATCAACCAGCTGGTTTGTGCTTACAGTACATTAGTACGAGCCTGTTAGTTGGCTGTTACGCAGCATGGCCCAAGTCCTTGTCCATATGACATGTGGGTCCTTTGTCTCCCCTGTCAGACGAGATCCATTCACTCACCTGACACCTGTTCTCTACTGTGCACTAGTACTGGGGGTGGCACCCATAGGTGCCGAGCGAGCACATGCACATGCATGGAGACTCATGGCGTGTTTGATATCGTGGTCCAGCATAACCTGGCCGATGAGCCAGGCTTTGGCCAGCCACGGTCTGGCCTAAAGCAACCAATATTGCTTGTTTGATTACATTGCAGCTGGAGGACTGGCCCAACCCTTTCTGCTGTTTGATTGCAGCCTGGGAGCCTGGTCCATGAGCTTGGCCCACTCGGCAGCCTCCCGCGATGGCCAAGATTCTCTTCCGCACGCGTAGCTAGAGCCAGGCCGAGGAGAAACGCGAGGGGGGGAGCGTGCGGCCAGAGACAGGAAAGAGAGTGAAATTTGCATCGCCAGAGCCAGGCCCCAATCTTGGGCCAGGAACATCAAACACCAGCATATGGCTCTGGCGGACCTGGCCAGCACATTTTGGCCCAAATCAAACAAGTCCTCATATGCCATTCGTCGACCTGCCGTGCATTGCAGCTGTGCCAACCACTAATTAATCAGTAACCTGACGCAATTTCCATCCGTTCCTTTCGTTTTGCAGCTGTCAGCGGCAAGGGCTTCATCGCGCGGGACCTGACCTTCGCCAACACGGCGGGCGCCGCCAAGCACCAGGCCGTGGCACTCCGGTGCGACTCGGACCTCTCCGTCTTCTACCGCTGCGCGTTCGACGGCTACCAGGACACGCTGTACGCGCACTCGCTCCGCCACTTCTACCGCGACTGCGCCGTGGCGGGGACCGTCGACTTCGTCTTCGGCAACGCCGCCGCCGTGTTCCAGAACTGCACCCTCCTGCCCCGCCGCCCGCTGCCCGAGCAGAAGAACTCCGTCACCGCGCAGGGCCGACTCGACGCCAACATGACCACCGGGTTCGCGTTCCAGTTCTGCAACGTCAGCGCCCACCCCGACCTCGTCGTCTCGGCCAACGGGACCGGCGGCGGCGGGGCGACCACGACACAGACGTACCTTGGACGGCCGTGGAAGCAGTACTCCCGGGTGGTGTTCATGGAGTCGTTCATCGGCGGCGTGGTGCGGCCCGAGGGGTGGCTCGCGTGGGACGGGGACTTCGCGCTCGACACGCTCTACTACGGGGAGTACCTGAACTCCGGACCCGGCGCCGGCGTCGCCGGGAGGGTCAAGTGGCCCGGTTTCCACGTCATGACCAGCCCCGCCGAGGCCGGAAACTTCACCGTCGCGCAGTTCATCGAGGGCAACGTGTGGTTGCCGCCCACCGGCGTCAAGTTCACCGCCGGCCTCACATCTTGATCCTCCAACTTGAACCTTGGTGGGTGTAGGAGAGACTTAGTAATATTGTAACCATATACGTACTCCTGCTATATATGCTAGCACAATAGTCCTATCACTACATGTCATCTATGGAGGAGAATGTAAGAAAATGGTGGTTAAATTAGTTGTTTGATTGTCTCCCGCTCTGTTCTGACTGATGGATGTAGAGGGTCTTAATTAGGATCGCTAACAGTAAGATTAACCGAGACAACACTAATTCGAGTAGATAGTGAAGGATTTGCATACCCTAATACATGTTCTACTGACAGTACAAGAGATGAAAAGGAGATTAGGGAGACTCGGGTTAGCTTACGGACCGACCATTGGAGTTGGCGCACGCCATGGAGCACTAGTGGCGCAGGAGGTGCTGACCTTTACGGAGATGGAGTGGCTTCCCGTCACTAGTTAGTTGCGGTCCCTTTAGACCGGATTAGGGTAAAATGGCAGGTGGGGAGTCTGGTGGCGGCGAACCTCGTGACCAGCGCCCAGGACCCCACCTCCTATTTATACCGCAGTGTGACAGGGGCCCTCCAACCGTTAAACGGGTTGGGCTCCCCGATCAGGAGCAGATCAAGGCTCAGTGTGGGCCGGTTGGGCTCACAACGACGGGAGATCAATCCTAACACTGACAACAGAGGAGCTCTGTTAAATGTTCTACGAGTTCAGAAAACTGCATACTATGTTCAAGAATTTGTTACGTCTTCCTCTGAAGAAGACTGAAATGGCCAAAATCTGAATGCATAGATAATCAACCAGAAGATCGTAGCCAGATCCCTTTTCACGCTACAAGTTGTAAAGTCCTGTGGTTTGAAACATATTCCTGTTATCAGCAAATCAGTTCTTCCGCCCCTAGGAATCGCCTATCCTCTTTACTGCTTGTGGAACTCACAATATGGTACACTGAAAAAGAAATCTGATACATCTTACATGTACAGTATTCAGACCAATGCAAATAAGTATACAAGTGGTACACTGTACAGGGATGATGGTCTGCATCACAGCACCTTGTCTCGTCCGTCCGTCGATCAATATGCGCCCAACAGTTGAAGTCTTGAAGATTAGTGATCCACCATGCATACCCAAATCAGGCATAGATAGATGACCTCCTCTGCTTCATCGCATCCTCTGCTCTCCTCTGATTCAGATGCATGCGTGCAACAAGAATGTCCTCACGGCTCACGCAGTCACGCCCAGAAGCCGTATTGCACCGGCGTCCCGGTGGGCTTGAGCCAGGGCTCGGCGTGCAAGAAGTTCTGCACGGTGAACTTGTCGGCTTCCGCCTTGCTGATCACCTTCTTGTACCCGGGCCACGCGACGCGTCCGGCGATGTCGGCGCCGGGGCCCCGGTTGGCGTACTCGGCGTACCACAGCGTCTTGAGCCCGAGGTCGCCGTTCCACGGCAGGTACCCGGCCTTGTCGATGAACGCCGGGATCTCGGACTCCATAATGAGCGTGCGCGAGAACTCGCGCCAGGGCCGGGCGAGGTAGCTCCGGATGCGCGGCCGCGACGCGTCCTGGAGCGCCGGCTCGGCGGTGAAGCGGCAGTACTGGAAGACGAAGCCCGTGGCCTCGCGGCCGTCGGCGCGGCCCTGCGCCGTCGCTATGTTCTGCTGGTTGTCCATCGGCCGCCGGAGGAGCAGGACGCAGTTCTGGAACACGGCCGCCGCGTCGCCGAAGATGAAGTCGATGGTCCCCGAGATGACGCAGTTGCGGTAGAAGTGCGCCTTGGAGTGCGCGTACAGCGTGTCCTGGTACGCGTCCATCCGGCAGTTGAGGAAGATGGACCTGTCCGACTGCACCAGCAGCGCCACCGCCTGGTGCTTCGCCGCGCCCGCCGTGTTACGGAACCCCAGCGCGATGCCGATGAACCCATCGCCTTGCACGTCTGTCGTCAAAGCGAGACTGAGGTCACACGTACGAAAGGGATACTTGTACGCAAAAAGAGGCTGTGAGATGCTTGCTTTCATCTTACCGAAGGTTGAGGTTTTGTAGGTGGTGAGGCCGTCGGCGAAGTTCCGGCTGCCGGTGATGATGGTCTGCATGGCGCCGTCGCCGTACATGGTCACGTTCTGCATCGCCCTGGTGATCGTCACGTACTCGGCGTACACCCCTTGTTTCACGTAGATCAGGTACCTGTCTCGCTCACCAAATTAAAGGACAGAAAGGGTCATCATCGGTGCAATCGCAATCTCGGTCGTCCATTGCTGGTTTCGATGAGAAATGAGTATGCATTCAGGCACCTTCCGGTGTACTGCTTGGGCATGGCATTGAGCGCCTCGTTGATGGTTTTGAACTTGCCGCTGCCGTCCTTGGCCACCACCACGTTGGGCTTGAGTTTGCCCTGGAAGTTGCCCTTGAGCAGCCTCCTCATCTCCGGTCCGTTCACCCACTGTGGGGTGCCTTCCTCGATGCCGAGCAGCCTCCGGTTGCCGGCCGCCGTGACGTCGTCTAATTTGAGCGACATACCCGAGTGTTTGACTCTGGGTTCATTCTCCATGTTTGCTTCTTCGTCGATGCTCAGCAGCCTCCGGTTGCCGGCCGCCGTGACGTCGTCTAATTTGAGCGGCATACCCGAGTGTTTGACTCTGGGTTCATTCTCCATGTTTGCTTCTCCGTCAATGCTCAGCAGCCTTCGGCGGCTGTCGGCCGCCGGGGCGGCGGCGGCGGCGTCACGCCCGTGGAACGTGGTCGAGTGGTTGACTTTGGGTTGATCCTCCACGTCTTCATCTTTCTTGTCGCCAAGCAACCTCCGACGGGTGAAGCCCGGGATGTGGAGCGCGACCAGGACCGACGAGGACTTCTCGATGATGGCCAGCGCGTTGCTGGTGAGCTCCTTGCCGGACTCCATGGTGTCGGTCATCTGCTTCTTGAGGTCCCCGTCGGGGAACCCGTCGATGCACGTCTCCATGTGCGCGATCACCGCGCTGAGCAGGACGCGGAGCTCGTAGTTGTGCCTGGCGACCCCGTTCAAGCCGCCGGCGTCGATGCCGCGGAGCGTGCTCCCGAGGTCGTCCTTGGCGTTCTGGTAGATCTCCTTGCAGTCCGCGACAGCGGCCTTCACGCGCGGGTCGTCGCTCTTGACCTCCTCCGAGCGGTTGAACGCGTTCGCGAGGGCGTCGCCGATCACCGCCACGGCGTCGCGGACGAGGTCCTTGGGCGACGTCGCGCTGGCGTTCGCGGCCGCCGCCTTGGACAGGCTCTTCTCGCACGCGTCCTTGTAGTCGGTCTGCGCGCACATCATCTTGACGCTCTTGGACGCGCTCATAAGGTTCGACCCGGAACCCGAGCTGCCGCCACCGGGCGGGGAAGGGGAAGACGACGAGGACGAATCATCCTGGTTGCTGGCGTTGTACGCGACGGCGGCGCCGCCCATGACAATGAGGATAAGCACGACCGAGGCGGCGCCGGCGGCGAGCATGATGCGCCTACGCTGCTGCCGCTGCCTCTCGACGCGCCGCCGCTCCGTGAGCGGACCGAAGTCGGAGAAGGCCGTGGCGGCCGTCGACATGGCCGACGGGTTTCCCCCTTCCCCTTTCTTCTCTCTCCCTCTGCCCCCTTACGTGGGGAAAGGCAGAGAGGACGGAGAAAGAGCAACCGAGTGGAGGGAGATGCCCTCCTCGTTTGCATGCCGAGAAACAATGGCGCCGAGAGATTTGAGGAAGTCTGCTTAATTTGGGAGTTGGTGAAAATTTACAACTTCCCGCTTGCTTCTTGCCTGTTGTAGCAGGTCGAGGCATATCTTCCAACGTTCGAAAATGACAA
This sequence comes from Themeda triandra, assembly GCA_018135685.1. NCBI lineage: Eukaryota > Viridiplantae > Streptophyta > Magnoliopsida > Poales > Poaceae > Themeda > Themeda triandra. Next base: position 10,864 of record JAENPR010000262.1, on the reverse strand, counting down.
TTTAGCCCAACCAAAGATTCTAGGCCTGTTGGGCCTGCTTGTTGTATTGCTCGTTACAAAGGCATTGATTTTTCTTTATTTTTAATTTGTTTTTAAGATGTCTGATTTATACAAAAGATTTTTCCCCTGACGATTAATAGTAGGAATTAGATATTAAAAATCTAACCATCCATAAAAATTTGCAAAGTTGTATAGATCTTTGAACGTGACAAATTCAGACATAATTTTCCTAGGATAGACAATCTGAAATGAAAATGTTGCAACTCTATAAAGTTGTAGCTATTTAAGATCTCCGACTTTAATTTTGGTCGTTTCTACATCCAAGATCACTTGAAAAATCCAAATTTTAGTGTGATCTCCTATTTTTAGAGGCGACTTTGTTTCCAACCACTTTTAAAAATTGATTTTTAGATGCAATTGGAAATAGAACCGCTTCTTAAAAATAGGGGTATAGAGGCGATTGGCCATCTGCAAATGCATTTCTAGAGGCGGTTCGGTTCGGACCGATTTATAGAGATAGTTGTAGATTGAGCCGCCTTTATAAAAAGCTCATATTGCTGACAATCATTTTTGTATAGTGCACTAAATTACATTTCATGGTATAACTAATGAATGTTGTGTAAATGGTATGTATTCTTTTTTATGAAATTGGTCGAAACTTGGAAAATTGACATAGAATTGAAACATATGGAGTAATTAATTAACCAGTAAATATTCAGCGCAAACACTCACGCGCGAAAAATTGTCATTTTCGAATGCGGGCCCTTGGTGTCACCGTCTGGCTGGAAGACATATATCTCGATACTGCTTCGTGTCCGTCGTTACAGCCACCCACAAGAGACACATCGGTGTCAGTACAAAAAGGATGCGCTAAAGATGATTAGCTGTTGCGAAAGAAATGGCAAAGCACATCCAGATCCAGGCTAGCTGCGGTGTGCCCAAGGGAAACATGTACACTGCTGCATTTTAATTTAATAATAACCTGCTGCATAATATGGGCCTATCATGCATGTTTTCTCCTGAAAAAAGGATCTATCATACTGAAAATCGAGAACGTTCCATGCATATTCAAATACTCCGACCACCGGTGCGCCATTTGTCTCGTCTGGGCGCCTGCATGGGCTGCACGTGGTGGAGGCGCCGGACAGAACGAATCGAGGCAGCTATTTCTCGCGGTCCAGAAAAAAGCAGGCGATGTTTTCTCGGGCTTTGGTTTGGGACGATCGATGCGCCTGCAGATTGCGTGATGCGCAGCAGATCGTGAACGGTGGCGTGGTCGGCCGGCCGGAAAGCGACCTTCACGGAGCCCCTTCGCCGCGCGTAACCGGCCAACGAAGGACACGTAATCCAACACCCATATAATTACTCCTGACGCTGATGTTTGCTCATCAGCACGCCATACCTTCTCATTTCGACAAAGACGACAGATACGCAAAGTCTCTGTGCTTATATGGATGGATCCCAATTATTCAGTTCCAGTACCAAGTAGAAGCAACATTGTTTTCTTTCTAAATGGCCACAAATTCTGAAAAGAACCAGCTATAAAATTAACACTACCAAGTCGAAAAACATTGAAATGTTTTTTATAATGTCTTGTCAGCCTTATAACGAAGCATAGCTACAAACTTTTATTATAGGTCATGTTCAGCCGCTAGTAGGAAGACGGCAATATTTCGACATATTTTCTCTTATAAACACCTGTTGAATCTGCTGGCTTTTCAACCGGTTGAACAGGACCATACTTTTATACTTTGCCAACGAGTCTCTACCAATGGTTAGAGCCCCTTAATAGGACTCCACATGTCTTTGGTTTGACTCACCATGAGGGCAAATTTCCAAATTTTCATGTCGTGGTTAAAAAAAATCCTCTCGTATGTCCCACGGCCAAAACACATGTCGTTAGGACCGGCCTAGTTCTCACAGAGTGATGGTGCCCTAGTGTCAGAGATGGGGCAGAGATTCGGAGATTTTTCTCGACATGCGTGAGAAGGTCTTCTTATTAAGGATTCAAGAAATTTTCTCAAGGCATGCGTGTGAAGGTCTTTCTTCTTCTAAAAAATACCCAACTCCTCGGGTCGAAGTTTCTTTACTTTTATACTTCATCCATTTCTAAACATATAAAATGATATCTAGGGCTATGATCATATTATATCATCCACCTTTTGTGCTTAAAAATAATAGCAATATGAAATGTTAATTGTGCTTTAAAAACGAAGGGAGAGTCCACAACCATATTATATCATCCACTTTTTCTGTTTTAAATTTCATGACATTTTGATTTTCCTTTAATATAATACTTAGCTTGCGAGTATAATTTGGACTGAAGGAAGTAGCAATTTGAAAAGGTCAATCAATCACTTTATGTGTCAAGTGTCATGCATGAATCGGATGAACAAAGCCAATCAGGTAAGAACTATATATAGCAAGCTAACTAGTAGCTAGGATTGCAACAAAGCATAACCAACGAGAAAAAGGCCTCAAATTAATACGGGGATATGCATGTGCTCCAGTACAGCACGTTTGAACAAAAGTCCAACATTCAACCTAATGATTGAGTATGACACGCTATGACCTGCTTATGTGTCGGATGGATCCCTGTTTAGATTTTCCTTGTTTGTACTTGACATTATAATCAATCAAAGAGTAGATATTTAAAGTCATTGCCAACTAAGAGCACAACTCGAGCCATACTCAATCCCTTGTCCCAGTTGAATTGATAGATTTATGGCCCTATACATTTCCCACGAAAGAGGCATAAGCCGTTTAATCTCTGAGAGCGTATGCAGAGGAGAAAGAGTGGACATAGTTAGACAGATGTCGAACAATTATTGTATGAGTTATGTTACACGAACATGAGAGTGGGTTATTGTTGTGACCACTAACCATGACGAGAGCTTGTGGGGGGGTGGGGGGGGGTGTCATTTCGCCAACCCTAGATCAAAGGTGTTGTGAGATACTAGCCATGCTTTAGGAAACATAAGCTTTAGCTAAACCTCGTCAACAAATATTGTGTCTTCATGGTCATCTTTGATCTTAAATATTTGTCTTAGTAGAAGATCTATATACAAATATCTTGCCATTGTGAGGTTAATTTCTAAAATTTGTATCAAGAGTAGTAGTAAAGCAAAGGAGGAGTATTTCATAACAAAGATTTGGAAGTAAAGCAAATACCATAGATTGTTAATGCTAACAATATCGACATATAAGCTCTTATTCATATACGACACGCTATATTGTAAATTGCAATATACAAGAAAATAACAAAAAAAAGCATAAATCACCACTAATCGCATATTGCATACACATACACTGACACGAGTAAGAAAACCAATGGACTTTATTATAATTATAAATAAATTATAATCAAAAAAGGAAAAAGTACGGCACGGTAAGTTTTGTTGGAGCCAATTGATTTATGCCCTAATACAAAGGAAATCCACAATAAAGTGTGGAATGAAACCCATTGATTGCAAAGCAAATCCACACAATAAAGTGGGGAATGAAACCCAAAAAGGAAAAGGGATAAATCAAAATCAAGAAGGAATAGATAAAAAAAAGGAAAACAGATAAATCAAAAACCATCAAGAAGAAAAAGATTTGAAAACGCAGACGCGTCAGCTAATCAATCTCCCACCTCCCTTTTCCATCTCCGTCCCCGTGAATCCGCAGTCCAGGCTCCCGTGCTCCACTGGCGCCCTTCCCTTCTGGAACCAACCCAACCCTCCTAATCTCAGCCCAACTTATTAACCTCTTTTTTTTTTCTCTCAACCCAAATTGGTTCCCCCTCCCGCGATTCCTAGCTAGTTGCTCCGCTCGCTTCGATCTCACCCAGCCGCTCCGAGTTTTGGTGCCCAATTCGCCGAGGCTGTCGTTTTGCTGTGAGTTGCTTCCGCTGCTGCTGCTAGTGTCGCCGTCGCCGCCGCGGCCTCGGTTAGTGATCTGATCTGGTGGGCGGATTGCGGCGCCGCAGCGGAGTGGTTTTGACTCCAGAGGAAGCTAGCCATGCGGATTGAGGCATCGCCAGATTGAGCATGAGGGGCGGGGCTGTTGGCGGTGGCGGCGGCAAGCGTGGCGCGGAGGATGGGATCGCCGGACGGGCGTCTCGTGGAGTTGTTCGGCGCAGTCAAGTCGTGGATGCCGCGGCGGGGCGACCACTCTCCTCCGCCGCCCGTGTCGCAATTCAAGTCGGCGGCGGCGGCTGGGCAGCAGCAGCAGCAAGCGCTGCCGCACGACCTGAGTAGGGATTTCTGGATGCCGGACCAGAGCTGCCGCGTCTGCTACGACTGCGACGCGCAGTTCACCATCCTCAACCGGCGCCACCACTGCCGGCACTGCGGCCGCGTCTTCTGCGCCCGGTGCACGGCCAACTCCGTGCCCCGCTCGCCGGGGGACGCGGCCAGGGAGGACGGCGAGAGGATCAGGGTCTGCAACTACTGCTTCAAGCGCTGGCTGGAGGAGGAAGCCGCGGCGCGGGGGGACAGGGCCGCGGGGCAGCAGCCGTCTAGCCCGTCCCTATCTGCTGCTAGCGTTGGTAGTGACAAGTCTAGCTTCACGGGGACGAACGGGCAAATGTCGTCCTATGCGAATATTAGCTACTCCGACTTTGCATCGGTGCCGGTCCATGGAGAAGGCAACTGCGGTGAGGATGATGGCTATCCTGAGAAGCAGCAGCAGCCTTCTATGCACCCTGCTCCGCCCATGGAGCCTGCACCTTATGCTGACAAGTCGTCCAATCAGTTCAACTTTTGCTTGCAGAGGTAAGGCTTTTCCTTGATTCGTGCTTTGTTGGTTAAGAGATTGGAACCTAATTTGTCTCAATGCTATTCAGAAGAAATATTATTTGTGAAATAAGTTTACATGTCCATTGATTTGTGTTAGGAGTGACGATGAAGATGATGACTACACAGTTTTCCGTTCAGATTTGGAAGAGCAGCACATGCAAAATTCTGATGAATACTATGGACCTACTATGTATTTTGATGGACATCATGTTGACTGTAGTGATGACGCAAAAGAATCTACATCCCCAAGGAAAGATTTGACAACCTTAGTTGATTCCTTGGGAGCAGATAAGAATGAAGATCATAACGTTGATGAGTGCTGCAATGCTCGGTCTTCTTCCATGTATAGCATGGAAGTGCTAGATAACGAGCCTGTAGACTTCGAAAACAATAGCTCACTTTGGGTACCTCCAGAACCTGAGAACGAAGAGGATGATCATGACGGTGAACATGATGATGATGAGGGGGTGGATGCTACAGGAGAGTGGGGATATCTACGCTCAAACAGCTTTGGCAGTGGGCACTGTCGAAGTAGGGATAAGTCAGCCGAGGAACACAAGAAAGCCATGAAAGACATTGTTGATGGTCATTTTCGGGCATTAGTTTCTCAACTTCTTCAGGCTGAAAAGGTACCATTAGTTGATAAAAGTGGCAAAGAGAGTTGGCTAGATATAATTACTTCTCTGTCTTGGGAAGCTGCATCTCTTTTGAAGCCAGATACCACCAGCAAAGGCGGTCAGATGGACCCTGGTGGCTATGTTAAGGTGAAATGCTTAGCTTGTGGTCACCCAAGCGAAAGGTAAACAAATTCTATTTTCCAATTTCCATGCATCACTATTCACATTCATATGTCTTGATGATTTTACGTCTATATGGTTGAGCGGCCATAAACTTATCCTTATAGTCAAATTGAAACTGAAGCTTTGTAAAACAATTGCCCTCTGACATCACTTGATGCGAACTTGCTTTGTTTTTATTAACCAACAGCGCTTTGAGTTTCATAGTGTGTTACTGTATTTATCTGTGCATTTCTTTGATCTCCACTTGATATTTTTTGTTTTACACATCAATTCCTTTATTTACAGTTTCGTTGTAAAAGGAGTTGTTTGTAAGAAGAATGTTGCTCACCGCGTATGTCATCAAAAAAGGAAAAGCCTCAAATCTTGATTCTTGGTGGTGCACTTTCGAATATCAGCGCGTATCAAATTTGCTTTCAAGTTTTGATACATTACTGCAGCAGGTATTGCCTGTGAATTCCAGTCTATTCACGCTTATGTTGTAAACAGAAAGGATACTGACAAGGTTATAGACATCTGCAGACTCTCACAGTTTTTTTTTTACTCCAGGAAACAGATTATTTGAAAATGGCTGTTGCGAAGATCAAAGCTCACCAACCAAGTGTTGTATTGGTAGAGAAATCCGTGTCTCGTTATGCTCAGGATTTATTTCTAGAAGAAAACATCTCCCTTGTTCTGAATATCAAAAGGCCACTGCTGGAAAGGATATCACGCTGCACTGGTGCTCATATAGTTCCCTCAATTGATTATTTGTCATCCCAGAAGCTTGGGCTGTGATTTATTCCATGTAGAGAAGTATGTTGAAGAGCATGGGACCGCTGGGGAAGGTGGGAAGAAAATGCTGAAGACCCTCATGTTTTTTGAAGGCTGTCCCAAACCGTTCGGTTGTACAGTAAGTATTTTTTTTTTGTCTCAACTACTGTGCTCTGTCATGTTCTTGTGTTAGCATGGCCACTCTCAGACACTCTGTACCTCTGCATACTTGATTACTAAGAGTAAGCGAGTTCATTGTTGGGGTACCTGGAAAAGTTTGCAATTAAGCTGATTTGAAGTATTCCATGCATCATGGATATCAGAGGATATATGATTTAAAAGGATTAATGCTATTGGGGTTATTATCTTAGTTGTGGAATAAATCTGGCAGAACCAATTGCTCTGTCCATGAGCATATTTTCCATTTTAGCTAAAAAAAGTATGTAGCTATACATGTTCCTTGAATGCTTGATTACACTACTTTGTCATCATCTCATGTAGATAAATGATCCGCATTACCTGTGTTAGGAAACATGTATATTACAAAAAAAGAGGCTGCTGCCAAAGGTCATATATCTAACTTCCTCTGATTCTGTAGATCTTGCTCAAAGGTGCTAACGGGGACGAGCTAAAAAAGGTGAAGCATGTTATGCAATATGGAGTATTTGCAGCCTACCACTTGGCACTTGAAACGTCATTCCTTGTGGATGAAGGTGCAACTCTTCCGGAACTCCCTCTGAAGTCACCAATTATTGTAGCTTTGCCAGACAAACCTTCCAGTGCTGATAGATCTATCTCGACAATACCTATGATACCAATCCCTAGTGCTTCATCACCAAACAGTTGCCTGCAAGCATTTGGCTTGCAAAATGATGATCTGACATTTAATGGCACTAAACGAATTGAACAAACAGCATTGGGAGCTCCTTATGATGAAACGGCATCTGTTCAGATCAATAGCCAAAATCGACATATTACCTGTTTGCTTGATATGGTCCCTCAGTCACCTGTTGGTCCCTTGGTTCAGCAGTCGAACATTCACTCTCCTGATGGTACTGGAGATGTGAACATACAAATGAATTTACAAGGCAACCTACCTGGAACCACTAGAAATGCGCTGGTTAATGACGTTAGCATATCGCCTGCTCATCCGACGAATTCGGTGCCAGCTAAGGGTGACAGTGGTGACAAGGGAGCAGATCAGCCAGCTGCTCCTCTGAACGTACAGATTTCTCATGAAGATGACAGCATAAAGGATAATCCAGTTGCAAAAACAGATGAAATTCCAGCGTCTCCAGCAGACAATCAGAGTATATTAGTTTCTCTATCCTCTCGTTGTGTTTGGAAAGAAACTCTCTGTGAGCGGCCGCACCTTCTTTCGCATAAAATATTATGGTAACTTTGACAAACCTTTAGGCAGGTTTTTGCGTGACCAGCTATTTGATCAGGTTAGACTGAGGTCTTCCACATCTATATTTGATTTTAAGCCTTGTATTGTATTTAACTTCCATTTCTATTTCAGAGCAACCTCTGCCAATCTTGTGAGCTGCCACCAGAGGCCCATGTTTATTGCTATGTTCACCCCCAAGGCAGTTTAACGATATCAGTAAGGAAACTTTCAGTAAAATTGCCTGGTGATGGTGAAAATGATGGTAGAATTTGGATGTGGCATAGATGCTTACGCTGTCCTCGAGTTGATGGGCTCCCTCCAGCAACTAAAAGAATAGTGATGTCTGATGCTGCCTGGGGCTTGTCTTTTGGAAAATTTTTGGAACTTAGTTTTTCAAATCATGCAGCAGCAAGTAGGGTAGCTAGCTGTGGTCATTCACTTCACAGGGATTGCCTTCGCTTTTACGGGTACATTCTTATCTCTTATCCATCTTATCAAATCGTTAAGGGTTGTACCTTACATGTTTTCATTTCAGTTTTGGTCAAATGGTTGCTTGCTTCCGATATGCATCAATTAAGGTCCATTCTGTGTATTTACCACCACCAAAACTTGATTTTACTTCTGAGCATCAGGAATGGGTAGAAGAAGAAGCAAAAGAGGTAATGTGAAGATGTACCTAATGTAAGAGTCTGCGTGTGCAATAGTTCCTCACTGATGCTGATTGCTAATGATTCAGGTGGATGACTCAGCTGAACTTCTGTTCTCTGAAGTTCTGAATGCACTTCACAAAATTTCTGGAGGAAGGCCAATTACAGGTTCTTTTGATGGCAACTTGAAGATTCTCGAGTTGAGAAGAAATATTGGAGAACTGGAAGAGATCCTAGTGGCAGAGAAGACTGACTTTATGGTTAAGTATTTTTTGATTTTTTTTTATATAATGTTTTATTCAATCACCCACTGTCCTACCCATGTCTGCACAAATAAAATTTCTTTAGTAGAGCTGTTCTCTGATTATTGGAGTTTTCATCTCCCAGGAGTCATTAAATAATTTACTGAAAAAGGATATGAGAAAGGGACAGCCATTCATTGATATTCTTGAGGTTAACAAACTAAGGAGGCACCTAATATTCCTGTCTTACTTGTGGGATCAACGGCTGAAATTCATTGCAAATTCAGGTGGCAAGTACTGTGATGCACTGGATGGTTTACGGATTGGGAGTGGGAATTCAGATTTTAATGGTAAATCAGTTGGTGCCAGTCCAGCACCAAAGTTAGAAAGGGCTCAAAGGTCACAGAAATTCTTTCAACTGCTAAGGAAGGGTTGTTACAACAGAGCTCTTGTCCACCTCATGGTGAAGATGAGGGGTTCAACCAAGCTAATGAGTCTAATGAAAACGGCTCAGGGGATGTTGCAGAATTGAATGGCACTGAAGATTCAATTGCCAAAATCAATCATGCTACCAGTGCAGATGTTAAGGATCGACTGGATAACCAAGAATCTAGAACTGGCGTACGTAGGGTTGTTTCTGATGGACAATTTCAGTTACTACTGATATTCCAGACACATTGGATGCAAAATGGAGAGGTCAGAATGAACCTGCCCCTGATTCAAACTTGGTGAAACCACTACCATCAGTCGAAGACGCAGCAGTTGATGTTAAAAATCATGCCAAGGCCGTGCATGCTTCTACTTTCACTGTCCGGTCCGGAGATGCAGCAGAGGAATTACTTAGATGGCTTAAGATGCCATACACGACATCAAACAGTTCCTTAAACACAACTTCTAGTTCACCACTGAGATTTACTTCCTTGTCTGACTACATTCCTAAATATGTCGAATTGTTTTGTGAGCTGTCACAGAAAGGTGGAGCAAGACTTTTCTTACCTACCGGAGCTAATGATATTGTTATTCCTGTATTTGATGATGAGCCAACAAGTGTTATTTCTTATGCACTTGTTTCACCCATGTACTGCTTCCAGTTGTCTGATGAGAGCAACAAAAATAGAGACAAAGATTCTTCGGTTCCATTGCCTGTATATGATTCAGGAAATTTTAATCCATTTCATTTGTTTGAGGAATTTGGATCCCACTATGATGTTGCTTCATCAGTCTCTGCATTTAAAGGATCCTTAGCCCCTGATCAGGTGCACTTGAGTGTTTCTTTTGAAGATGGTGGGCCACTTGGGAAAGTCAAATATAATGTTACATGCTACTATGCAAAAAAGTTTGAAGCACTAAGAAGGTCTTGCTGTCCATCTGAGCTTGATTTTTTTGAGGTCTATCAGTCGATGTAAAAAATGGGGAGCACAAGGCGGTAAAAGCAATGTGTTTTTTGCAAAATCTTTGGATGATAGATTTATAATAAAACAAGTTACAAAGACAGAGCTTGAATCATTCCTTAAGTTTGGCACTGAATATTTTAAATATCTGTCAGAGTCCATAAGCACTGGAAGCCCTACATGCCTAGCAAAAATTTTGGGGATCTATCAGGTACTTTTGAACATTCTTCATTGTTGTTACACTTCCGCTGTATCAAAGAATTGTCATCCATCCATTGATTTAATACAGTTATGTCTTGTAATATTAATTGTCACCTTATAAGAAAAATGGCTCTAGCAGTCAAGCAGAAACTTTTGAAAGCATAGTTCTGTATATCAAGAATGACTGCTGTGGGGGCCTCCCTGTTGTACCATTTTCAAAAAAAAAAAAAAAAGACTGCTTCTGAAACACGATCAAATTGTATAGTTTAGCTCATTGAAACAATAAAGAGCATATTTTTTCCATGCAAGTCATAGATAGATATGATGCTTCGAAAGGAAAAGATAACTTTCTACGCATAAATGTGAAAATGAAGTTTGGCTTTGACAATATTTATGTATCCCTTTGGACCCCCTGCATTATTCATCAAATTTGGCCAAGTTAAAAAATTATTTATGTTTTGGATTTCCAAATTTGAGTTATTAAGTCCTTAGTGTCTTGGATCAGACCCGCGGGTAACAGAACATATTTTTTATAGATCTACTCCCTCTTGTTAAAAGTAATACCAATATTATCTGCTGTGAAGTTTTATTAATCTTAACTGAAGATAGTCTATAACAAATTCCTTCGAAAATAGCGTGAACAGATGTGCCATAGTAAAATG